>JAKWBJ010000041.1:5015018-6233358 GCA_023159175.1 Wohlfahrtia magnifica
GTGCAGTACTTATACACGTGGTTTGTGTAAAATATAACGTGACTTTAGTTTGTTGAAAATATATTCTTTAGAAGGCGGTAGCTGTTCTTTTCCTTCTTGTGCCAATATTTTATCATATTCTCGACTCTTATCTTTTCTTATATTATACGTACGAAAAGTGGTAATAGTAAGTGAGTTGATGCATTTTTGTGAGACGAAAATCATCAATTATTTTTTCATCCTTTCGGACTTTATGACAAAGTCATCGAAGCAAAAAGTAAGTAAAACATTTAAAAAATGATAGAATTTTGTAAATTGTTTCAGTTCTATCTCTTCGGGGCTATTGCGTAGAAACGATAGAGCATTGTTTTTGCTATTACCTCCATATACCCATGATTTTTAGCCAAGTTTTTGTGGACGTGTTTATCCACTTTCTAAGCTTTGCTTAGAAAACAAACCTTTGCTCAAATTTAAGCAATTTTATCACAATCTTACCTAATATCTCTTAAGTCAAAGCAACACAGAAAAAAAGTTACGTGTAATGGATTGCATGGAATGGGTCAATAGAGATGGCACAATCATCAGAACCTTCCTTAAAGGCAATTTAATAATTTTCCAATACCATCTTAGTTAGAGTTGGGTAGTAGGGTACACTTGTTGAATCAAGGCACACTTAAGCATACATAGCCAAGGTTGGCATAAACACCCAGCCCATCGGATGTTATTAAGTTTTTTGATGGGTCTTGAGTTTTATAACTGCTTCAATATTTCGTTCAAATCAACAGTATATTTTGTTTGTTAGCAAATTTACGTTGTTTTAGTATTTGTAAGGCAATTTAAACTCTTGATCGGATCAAGGAGGTGTTGGATACTATGGGTTGCTAAAGCTGAATGAAATTACTTCCTTTGAACCGTGCATTATAAGATAAACAGACGGAATACAAAGACGTGATTAGGTCTTTTGCACGACAGCCGCATTCACCGTATTCGCCGCACATTGATTCTTCTGACTAGTTATTGGCAGTTTCTCGGATTTTCTTTTTCTCCCTCACTCCTCTAGGGAGCATATCGGCTTTCTACAAAGCATTCATTGCTTTGTTTTATTTTCATTGATCAAGTTGATTTCCAAGCTAAGTAGATGATTAACCCACTGTAGCCCCCTCCATATCGATTGTGTAGTGGTGGGGAATATCTTTGCTAATTGATGGTGATCTTTACTTAAGCATTGTAATTTTTTTCCAGTATGTGGCGTTTTTTTCTGATCATTAGTTTGATGTTTGTCATTACCAGAGGAAAGCTAGAAGGTTGGTGAAACTTCTTTTTCATTTTTTAGATGGAGTAGTCTGGAGGTGAAGCCTCTTTATTAAACACTCAAAACGAAACTATAATTAAATTATTTCGTCATGTACTTTGCTGGGACTCGAACCCGGCTCCCTTGTGTTGTTATATGCGTATACTCTAACCACTACAGATACAATATCTCTTACCATTCCACTGAAGCACTTCTTTACAAAAAATGTGAAATTGGTTTCAAAGCTGGATCGCCATAAGAAATGATAAGTTTTTTTAGAAACGAGATTCGGAAATTGGCTCAGAGGTAGGAAAAGGATGTAAACAATTATTTGACAAAATTTATATTTTGAAAAATCTGTTAATTCTTTACCTTTTTTTTTAATTAATTTGTACTCCCAATACTAAAATTATACTTATTTTTGTTTTAAATAAACTATGAAGACATTTTAATAAAAATCCACCCTGATTTTTTTAAATATAAAAAAAACCTGGAGCATATGAAACAATGCCCCAGAGATAGTCACCTAGAAGCACAATTTCCCTAAATTAAATCGGAAACCAGCCAGACAGCCTAATGAATCTTATCTATTAACCTCATATTCAAGTGTCGATAACTCCGACACACCATCAAAAATCTGAGAACCAAATGTGAGAAGTCTCCCAGCTGTCCAGGGTTCAGTTAAAAAATCTAATATAGTCCAGGTGAGTACAGTAGTGAAGCAAACTCCTGCCCTGCTATATAGCTACTTCTGGTGGTGCATACCCATAGCTACTACGAGTGTCAAATGGCGGTCTCGGACACCGTTTGGAGATATGCCAAAAATTCTCGAAACCGAACGATGTCTGGAATACCGCACACCTACTCCGACCCAATGCAGACTATCGCGGTGCTGTCGTGCAGGAATCACTCTCCGAAAGCCTTATGGGAACAGTTCTTAAGGGCCGGACATTTATATAGGAAGTGTTCAATCGTCTCTTCCACCTCCACTTCGCCACAACTGCGACAATGGTCGTTGGACCGTAACCCTATTCTGCGGGCATGGCTTCCAATCGGCCAGTGACCGATAAGCACAGTCACTAGTGTGAGCACAACTCTTCAACCATCAGTAATGATCGATCGAGTGCGCCTTGCACCATACGCAAGCCAAGTCAGTTTCGTGACCACTCCATAGTTAAAATATCCCACATTTTTACTACATAAGTGTCAAAGTTTGATAGCTCAACTCTCGACATTTAATCATTTGACAAGCAAATTTACCCACCCGTAATATCGCTCTCCGTAAACGCAGAGTATTAATGTAATATTTCATATAACGCTCTCACTTGAACGCTCCTTACTTAAAAACAAAGCCAAAAAAATGGATTTTTTACCCGTAACTTAAGGTGTTTCGAAAATTACAAAAGTACTGTACCTGTGGTATTTCGTACTATTTCCAATCAAAATTTAAAATTAAGTAATGGCGGTCACATATTGCCCGTAGGCCAAATAATTGCCATCGACATTTATAGATTGCATCGCAACAAAGATGTTTGGGGACCCGATGCTGACCGTTTTAATCCGGAAAATTTTTCACCGGAAAATGCAGAACAACGTCATCCCTATGCCTTTATACCATTTACGAAGGGAAAACGATTTTGTATAGGTAAGATCATCGATCGTGTTTTACTCGTATATACTCGTCTATTAAATTGTTTTGTATCGTACAAATTTTTTTAGGTAGTCGTTATACTCGATAGCGCCCATCAGACAAGTAGTATCATTTCCGAGGTATCTAAACTTCGTTCTTTTCTTTCGCACCGTTTAATATTTGAAATCACATTTTTGTAAACGGTTTTACTTTTCCTTAAATTTATTGGAAAAATATTTTTAACTTCAATTCTTTTATAATAAATTTGTATTTTAAAATTTAAGTTTTAAATTTCATTTTTATTAAATTGTTTTTTATTTCATTTGCAATAAAGTTTATCTCTACTGTCTGTACCTCTAATTTGTGTAATTATCCTTCCAGTTAAAAGATGGTCGCCCTGCTATCCATGCAACTATAGGCACGGAAAATTAGTAGTAAGCATGCTTCCATAAGGGACAATATTTCCAATGCAATGGTTCGTAGTCACATCGGCAAGAACCCACTAATTGATCTATGAACAGCTACTACATCCGCCCAACTCTATCGTTTTGCCCAAACTATATTCTCTTTCCAGATTTTGAAAAATGTCGGATTGATAAGTCATTTGGTTCCAATGAAGAGGTAATTAAAACAAATGCCTATTACGAGAGGGTTAAGAAAACTTATTATGTATTTGGAGGAAATAGAGAAGTAGAAGAACGTTGTAGAAATGCTGTATCAAGTTTAAAAATTGAGTAATCAAATGGGCTGAAACGAAAAAAAAACTTCATAGAACTACCAGAATACGAGTCTTTTTTTGATTGAATGTCTTTCTAACATATGTATATAACTTCACTTTAATAAACGACTACCAACTTTTCCTCAATAAATTTTCCTTAAAGGTATTAAAGAAATAAAAGCTTTAATATTATTTCTATATTTATTTTTACTTAATTATGGAATATTTTAATTAAAATTATAAACACTTGCACAAATGTTTCATCAACTCATCACGGTAAGAATGGAAAAAAAAGAAAGAAAATATGGAAAAAGTTGATGAATATCTTTCAAAGTGTGTGGCAGATTAAATAAATTATGATGAAAGTGAAAAATACAAAAAATTAAATGAAAGTAATTAATCTTAATTAAAATTATTACATATAAATTGTATATTTCTTTCTCCACTATCTTTACCATTAAAAGTGAGAATACACTACATGAAAAGGAAAAATAAGTAAAACTTTTATCAACAATACTTTAGTTAAACTTTGAATTTTATGCAGCAGCTGCTGTTAAACTACATAAATGATGAGAAAAATAAAGTTGAGGGACAATAACGAAAGAGCCAGAAATCAGTAACTGGAAGGATAATTACACAAATTAAAGGCACAGACAGTAAAGATAAACTTTATTGCAAGTGCAATAAAAACTAATTTAATAAAAATAAAATTTAAAACTTAAATTTAAAACACAAATTTATTATAAAATAATTAAAATTCAAAATATTTTCTTAATAAATTGAAAGAAAAGTAAAACATAAAAGAACGAAGTTTAAGTACCTCGGAAATGATACTACTTTTCTGATGGGCGCTATCGAGTATAACAAGGATCTGCTTTCGTAATTTTCGAAACGCCTGGAGTTACGTGTAAAAAATCCATTTTTTGGATTTGTTTTTAAGTAAGGAGCGTTTAAGTGGGAGCGTTTATGATATATTGCATTAGTACTCTGCGTTAAGGGGAGCGATAAATTGGCTGTCAAATGCTGAAATGTCGAGAGTTGAGCTATCACTTATTTGGTAAAAAATTGGGATATTTTAACACTGGACCTCTAAACTCTTAAACAAGAAATTTTAGTTGTGAAAATTTACTATCAAAATGGTGAAAATTTTACTTTTCTCCTTCTGAGACCACTGTGCGTAATTTAATGGCTATATTCGAGGCTCACGGCACTATTGCTGACAGTAGATCAAAACAATGCAAACGTAACCGCTGTTCAGCAAAATGTTGAGAATAAGCCTGGAACATCAGTTCGTCGACGTTCGCAACGATTCGGCATCACCAGCGGAACTTTGCGCAACATTTTGCATAAAGATTTTCATCTTCAATTCGTTCAACCAGCCGACCATTGGTTGCGTCGAACGTTTGTATATTGTCTGCTTGAAAAACTGAACGAAAGCAATGCATTTTCCAACAAAGTCATCTTTAGTGAAAAATGTCTACCTCTAGCATGTTGGTAGACGTCCGCTCTTTTCTCAAAATTTTGAACCACATTTTGCAGCAAAGCTTCGCTTATCTCGTCAATGCAGCGCCGGGTTTCATATTTCAGAGTGTAAGTTGTTTGTGGTTTGTTCACGTAAACCAAGTCTTTCAAATGGCCCCAAAGAACACAATGCAGCGGCGTTAAATCACAAGAACGAGGCGGCCAACTGATATCGCCAAATCGAGAAATTACGCGACCGGTATATTTCTCATGCAATAACTGAATTGTTTGGCTGGCTATGTGGCTTATGCTGCCGTCCTGCTGAAACCAAAGGTCACTGATGTCAACATTAGCTAATTGTGGCCACAAAAAATTGGTTATTATGGTTTAGTTGCGCAAAGAATTCACAGTGACGGTGTTTCCTTGCTCATTTTCGAAAAAATACTGATGATGTCGTCTAACCACAAGCCGCACACTTTCTTTGGATGTAATGGTTTTTCGAGGACTGTTTGTGGATTTCGTGAGGCAAAATTGTCGCATATAGGTCTCACAAAATTCACAAACAGGCCTCGAAAAACCATTACAACCAAAGAAAGTGACCGTATGGTGCGGTTTGTTGATAGGCGGTATCATCGGCCCGTATGTTTTTTGAAAATGTGCAAGGAAACGACGTCACCGTGAATTCTCTGCGCCATGATAACCAACTTTTTGTGGCCACAATTGACTAGTGTTGACATCAGTGACCTTTGGTTTCAGCAGGACGGCGCCACAAGCCACACAGCCAGCCAAACAATTCCATTATTGCGTGAGTAATTTACCGGTCGCTGAATTTATTGATTTGGCGATGTCAGTTAACCGCTTCGTTCTTGTGACTTAACGTCGCTGGATTATTTTTTCTTTTGGGCCATTTGAGAGACCGGCCTTACGTGAACAGACCACAAATAACTGACACTCTGCGAGATGAAATTCTGTGCTTCATTGACGAGATAAGCGAAGCCTTGTAGTTCAAAACTTTGTGAAAATAACGGATGTCTTGCGACGTACTAAGCGTGGACATTTGCCCGACATCATATATCATTATTAATTCCAATATTTCTTTTTTGTATCGGTATAAATAAATATGAATTTGTCAAAAACAAATGTGTTTTTAAGCCGATTTACTTCCTAACCTCAAATTTGCCCACTCGTTATAAGCTTTGGTACGCTACATATCGTTCAATCTTTTGGACTTAAGAACCACTTGCATACGTACAGTGGACAATTTTAGCACATTACCTATATGTAATTTTAATAACAAGAAGATGTTTATTTTTTTAAGCATTTCTATGTCCTAACGTATCACTAAATTTGTTTGTTTCAATTCGTTTTTTATGTTAAAATAGAGCAAAACCCAAGCAATTGACTGGACAGTAAACTAGCACAAATTAAAGAAGAATTATTTACAAAAAAAAAAACCTACTTTTTTATTTTATTTCAAACTGGGATAACCTTTTTTCTTATTAACAGATGTTTATGTCCTGGGTGTACTGGCTATAACTCCCACACATCGTTCCTTTGGTTTTGGATACTATTCGTTTTGAATTTCTGTCCACAAGACTCTAAAATTTGTAGGTTTAACAACATTAATGTGTTGCTCTGTTGATTGAGCTGTCCAATTACAATTTTTTGTTCTTTTGCTCGCGTGTTTTGGATAATTATCATGCATATAATCTCATTGAAAGTGTTTAAAAGTATATTCTTATAAGCGTAGTGATTCATTTCGTACTGATCAATTTCGATTATACAACCAAGACCGTGCCCAGAAAATGCAACCATCAGATATCCGGCAGTCTGAAGAACGCCAGATATAGAATTTTTCGTCAGATTCAAATCTAGAAAATTTGCACTCGTCATTCCAGCGGTTACTTTTCCAAAAAGGCGTTGGCTTTTCCGAATGTTTACAGCAAAATAAAATGCAGGACGTCGTGTTATTCTCTGATACGTATGCCTTACGAAGGCGGATTGATATTGAAGCGACCTAAGTAGGAAAAAAAATTTTTTTTTCAAAAACCATTCATTTCTCAACATAGTCTCCTTTTAGCTCAATACACTTATTAAGACGATTTTCCACCTTTTTTATACCATCTGAATAATACGATTTTGGGAACTCATCAAAACACGCATTGGTTTCGGTAATCACTTCTTCGTTTGAGCCATTCTGCGAGTCATTTTTCTAAGTTTGGAAACAGGAAAAAGTTACTAGGGGCTAAATCTGGACTATAAGGTGGATGATCAACCAATTCGAAGTGGATTTCTCGTAGTTTTAGCATCGTATCTAATGCTGTGTGAACCAGTGCATTGTCTTGAAGAAAGAGCACTTTTTCTTGTTTAAATGGGGTCGTTTTTCCTTGAGTGCATCAACCAGTTGATCCAATAATGCACGATAATACTCTCCTGTAATTGTGGATCCCTTTTCAAGATAATCGATGAGCAATATTCCGTGTGCATCCCAAAATACAGTGGCCATAATCTTGCCAGCCGATTTCGCTGTCTTCGCCTTCTTCGGAGCACTTCCACCAGCTTCCACCCATTGCTTCGATTGATTTTTGGTTTCAGGTGTGTAGTGGTGGACCCACGTTTCATCAACAGTTATTAATCTACGCCAAAAATCAGCGGGATTATGTTTTATCATGCCCAAACAACGCTGTGAAGTGATCTGTCGAACTCGTTTTTGTTCAACACTGAGCAAACCCGGCACCCATCTTGCCGATAGCTTTTTCATATGCAAATGTTCGTGCAAAATGTTGAACACACGTTCCTACGATATGTTTACCATTTCAGCAATCTCACGTATTTTGACCCGGCGATCATCGGGGATTTTCTTGATATTTTCTTCAGTAACCACCTCTTTTGGCTTCCTGTTTATGGTATTGTTGCAGTGCTTGTTCGGCCCCGTTTAAATTCAGCAATGCAATATTGTACCATATAATCTGACGGCGCAGATTCGCCGTAATGTTTATCAAGCTTTTCTTTCGTCTCTTTCGCCGTTTTGCCTTTCCAATGATAGTGTTTAATCACTACACGAAATTCACTTTTTTCCATTTTCTAAGAAACATAAAAGTTGCTTATTTCAAACGACTACAACAAATAAATTAATCAATGAATTTGGTTAAAATTTTAACAGCTGACGTTTGAGAGATCGTAATTTCTAAGATAGAAAAAGTTTTCGTATTTGTGCTGCCATCTAGTGCTAGGTATCTTCAAAGTCAATCCGCCCTCGTATGTTGTACAACGCACTCAAGCAAATTTTTTTAAAATTTTTTCTTCTAACTGTTTGCGAGGTGATGCCAATACCAAATTTTGTTTAAAACTTCTTTTGAATTTCAGTTAAGGATTTAAAAGAGCGTGCAACTGAGCCTATGTACACAAATAAAGCAGTTCTCTTTACTAGTTGTTTTTCTAGGCCTAGCGCACTATGTAATACTTTTGTATATCCTATGGCCTTGAATATGAACTAATGCCCTGCAGATCAGACCTTTTTGTAGCTGTTAACAGGTCACAAACGTTGATTTCTTTCAAGCTCATTTGATCCATAACTCCATGCTATGCCCTTGTGTATTATTTGATCCATTTCTATTCATTGTTATTATTAAAACTTTTTAAATAAAACATACGCAAAGTTTACCAGTTTAGAGTTTTAAGCAAAAAATTAGTGAAGAATATCAAATATATTTTCTTTTTAACAGCAAAAAATCTAAATAAATAAAAAATAATCTTTACTGTTTTTATTGACTTTTCATATGTAAAGTTATCTAGAAAAATAACATCCTGATTTTACCAAGTTATTGCAAAAAGTTTAAGCTTTAGAAGAGAATCATTCATTTTAAACATTTTTGTTTTCTCTATAAACAGTAACTTATACAATATTTCCAAGCTTTCATATGTTTTGCGTTACACTATGGAGGGGGGGGGGGGGGGAGGGTGTGTGCTATGTAGTACAGAGTGGCGCCTTTGATTGTTACGATAATAACTAGTAACCTGCTGTTTATAAGGCTTACAGTGCGTATGAGCATTATTTTCTTTTTAATTAATGTTGATTATTATTATTAATACGCCCACATGTCTCAAGCAAAGAGAACAAAAAAGGTCAATACACGCGCTCTAACACAAACACGTGTAAACAACAAACACAAACTATATAATATAGTCATGCGAAAATATAAACAAATACACACGCACACTCTCAAATAAATAATAACAATATTGTTTTTTGCCGAAAATAAAAATAATAGAGAAACAAAAACAACTGCCATTAAAAGAGATAAATTATGAGGACAAACAAAACTACATTTTTTTTACATACACATACACACACAGCCAGCGCTACACATGGCAAAGCACAGCATGTTTTTTGTTGTCGTTTTTTATTATTACGATTAAAAATAAAATAGCAGCAGCGGCAGTAGCCCATATCAACATCCAGAAGTAAATAGATTTGGAAGAGAATGTGCTGTTAATTCTCTCTTCTTACAACAAAATTACTAAATTAAATTGAAAAGAAAAAATGAGAGATAATTATTGAAATGAGCAATTTAATTGTGAAATTTATGTTGCGCAACACTTAAAATGACGTCATTGCTGTTGATTTAATACCATATAATAAAAAAAAGGGAACAGGAACCGGATATTGTGTGCCATTCTTATTTTAACTATAATAATGGAAAACAAGTAAAAGAGAGCAATAATACTGCTTTATATTGCGTATATTTTTATAGAGAAATTTCGCAAATACAAGTTTTTTTTCATTCTATTGTTTCAATTTCATTTCCTTTTTATGTTTCAATTAAAAATTAATTGTAAAACTAATTTTGTTTAATATTTCATAGTAAACACAAAGTAAAAGATAAAAAAATCAACTCTAATTAATAGTGACCATGCACGCATAAACAGCATTAAAATATGTAAAGCTTTCTGGTGCTCGTCCGTCACCTAAATGAAAACCATTTAAAAATATGAAAAATGAAAAAAATATTACTTCGAAGAGAGATAAGATCTTAACGAATTTTATTTCGAAAATGGGATGACTTTTTAAATTACGCAGCTGAAAATAAAAGTCTTATAGTATTTGAATCAATACAAGTATTCTCTTTATTTTTCTCTGTTACATTTGAAATATCTAATATTTGAAAAATAGAATTAAGTACTCGAAAGTACTCTATATATATCGGGTGGGCCATCTATCGGTTTCAATTTGAACCAGCGGTTATTTCAAATTCTGTATATTGTCTACACTGAACGAAATCAATTAATTTACGCTAGAACAGCGTCGGGATTTATTGGAAATTTAGTTCCAAAACAAAGCTAATTGGTTGGAAATTAAACAAAAAAAAAAAAAAAATTAAAAGACCATCAAAAATATTCAAAAAATCATCTTTTCGGATGAAGCTAATTTTCATCTTGCTGGGTGCGTTACTAAGCACAATTTCCGTATGTGGGACTCAGAAAACATAAACGTGGTCTTACAGAAGCCATTACATCCATAACGAGTGACTGTTTGGTGCAGCTTGTGAAGCGTAGGCACCATTGGTTCATATTTCTTTGAAAATAAGGACGGCGCAACCATTACGGTCAATGGAAACACCTATCGCACCATGATAACCGATTTTTTTGTGCCCTCTCTTCATGGTATTGATGTGAATTATGTTTGGTTTCAACAGAAACGTCTAACTTGCCACACATCTCATGCCACAATCTATTTATTATGTCAAACGTTTGATGGCCGTCTAATTAGCCGAAATGGTGATGGCAGTTGGCTGCCAAGAAGCTGCGATTTGATACCGTTGGACTATTTTATGTGAGGCGCCGTTAAAGAAAACTGTTATGCCAATAAACCAGAAACAATTGAGTATTTGGGGGCCAATATTTATGATGCTATTGCCAAGATGCCATCCCATACACTCGAAAAAGTTCTCGAAAATTGGTCCGATCGAATGGGGTACTGTGAGGTCAACCGCGGTAGCCATATGAATGAAATAATATTTCATTATTAACCGGAACAATTGTACTTCAAAACAAAATAAAAAATTTGACAAAATTTCAAACCGATTTTGTTTTATTGCATTTTTAAATATAAACTTTTAAATGCTCATCTGATACATAATTAAAAATGTAAGAGGCTTCAATCCCCAGCCACCAACTCTGACAAAAGACAACGCTACCTCCTGAAAAGAAGCTGAAAATCAATGATATGGAAGGTTTTCCACGACTAAACCTAATCATCATCATCATCTTGACCAGGAACTTTTGCAGGACACTGCTACGTTTCGAATCTCTATTGTGCACCTTCCGGTTTGTAGTTTGTTCAACAGATCTGCTGCTTTCCTAATGAACACCAGCAGATATGAAACCATAATGGTGAATATGTTACCCAGTGAGACCCTAAACATTGCTGTTTAAACCTATCAAGAACCATATATTCACACAATATGTGTTCCGCTCTCTCTGATTCCTGTGAGAGCACAGTCTACAAACACCCACATCTGTGACTGCCAGTCTCTTCAGATGCGTTCTCAGTTCACAATAGCCCGTTAGAATATGTGTTAGAAATTTCAAATTTGACCTGCCGTACTTGAGAACTTGAGAATGGCGAAATTCTCTTTGGGCATTCTAGTGTTCGAATTTCTTAATTCTTGTACAGATTGAGTGGAGATAATATACTGAATTTTGTGACAGAATGGAATTCGACATAACCGTTGGTTCAAATTTAAACCTAAAGATGGCCTATTTGATAGTTCAATTTGAAAACTATGATGAAAATTGTTCATGTTTTAAGCAAGCACTTTGATTACTACACCAAGCCGCCTTCGTATATAAGTATTCGTATAAAATGTGATATATCAACTCTGTCTGAAGCTCTTAGATACCTTTCTTGTAAGATGTACTACGAAAGTACTACGACCCTTTAGGTCTATTTTACATCACTCGTCTAGGAAAGCATATCCTCAAAATATGCCTCTCGACTTCGATGCCCTGACGAACTTCAGGATATCGGTTAGTGCTAGTTGTGGTAGCTACACACATCCTATTTGATAGGCCACTAGGTATGTACCACTTTCTGGGCTGCTTACGCACTTTCTGACTCTGATCGGACTTAAACGTTTCACAATAGAAGTTAGTAAATATGTCTCTGTAGTTCTTATATAGCCTTCCTTTTGGTTGAAAAACTAGGTTATCTACTTTAACGGCAGTCAAAAGCAAACTAAAAGACTCAGTTTGCCTACCATTGGACAATACTAAAGTAATAGAAAATAGTTATCGACTCCAGTGTTGCACTGAACATTTTTGCGCTAAAAATACAAAAATTTTCGAAATTGTCAAACTGGCCTTGTGTGTTTAACGCATTAAAAAAATTAATTTAAAAAATTTTAATAAAACTGCACAAAGAAGTATAATTTACCACAATACATCAAAAACATGTGTTGCTCAAGGATATAAAAACATAACCTCGATTAATAACACAGGTTGCAATATTAAAAATCCAAATGAAATGTAGAACATGACACACTACAACAACAAAAAAAAAACACTCTTTCTAATACGAATAAAATAAAACATAAAATATATAAGGATCTGTTTTTTTATAGCAAATTTTGGCAAATTAACACTTAAAAATGGAACAAGGAATGTGTTTACCCAGCGGTTAAAAAATAATTACTCACCAACCCTAAGTGTAAAGGGATAAAAGAAAAAAAATGCCAAGTAACTGTTGCATTCGCACCCCATACAATTCAATTTTTCTTTTCCAGTGATTTTCCCTTTTCCTTTCTTCAAGAGACCAATGATAAATTATGGCCAAAAACTAACAGTAACACGCACACATACACACAACGCACACTCCTCGTTTTCATACAAAACTAAACAAAATGTGGGTTTAGAAAAGGAAAAAATTGCTTCACTTTTTTCATTAAAACATTCTTGACTTCATTCTTCATCATATCCCTCATAAATGCGCAACAATTTGTTTTGCGTGTTTTGCTGTGCAACAGCATTTTTTAATGGTTGTAAAAATTAATTAAAAAATTTCTTTTTATTTTTAATTTTTATTTTATTTTTTTTTCCTTTAAAGAAAAAGGTTGATTACTCGTATCATCTTTTATTTGCTTTTTATATTCAATTATGTTAACAAAAGACTGTTATCCCTTTTGAAAAGGAAGGGAAGAGAAAAACTCTTTTATCTTCAACACACAAAAAAAAAAAAAAATCAAAAATGAAAACAGAACATATTTTATTAAAAATAGTGTAGAATACAATACGGTTGAGTATAATTGAATAACTAATTGACAGTATTTTTAATAGAAATTAACAGCTGAATGAAAATATTATTTTAACATGACATGCAAACATAAACAAAAAACAAGTATCGAAAGCACAAAGAATGAAAGGAATTTTTATATTCATGACACTACATGACACTTAAAAAAGCAAATAAGGAAGCTAGAGAGCTAACTTTTGGAATATATAGTATTTTTTAATTGAGCCAAATTAAAGCTACTGAACTTCGTTTTCAAAAAGTTACGTTATTTTTTATACAGTACTTAAGTTTTGTTAAAACTTATATGGCGCTTTGGAGGGTAAGTGTCTGTCATTTATCCTTATGTGGTCAACGAACAACGATAGAACTCTTTCTGCCCTAGAAAACTGTGGAAATCGTATTGTTACGAAAATAAGCAATGCCTAAAGAAGATATAAAATTATCAGTGCATTTAAAACTGTATTGTGTGATTTTAGTCCATTGGTTTGTGTCAAGGCTCTCAATGTGCCACCTTGGTAATGTCATAAATAATTAGTGTTAATAAGAACGATATTACCGTATCGATTTTGGTATTACATTTGAAATTAACTGCAATGCATCGCATGTGGTATTAAGAACGAGAGCATTCGGTAATAATTTCAATTGTATATAAAAAGCGTCGCCTTCGGCATTAGTTAGTTCAATTATAATTTGGCAGTCAATACTGTCTAAAGTTGTAATTAAAAAGCCATAAAATCGTTAAGGCATTCGTAAAAGTGTTGAGTAAACGTATATTAATTGGAAGTTTAATAAGTTGCTGTATAAAGTAAAAGTATGGAAAATGAAAGACTATAAAGTACAACAATAAATTCGCTGCATTTATTTTATTTTAAGCAATTTAAAAGAAATCAAACGTTTTAAAAACGTTAAAACATAACAGTATTTTTGTACTTCTTCAAAGTATATGCAGAAGTTGACATAGACAAGTCTACAGCACGGTATTGCCATTATAAGTTTAAAAATGGCGACTGAAGGTAGACTATGAACTACGATTAAGATTGGATTTGTTCTGTGTAAATAAAAGTCTTTGATAAAAACGAGCTGCGAAATGATAGCTAAGCGGTCATGAGGTACCTAAGGAGTGTATACATATGAATACAGTGTGTGTCACTGGAGAAGAATTTCGACAAGAAATTGTTCTTAAGTAAATAGTTTCATGGGTATGTGAATATATTATTACGTTTTAACCTTCTTAAAACGTTTGAGTTCGTTTAATTGCGTTAAAATAAAATTTAACACCACTATTGTTGTTGTCTTACAGTTTTAATTTAATTACTACACTATGACATTTATACAGTTTATCTTAATACAACAACTTAATATTCGCTTATACAACACTTTTATTTGCGCTTTAACACAACTTTGTTTATTGACAGCAATACGATAACTAACCCACATATAGGTAAAGCAGAGTATTTGTATACTTAATTACCTACAGTTTGGAAGGTTCTGGAAATGTCTCATATCTTCTATTTTTATATCCGTTAATTCATATGTAACGTAAAGTTTGTCGATTTGGCAGTGCTGCTAAATAAGCGAATAATACTACCAAATATACCAAAATTTAGGCATTTTAATTATCGTAACATCATTGGTACGAAAATAAAAATGCAACACTGCATTGTAGGATTTTGCATTTGTATATTTTGTGTCACTCTGTCAATTTGGCAGCACTGCCACATCGACCATCTTTACGCTACATTTGAATTAATGGATATGGAAATAGAAGATGGTCGATATTTCCTGAATCTTCCAAACTGTAGGCAATTAGATATTTAAAGGGCTGCTTTTACCTTTATCGTTTGGCTGTCAATAAACAAAGTTGGTTTGTAGCGCAAATAAAAGTGTTGTATAAACGAATATTAAGTCTTGTAATAAGGCAGACAGTAAAAAAGTTATGGTGAATTAAATAAACAAATTGTAAAACAATAAAAATAACGGTGTTTATTTTATTTTAACGCAATTTAAACGAACTCAAACGTTTTAAAAATGTTAAAACATAAAAATATATTTATGTCTGCATTAGCCTGATAAAGATGATGAGGAGTCGATTCGAAAATATTCTCAACCTTTTTCGAAGCGGACAACATCCATTCCTTTATTATTGTATTATTTTCATAAATAAGATGGCTGACAAAAAGTAGCCAGAAAACTTATGTACGTCTTTGGCAAAATAGTCGCTGTGTTACGAGCAACAACTGCCATATTTAAGCTGTAGACGAAACATGAAACAAAACACACCAGTAATCAAAGAACAATTAAAAACAGAGGATTTCTACAGGTAAATGTGCATCTAAATAGGCTTAATTAGTCTGACCTCCAACAAAAAAGCAGCAGAATATTGTGAATAGCTTATGACCAGATTCAATATTGACTTGAAGCAAAAACCACTTCATCTAGCAAAAAAATACTGTTTCATGAAGACCACGCATTAGTATACACATATCAGAGTGCGGTATGAATGTTCTCACTTTTACGAAGTATATATGAATTTTTCGCTTTTGTCATTCATTCATGCGAGCATGTAATGATCCCACAATAAAGAAATATAAAACAATTCATAGCATTCGTTGGGTGTTCGTTGCTTTTTATGAGCTATAGATGACTTTAAGTGAAGACAACCAATGCAATGCATGAATTTCGATACATTCACTTTTCTTATATATTGTCACGTGCTGCTTAAGCAAAATAGTATTTTCTACAGGTCGTAGAAGATCGTATCATTATGCGACAAAATGGAATGAAGTAGATATATGAAGAAAGTGATATAATGATTCACCTGGTTCAACAAGGATCTGTTTTTGAATTTCTTAAAACTGTTCCAAAATTTTAATTTACGGTTTTTTGAACCTTCGTGCATTTACATGCGAACAACTTTCTTGAATATTAAGCGATTTGAGATTTTTCATCAAATTTAGAAGGAAGACGAACACACGTTTGAAATAATATTATATGCTGTAGTAAGGTAAGGAACCTGAGTCTATTTCTTAATCAAACACATTTCGAATCCAATTTGTTCCACATTTCTCAAGTTTAGATGCTTTTACGCACCCCTTATATAGTATCCGAAGTTATGAGTAAAATACGACTTAATTTTTAAAAGTCTGTTGGCAATTGGCTGGGTCGTTTAAGCTTTTTAGTAAGCAAGTCACGTTAGAGTGGTATACTTTGGTATCAACCACACCCATTTAATTAATAAATAATATCCACAATTGTATAATACAGTAAACAATGCTTTACGTTGATTTTCTAGCTACAAGTTTTTTGGAAGTCAATTTCATATAAGTGGAACCACTGTGCAATGTAGTAAATTCCAAATTTTGGAGCCAAGTGCCAAACAGAGCCACAACGAGCTATCTATTTTTCTATTGATTTGTTTCTCGTCTAGTAGTTGCCTCTCTGCATGTCCATGTTAGAAATACAATCATTTAGTAACTCCAAAGTCCAAATGTTGTTAAAAGTAATTGCCTTATCCGTTCACAGCCTAAAGGTTTAAATAAGATTGTAAATTCTAAGAGCGTAAGTCAGTATACATTTATTAATTACATTTAATTAAAAGGTCCGCCATCCAACGTTTTTTTTTCAAGTGCTTATTGCGTGAATGGTAACATTTAGCTCATGTCTGATTTGACAGTAGTTTTATCCTTCCGCTGAACGAATATGGTTGTGTATACGCTTCGCTAAGTGTGCCTGCGATCGACTTACAGAAGATGCCGATTTTGCCAAAAAAATCATCTTTTCAGATGAAACTCATTTTGATCTTGGCGGGTATGTAAACAAGCAAAATTGTCTCATTTGGGCACAGAAAACCCGCATGCATACATTGAAAAGCCGATACACCCAAGACGAGTCACTGTTTGGTGCGGATTTTGGTCCATGGCATAATTGGAGTGGCCGTTACAGTCAATGGCGATCGTTATCGGGCCAACTCGAACGAATTTTAATTCACAAAAATTGAAGCGGAGGATTTGGTTTCAACAGGACGGCGCTACGTGTCACACAGCCTAAGCTACACTCGGTGTTTTGCGCCCTGTTTTTGAAGATCGCATTATCAGCCGCAGAGCTGATGTCGTTTGGCCACCACGGAGCTGCGTTTTGACACCGTTGGACTATTATTTGTGGGGTGCCGTCAAAGATAAGTGTTACGCTAACAAGCCAGAGACAATTGACGCTTTAAAGCACAATTTTCGTAAAGCCATTAGTAAAATACAGCTGCACACAATCGATAATGTGCCTAAAAATTGTACCGGTCGTGTAGGCTACTGCATGACCAGCCGAGGCAATCATTTGAATGAGATTAAATTCCGTTATTAACCGGAAGGATTGTACTTCCAAAAAAAAAAAAAAAAAAAAAAAACAAAAATTATTTGGCGGACCCTTCATAAACTTTTTTATCTGGTACTTGTCCCATCATTACAAAAATATTAAATTTCTTTTAGAAAACCGATATTCTCGTTCTTTATCTTATTCTTCTGATCAAAATTTCGTACAAAAATTGTTCTTTTGTGTTGAGTACTGCCATTGTTGCTTCAAGCTTAACATATAAGAATTTGAAAAAAAAAACTTGTGTCATAAAGAAAATCTTTGTAAGTCATTTTCTTAATCCTCTTAGTGTTACATTTTTAAATTTCTTCACATGTTTCAAAATATTGTTATAACTTTTTATTGTTGAACTTTTTTGCAAACAAATTTACTGCTAAATCTTGTTATGAAACTAATAAATAATTTTCAGAATTTAATTGAAGAAAAAAAAAAATAAAACAAACAATATGCAATAAAGGAATAGCAAATGTAACGATTTAATTAAATAAAAAAATATTTACTTTACAAAATATACTATAGTTTTCTTCAAAATATACTTCGTATTCATATAACATTTTCTTAGAATCTCTATTAATAAATCAAAGAATCTCAGACAAAAAATTAATGTCTGTCTTACGAATCCTTTGTGTAGCACAAAAGTGACTTAAATACTTTTGGATTTAATGGATTTCAATTTAATAATTTTTGATTGTGTAACTTTATCATCGAAAGCCATTATTTCTATAGTAAATATTGTACTTCAATTAGTTATGAAATAAACAAAAAGTAAAGATTATTTTATAAAAACGTCATTAAACTAATTGATAAGTAGCTATTAAGTCTTTAAAGCCTATAAAGCCTATACATTCATAAAATGTATTTTTAATACATGGCTGGGTACGCTCGTGCTGTGCATTGTGGTTGTGCACACAAGAAACTGACAGTAGAAAGGCTTAAGAAAGAGATTTTTCGCATTTCGTTAAGGACACCAAACGCAAACTGATGTATTATATGTGAAATACGTGTACTATGTAAAAATAAGTCCGGATAATAGTCTTGTAAATAGTAGAGAAGTCAGAAGTATAAAGGATTTCTTACATCGTTTACACAAAAACGAAGAATGACAAAAATCGGATGAATAACCAGGAGAAAACGCCACCTACGGCGAGAAACCACCACTTAGTAAGGATCTTCACCACTACACAATCGTATGGAGGAGATCCACAGTAGATTAATCAACCACGTAGCTTGAAACAAAAATCAAGTTGATAATGAAACTAAAACAAAACAATGGATGATTTGTAGAAACCCAATATGCTCCCTAGAGAAGTAACGGAGAAAATAAAAACACTCATAACAACTAGCTGGCAATGTTATGAGGTTATATCGTTGTTGAAAATTGTCAGATGGTCTTGTCTGGGCTTGAACCGAGGACCTCTTGGTTGGTAGGCGGATGTCTTATCTATCATACCACAGCGGCACATTCTTAACCTTATAACGAACAACTAAAAGCTGGCACAACTGAGAAATTGAAAAACGCTTTGTGAGGCTTAAGAGTAACTGACTAACTGACTTCAGAGAACTGACTATTATGTTCTTCACGGATGTGTCAAAGATCGAAAGATGAACAAAAGCAAAGTTACTTGGGATTAGAAAGAACACGTGGGAAACTCGCAAGCTTTCAAATAGAGGAAGAGAGAGGAAGTACAAAAAGCAGGTGAGGATTGGTCTAATGACCGCGGCGTATATCCAAAACAAGACATTTTTTCCCAAAGGCCCTCCTACAAATATAGAAGGCACCTAATGCTTTTTCCGTTCAACGCTCAGCATAACGTCTCTATGAGAGCTTCGAATCTAAAATCACGCCCAGTTAAATAGCCTCCTTCGAAAATTTCAGAGTAATACCGATCAACTTTGGCGGCCTAAACTCTAGTATCTTACACCGCCTGGTAAACAAGACTAGCTCAGTCTTCGCAGTATTAAGCCACAGACCATTTGCCTTTTCCCAAGTCAAAAGGACGCAGAGCGATGATTCCATCAGAATCATTGCCTTGGTTAAAGATAAAACGTTTCTTAGCTGTAGATGAAATCCAAAACAAGCCGATATGGTGTATCAATTCGAATTCTTTTAACTTCATGTTCGACAAGATTTTAAATGGTAAAGAGATCGAATATATTATGCTTTATGCTTTATCAGTTAGTTCATTACTTGTTCAGAGTGATTGTGCATGACATAGAACTCAAAGTGTGGGCTTTCAGAAGTTGTGTGGGTCGAATGTCAGATCAATAATAATTTTACTGCTAAGGCAGTTTTAAAGAATTGTCAATATGTTGTCGGAAAGAGATTCGAAGCCAGGTTTATAAAAAAGCCAGATATTGTTACGTTTTAACCTTTTGAAAATGTATGAGTTCTTTTAAATTGCTTTAAAGAAAATAAATGCAGCGTATACAGCTTTTTACATTGTAAGCTTGTTTATTTAACTTACACTTTATACAATTGTAACTATACAGCATCCAAATTATTTATCTTGCACTTAATACAACAATTTACCCAATACACAACTCTTAGTACGACTTTACTCTATGACTGCCAAATCATAACTAACTGTGCAAGCAGCGTCCCTGTTGCGAATGTTCTAATACAGTACTAAACCTTTTTAAACCTTCTGTTCAGCTATTAATAGAGCTATGTTATAACCCATAAGTTGAGTTGGTAACACTGTCAGTAACACTGACAGCCTTGCCACAAACCAATAGACCAAACTCCCATAATAGAGTTGTAAATATACTGATGTTGATGTATCTCTTCTTTGGGCATTTTTATTTTCCGAATAATATCTATGATTTACGTTTAAATTTCTTATTTTGAATGAGATTAATGTAATTAAGAAATTTTAATATTTTTTATAGGAATATGAATGTATGTCGTTTATTTTTACTTATAAAACTGAACGTTGTCAATTCCCCTCACAAACATTTTATTAAAAAGTAGCAACGTTGTTTTAATATTTTTTTTTATATTGCCAATGGTGAAGTTTTTATAAAAATTTTATGGATAATATACTCTAAGAGCACTTGTTGGCCTCTTATGCCAAATTTATATAAAAATTTTGTTATTCGCTGTAATATACTGAAACAATCTATAGTACTTGAGAAGCAAAATAATGGAAAAGAATTTACATATTATTTATTAATGACATTTTTTAAAACAAAGTTACAACCATTTCAGCTCTACTTATATAACACTCGACCTGAAAAATAAAAATTTAAAAAAAAAAATAATTTTCTTTTTTGTTTGTTTTGTTACAGATTTATTAAGCATATCGGGGAATATGAACAAAATAACAGAATAAAATGGCAGATAAAAATTTGAAAACATTTTAATTAGGCTGGATTTACAAAGAGAATCTGTAGCAGTCAGCAGTCTCTCAACCCTTCAGCCAGCAAACCTGTGACAGACAATTCAGTCGTTTATTTTGTCATTTGTCATGGAGTCATTTTGCCGGTTTGTCATTGTGTGTTGAAGAAGTATTGTGTCATCATTAAAAATATAAATGAAAGAAATAAATGAGAAAAAAAAAACAAAGGCAAAAAAGGGATAATCATTATCTGTAGAGGAGCACCGGGGAGTGAGTGAATGAATAAACGGAATACCAATGAGTTTTACAAAAAAATATTAAAAAAAACATTCAAAATAAAAATAAAAAAAAAATGAAGAGAAGGAATGACATAAAAAATAATTGGAATTTAATTAAACATTAATAGTCAGCAATTAAAAATGCTTTTGTAACAAGAAAATTAAAAAAAAAATTTCCACTTCACATAACAAAGGTAACAAGGACCAAATACTTAATTCGAAAAAATAACACCAACGTGTCATAAATAAAACAAAAGTTGAATTTAAAATTGAAAAAAAAATACAAATACAAGATCAATGGTAATAAGAACAATAACAACAACGATTATAGTTATACAAAATCCTTAAAAGAGTTGCGAAAACATCAAGGCCAACAGCATTTCCAGGAACTGTGAAAGGCCACACACACACACACACACACGCACAACGGAGAAATTAGATCAAATTACACACACACCGTTCGCCTAAATGCCAACATGAGTTTCTTAAGTTCCATGCAACAGTATGTTACCAGTGGCATAAGTAGTTTGGGTTTAGGCAATCGTCGTTTCTCACTCTCCCGCCAAGAATCGAGTGAACATCAGTCACAATCTTCCTCGACTTCGGGCACCTCGGCCAGTACACTTCAATTATCCGGTTCACTAACACCCTGTCCCACTCCGGGCATACAGAGTTCCGGTTCGAGCAGTATATTTAGTGTTGTCGCTCCTACAGTGGGTAGTTCGCCAGCTTCGGGTGGTGGTGGAAACTATCCACCTGGTGGTGTTGTTATTGGTAATCCAAATGCTACAAATCCTTTGTTAGGTAAGTTGACATTTTTTTTACCTTTTTGTTTAATGCAATCAGTGTTGCCAAATATGCAGATTTATCTGTATTTTGCAGTTTTAAAGTTTTTTGTTTAAATGATAAGTTTTTTTGTAAATTGTGCAGATTTTGCAGTTTTTAACGTTTTAGGGTTTTACTTTTAATTTTGTTATTTTATTTACAATTTCTGCATTTGCTTAATATAATTTTGACGAAATTTACTCGTAACTTTTTTAAGGCGACAATGTAATATTGTAAAGCGAGAATACACACAGTGTGATATACTCTCATTTAGGTCTAAGAAAGTTGGGTTTTTTTGCACAGTCATTGTAGAAATATTTTTGTTTTGACAAAAAACAGAAGGATCTGATTACATACTACATCACTAATAAAATATAAAATTTTGTACATAAAAATAGCTTAAGCCTTACTTACCTCTAAGTAATATTTTATTGCGGACCTAAGGTGTTTTTAGTTTCTTCAATAAACTTAACCGTTTCTGAGTTACGCTAATATACGTTGTGCAACCTATCCTCATTTGCAAAATAGCGGTAGATTTCGAAAACAAGAGCTAACCTAAAAAAGCGATTAGCATCACTAGATTTAGCGTACTAGAATCCGGCTTACGCGCTCGGTGCCATGCTTGTCGAAAACAAAAGTGTCAAATTCGAGCACAGTGATATTATATTATATTATTTAAGTAGATATATCGCACTTGATCAATAAGATGGTATTAACTCAACTCAACTAACAGCATCAGTATATAACCCCTGTAAAGATTTTAAGGTATTCCGATTACTCTTTCACCTTGAAAACCACATTTGTATTGTTTCGAGTTAATACAAAAGTGGAAGTAGAAATGTATCGTATATTTTCAGTGGAAAGCTATTATTTTTTTGCTTACTATGATGTATTCGGATTTTCAACTCCTGAAAATTTTAATATTTTGAGTTAATACCCAGTTGTGGATCAAGTACGATATCACATCTAAATTGTTGTATTATGTTTGAATAAAAACTTCATTATGAAATAAATTATCCGGTATTTTTTGTAAATCGAAATCGAGTGGAAGTGAAATCGAATGAAACTTGCTATGATTTTCAATACAGACAAGATTTTGACCTTTTTTCTTATTAATTCACTTATTTACTTTCCAAATAACTTCTTTGATTACACTATGCAACAAATGGAAAAAAATCTTATGATCTTGTATAACCACTATATATTTTTGATACGCTGTGGTCGCCTAACTTCAAAAATCAACAGCGTTTGAGATAGACCAAGTCTAACGGTGTTAAATCACGAGATCTTGGAGGCCACTTACAGGTCCAAAACGTGAAACTAGGCGGTCACCAAACTTGATGCTCGTTTGGCTTCAATTCTTGCACGAGTTGGATTTTGTAAGCACGCAAACCAAGATCCTTCCGCAAAATCTTCCATAAAGTGGATGGACACAGATCCAATTCCTGTGTTCGATAGCGGATGGACTCATTCGGGTCTTCCTCAATGCTACGCTCTACAGCAGCGTCTCTGGGGATGCGAGTTATCAATAACAGTAAACGTGATGCGAAAACTTGCCAGGGTTAATCGAATTAACTGCTCTGTTGGACGACTTTGTCGACGATAAAATGGACGTAGTGCGCGATACGTTTTCCGCACAGAACCATTATTTTCGAAATAAAATTGCACTATTTGCAAGCGTTGTTCAGGCGTGAGGCTATTCATGATGAATTGTAAACCAAACTGAGAATAAATCACTTGACATCTGTCAAATGGGTCACCATCTTCTATACCTCTATAAAAAACACGCTATATTATTCCTAATAAACTAAAAGTACCTAATTTTGGAAAAAAGGTTTTTGTTGTAATTGTATGTAATGGGTGTAGCATAAGCGATATTTATTCCAAAATTCACCATGCACTCAGTGGAATTTTCTTCAATTAGAGCAAAATTTTTTTTTGCGAATAAAACATGTATTCACATGTATTCAATATTCACAATATGTATTTCTATTCTATGCAACTTTATGAATAAGTAGTGAAACTGATAAATATTTCCTGCTTTCTTTTTTTGTGAATTTTTATAAATCAAAAATATCACAATTTAAAAAACAAATTTTTTATGATTTTTTTCAATAATTCAAAAATACGGGCTTTATTAAAAAATGATAGAAGAATGACTTAAAGCCGGTCCACCATCTAACGTTTTTGTTTTCAACTAGTGCTTATTTCGTGAATGGTAACACTTAGCTCGTGTCTGATTTGACAGATAATTAGTTTTATCCTTCCGCTGAACGAATATGGTTGTGTATACGCTTGAATGACGTTGAAAAATATTGCGACCTTACTTTGATCTACCGACTTACAGAAGATGCCGATTTTGCCAAAAAAAAAATCGTCTTTTCAGATGAAGCTCATTTTGATCTTGGCGGGTATGTAAACAAGCAAAATTGTCGCATTTGGGGCACAGAAAACCCCCACGCATACATTGAAAAGCCCATACACCCAAGACGAGTCACTATTTGGTGCGGTTTTTGGTCCAAAGGCTTAATTGGGCCATTTTTCTTCGAAAATGAGCAAGGAGTGCCACACAGCCCAAGCTACACTCGATGTTTTGCGCTCTGTTTTTGAAGATCGCATTATCAGCCGCAGAGCTGATGCCTTTTGGCCACCTCGGAGCTGCAATTTGACACCGTTGGACTATTATTTGTGGGGTGGCGTCAAAGATAAGGGTTTCGCCAACAAGCCACAGACAATTGACGCTTTAAAGGACAATATTCGTGAAGCCATTGGTGAAATACAATTGCACACAATCGATAATGTGCTTAAAAATTGGACCGATCGTGTAGGTTACTGCATGGCCAGCCGAGGCAACCATTTGAATGAAATTATTTTCCATTATTAACCGGAAGGATTGTGCTTTTAAATAAAAAAGAAATTTGAGAAAATATTCAGTAGTTCTTTTTATAGCATTTTCAAAAAAAAAAAAAAAAAATTTATTTGGCGCACCCTTTATATGGCCTAGCGAAATCATATATGTAAGTCATTTCAAAGTTATCATAAAATGGATCTTCAAAAATCTCACATCTTAGAAAAAACAATTTTTATCCATTGAATCTGAAATTCTAATGAATTTTGAAGTTAGCGCATCAAAAATATATAGTGGTTATGCAAGATATTTTTGCTTGTTGCACAGTGTTATCAAAACAACAGAACAGAACATATCAGCTTTTTATTTTTTCACGTCTGTGCAGTTTTTTCACTTAAAAATCAAAATTTTTCTTGAAAATTTTCAGTTTTTCTAAAACCAAATTATGGCAACACTGAATACAATATTTGTAAAAATTAAAAATTGGAGCGAAACTTCAAACTTCATTTTTGAATGACTTTAATTTCTTTTTTAATTTCTCCTTCAGGTTATCCGAAAGTTGTACCCACACCTGGTGTTACCGCAGCCCCATCTAATACACCACCACCGACTGGAACAAATTCAGCTACAAGTACACCATTGGGATCTCGTCGGCAATCTAGAGCCCTCGAATGTTTAGCACCACCGCGTACAGGTTCATTTCGACAGCGTAATTCACCACATCATCAGCCAGAGTCGGCACAACGTACACCATTAGCGTTTTGTAAAAGGCGACAATCATGGCCCGAAGTAGATCCACGCTCAAATTCGGGGTAAGTTGTAGACACTACACGATTCAACGTAAAAAATATATCTGGTAAATGATATTATTTTTCTGATAGCCGCTATCGACTAGAAAAATGATAACCGATCTCAAGTTTCTCTTCAGATATAAAAAATTGGAGGAAAAATGTGTCACTTAAAATATCTGTTGCTCTCTTCCCAAATCTGAAAAGAAACTTAAAATCGGGTAACATTTTGCTAAGTTATTAGCTTTCGAATGCGTGAAGGTAGGAAAAGCCAGTTTTTTTACCCATTACTCGAGATTTTAGAGGTGTTTCTTGTTTTACTGGATAGCGAAAAAAGAAAAATAGTATTACTTTCCAAGTCTTCTGACTTCGTTCTTTTTGTCGCACCGTATTATGAGAATAATTAATTATAATCTTTTTTTATTTATTTTTTTTAATATTTATCGCTAACAACACTGAATACTAGTTTTGTATTTGTGGAAGTTTCACATATTTTCTGAATGATCTGTCTATCCGATGCCACGAAGAGCAGATGTGTTATAAGCGCTCAGAAAAGTATTCGTTAAGACTTTTATGAGGGTTAGTTCCTAAGCTGAAGTGGGATGTATTTGTTGAAATAATCCTTTTTATCTATGACTTTCGTCTTGTTTCCATTCACTTTAGGATCCTTTTTAGCAGACTTGATCTAATCTTTTAGAAAAGCTCCGATTACGAGTATATCTCTATCTATTCTTTTGATGATGTCTATATCATCAGGTTTGCATATTAAAATGCAAAATAAGATGTCACCCTATGTGAGAACTCTTAAGTAGTCGATAATACGGAGAGTTTACTTACCATTTTTACTTATTGTCTATCGTACATTGCTTGGCTGCGTATGGCATTATTTCAAATAAGTTTCCTATTCGCGCAGTGTTAAATGTAACCTTAAAATTGATGAAGCTGCCATATGTATTAATTGCCTTCTCATAGGGCTTTCCAGGTTTTGGCGCAATGTGAACATTTGATTGATATTTACTGTACTTACTGGATTACTTAATACGGCTCTACAACTTGATACTGCTCCTGACCTGCATTAAAATTTTAGTTTTAGCAGCTCGTGTTTCCAGTTTATTACACCAATAATTCTCACATCTTTATCCACTTTGTCCTTTCACCCGAGTCTTGTTCTTTCCTGCTTCACTTACCGTCATAGTTGTCATCTAACGTTTTTCTGGCTGGAGCGTTCATTTCAATTCGACCGATATATTTTAACCTGCTGAATTGCTGTTTTTTGGTGCGCTTGACTACATTAATATCGGAATACATCTCACATAGCTCAGAGTTCGTTTGAGGCCTATACTCTTCGTTCATACAGATGGGGCCATACGTTTTTTGGGGCATCATTCGCTTTTGTAAGTGCCACTTATCTAGCATTTATCTCATCTTCGCCTTGTCCTCATTTACTGTCATCCAGATCTATTTTTGATAACCGTTTTGCGATTCTTGAAAAAGCTCCAGTTACATTACGTTCTGTCATCCCAATAATGTCAATGTCATCCAATTATTAGCTTTTGCGTTTTCCAGAATTTTCTCCTTCATGATATTGAATAAATTGCTCGATAAGCTGTCACTCTGTCTCAGAACTCTTTTAGTAAAAAAGGGCCCGGAGAGATCACTTTCTATTTTACTATGGATCTCGTGTCACTCAGTGTTCTTCTACAAAGGCGTACAAGTTTTGATGGTATCTCACACGCAGAAATGGTTTCAAACAGTTTGTTTTTTATCAGAGAGTCGAATGCAGCCCTATAACACTATGCCACAAATGGAAAAACATTTTCTGTTCTTGGATAACCACTATATTTTTTTGATGCACTATGGTCGCCTAACTCCAAAAATCACAAGCATTTCAGATTCTATGGACACGTTTTTTTTAGAATTTTTTTCTGAAATGTGAGATTTTTTAAAAGGCCGCTTGATATATCCTACGATAACTTTGAAATGACTTATTTGATCTCGTTAAGCCGTATGCTAAAATTATAGCAGCTTTAAGTCAATTTAATATAATTTTTGAATACAACCAATATTTTTGGAGATATTGAGAAAAAATTCATATTTTTTTTAATTGTGATATTTTTAATTAATAAAATTTCACGAAAACTAAAAAACTGCATATGTTTACCAGTTTAACTATTTATTCATAAAGCTGCATATAATATATAATATAATAGAAGCAAAATAAGCCATAATTCAAGAAAATCGATTGGTAAATAAAGGGTCTGCCAAATAATTTTTTTTTTTGAAAATGCAATAAAAAAAACTACTGAATATTTTCTCAAATTTCTTTTTTTATTTAAAAGTAAAATCCTTCCGGTTAATAATGGAAAATAATTTCATTCAAATGTCTGCTCCAGCTGGCCATGCAGTAGCCTACACGATCGGTCCAGTTTTTCAGCACATTATCGATTGTGTGCAGCTGCATTTCACCAATGGCTTCACGAATATTGTCCTTTGAAGCGTCAATTGTCTCTGGCTTGTTGGTGTAACACTTCTCTTTGATGGCACCCCACAAATAATAGTCCAACGTTGTCAAACGACATCAGCTCTACGGCTGATAATGCGATCTTCAAAAACAGGGCGCAAAACATGGAGTGTAGCTTCGGCTGTGTGGCACGTAGCATCGTCCTGTTGAAACCAAATGTTGCTAATATCCTCTTCTTCAATTTTTGTGAACAAATATTCGTTCAACATGGCCCGATAACGATCGCCATCGACTGTAACGACCCAATTATGCCTCTGGACCAAAATCCGCACCAAACAGTGACTCGACTTGGGTGTAACGGCTTTTCAATGTACGCGTGCAGGTTTTCTGTGCCCCAAATGCGACAATTTTGCTTGTTTACATACCCGCCAAGATCAAAATGAGCTCCATCTGCAACATTACCATGATTTTCAAAGTAATGTCGCAATATTTCCCAGCGTTGTTCAAGCGTATACACAGCGGAAGGATAAAATTAATTATCTGTCAAATCAAACATGAGCTAAGTCTTACCAGTCACGAAATAAGCATTAGTTGAAAAAAAACGTTAGATGGCGGACCCATTATTTAACTAACGCTTTGCTACAAGAGGCATACTGGCATACTAATTTGAATTTAATTTTTTTTTATTATTTTAGTCGAAGCTATGTCGTCGCGCTTTTCAATGTCATTCCACTTTTTATTCGTTATATGCTATTATTATGCATCATATTACAAGTATTGCAATATAACGTTCGTTTAATTTCTTCCGTCTTCATGTAGTGCTCGACACCCAGTCGTTTACATCATTAGATGAGGTGGTCAGGGACTGCCGTGGTTAGGCTTTTGTTGTGAAATTATTTCTTTTTTTGGAGTTTGTGGGTTCAAGCCCCTATTGATATTTGCAATTAATTATTGAATTTTAACTTTTAGTCTTGAGATCAGACAGAAAGTTTTTGGATGTTTATTTTTGATCAATTATTTTCAGCTGCTCTCAAGTAACTATATGTCGAGATACGCTTTTTTTGTATTTGTTTATTGTATATTTTCGAAATAAGAAACAAGCAAACAAACATTTGCTGAGAAATTATTTTTGCTTTTAACACATGGTCATAAATATGTATATGACGTATACGTGATATTGATTTTATTTATCTTTATTATTAATTATTAAGTAGACGTATTATTATTATTATTGTTATTAAGTATACTTGACGAGAATAAATACGTTTAGACACAGCTTAGCAACAACGAAAAACGTCATTATAACCCTCATAGCTAAGTAATAACTCGCCATAATTTATTTTTATGACGAATTTCACAAAAGCAAAAGCAACAATATTTAGAAAATGAAATTCAATATAATTTTGTAGGAAAATATTTTCTCAATGATTGAAAAGAAGTCAAAGAGATAAATACCTATTTTTCTCTTATTTTTATTGCTTTATTTCCCATTCACGTAATGTAAATCATTGAGAAGAATAGCAAAAAAGAATCTGTTAAAATATTTGTAAAGTTTCTAAGTCCTGGCATTATTATTTATTGTTCTCCGAAACAGAAGATAACTTATTTTCTAAAACTTTTTTCTTCTTTTTTTTCAACATAATATAACATTATGGCCAAAAACTGATTTTGTCATTATAAAAGTAAAAAAGGGGAAGAAGTACAATAGGAAATTGTCAGAAGAGAAAAAGGTTACTGAGATACTTAAAGCTGTAATTTAATATTTAGTATTCATACATTGGGACTTACCAATACGCAAAATACTATGGAAAATGTAAATGGATTCTCGTGTATCGCAGGAAATTTAAAAATTTTCCTTTTAAAGAGAATAAATTATAACAAAGTTTTGAAAAGCAATTAAAAAAAAGAAATTAAACAATTTTAAGAGTTACAGATGATCGAGACTGACCTTATGGCACCCTACGCAAAAAAATGTTTCTCTTTTCTTTTTTTCTCGATATAACAAAGTAGAATTTGAAAACCACAACTTCAATTTTTCAGAATTTTTTGACTAATTTTGAATGATTTTCACCCAAAAAAAAAAAAAAAAATAATCATCGTATACAACCTGTTATTCAGGGTGTTTGAAAATACTGCCTATGGTCTAATACAAGGGCGGATTGATATTGAAGCTAACTAAGTAAGAAAAAAACTGTTTTTTTTTAAACCATTCATTTCTCAACATAGACTCCTTTTAGCTCAATACACTTAGTAAGACGATTTTCCAACTTTTTTATTCCATCTGAATAATACGATTTTGGGAACTCCTCAGTTAGTTTCGGTAATCACTTCTTCGTTCGAGGTGCATCTTTTTCCTGCGAGCCATTTTTTCAAGTGTGGAAACAGGAAAAGTCACAAGGGGCTAAATCTGGACTATAAGGTGGATGATCAACCAATTCGAAGTGGATTTCTCGTAGTCTTAGCATCGTATCTAATGCTGTGTGAACCGGTGCGTTGTCTTGGAGAAAGAGCACATTTTTCTTGTTTAAATATGGTCGTTTCTCCTTGATTGCATCAACCAATTGATCCAATAATGCACGATAATACTCTCTTGTAATTGTGGATCCCTTTTCAAGATAATCAATGAGCAATATTCCGTGTGCATTCCAAAATACAGTGGCCATAACCTTGCCAACCGATTTCGCTGTCTTCGCCTTCTTCGGAGCACTTCCACCAGCTTTCACCCATTACTTTGATTGATTTTTGGTTTCAGGTGTGTAGTGGTGGACCCACGTTTCATCAACAGTTATTAATCTACGCCAAAAATCAGCAGAATTATGCTTTATCACGTTCAAACACCGCTGTGAAGTGATTTTGCGATCTCGTTTTTGTTCAACACTGAGCAAACACGGCACCCATCTTGCCGATACCTTTTTCATATGCAAATGTTCATGCAAAATTTTGAACATACGTTCATATGACATGTTTAAAATTTCAGCAATCTCACGTATTTTGACCCGGCGATCATCGAGGATTTTCTTGATATTTTCTTCAGTAACCACCTTTTTTGGCCTTCCTGTTGACGGTATTGTTGCAGTGCTTGTACGGCCCCGTTTAAGTTCAGCAATCCAATATTTTACCATATAATCTGACGTAGCAGATTCGCCGTAATGTTTATCAAGCTTTTCTTTTGTATCTTTCGTCGTTTTGCCTTTCAAATAATAGTGTTTAATCACTACACGAAATTCACTTTTTTCCATTTTCCACGAAACACAAAAGTTGCTTGCTTCAAACGACTACAACAAATAAACTAATCGATGAATTTGACTAAAATTTTAACAGCTGACGTCTGATGGATCGTAATTTCTAAGAAAGAAAAATTTTTTGTGTTTGTGCCGCCATCTAGCGCTAGGTAGCTTCAATGTCAATCCGCCCTCGTACAACTTGAACTTAAGCTTCAGAACTAAATTGTGTGTCCGTATAGTAAAGAAATAATCTTTGAAAGCTAATTACAGGTTGATACCAGTAGGGTACAACGGAATTTCAGATAGTCCTTGAGCTTTAAGTAATAAGTTAGTTTTAGCCCTTAATTACAAACAGATTTTGTTTTATAGCAGTGGTCTTGAATGAGTTACGGATAAAAATAGTAGCTGAAGATTACCCGATTTTATGCGCTTTACTAAAAAATTTAATAACTCTGTCAATTACCCACTGATTTCTAAACTGTAAGTCTCATTTTATCCATAACATAATATTTTTACGTTTTTACCTTTTTAAAAACGTGTTTTTATGAGTTCGTAGATTGTAGTTAAAATAAAATAAATTTTGTGTTTGGTTTTAATTAAAAATCCTTTATTCAACACAGTTATGTGCACCACTGCTTGAAACCTTTTTACGGGCAATAAGAATTTTTATTTTTAATTACTCTGTCTGTTTACAACTTTGTAAACAACAACAATTACTCGACTTATCTTTCTATTTAAGATCTTCCAACCCGATCGTAGTTATAGTTTAGGTTCGATCACAACCTTTTCAACCAGAGGTTATCCACACTTAACTCTCTTTACTGAGTTAGCTCCAACTAAACTGGTTTTTTACTTTACGATTCACTTCACGAGTTTACTCCTTATAAACTCTCTTCACACAAACTGCACTCGCTGAGTTTACTTTACTTAAACTGCACTCGCTGAGTTTACGACACATAAACTGATTGCTGTTCGCATCGATGTGCTATTTATATGGCTGAGTAAACAACACATCGAAAGCTCTCGAACCTCTCAATATTTCATTTTAATTTCTTTTTAGTTCTTTTGCAGCCATGCGTATGTAAATGTCTGTTACTTGTTTTCTTTGTTTGCTGTTGCTGTTGCCTTGGTTATTTGTAAACAGCATTTATAGTTGTTGTTGCAGCTTTTGTTTATTTATTTTAGCGATGAAATAAACGCTGTGATGCCCAACCTTATTTTCGTAACAATATTATTTCGTAATTAATGCATAAATAGTATGGTTCATATACAAAATAGTGCTCAAAAACGCATCTCGACTTGAAAAATGTGGAAAAATTTGGTGAAAAATGTATTGGCTTGAGAAATACTATCAGATTAATCAAAGCTACATAAACGACATAAACTCGTATATGATTTCAAAGGATTATTTCTATTCTTTGCAAATCCAGTAATATTGAGCAAATTTTTTATCTTATAAGTGCCTTAAGGTCCGAAAAATCGGTTTGTTACCCGTAAATCGAGATTTTGTAGGTGTTTTGGAAATTTCTTATTCTGTTCGGCAGCGCCTATCAGGTATTTTTTTTTTTGTCGCACCGTGTTATTTTTACTGTTACAAGTTATGGTACAATAGTTCTGCAATCTTTTGGTCTATTGTACAATCTTTGCTTAGTTTAGAGTTTCACTATAAAATTCCTTTCAACTTTGCTACCCTAACGAAATTCAGGATGTCGGTTGGTCTCAGTAGTAGTAGCTACTACATCTCTTATTTAATAGGCGCTTAGGTGCCTCTTCCTAAAATGCATCAGAGCTACTTAAACATACAGCAAGTGCTCTAGTCAGTTTCCTCTACACAAAATTTACACATTAGATTTCCAGGGTATTCTTAGGTAGCCCTGGCAAGACTGAAATCGTTTCCTATCATTGTTGTTTAACAGAAGCTTGTACTGTCTCAAACATATTTGTCCTGAAAGAGTATACGCCTCTCTTCGATGCATCAAGAGACAGTATCCCAGCCGTACAAAAGTTATTACAAATGAAACACATCCGATGGTATACTATTATATCGATAGGAAAAATTGAAATAAAGGTTGTAACCACGTAAAAATTAGCATCCGATTTGGATGAGTCTCATTCCCAATACATTGTAAAATTAAATGTACAGGGTGTACGCCGGGAAGGTATGCTACTTTGTTTGTTTTTTTAAATTTTTAATTATATGAAAGAGAATTGATAAATGTTTTATTTAATGTCGGCCATTATGTATGGAGAACAATATCAGATAAATGCCCGCCTCTGTTAGCTTCACAAATGCGGGCCCTTTTGAGCATATTTTTCATTACATTCTCACACATTTCACGCGGCACTTCATTAATTTAATCGCGAATATTTTGTTCAGTTGCTCCAGCGTTTCTGGTTTGTTTGCATAAACCTTGCTTTTCAGATATCCCCACAAAAAGAAGTCCGGAGCAGACAAATCAGGCGACCGTGGAGGCCAATCAACATCACCATTCCTAGAAATAATTTGTTGTGGAAAGAGGTCTAGCAGTAATTCCATTGTAATCCTGGATGTATGCGATGTGGCACCGTCTTGTTGAAATTGTTGAAATTGTTGATTAAGCCCAAAGCATGAAGTTGTGGCGTTAAAAAGTTTTCAATCATATCACTATATCGCTCCCCATTGACAGTTACCGTTACGCCGCTTTCAGTTTCAAAGAAGTAAGGCCCTCCTGACCAAATTGCACGCCAAACTGTCACTTTTAATCGATGCAAAGGTTACTGATGAATAATTTGAGGGTCTTCCATTGCCCAGAACCGACTCTTCTGTTTATTCACATAACCATTCAAATAAAAGTGTGCTTCGTCACTCATTATGATTTTTTTACGAAAATCGATGATTGGTTTTGATAAAATATTTTAACGATTAAAACGCGTTGGTTTACTGAAAATGTTTCCAAAATAAATTTGCCACGTCTCCACCTCATGACTGCCATATATGAACTGTCAAGACTAATGCTTACCAAAGTGGCGGCAAAGCATAGTAGTATACCTTTCTAGCGGACATCCTCTACCTTTGATGTAAAAGAGCCATCAACTAACAAACGATTTGAATGAGTTTATAATGCATTACATTGTTATTGTAATTTCAATTATAAATTTTGTTTCTTTTTTGCTGCAATTTTTCCAATCGTTTTTTTTTATATTTTTCCGCATTAAAATGCAAAAAAGTATTATTAAAAGAACAGTCTATATGGAAGCGAATCTAGCCTATAAACTGGATTTTTATAAGTGAATATGTGATAAATAAATAAAATGAAAAAAAGAAATATTTGACAATTAAAACCCTTCCAACTTTCACTTACAATGTCTCTAGTATTGGGCCCATCCAACCTTCGCTTACAATATCTATTGCATCGGACCCATCTGCCAGCCTAGGCCAACGCTGTGTAAGTGTAAATGGGAATTGTACACAGGCATTGCATGGGTCCTACTTACATTGTATGTGGTCTCGGATCGAAGATGAATGTGGTGAAAATTTTGCTGCGATATGAACATAAAACTGGAAAAAAAATTGTTGTCTTTTTCAAATTTAATGCAAAAATTTTTATTTTTATCATGAAGTGAAATTTTGGGCATTTTGTTCTGAAAGATTGGTAAAATACATATATGCTTAATACACTTTCTCCTCTTTTAGCCAACATATAGATTACATACGTAACAAAGAGCAGCACTGAATACTGAAAACATGAGTATACTTGAATCATAATTCATAAATTTTTATACTCATACCCATTGCGATGCCTACTCATAGGCATTCATACTCTGAAGCAAATTCTGGCAAAGATCTGCTCTGCTCTTTTATTATCACATGTATGTGCTCACACGTACAGGAAAAAATTAACAAAAAGTATACAAAGAGAACTAAAGAGAAAACAAGTGGAAAAGTACAGTCCAAAGTGGCCTGAGGAAGAGACTCTCATATTGCTACCGCATTTATAAAATTTATAAATATTAGTTTGCCTGTTACTGCTATAAAGCATGAAATACTCATCGTACTCATACTTATCAACATTGATTCATACTCATCTGCACTAATTGAATGTAGACGATGCGAAATGATTCGAATATGAATATCTAAATACTCATTTTTAGGTTGTGTATTTTCTTTTCCTTTTGAATAGCCAATACTTTATTCATTGTGAATGAGTGAATGAATGAGTATTGATTTATGCGAATCATTTATAAGTATTATGAGTGGTATGAGTATGAGTAGCTATGAGTATAAGTACGACGTTTTCCTCATACTCATTGCTACTTATATATATGAATTAATATCATTGCGAGTATGAGTGGGTATGAGTAGTTGAATTTGAATGATGTGCAGTCACTTCTACTTATAAATTAATGAGTGAGTATGAGTAGCAAAGCAGCGATTCATTGCTGATCTCGGGCACCTAAACAAATGCTTGAATTTTCGGGCTAAAGAAGAGAAAAACACGCCAATTTCAGACACCTTGTTCTGAAGTGAATTGTATTCCAGTGAAAGCATTCTTCATCGACCGAAATATTGTATGTTAGCTTGGCAGGGCAAGACTTCAAATATAGGGCGGGAAAAAGGTAAAACTTCCCAACCAATATTTTCTAAAAAGACTTTAACTGGTCTTTCAATATTTGACCGAGTGTTGTCAAGGTCGATATTACAGCTTCATGTTTGGTCATTTATTCCGGGCGTTTTCCGGCCAATGTTCCTTCTTTTTCTTTATTTGTAAATCCATTTCGGAATGCTAGCCATTAGACACAATTCTTCCGTTATAAACTATTAAATTTTCTTATAAAAATTATTATTCAGTCCAATGCTGGCTTCAAACAAATCAGTTATATTTGTTATTGGTCTACTGTGATCGTTTGGCCTTATTATAATAGATGGAACCCACCAAATACAGAACATTAGTCTTCGGCTGGTCGGGCAAGCTTCATATGAAACTTCTTTCGTTTTAGGTTAAAGTAATGGATACATCTTTTATCGCCAGAAAGTATTCAATGGCCTTGGTTCTGTGCTTTAGCAGTTGGTCTAATAGGGCCTTAGTTCGGAATGAGTTCGATCCATTGGTATACTGATATACTGGTATATTCTGATATACCGATGGATTCAAAATGAATGACTGTGTCGTTGCTGGTGATCATGGGCCCAACCGAGACTAGTCGATCCTACTGGGAAGGTCACTGTGTATTTTTTTGGCTGAGATCATGATCAACACTGTATGTGCAAAGACCAAGCTGACATCCAAACCGCCTTAAGGACACTTTGCGCGAATATTATTACATCTAGACTAATCAAATATTGCTGCGATACGTTGAAAAGGCTTTCGCTTGGAAATATGGTCCAATTGTTTTGGACATTAAGCAAGAGATGGTAATGAGATAGTGACACCCTGTATCGATCCAGAACCTTGCTGTACAGCACCACTGGCTACCATCCACAATCTAATCAAGGATTGGGAAATTGCCTGATGCCTAGAATAAGAGCGCATCTGAATGGAATGGCGGTCACAGATGTGGATGTCTGTAGACTGTGCTCACAGGCATTAAGACAGCGCAACACATATTGTGTGAATGAAGGGTTCTTGATTGGTTAAAGTGGACATGTTTAGATAGACATAGGGTTTCACAGGGCAACATATTCTCCATATAGTTTTAGATCTGCTGGGTTTCATTAGGTAAACACCAGATCTGCTGAATAAACCTAAGACCGGAATAGTGCCTAGTGATAACGATAATTACTCGATGCAAAATTGTCTTCTTTATGTGAAGTTTTAGCAACATTTTGGTTTTGCAAAATCGGTTTTCGATTTCTAATTAATTTTTCTAGCATTTAGGTGGATTAATTCAGTTGCTTGTGAACATTTTGAACATATTCAGCATACGATTTGGTGTGAAATATGTGTGCTTCAGCTGTCCCTTTTTCCAACGGAATAAGTAAGGCGAAGCTTTTCGAAATTAATGTTTTGTTGGTACAATGACAATATTAAGGGTTATCAGGATGAAGAGGAAGAGGAGACTGTCGAGCACTTCCTATGCTAGTGCCCGAGTCTTTCGGGCATTAGGACTGATTTCCTTGGTAGTCTTCTTTTGTACATGCGTTTGGTTGGCTCGGACCGGGACGTGGACATATAGGTTGACCATTTTCTGGATTACTGGTGGGTATCACAGTGGGATCAATACTGGACTAAGGTGGGATGGACGTGTCTGGCTACCCGTCGTAACTAACTAACTAACACGTACAACATTGAACATATTCGTTTATCGAATAACTCCCACATTTTTAAACTACACAAAAAAAAACACAATAAGGCGTATAGACATTTTTAAATTTGTTAGTATAAAAGGCCTTCTTTAAAGAGAGATTCAGGCAAAAATTATAGGATTCATTCTTTTGCAATACAAAGGAAATATGCCACCATATGAGCTTTGCTTTGATAAAATGCTTGTGTTTGGTATTTTTTCCCCAAACCGATTATAAAAAATTTTAATTGCAAACCCTATAAGAGTTTTAAAATTCGAAAATTTAATATTTTCTTAATTTCCTTAAATTTGTCATTTGTTTATTGAAAATGTTTAAAATATCTAATGGCTTTTTTTATATTTTTTTTATAAAAGGTCCGCCATCTAACGTTTTTTTTAACTAGTGCTTATTTCGTGAATGGTAACACTTAGCTCATGTCTGTTTTAGTTTTGTCTTTCCGCTGAACGAATTTTGATGTGTATACGTTTGAACAACGCTGGGAATCTGGGCCTGCGATCGACTTACAGAAGATGCCGATTTTGCCAAAAAAATCCTCTTTTCAGATGAAGCTCATTTTGATCTTGGCGGGTATGTAAACAAGCAAAATTGTCGCATTTGGGGCATAGAAAACCCGCACGCATACACTGAAAAGCCGATACACCCAAGACGAGTCACTGTTTGGTGCGGTTTTTGGTCCAGAGGCATAATTGGGCCATTTTTCTTCGAAAATGAGCAAGGAGTGGCCGTTACAGTCAATGACGATCGTTATTGGGCCATGTTAAACGAATTTTTGTTAACAAAAATTGAAGAGGAGGATATTAGCAACATTTGGTTTCAACAGGACGGCACTACGTGCCACACAGCCGAAGCTACACTCGATATTTTGCGCCCTGTTTTTAAAGATCGTATTATCAGCCGCACAGCTGATGTCGTTTGGCCACCTCGGAGCTGTGATTTGACACCGTTGGACTATTATTTGTGGGGTGCCGTAAAAGATAAGTGTTACGCCAACAAGCCAGAGACAATTGACGCTTTAAAGGACAATATTCGTGAAGGCATTGCTGAAATACAGCTGCACACAATCGATAATGTGCTTAAAAATTGGAGCGATCGTGTAGGCTACTGCATGGCCAGCCGAGGCAGCCATATGAATGAAATTATTTTCCATTATTAACCGGAAGGATTGTACTTACAAAAAAAAAAAAGAAATTTGAGCAAATATTCAGTAGTTTTTTTTATTGCATTAAAAAAAAAAATTATTTGGCGGACCCTTTACATACAATTACTTGTTTGTCTAGTAAAAGCATGTCTATAGACAAAAACATAGACTTACAATTGTATAAGCAGATGTTTGCAGCATCTTTGTTTGATATTTTATGAACCGCAAGCGGACATCTTTTAATAAATCAAATTTATATTACGTCTGAATTCTGAATGGTGAAGAACACTTTAATGAATTTCTAATAAATTTAAGGGGTTTTTTTTTACTAACCATGAGGATCATAATAGACAATTAAATCTACTACAGCTTGTTTTTAAAATAAAAAAATTCAAACTAATCGGCACAGTACTGAGTTTATGACTGCTTTTCTTAAAGTGTTGCAAACATCATATCAAACACAATATAGTATATCCCCAATACTTGTAATTGTGTAGCGTATTAACAATGCCAATGACAATGACAATGATGATGATGATGATGATGATGTTGTTGGTGGCATTTACAAAATTGAAGATGACAAAAGAACTCTTTTTGACGGTCTTTTTGTTGATGTCTTTGAGGCAAAGAATAAAAAAGAATGGATGACCGTCAGATTGTCCTCATGAGTAAATAAAAAGAAAAAAATAAAATAAAAATTTAAAAAAAATTTTCTTTCCTCCTTTTTCTCCTTTTTTTGCGATAAAAAAGGGTTAAATAGGTTTCAAAGTTTCTCTTTTTTTTGTTTCCTTTTTTTTATTTTTCATACACAATTTATTGCCGATAATAATCATATCTGTCATATTATAAAATCTATTCATGAATACAACAACAGCAATTTAAATTTTATTTATAAAAAATCAATTGAAATTAAATTATTTGAGTCACTATTTAAAATCAATTGAATCAAAATTAAATGAAGAAAAGATGCAGAATTTAAGCCTCTGCAAACTAATGAAGATTTGAAAATAATTTGGGAAATTTTGTGTAAATTTATATAACTTTTAAATACCGATTGTAAGCATATCGAGCCATAACCGCCAAAAAGACGTAAGCGCTATGATTGTCGATATTCGTTTTTTGATAAAAATCGATAGTATTCGATCATTCCCACCAGCATACAAAATCTCGTAGCTCTAAAATGTACTTTGGGATTTTACAGCGAAAACAAAAGAGTCTTATGTACTACTCCAGAACAAAAAATATTGAAAAAAACCTTCTCCGGAAAAGTTTGTTTTTTGTCGCTTACGTCTTTTTGGCGGTTATGGCTCGATATACAGTTTGTAAAAAACCTATTTTCGAAGAGGAAAAAATACTAAAATCATATTTTCATTTGAGAATTCCAACAACAATTTCTTAACATATTTATTTTTTTGTACACATCCCGTTACTGTACCTCTTAATGATTTCAAGACGTCAAAAAAGATCTTTATCTGTTCAATCAAGAATTTGTTTTTTTTTTTTTTTTGAAAACCGTTTTTTACAGCAAAGGAATCAGATAAAGTTCTTTTTTTGTTGTTAGCGTTGTAATACTACTACCTTGCGACCTCAACACGGCCAAAATGGTAAAAAATCGCCAACACACATTGAAATAGATGTACTTTTGGCTCCGCAGTTTTTGTAAATCTCAAGCTATGACGCTAAGATCTTGCGGGAATAACAAAAAAAAAAAAAAAAAAAAAAAAAAACTCAAATCGGAATGATGCGACCCTCACACGGGGGTTATTCCAAAAACTTTTTGATCAAGATAGTATATGGGTCTATTGTAAAAGCTATGACGTCTCGAAAACCTTACGAGGTACGGTAACGGGATGAGTCCAAAAAAATTAAACATGAATTTGTTGTTGGAAGTCTCAAAGAAAAATAAGATTTTAACTTTTTTTCTACTTTGAAAAGATTTTTTTGATCCAATGCATTCTAAATTTTCCGGGATTAGAGATGTTTTTACAAGCTTTTTTATACATGAACTGTAATATTTTTGGATTTATGAAAATAAACGGAGTTATAGGACCTATGGACAAAGCACCTTATGTAAGATCTTACCAAAAAAAAGTGTAGATCCTCCTAGTATTCCCATTTATAATCCATTTACCTAATACCATCATTCCGACAAAGTGGAAGCAAATCAGTGGAAGAAAATAATTCCGTTGTTCAAGCTGAATGGAGATTATCGGCCGGTTGTAATCTTGTACTTTCTTTCGAAACTTTTAGAGGGAATACTTTATGGGCAAATGATGAATTACACCAATTTGAACAATTTTTTTTTATAGAATGCAATCCGGTTTTCGATTTTCGGATCATAGTTGTATTACTGCTCTTGTAGACGTTAGTGAGAATGTCGGATGGCTTTGGAGAACGGCGATGTAAATTTTTTAGTTCTCTTGCACTATTCGAAAGCTTTCGATACGATCAATCACAATATGCTTATTCGTAAGCTTAGATTTCTTTTCAGATTTTCAAATACGTTTGCTAAACTTATACATTCGTATCTTTCCCATTGCGCACAGTCTGTATTTTGGAACAGCAAATTTTCGAATTCTCTGTATCTTGACAAAGGTGTGCCTCAAGGCTCAATTCTTGGGCCACTTGTTATCACTCTGTATGTCAATGATTTACCCGAACATCTTTTGAGTTTCACGTTTAAACCACGGGAAATCAAAGTGTATTGTATTGTATTGTATTGAAGTAGCATTGTGCCTACATTTTTCGGGGATATTATGATAAATAGTACGAAAATCTAGATAGTTCATGCGACGAACAACTTAGTGTTTATTTTAAACGCCAATTTGACATGGAACGATTAAATACACTCATTGGTAGGGCAGACGTGTATTAAGTTACGCACACTATGGTCTACGCAATTCTTCATACCTTTAAAAACTAGAATTCTGATTGAAAAATCTTGTTTTGTTGCTGTTTTCATGAATTTTGTAAAGGCGTAAACAGATTCATAATATTTTAGAGGAATGTTTATGTTTACTTAGTTTTGACGCTCTTAGTAAACCCTTTTATATCCTATTTATTACTTATGGTATTTACATAAAATTGACATAAATTGTCTTATTCAGAGGCAGTTTCAAACCAAACGTAGTCTATGAAACTTCACCTGCCCTGGAGGTTAAATTTAATTTTTAACTTTAAAAGAAATATTTGCACACCAGATTTACACACGGCTTGTGTTTCTAATGACTAAAATGCCATTTTTGAGGGTAAATATCTGTCATTAGTTTTTGCAGGAAATCTAGCATAACTTATTGAATTTGTAAGAGGAGCAGCTTAAGCAAATTAATAAGATTTAGAGATGGTTTTTGCAGCTCAGAAATTGTAACTTTAATACAAACGACAAAAACTGCCCAGGTCGGATAAAAAAGGTGAAACGTGATGTTTCGGAGGTATTACTTGCAAAATTATTGGGTGCCACTCAAAAAGTACTTTAAAACGTTAAACGTTAAACATTTAGTATCACGACAAGAAAGGCAATGTTGCATGTCTGAAATGCTGTTTGAATGCCATAAATACAAGTCAATATTGCATCACATAAAATTACTGGCTATGAAAATCGTATATGAAGAGAAATCGTATTATTGAAACTAGTAGACTGACGTCTATTACAAGCAGCTGAAATCGGAAGAACGACCAGAATATACGACCAGACATGATACCATAATATTACATCATGACTAAGCTCGGCCACATGTTGCAAGACTATTTGGAAACTTTTAGACAATAATAGATGAAAAATTTTGTCTCAGCAGACTTATAGTCAAATCTTGCTTCTTGGGACTACTATTTGCTTAAATCTATGCAGAACCCTATACCTTACACAATCTCCGCCTGATCTCAGCCATGATCTCAGTCTGAAAGACACTCAGCAATCTTCCCAGTGGGTATCTTTTGGAGCCATCGGTATGCAAGCTTAGATCAAACGCACTCCGAACTAAAGCCCACGGAAATTCAACATTGAAACTCCTGCTAAATCACAGATTCCAGGACCAAAGATGGTCTTCGACCACACTACATATAATGGACAGACTTCCCGAGATCACTTCGGGATCCCTTGGCGAAAAACTTTACAACGCTGCCCAATACTTTGGATAAAATATTTGTCCTCGTAAAGCATTAAACACATAACCGATAGCAAACAAGCAGCAAGCAGCAAGTTTTTGTTGGCAGTATTTGCTGCTATACTATCGACTTCATAAATATTGTAAAGGCAGCAGCAGCAATAAAATTAGGTTTCAAGTCATCTGTTCCATATGTCGATTTAATATAACACTACTCAAATATATAAAAATTAATGGAATTAGACATTTATAACTTTTTAATTATTAACATAAACGTTGTTTGATACAACATTTTAATTTTAAAATGTTGTTTTCTGTTAAATAAAAAAAAAAAAATATTTTAACGTTTTTTTATTTAAAATTTTATATTGTATTGGTATCACTAATTTTTGTTTTGCTGCCTAAAAAGATAGAAATTATGTTATGTTTAGCAGCAGCAGCAAAGGTTGTTGTCTAGGCTTTTGCTGTGCTGCTTTAAAAATAATTGTTTTCATATAAGCGTATGTATTCTAATTTTTACATTTTGCTCTCTGCTGCTTGCCGTCGGTTATGTGTTTAATGCTAAGTCTTTTATAGAATATTAAAAATATTTACTTATTGTTTTTTACGAATATTTTAAAACTTTTTTAATTTGTTTTGTTGAAATTTCATTTTCACTACATCGTGTATTTGAATATCATACCCATACCACACAACATTCAATTATTTTACATTTTTTACATGATGTTGATATTTTTCTTTGTTACACCTTTTTTTTCGTTATTCCCTTTATTTTTATTTTTATTTTTATTTTTATTTTTATTTTAATTTTTCTTTATACCAAAGTGTTAAAGTTATTTATGCGCAAATTTTTGTCCTTTTTTCTCTCACTCCTTTTAAATCAACGCCTATAGGAGTTTCTCTGAATTAAGTGGATTATTTGAATAACAGAAAGAAACAAAAAATAAAAAAGTGCACTTGGAATAACAACATGAGATTGCAAGTAAATAAAATTGCATTTTATAGACTGAAAGTCAGCATGAAATACTTGAGTCTGAACTCTTTGAGAAAGGGGTTCAACAATAGTTTTATTTTGTCAAGTGAAAATTAACTGTCCAACAATCAAATGATGTCATGCAGTTGGCATCTATGGATGAATAATTTTAGTTGCAGTTAAAAAAGATTTAAAATGTCAATGTAAAATATTGTTATTTGCTTTTGTTAAATTAAAATTAAAAAAAAAATAATAAATTAAATTGACCGTAAATGAATTATATATTATATAGGATTTATTTGTAAGCAAATGTGCAATAGCTTTTATTTAATTCATTTCAATTTTACATATTCAAATACTCGTAAATACATCATAACAAAGACTACAACATCATCAATGAAATAATTTATTTTGTATTAAAAATTGAGGCAAAATAAAAACAAAGAAGAGAAAAAAAAACATTAGCCGTTAACCTCTTTATAAATACATCAGCTCATACGATTTTGACAAATTTTTAAAAACAGTGCTGTTCAAAAAATACATTCACCATGATCTGATATATTTGAGAACAACGCGATTACTAATTTGTATTTTTTATTTTGGTTAGTTAGTTAGTTACGACGTGTAGCCAGACACGTCCAGCCCACCTGAGTCCAGTATTGATCCCACGGTGATACCCATCAGTATTCCAGAAAATGGACAACCTATATGTCTGCGTCCCGGTGTGATCCGAACCAACCAGATGCATGTACAGAAGAAGAGATCTTGCCGATATTCACACCAGCCTGATCCAACAAGCCATCCAGAAACGTCGCTGCACCCCTATAATAGACTCCAAGCGAGCCCGATCATATAGGGGCCAGATTTGCCTCGATACAGAGCACGTGGGTTCATCACCCCACCCTAGCTGTGCCCTACCCAACATGTACCGCATGACCATAAGTCTGCAAGAGGAGAGTGGCATCCCAACTGAGTAGTCAATCTCCTCATTTCTAAGAAGAGCGCCAGCCCTCGCAAGTTCGTCCGCCACACAGTTTCCCCGGGTGTCCGAGTGAGCCCTTACCCAGATATTCTCCAGGTCTGAATGTCTCGCCATTTCGTTGAGAGTTGCCCGGCATTCACACACCAGTCGCGATGTCGAGTAGACGCCGGAGACTGCACTGATCGCAGCCTGACTGTTCGTACAGATCCGGATATCACTGTCATATACCCCGTAGTACATCAACCAGTCCGTTGCCCTCTTTATCGTCGAGACCTCCACCTGTAAGACACTGCAGTGGTCCGGCAGTTTAAAGGCTTCCCTCACCACGTATACAAGAATAAAGATGCCGCCCCCAACCCCTTCCGACGATTTCGATCCATCCGTGTAAATCTTAACAGTACCGTGTCCAATTACCGGTTCTGGTGAGATGCACACGGAGAACATTCTGTCCAGGAAGGGTTTGGGTGTGCAGTAATCTATCCCCTCAGGGATCGTATCCAAATACCTAAAGATAGCCGCATGCCCTTAGATCCTGCAATATGTGGATTTCTCTAGAGACCTCCACCATACAACCACACCATACATAAGTATAGGCTTAACCACCGTGTTGATTATCCAATTGGAACTTCTAGGATTTAGACCCCAGGACTTTCCAACGGCCCCACGATAGGCGTACAGCGCAACATTCACCCTCGCCGCCCTCGCCGCCCTCGCCACCCTCGCACGTGCATTTTAGAGCCAGGATAGCTTTGAGTCCAGAATTATACCCCATCTCAACGCTGTGCAGACGCGGTAGGGAAAACGACGGAACTTTTTACTTGCGCGTGAATAGTACCAATTCCGTATTTCCCGGGTTAACGTTCAGCCCACCGTCAATACTCCACCGACTGAGAAGGCCCAGAGAAGAAGTGGAACACATAACTGTGTCAAATGAAGGATTGTAACTAAAAACCAAACACAAGATTTATTTTATTTTAATTGCAGTCTACGAACTCATAAATAAACGTTTTAAAATGGTAACAATATATTTCTGCTTGATCGCCAGCTTAACGGAGGTCAGAGGCACACCCACCCTGACTTGAAGATGAATGTCCGGAAAAGGTGCGTATGCTCCAGCGAGCTCAACAGCAGCATAGTTACCCCGCTTAGAGATGAAAGTCACACCTGAAAGAGATCCGATCGCCGCCTTGCTATTAGAACAGATAGATGTATATCATCGATAGGAGCGTCATTATCACGGATCTACTCTGCAGCTTGAAAAATGACCATCATTTTGGGCTGAATCACATTGCAATAGTCCGGAAGGCTGAGAGAAACACCACGGTTGAGTCTCTAGGAAAAAATTCCACTGCCCATCCTGTTCTCTAGTCTGGAACCGTTTGTATATACATCCACTGAATCGCTGGGGATGATAGAGCGCAATCCTTTCTTCTAGGAATCATAACACAGAATCCCCTATACAGCTTAGATCCACATGAGTCATAGTCGATATCACCAGTACCAAGGGACCTAGTACCGTATTTAAACCTCCTCAATGACATTCGTTGGCGGAATCTATGGAACTACATTACGTAGATTGGGATGGGTGTTTTAACAAGATAACGACCCGAAACACCAATCGCAGTGACATTTCCCATTCGGCGTAAGGTATCATGACTTTATCATATCATATTTATCGTATCATACTTACTCCACTATGTTTAATGTTTGTCATTATATATTGCGGAAGGAGCTCAGTGTTCGGGTGTCTTCTTACTTCTGCCACTTATGCATATGCCAATTTATATACTGTTTTGTAGGTTGATCTATTTTTTTGAACAGCTTTGTATGTGCCAGTTTTTCGTAACTTCATGCAGTTAAAAGCTAATAACTTAGTTAAGGATTAAGCGATTTTATCCTGCAATATGGTAGAAATTGACAACAAACTTTATGTTGTTCAACAGACAGTTTTTCAGTTACGCCATAAGTCGGATTTATATAGCGTGTTTTAGACCGTTGCTATAGTTCATAGACAAGATGATTCAATCTAGTACAGGGTGCTCCAACCAATACATACGATGTTAATTGTAAAACAAGAAGTTTTCAGAGGCTTATCTTAATAATTTTTATTATGATAGAAGGATTTATGACAATTATATGTGAAACAAAATATTGGCCAAATGTTCGCCACAGCTTAGGTGGCATACCTTTACCCGACGGTTCACATATTCAATGACTCTCAGACATAATTGAGGTTCAATATCTTTAAATTGTCGAATTATCATTATCATCCTTTGGCTCTTGAATTGTCCTTGGCTTACACTTCTTCTTTTAAATATCCCCAAAGAAAGAATTTCATTGAATTTCTCGCGCAAAAGAACCATTGTTTCGTTGGCTGCGTGGCAAGTGGCACCATCCTGTTGTAACCACACCACCCTGCTGTAACCACATGTTGTTCAGGTCCATATCCTCAATTTCTGGCCACAAGAAGTCTGTCATCAGCTCGCGATAGTGAACACCAATCACGGTAACTGCTTGGCCGACCTCATTTTCAAAGCAGCCTGGTGACGCCGACGACGAAACACCATTACATTCTACACAAAATCACTGTTTGTTGAGCTTTATAGACCGGCGGAGTCATTAGTACATATGTCCTTAAAAACGAAGATGGTCAGATCGTTACTGGGACATGATTAGAAATGGATACGTACCTCAATTATCTGGAATTAATCTTGCTGACAGCGCGAGTTACAATGGATTTACTTAAAGTAACTTTTAATGAAAGAGCAATTTCATGACATGGTCCAACTAATTGTTCATCAACTTCGTACGATCTAACCCCATTGGATTATTTTCTTTATGGTTATGTAAAGTCACTTGTCGATATCGATAAGTCAGAGACATTAAGACAGTGGCTTAAGGTGAGTACCTGCCCTAAGACGTTACTCACGGTGCCAAAGCAAGAGTGAATACAATGGGTCCACCAACGCCCCGGCCTATGATTAAAATCACCAGTGAGTACCAATTCAAAGTCATGTTATTTGGACATGACGTCACACTTTGGTGAGGTGCCGGAGACTATCTAAGCTCCTACCGATCTAAGAATCACGAGCCAGCTTAGCTCTCTCCGCGATTTGGGTTTAAACCACAGTCACCACTTTGCTCCCACAAGGGGACCTCACCATAGTCGGGCAGGAACCGAAGTTCCTGGGGCTCCCGACACCCGCGGTACCATAATTAAGCCACCGGTCAGGCTGCGCAGTATAAATACTATTACCAGTGTAAATCCCAACCGACTGCGGACTGGTGGCCATGTTGATCAAGAACAACAAACAAGAAACAATCAACAACACAATAAAAAAGCGGAGCCATCCTCACGGGAGAACTCAAAGAGACATCGTGCGCCACGGACACAATACACAAAACAAAAACACAACCAGTCAAGGATAGACCAGTACAATACACAACACCCATGATCGAACTAAAATCGCAAACAGCAAAGCAGGAAACAGCAAACAGCATGCAGCAAGCAACACACCCATTGTCTGCAGCTACGAGCTAAAACCGTACACATCAAAGCAGGAAGCAGCAAACAGCAAGCAGCAAACAACAAGCAGCATAAGACACCAACTATCAGCACATCACCGGGAAACCGAGCTAGAAAAGGCCAGCCAGGAGACCGCTAAGATGGTGATGCGGGTTCAACCTTCGTTAACAGTGCCGTCCTTCTACGCCTAAACACCTTAAGGGCAAAAACGCCCAGCCTACTATAAGTACGAACGTCCAAGCAACACCCTACTGAGATCCGACACCCCCTCAGTATGAGTAATACCCATACTATCTAAATCCATAACGTTATCATAGTCAGGACATGAAGTCAGTACATGCCTCCAGTCCTCAATCCCCCTCCTGCACCAACAGTTAGCTGATTCGGTTTGGCCAATCCGATGCAAAAACGCATTGAAAGAGCCATGTCCCGTCAGTAAGAATCCCAGACTTAAGCCAAAGCCAAAGTCAGGGTGTTTCGTACGAAAGTAACGTCCGGAATAAATCAATAAGTCGACGTACTACTTCCAAGTCAAGCGGTGGTACACCAACAAGGACTTACATGCCAAGAGTGCAATTCTCTGACACGTGAGAATCTTGCGCTGTCCAACAACAGACATAACCGTCTTGTACCACACAGATGCGCCATACGCTGCACAAGCAACGAAGAGCTCTCATTGTATATGAGACAATTGAACGACTGAAAATCAACATTCGAAGTGTAGTTGGTGATATACGGCTGGGAAAAGTTTGTAAAAATTGGTGTTCCAGATAGCGCCTGCAGTGGCGGCCACATGGCCGAAATCGTATTTAAACTTTAATGTCATCAAATTTTCTATGCAACAAAGCTCGTTTCATTGATATTGAAAATATATTTCTTTGTTTTATTATGATTTAAAATTGTGTAACTGTCAACAACACGCGATATATCGTAAAGCGATGCTATTAAAATCAATTTCAGGTTATGTTTTATGCTATTTTTAGGTGATGAATATCAAATACATAGAAAAGCTACTTGTACTCTAATTTTATGTTTCTTTTTTTTTGTTTTTTCTTTGTTTTTTCTTTTTTATGAAACATTTTCAATTAACACGCGTATAAAAAGTTTTCTTTTTTTTTTCTCTGCTGAATCACTTCTTGTATTGACTTTTTATTTGCCTGTATTTGCCTTAGAGGTTTTATGGTTTTATGCTGATTACACTATAAACTTTCATTATCCGTGAGGCAAGGACAGACAAAGAAGTAAAATAATGAACAAAAAAAAAAACGAAACTAGCAATAGTAAAAAGGAAGTGAAATAAAAAAAAACAAAAACCAAATAAATGTGCTGTTTATGCAAGAAATTGGATTTAAGAAAATTGTTTTCTTAAGATGAAATTGAGGAAATAAAAAAATATTTATTGGGTATTAAGTAGTGAGAAGTTTTACTGGTGACAGCGAAGTGAATTAAATAAGATAAGACTGATACATAGTTGTGGAGATACAAACGAAATAAGCGCTTCTTATAAAGTGTATTGTAATGCACAATTTAGTTTAATTTTAAAATAAAATTACTTTTTCAATAATTAAAGAATTTTTTAGAAATTTTTGTCAGTCATTTTAAAATTTTTGTTGAAAAACTTACAGGTTTCATATGAACACAGTTATGATCGGGCGTACTTTATTTGATTTAAAAAAAAAAATTTATCTCTCTGAAGAGTTAACATTGTGTGGTGGAATATGTGTACAAATTTAGTATATATCATATAGTCCTGGTCTGACCGTGTGCCCAGCTGCATTTTAAAAAACTGTTCAGCATCGCCATCTGCTTAACCGTCAGGAAGCAAGTTCAATAATACATCCCCATCAGACCAAAAACTACACCAAATCGTTACGTGTTGAGGACGAAGAGACCCTTCGACAATAATTCTCTGGGTTTCTGAGTCCGAAAGTCCATCTTTTGTATGAAAAGTTTACTGGGCGTGCGATTTCTGGAGGAGACGATCATATTTGGCCATCGTGATCTTGTGATATAACATCTTTAGATTGTATTTTTGTTTTTCTTGGGCTACGTTATCGATGACATACAGCCGCAAATATTAATATTTGTGATGGAATATTTCATGAAAAATACATAAATGATCCTGCAAGCGTAGGAGTGGCGTCCATATCAATGATATTATTTGCCATTATAAATAGCTTACCCTCCTTTGTATAATTAAATAAACAGAAGATGATTTCGCTAAGGAGAAAAAAGGCCGAAATACAAAGACAGACATGATTAAGTTATTCATTTGCATGACAACGCTTGCAAAAACTGGATGTTGCGATGAATAAAACATCTTTTATCATGTCGCCGAGTCACTTCTTTTCAAGAAATAAAAAATCGGCTTCAAAGTTAGTTCGCCTCAAAAGACAAGAAGACCGAATTAATTTGTAATTCCAATCCGTAAATTATATTATTATTTACGAAAATATTTAATTAAAAAAAACCCAACCGGGTTTTTTAAAATATAATGCCAGTGGGTTGCCAAAGCAGATTATGACTGAGTTTATTGCATGTCTTCACTACTACACTCAACTGAAAAGTTCTGATGCAGCCACCGTACAGCTCTCACAGCATTAATTTGCTTAAATATCGCCAACCTCTTTAGATATTAAAAAAAAAATATGTAATCCAAGAAACGTGAAATATCACTTGGCCAGGTTTTCAGTCAATTTTTTTTTGCCAGTAAACATCAAATTGGAATGCGTCATAACTTTTGAAAAAAAAGCTTAACATTTGATTTTCCTGAGAAAACATTAGATTTCAAGAAAATATTAAAAACAAATTTATATTAAAAAAATATATATTCACGGTGGCTCAATTTAAAGACCGGGCAGTTAAATGACATGTAGTTTTTATCAAAAAAAGAACAACATTTTGTCACTAAACTAAGAAAATATTTATGTATTTTATTTACAGTCGCTCACAGCTCATTCAAAATCTATCAATATGTCAAAATGTATTACGTTTAAGGCAAAAATCCACATAACACATGGAAAACCTTAGCTTACAACACTGTAAATGAATACATACATACATAACGGAGACTTCTCTCAATCAATAAGCTGCACCCGATTTTAATTTTCAACTCATTGAAAGGGTCCTGCGGTTTAACGCCGGCTCTAAACGACTGATGCATTAGTTAGAGAAGTTTTTCTGGCGTAATACTCATAACCAGTCACTAGCTAATGCCATTAGGTGATGTCGCTGTTCAAATTCGTAGGATAGCTTGAGATTAAATTTCATTTTTTGTCTTTTTATTATTTTCATTAAAGGACCAATATCTTATGTTCACATTCTTTTTTTATATGCTTTTAGTGTTCAAGAGACAGATGGTTCATATTTTGAGAATTTTACATCGTTGGGATGGAAACGAGAAAATCGTCGTATGTCTGCAACGCGTGCCGCTGAAGCACGTGCCGAAGCACATCATGAAAACGAACGGGAACCACCCAATATAGCAGAAGATTCCATAGATAAACAGGAGGAATATGAAAAATTATATGTGGAAGTGCTACAAACAATTGCAAATATGGTGGGCGCACCAGCACCAGGGGGACAGGTAAGTTGGATAACGAAAAAATTAAAAGAACAAGAAAAACTCCCACTTAAGCATACCACGAACATGCAAACATTTTTATTACATATTTGTGCATAAATTTTTTTTATAAAAATAACAAAAAAGAAGAAGAAACAAGACATTAAAAAAAAACGAAAACATTTATGAAGATTGACAGGAATTAACTCATGACAACCAAAACACAGAAAAAAAAAAATAAAATAAAAAAAATTAAATCATGGATACATATGCTCATTTTAGGGGCAACATGTACTATTATGCTCCTCCCTTCTTATTATAAACTAATAAATCCAAAGCAAACTTAAATCCTTTAAAGCTCTTCTTATGCTTTCTTCTTTGGCAATTATTTTATGCTGATTTAGTTGCTTAAGAATACTTTTATTAAAGTGACATGATGACATACACCGTATGGGTTCATGGGTTTTGGAGAAGCTATAAGCTTATGAAAAATAAAGAGACGAAAACTGTATATAATACTGTAACAGGACTAATAAATCTTAACTAACTACAGAATTAAGGAAGGAAATTTGGTATTTTTTTTCATAATCTAAATACATAATAATTATTATTTTACGGTTTATTTCATTTACAATTTATATCAGGGAGATAATTTTTATAAGTTTTCCTGAAAATTTCTTTATGTTTTCTTAAGGACGAACAAGATTGTAAGATACTGCGTAATGAATTTGGTTTTTCTCTCTTATAGGGATTCATATCCATCTCATCATTATAAGAAGTATTTATTGATTATATGCTTACATAAGCATATCAAACTTGAATGAATCATTATTGACCGAAAAATATTCCCCCACCCATTGGTCGTTGGACAATGTGTTGCAAGCTTAAAAGGAGATTTGGCATATGTTTAGATAACAATTTTATATTTCAAAATGTAATTTAATCTATGATTTCGTTGGGATTTAATTTAATTTTTGAATTTTAAAATTCAATTTTCTCTTAACAAAATTGATTGAAATTTGAATGAATTACAATTTAAGTGACTCACCAAAGAATTGATTGAGCAGATCCTTTAGCTTTATTTTCTATGACAGCTGCGATTATGTACCTATTTTTATCGAATTAGTTGAGTTTCATGTCTGAGTATAGAAAAAAACTTTTTATGACATAATACCGAAAAAGGGAATTTGTTAGTCAACTAAAAAATTTTTTCACTCTGAACACATTTAGCGATATACCACCTTGATCAAAAAGTTCCCGGAATTTATTTAGAAAATTAAAAATACAAGTTTATTCATCTAAACTTATATTGTCCCCTTTAAAGAAATCTCCATCGACTGCAACACACTTATGCCAGCGCTTGATCCAATCCTCGAAGCAATTTTCATATTCGGTTTTCGGTATATCCATCAGTGCTTCCTGCGATTTTGGCTTTATTTCCTCTCGGCTGCTGAAACGCTTTCTCCATAATGGTTTTTCAACTCGATTGAACAGAAAGAAGTCACAGGGAATCAAATCAGGTGAATTTGGTGGCTGTTGGATGGTATTTGTAGCATTTTTCGTCAACAAATTTCGAATAATGATGACACTGTGCGATGGTGCGTTTCCTTGGTGCAAAATCCACATGTTTTCCGCCCACACTTCTGGTCTCTTTCGGAGAATTGCTTCTCGTAAACGTTTTATAACGCCACTGTCTGGCCTTCTGGCCAAAATTCATGTAAGCATTGCCTTTTCTTTTGACTGAAAACGACGTGGTTTTTTTGGTCTCGGCTCATTTGGTGAACGCTATTTACTTGCCTTATGTCTGGATTGGGGGCCGTACTCATTAACCCACGTCTCGTCTTCAATAATGACATGTTTGACAGGGCTTTTCTTTAATGCATGCTTCTTTGATCTGCTGGTAGAGCATTTTCGCAGATATATAGTGGTCTGCTTGAAATAATGGATGCTGCAAAGGATTAATGCCGGCTAATTGATATACAAACCAGTTTCTAATCGTGTCCCTATACCGTTCAGCGTTGAGAATAACATTTTGACCACCATTTTTTTTGAGACATATGAACCTATGATTCCGCCAGACCATAAGGTGCACCAAAGAGTAATTTTCTATTTATGTAATGGTGATTCGATAAAAGCTTGTGGATTATTCTCACTCCAAATATGGTAATTCTGCTTATTTACCTACCCATTCAACCCAAAATGAGCTTCATTGGAGATCAAAATTTTGAACCATTATTTTGATAAATACCGCTGGTCTACAAAAAACAAAAAAAATTTCTGATGAAATATATTGACATAACTACCATATTTTAAGGGAAAGGTTGCCACGCCCGAAAAAAAAATTGAGCCCAATAGAAAAAAACTGAAAACGGATTTGGATTCAGCGTATTAAAATCATTGTATTCTATATAATTTTAAAGCCTTTTTTGCTGTAGACCAGTGCAATATCAACAATTTGCAAGCGTTGCTCTGATGTAAGTCTATATTTTTTTTTTCAATAAGACCAGCACTTAGGGGATAATCCCTACTCATGCAGTGCATTGTGCTGGTACTAGGAAAATAGGTTGTGTGACGGGAAAAACATTCGCAGGAAGATTGTTCCACAAACGAATAGTGCGACCAAAGAACAAATTCTCCCTATAACGCGTTGTGCGATTTACTGGACAATCAACTACAAAGGGATGAGCTCTACGATAAATACGAATACTACGTAAGAATATATGATTTTTAGGAATTAATTCCTTAATTTTGTCAGAACACATTCCGTTATAGTACCGATAGAACAATGAAGTACACGCCACATGCCCACGATGCTCTAATGAATCGAGAGAGTTGGCTACCCTACCGTCATTAATAAGAACCTTCGCCCTCTCCTGTATGCGGTCGAGAAGCTCTAAAATAGACTTTGAAGCACCGGCACATATATGAGAATTGTATTCCAATTTGGGTCGGATGTAGGTCTTGTAAATATTAAGGAGATCAGATGGAGTGAAGTAATTCTTACACTGTCTTAAGAAGCCGAGACACTTGAATGCTTCTTTCGACACTGGAAATATATGTTCGTTCCAACGAACGTCACAATGAATTCTCATGCCCAGAACATTAAGAGCATCTGATTCCTCAATAACTACATTACCCATAGATACAAATGACAACACACCACCACGTCTGTGTGTCAGAAAGTCTATCTATAATAAAATATCAAACCAAACTAAACAAAATGTAACTCTGGCAACACTCTTGAATTTGAATGCTCTTATTGTGTTAGAAGTAAGCGATAAAATGCATGGTAGGCTGTGTTATCTGTGAACTTCAATTCTAAATTGAATTGTAAAACGTTAAACGAGACTATCAAGTCTATCATATTTATTAGTACTTAGTACCAATTTAAATTTTAGTTCTACTTAAAAAAGGACAAATAAATAGGCAAATAATGGTAGAATCGTAATAAAAAAATGATTTTGTAAAGTCTACACAAATATCATCAATAGCTTAGAGTGAGATGAACTGAAGTGCAATAAATTGCAGTCAATGTTTATGATTATGGCCAAAGTTATAAATTTTTACTACAAAGACTACTTACTTCAACTTAAAGCCATCTTTTAACTTTTTTTGCAATTGTTGTTCCTTAAGTAATCCATGACGTAAATACGTACTCCTCCCCGCTAATCTTTCAAAAACAATTTAAAATATAAATTGAAAAATATTGCAATTAAATTTAATTATAAATTTGCATTAAAATGCTTTGGCTTTTATAAAAAAGTATTGAAAAAAATATTTAAAAAATAATAATAATAAATGAAATAATAATAAGATAAAATGTAGAAAAAAACTGTTATATTATTATGATAATGACACATTGAACAACATTTTCCACTCAATTTAATGCTGCCACTACAGCAGCTATATGTCTATGTCGTTAGTGCAGTTGCAAGTATTCAAATAACTTTTTTAACTCTTTGACTTTTAATTTAAATTCTATTTTTGTTCTTTTGCTGCATCTCAATTTATTTATTTGTTTTTTATCACTTTAGTATGCCCATTATAAAGAGGAAATGTATTTGCATGCCCAACGTGCATTTGGCATTAGTCCAGATCGTCATTATCGTCTATTGCATGCAACAGCTGAGGATAAACCAAAAGTTATTGTCCTTTCAGTGGTTGTTATTGAAGCTGAGGGTCTTGAGGCAAAAGATGCAAATGGTAAGTAAAAATAGAAAGTTATTGGGAATTTATTTTTTAAATGATACGTTTTTGTACAATAGTATTAAGTGCGATTCAATTTACAAAATATATACGGCCATATGCAAAAAAATTAGCAAAGCTTGTTAAATCTTTAATAAGCAAAATTCTTTAATGTTGTATGGAAAAAGGATTATTAGCTCAAAATCCATATGTTAAATACACGTTAACTCTATAAAATCAGTTGTAATTGATGTTCTCTGAAATGCGATTTTGTAAGCCCTTAAACAAAAGCTTAATTCAATACCAAGGTTTTTATGCATATGCGGTTTTTGTATTTCCATTGGTTCGCGAGCTATTGAAGTTAGAGTGAACCCCTCTGCACTGCATATGTTTTACTTGAAAACGAAACTTGTTACAGCATTTAGACTATACACCGGTGTATATAAAAAGCATATACACATTATCTGTTGAAATATAACCCAAATTGAATAAGTCGGTGTGGTGCCTCTTATAAAAAGTAAGTATTGATTTTTGTGTATGTTTAGAGCAGTAAAAGTAGAATATTTGAATTTTATCTAAATAATTTCGCGGTCAATTTAAGGGTCCGCCATCTAACGTTTTTTTTTTTTTCAACTAGTGCTTATTTCGTAATAATAGATAATTAGTTTTATCTTCCGCTGAACGAATATGGTTGTGTATACGCTTGAACAACGCTGGGAATTTGAGCCTGCGATCGACTTACAGAAGATGCCGATTTTGCCAAAAAAAATTATCTTTTCAGATGAAGTTCATTTTAATCTTGGCGGATATGTAAGCAAGCAAAATTGTGTCATTTGGGGCACAGAAAACCCGCACGCATACATTGAAAAGGTGATACACCCAAGACGAGTCACTGTTTGGTGCAGATTTTGGTTCAGAGGCATAATTCTAAAATGAGCAAGGAGTGGCCGTTACAGTCAATGGCGATCATTATCGGGCCATGTTAAACGAATTTTTGTTCACAAAAATTGAAGGATATTAGCAACATTTGGTTTCAACAGGACGGCGCTACGTGCCACACAGCCGAAGCTGCACTCGATGTTTGCGCCCTGTTTTCAAAAAAAAAGATTATTTGGCGGACCCTATACAAAATGTGGTGAAATATGAGCCAAATTGAACAAGTGTTACTTCCCATAAAAAATATATACTTTTTTTTGGTTATCTACAGAACCGTGAGAATGGCAGTTTCTGAACTTGGTCTTAATGACTTGGTAGTCAATACAAATCTTTAGTCTTAAAGTAGGCGAAATTGTTTAAGTAGGCGTGTCATCCCCATACATAGTAACATAGTAAAAATCGTGGTATTTGCAGCATGAAAACTTAAAATTTAGTAAAGCAATCATTTTGCATACGTTTTTTAACAAATTTGCACTTCAAGTCTACTTTTAGATTTTTTTTTTTTGCATATGACCGATAGACTATAAAAGTCAAATGCCTATAGTTTTTCAGTTTAGAATAAAAAATTGTTGAAACGATTTGGCTCATGCAAAACATATTTGAGATTTTTAGTCCTTTTGCCCTTTGAAAGGGCAATTTCCGGTTATTTTTAATTGCTCGTATAAAGGAGAAACACACTATGAGTTTCCTTTTTATCAAAAAAAAGAAAAATGCTGCAAAATATTTATGAAATATGCGTAAGGATGATGTGAGTAAACATAGGGCTGAGAAGTTTTTTGCTCGATTGCATTTTGTAAAGCGTTAGATTTTTTCAAACAAACTGTTACGATAAGCTCACAGCTTTCTTGATTTTTTATTCCCTTCAAATAATATCGGTTTATTCGTTTAGTGGTTTCAGGAATGGCGGCTTGGCAAGGCTGTCAGCTGTTAAATATCAGTCATCTGAAGTGTCATTTATTTAGTAAAAGATTTGCTATTTACAAAATTTACAAATATGGACGGACCGAAGAACATATAAAAGTGGTACAAACTTATTATAAATGTGGATATTGAAACGTGGCCACGGATTTTTGACTTTTCGCATAAAATTTTCTTCAACGGTGAAGCTTATTTCTCACTCAGTCCTTACATCAGCAAGCAAAATTGCCGCATCTATAGCTCGGAGAACCCAGAAGTGATTGTGAAAAGCCATAGCATCTGAAAAAGTGACTGTTTGGTGCACATTATTGCTTAGAGGTGTCATCGCGCCATATTTTTTCGAAAATGTCGCTGTAAAACCGCTAACATCAATTCAGAGCGCTATGGCCGTATGATAATTGACTTTTTTTGGCCAGCAATTAAAGATTATGACAATATGTGGTTTCAGCAAAACGAAGCCACGAGCTACATAACAATGTAAATTTTGGCTATATTGCATGAAAAATTATCCAGTCGCGTAATACTCGATTTGGCGGCGTTAATTGACCAACAAGATCATGTCGTTTAAGGCCGTTAGACCTTTTTTTGGGGCTACCTCAAAGACAATATAAACGCGTATAATCCCCTAACTTTAGAGCATTTGAAAATAACGTTTGTCAAGTTATCTCCTGAAATGTACTAAAAAGAAGTCGAGTACTACCTTAATTGGATCATATGCTAAAACCCATGCAGAGGTGGTCATTTAAATGACGTTGTCATGGCAAGGTTCAAGCATTATAATGAAATAAAAGTTTCATCGTAATTAGCGCTTTATGTGTGTTTTCTTTAAATTTAAAGAAACAGGCATTACTTTTTACTAAAACCTTTTTGTTTGAAACAAATCTCTTACGACCCAGTCAGCTTATCAAATTTAAAAAATATAAAAAAAATTTAAAGGGCCAGGTTTAGAAACTGCCATTCTACGAAGTTATTTAGAGCAAATTCAGAGTCTTCCACTATTGCAGTTCCAAAGATATATAGAAATCAATGTATTGTTCACGACGTTGTTTGCATAAAATTAAGAGACTTATCGTCTACTATTAAATTAAAATGAATGCTTACTATATATGTGTGATGTCACACCCACTTATCCAATACCGCCCACTTTTTGGCTGATGACTTGTATTGATCAGAAAAATAATTCAGAACCTTCCACTATTACCGTTCCAAAGATACACTAAAATCGGTGTTTAATTTGTAAGGAAGTTGCTGCTCTCATACCCACTTATCCAATACCGTCCACTTTTTGACCGATAATTTGTATTGACCACAAAGTTGCTTGGTCCAAGTTTAAAAATATTTTCTAACTCATATAAAGCTTAAATGCTGTAACAAATTTCGTTTACAAGTAAAACTTATGCAAAACAATGGGACTCCCTCTAACTTCAATAACTCGCGAGCCAATAGACCCACAAAAATCGCAGGTACATAAGAACATTGCTATTGACTTAAAAATCGGGTGGCGCATTTCATAGAACATCAATTATTTAGTCCTCTTTATAGTCCTCTTTTATATATATAAGATAAAAGATAGATAAGATAGATTTTTGCCATGACGATCATTTCTGAACGGTGAGAACGAAATTCAATTAGATGACAATACGCTTAGCATTCTAATCGTATGCATTGTAAAATGGCTTTTGACTAAAATTTTATCTTTAATATTATTTTATTTGCTAATAACCTTTGAATAGATTGATTACAGAAATTTTAAGTTGAATTTCAATAAAAAATATTCAAATTTCAATTTATAAAGCCTGTTTTTTATACAGGTATAGAAATTTAAGTTAGCATTACTTTTCAAGATGGCGACTGATTTAACAGCTGTCAAGTGATTTATTCTCAGTTTGGTTTGGCAATTCATCATGAAAGGACTCACGCCTGAACAACGCTAGAAAATAGTGCAATTTTATTTCGAATTGTTCCCCGACTGCCGCATTTGGAGCGAAGGTCATCCTCAAGTGTATATGGGAACACCGTTACATCCAGAAAAACTGACTGTTTGGTGCGCTTTATGGGCTGGTGGAATCATTGGTCCATACTTTTTCAAAAACGATGGTGGCCAGAACGTTATAGTCAATGGTGATCGGTATAGAGCCATGATTACTAACTTTTTTATTACTGAATTGAATAACCATGATGTCCAGGAGATGTGGTTTCAACAAGACGGCGCAACATGTTACACAGCTCGTCCCACAATAGATTTATTGAAGGACACGTTTGGTGACCGCCTAATTTCACGTTTTGGACCTGTGAATTGGCCTCCAAGATCTTGTGATTTAACACCGCTAGACTACTTTCTGTGGTGCTATGTAAAGTCATTGGTCTAGGCGGTAAAGTCACAAACGCTTGACCATTTGAAAGACAACATTCGCCGTGTTATGCCGATATACGGCCACAAATGTTGGAAAAAGTCATCGAAAATTGGACGTCCATATTGGACTACATCCGCGCCAGCCGTGGCGGTCATATGCCAGAAATCATATTTAAAGTGTAATGCCACAAGATTATCTTTCGGATAAATAAAATTCATGTCAATCGAATGATCCATCGTTGTTTTATTGCAACTTAAAGTTCTATACCTCTATAAAAAACACCCCTTACATCGGCGTTTAAATCAAATTAAATTTGTTTAAATTTGTTTTCTTTGTTTTCTTCCACCCATTTATTCGTGTTTTGTTTTAGTTTTCAATGAAACGCCCCCAAAAGGTGCATTTCATTCATAATTGTTTTTTTTATAATTTTGATTATTTTTTACACATTTTTAGTTATATATTCACTTGTTAAATATCTTGTTTGGATTGCACCCACTTTTTTTATGGTCTGTTTAAATTCTGTGAAAATCCTTCAGTATTTTTGCATATAATAATAGTCAGTGATTGAAGCCTTCATTCATGGATTTTCAGTCAATGTAAGAGAAGATAAATAACTTTCGGTCGGGTTATATGCCAATTATACATGAAACTTATTTCTCATTGTTTTCATTTTTGTGAATTTCCATTAAATGTTTTTGTATTAAAATTATAATCATACTCGTATGTTAAAATAACTTCATGTTAAAATGCTATAAAATATAAAAATATGATGATAATACGCTTTTAAAAACAATGTGTGAATAAAGACAACATAACTATGTTATTAAATATGATTTATTTTATATCCTTTTCAGTAGAAATGTTTTAAATATTTCCATACACCCTACATCCCTTTGGTAGCGTAAGTGTCTGTAGGTGCACAAAGTTTGCTTTTATTGAACTGAAAGTCATAAGGTATGGCCAAATTGAGGCAAATATTTGACGAAAAGAACGTAACCACTATTTTATAGAAATTTTATTAGTAATTTTTTCAAATTTAATCTTTAAAAATTTTAAACATTTTTTCATACTTTGATTCGTTTTGAAATGATTTTTCAAGAAATGTTGACATCAAAGGAAATGTTTTTATAAAACGTTTCTTTAAAATAGTGGTTAAATCGTTTTCGCCAAATATTTGATTCTATGTGATCATAAGTATCTGATTTACCGTTTGTTTGTATTATAAAACTTGGCAACACTTTTATTCTTTGAAGGTTTTTATTGAATGAACAAAAATTAATTTATAATCGAGGCGAATTCAAAACAGGTGACGTTGGCTTGCTACGTAAGCAACAGCTGATAAGTGACTACATGTCAAAACGATTCGCCATTACTAGTTTTTTACAACAAATATATATGACACGCAACTAATTTGTTTACTATTTGCTTTCTACAGTGTTGCATTATTTTGACACAACGTTAAAGTCTGTTTACAGTGTTGTATTCGTTTTAAAAATGAGACCACCTTGTTAAATTCGCCTTGTTTATAAAATCACAAATCTTATTATTATTGCAAATGTGTATATTGATTAAATTTTTTTTAAACTAGCAAAGTAACAGTTTGGAAAGCATTGACAAACATGACTTTCAGCCAAATCACAGCAGCCACTTAAGTACACTCTAAATAATTAATTTTAGCCTCGGCGTGTAGTACGTCCGCATTTCACACAAGAACTTCTCAGTATCCATTCAAAGCCTGGTCACGTTAACGTTTGACAGATCTTTCTACCTAAAAATCTTCCAACCCGATCGTTGTTACAACTTAGGTTCGATCACAACCTTTTCAACTCTTTACTGAATTAGCTCCAACTAAACTGGTCTCTACAACTTGAATACAATCACGATTCACTTCACGAGTTTACTTCTTATAAAATCTCTTCACGCTTAGTTTACCCCCACGGGACCAAGAAGAGAAATTAGTCGTGTAGTAGTGTTAGTGAATTTTTGCTGTGTGCGTTGAAGAGAAAAACGGAAAAGGTAAACAACAATACAAACAAACAATTTTTAGAAGCAAAGCAACATACGTCTGCTCACGTTGACATATATTACACATCTAATAAATATCTGTTGCTTTATCTATTATCTTGTTATTATCTGCTCATTTTCGGTTCGGTTGTATACATGACTGTCCGGCAAACTATAACATTTTACAATTGTGGTAGTAATTTGAAAGCTCTGACTCAGGCCATTTTGCACTATATTTTTCCATTTGTTTTCTCTTTAGTTATCTTTGTTTATTTTTTGCCTATGCGTATGTGTACGTACGTGTGAAAACAGAAGCGAATCTGGTATACATATACGCTGTAGATAATTCTAAACCAGATGAGGCTCAAACAAGCTTATCTGTTCAACTATGCTTTACACCACATAAACTCTACTCGCTGAGTTTACTTTACTTAAACTGACTGCTATCCGCACCGTTGTGCTTATTATATGACTGAGTTAGCAATACCTCTAAAGCTCTCAAGCCTCTCGGTATTTCAGGTAAATTAAATTTCTTGGCTTTTCTTTCTTTTTAGTTCTTGTAAACAACTTGTTCGATGGTCAACTTGTTTGTTTACTGTGTGGTTGTTGCTTCTTATTTGTTTTGTTGTCTGTTTGCTTGCTGTTGCCGTTTATTATTATTTACTGCCTTTCTGCTTCTGTTGTTGTTGTCGGCTTGGTTATTTGTAAACAAGTACAAGTACCTTATCTTTATTTATTTTAGCGATGTAATAAACGACAGTGGTTGTCAAACTTGATGTTCGTAACAATATAATTCTCAAGCTTCAACCGAATCCAAGCTTTAAGTATACCTGTGTGATATTTGCGTTAAGTATGAATTTATAAATTACACTTCCCTTGCTACTGTTCGGGTATTTTAATCTTGTTACTCCATTGTTGAAATCAGAAGCAGAAAGCTAGTGTTGTGCTAGAAGTGCTAGGTTTTTCTACAAACCTGCCAGGCGTCAGTAGAAACTGCTCGAAAAACCGATACACAAGGGAGCAGTTGTCTCAAAAATTGGATTCTAACCCTGACTAGAAGCGGATATACACTGCCAAGACAATGAATTAGGCCATTTTATATGATACGAACTATACGAGTAGTGAGTCCTTAAAAAAAAAATCTTCAAAATAAACGGTCCGTCAAATAATTTTTTTTTTTGAAAATTCTATAAAAAAACTACTGAATATTTTCTCAAATTCCCTTTTTTAGTTGAAAGTACAATCCTTCCACTTAATAATGGAAAGTAATTTCATTCACATGGCTGCTTCGGCTGGCCATGCGGTAGCCTACACTGTCCGTCAAATAATTTTTTTTTTTGAAAATTCTATAAAAAAACTACTGAATATTTTCTCAAATTTCCTTTTTTATTTGAAAGTACATTCCTTCCACTTAATAATGGAAAGTAATTTAATTCAAATGGCTGCTTCGGCTGGCCATACGGTAGCCTACACGATCGGTACAATTTGCACACATTGAGTGTAGCTGACTTCACGAATATTGTCTTTTAAAGCGTCAATTGTCTCTGGCTTGTTGGCATAACACTTATCTTTGACGGCAGCCCACAAATAATAGTCCAACGGTGTCAAATCGCAGCTCCGAGGTGGCCAAACGACATCAGCTCTGCGGCTGATAATGCGATCTTCAAAAACAGGGCGCAAAACATCGAGTGTAGCTTCGGCTGTGTGGCACGTAGCGCCGTTCTGTTGAAACCAAATTTGCTAATATTCTCCTCTTTAATTTTTGTGAACAAAAATTCCTTCAACATGGCCCGATAACGATCGCCATTGACTGTAACGGCCACTCCTTGCTCATTTTCGAAGAAAAATGGCCCAATTATGCCTCTGGACCAAAATCCGCACCAAACAGTGACTCGTCTTGGGTGTATCGGCTTTTCAATGTATGCGTGCGGGTTTTCTGTGCCCCAAATGCGACAATATTGCTTGTTTACATACCCGCGAAGATCTAAATGAGCTTCATCTGAAAAGATGATTTTTTTTTTGGCAAAATCGGCATCTTCTGTAAGTCGATCGCAAGCCAAGATTACCAGCGTTGTTCAAGCGTATACACAACCATATTCGTTCAGCGGAAGGATAAAACTAATTATCTGTCAAATCAGACATGAGCTAAGTGTTACCATTCACGAAATAAGCACTGGTTGAAAAAAAAAATGTTAGATGTCGGACCCTTTATGTATGATCTTACCAATGATAGACGTCAATTTGTCATAGACAAGATGAACGTTAAAACTTATATGCTTTACTATAGCTATGGCAAGAAATATGAGTGCAGTCACATAGCTAATATTGTTTGAAATTATTCTTATTATCAGTGGTCACTTGACCCTTTTACTCTCTACCATTAAATCGAGGTTAGTTTCGTTTAGCTTTGTTTTCATTCTAACTATTTATTTTCTCTTGTTCATTATGGTTTAGGAGATATTAAATAGCTAGCTTTGACCAGCTTTCATTTTCTTACCTTTTTTGCTGTTTAATTTTAAGTAAATATTTAAAATTCTAAAGCTCTGTTCATTAAGAAAATATTTTCTTATGAATTTGTAAATGAAATGTTTATTTTTAAAAGAATTTCTTGCAATTTATCTTGTTTTGTTTGTTTTCTTTTTAAATGAATTCATTTGAAAAGAAATTTGAATTTGAAAAATGTTTAAAGATTTAAGAATTTTATTATTTAATGCTCAGTAATTTTCATTAAAACTAACCACATGCGGAAAAATGATATAAATTAGATTCTAAGAATTGCAAAAAGGGCCATTATATTCCATAAAAAATAAATAAAAAAGACTTTCTTTTATTATTAATGGCACTTCAGTTAGAGATTATTAGAGATAAGACACTTTTTCCTAAAAGAGTTAATTTTTGCTTGGAAATGTTTTTATAGAAAAATTTTGAAAACGTATTTTTTAAAATTTCTTTAAAAATAAGTTGATTTAAGGAGTGCCGCTGTGGTATGGTAGACAAAACACACGCCTATTAAACAAGATATCCTCAATTCCATCCCAGGCCAGTCCATTAAACAATTTTTAACAGCGGAATCAACTTTTAACATTATTAGTGATTGTTTATAAATATTTACCCTATGAAACACTTCTCTAATGCATTTGACGTTCAGAGAAGGCGGTAAACTGTATGTCCCTTTCAATAAGTCCAAAAATATAATCGGGTGCAGCTCATTAAACGAGAGAAGTCTCTATTGTTCCGTATAGGTTGTCGCAGGAATTGTGCATGTAAGGAAAACTACTCCTTTTGCTTAATATATTAGTACTAAATTTTGACTGAAATTGCTTAAGTAGGGACAGAAATACTGTAGCACATACTGTGTGCGTTAAAATTAAATATACAACTTTATTCTCTAGAATTTAGTCTTAACTTTAGTCTTTTAAAATATGATATATTTATACATTGTATCCTTATTTAAAACTTTGTTTGAAGCTTTACAAAATTCTGAAAAAACAATAAATTTTTCTTACAATAACTTAAGTTATACAACAAAAAAAACTATGCCACAAAAAAAAAATAATGCAGAAATACCTGGGAAGTGATACCATTTCTCTAATAGGTGTTATTGAATACAACAAGGCGGTCAGACTTCGTAACATAAATGCTTTAACAGTGTAACTCCCAAACGACTCCGGACTGGTGTCCAACTTGTCCGTGTACATTAAGTCAGTCGCTTTACGTGAAAACCTGCCATAGAACTTTATCTCACGGTGTCAAAGCAAGAGTGAATACAATGCGTCCACCTATGAGTGAAATTACAATGAGTGCCAATCCGAAGCCATGTCATTTGGACCTGATCTTCACCTTGCTGAGGTGTCGGAAATTATCTAAGCTTTTGCCAATCTACGGGTCACGGCACTTGGATAAGAATGTAACTCCACATCGAGCTAGCATAGCTCTCCCCGCGATTTGAGTCTAAGCCACAACCACCTTACTTCTACAAGGGAACTACACAGTTGACAGGTAGGAACCAAAGTCCCTGGGGCATAAATTTTACTACCAGTATTAGTCCAAAGCGACTCCGGAAAAAACAACAAACATAAAACACTCAACAACACAACAATAAATGTAGCCACGCTTACGGGAGAACTCAAAGTGACATCGTACGCAACGGACACAATACACAATTACAAAAACACAATTAGTCAAGGATTGACCAGTTAACATACAGCACCATGGTCGGCAACTACACACTGGGAAACAGCAAACAGCAAGCAGAAAATCATCAGCACACTAACGACAATTGAGCTAGAAAACGCTGACCAGGAGACCGCTAAGATGACTGTGAGGGTTCAACTTCCGCTAAAAGTGCTCTACACCTATATACTTTCAAGTCAAAAGCTCCCAACCTCCCAAACGTACGATCGTCCAACAAGGCCATACTGAAATCCCCTCATTATGAGTAATACTCAGATCATCAAAATTTCTAATGTCATCATAGACCGGGTATGCCTCCATTTTCAAACCCCAACCAACACCGGCAGTCCGCAGATTTAGTCGGCCAATCCGATACAAAAGATGCATTAAAAGAGCCGTGTCCCGTCAAAATGAACCCCCAGGCTTTTGCTGAAGCCAAAGTCTCGGTGTTCCTGTACGAACGTAACGGCCGGAATTAATTCGTATGTCACCCTTCCCTTGTTACTGTTCCATCTTGTCTGCCACCTATTTACGAGGCACCTCTGCAAAAGGGCCTTATACCTATCTCTTTCATTCTCGTGCTTCGAAGTAGAAAGCCAATCGTTCGTTCCAAGTGGCAGTCCTCTTTTAACACTGAAAGCAATACTACGACGTACTACCTCGAAGTCAAACGATGGTACACCAACAAGGACTTGCAAAGTGTCGGTAGAAACTGTACACACACCTGACCGCTTGCCAAGAGTGCAGTTCTCTGACACCTGAGAATCTTGCGCTATCCAATAACAGAAATGACCATCTTATACCGTCTTATACCGTCTGTTACGAACGGCACGCCTGCTGAGTCCTCAATCACTTCTCAAGATGCGCTTAACCTTTTCAATAAAAGCCGTCAACTTATTTCTAACATGGGCAAGATAAAGATGGAAGCTCGTGCGCTCTCCCATAACTATTTCGAGGTACCTAACCTGAGTCACATAGCGAATGCTGTTTTCTGCATTTTTAATGAGTAGGGGTCGCCCAAGTGACAATGTGCCATTGAGTAATATCATTACCGTCTTGTACAGTGCGACATCAACATCAACTTCTGCACTCCACTCAAAAGCGATATGAATGGTTTGAATACCTTTTTTCACCAGCTCAGCCTTAGACTGGCCTTCGGTCAGAATGAGCAAGTCATCCGCATATGCAGACAGTTTAACTGTCAGCCCACGCTGCCTTAATAGAGTGTCTATCATGAGTTTCCAAATAAACGAACAACAGATGGACCCCTGTGGACAACCTCGAACAGGCGCCATACAAACCGGTTTCACAGGATCCTAAAACATACGTTTTTGTATCCTCAATATAGCTACGCCAATTGCTCATCTCATGACAGCCAAACTCTGATAAACTTCGCAGGACATTACCCCACGAGAGATAATCGAAGACATCCTTGAAATCTATGAAACGGCCAAGCACATACTTCGAATATGATTGTTCGACTGAATTCCTAAGCATACATCCAAGTGATGCATTGGCTTTTGTCCTTGTACAATAAGTCACTGGTTCACGATGGTATTCGCCGCGCTGACACTCGGGCACTGTGGGGTATGCCCGAGGCACGGGTAGAATAACGTCCGCCCATGCTCCGCACCCACGATAATCACAAGTGAGTACCAAATTCAAAGCCGCGTTTTTAGGAAACTAACCTTCACACCTTGGTGAAATGTTGGCGACCATATAAACTCCTGCAGTGATATGCATCATGGCACCAGACCGAAGCTCTCACAAGGCGGCCTAGCCAATTGTCAGGCAGGGACCGAAATCTCTGGGGTTCCTGACTCAAGTGGCACCAGCGCAGCTGTGGTCAGGCTCAGTAGTATAACTGCTACCTCCAGTTCCAGCCCCATATCGGCTCAGAACTGGTGGCCGGTGATTTGTGCCTGTACAGGAGATATTTGGCGCATCCCCATAAAACATAATCTAATGGAGTAAAATCGCATGATCGCCGGCCGACAAACTGCACCAAACAGTACATCTTTCAGGGTGCATAGGCAGCTCTTAAACTGCCTCTGGCTGCTCTTCATACCAAGTTGGAAAAAACACACGTTATTTATTTTATAATTGAATTTCTGGAATTAAAATCCATTTATATACGTTAATTGCCACCTTTTAATTACTAATTACAATTAATTGATATTTTTAATTGCCCATGAAAATGGATTTTTATCAATTTCTTATTATAGTAGTGAACAATTTTAAAAGTACTTTTTAGTAAATCTAACTTAATTTTGAATACTCATTACGGATTGATGTAATTTCTACTTCTACAACTATTATTGGTAATTGATAATCGTTAATTATCATTGACATATATGTAATTGCTAATTGGCAATCATCAATTACAAATAACTCGTAATTAATAATTGGCAATGACATTACGTAATTATATTCGTAATTACCAACAAACAATTGCCAGTTGCTCATTACTCGTAATTGGTATTTGGAATTGGAATTAAACACAAAATGTTTTTGTGTCTGCCATAAGCTATTGGAAACAGTGTCCATGTTGCCATTTACATTGGTAACAAATTAGTGTTAATTTTAATAAATATTATTTAATATTTCATTTCAAGCAAAAGAGAATAATTAAAAGCAAGAAAAATAAAAATTAAAATGAGCATTTGCACGCTGAATAGGAAAATGAAATAAAAAAATAAAAATACTTTTCAAATCTACATTAATAAATAGAAACACAGTCACACGGTTTTTGATTAAGCGTTAGTGAGAGCGTAGTGGGTGGTGGGTTTGTTGGAATATTTTATAAAAATATTTTTTATTTTTGTTTTACTCAGAGTTCTTTATTAATTTATTTCTATTTGTTTGCTATTCTCTTTTAACAGGTTTTTCAGATCCCTATTGCATGCTAGGCATACAACCAGATGGTGGTCCACCCGTATCACCATTGCCACTGCCACCGACGCCACGTGCTTTGTCCGCCGATATGAGTGCGTTCGATAATAATGCTACTGATTCACCGCCACATCGTAAGCATAGTTTTCGTTTGAGTTTTAAACGACGCGAAGGCGGTAGTCGCCGTGAACAACGTGACTCGCTGGGTGGTCCAGTACCGGCAAAATTCATATGCGCCACATCAATTAAACCACACACTTTGAGTCCCAAATGGAATGAAAAATTTAAATTGTAAGTACACCAACAACAGAAATAGAATAGATACAAAGCCATAAAATGGAAGTGATGATGCAAAAAGAAATTGTAAATAAAATGCCAGGAATAGTTGTGGTGTGTGTAATGGCATTTGGTGAAAAGGGATTTTAATTTGCTATTTTATTTACAAAAAAAGGATGTTTTAAGTAGTAAAGGGATTTTTTAAAGCGAAATTGACGTGGTGAAAAATAATCAAATAAAAATTACAATTTTACCCAATATAACTCTTATGGTATATTATTAAGAATTGAGAGAAATTATTGATTTTTGAGTCAATCTTCTTGTAACAGCTAAGATGAAAACATGCATCATCATTTTCGGATACTTAGTTCTGAAGTGAAGCTTAATTCAGTTAGAGCGTTCTGTATTGATCGAAGGAAATTTTGGTCGGATGGGGCAAGGACTGAAATATAGACGAGTGCTGCAAAATTTCCCAACTACTATTTTCTAAATGGTTTTCTAATGTGCTGGTGGAATACCTATTGTTACGTTTTAACCTTTTTAAAACATTTGAGTTCTTTTAAATTTCGTTTAATAAAATAAAGGGCATTAATTTATTGCTTTACTTTCTTTATTTATCTTTATACAGTATTCAAATATTTCAACTTCTACTTTATACACAAATTACTCAACATTTTTAATAACATCTTAGCACAATTTTACTCTATGACTGTTTATTTATAACTGACTGACTAAGCACAATGCGCCAACTTTTAAAGTAAATTGACATTAATTTCAAATGTTCTAGCAAATTCTAAAACCTTCTCTTCAACTACGTTAATTCAAATGCAAAGCTTTAATACTGAAAATTGAATTGTCAACGCTGTTCAAATAACTATAGCCTTGGCAAACCAATAAAATAACTTCTATCGGGTGATTTTTTTTAGCAACTTTCTTTTTGGTAACACTGTTTTTGGCAGCTCAGCTGTTTTCGTGTAACATGTTCAGTTTGGTCTATAATTAAACCATAAATCGACTTACAAACAAACAATGCTCTCAGATTATTGAATTTTATCATCACAATTCAGTTGGATAAAGATCCACTTTTTTAACGGAAATTTATGTTTAGCGACGAAACTCATTTCTGGTTGAATGGATAAGTGAACAAGCAAAATTGCCGTATATGGTGTAAAAAGCAGCCAGAAGCATAAAAAAGGAACGTTTTGATGTGGATTTTGGACCGGTAGCATCGTTGGACCGTACTTTTTCAAAAACGACGAAGGCAAGAACGTCACTGTGAATGGCGAGCGCTGCCGTGCGACGATTATAATTGTTTTTTTGTCCAAGAAGGAGCTAGACTTGGCTGATCTGTGGTTTCAAGAGGACGATGCCACATGCCACACAGCTCTCGAAACAATGGCCCAATTGAGAGGCGAGTTCGGCGAGAAGTTTATTTAACGTTTGGGGCCGGTAAATTTGTCGCCTAGATCGTGCGATTTTACGCCTTTAGACTATTTTTTACGCCTTTAGACTATTGTTAGGGGTCTATAGGGACAAGCCCGCTGGAAACCAATATTGAAAAATTTATTTGTAAGATACCGGCCTATATACTGGAGAGAGTATGCCAAAATTGGAATCAGTGTATGAACCATTTAAGGCTAGCCGCTGTCGACTCGAATAAAGATTTCGTACATTTCACAAATCACCCAATATAATAAAGTTTTTAGCTTTAAATGTACAAATGTTGGTGTATCTTTTTAAGTATTTTCATGTTCGTAACAATATTACGGTTTCATGTCATGTCTGGTCGCTTTTTGCTTCAATTTGAACAATTTGGCTCCGATTTGAACACCTCATAAAATGTGTGACCGTTTTGGTTCCATCAAATACGGTGCATTATTTTGGAGTCAATAATAATCAGTTTTGTGTTTGATTCCGAAAACAGCATTTGAGTGCTTGTGGTTCGGATTGTGCTAATAAATCTATTTTTGCCAGTATTAGTAGTAGTAGCAACGACTAAGTGAGAATAAATGAAAGATGTTTACCCTCCAAAATACCGTATAAGTTATTAAAAATTCAAACCATAATTAAACGATTCCCTATACGTTTTGATTAAAAAGACATTTTCGAAAAGCCTTGCGGTACATCGTTTGAATTTCAGTCTTAAAATAGGATTTTTCGTATTAATTGGGTTTCTGGTGCACTGGTTTCTGGTCAACTATATTATATTGATATGATGATTGGCTTTTAGACATACATACATACAAAAAATTTTTTTTTTATAATTTTTACTGCAAAACGACTCGCATGTAGAAAATATTCTTTCGTTATAAGTTGTAGTAAAATTTCCATCAAATAAATTATACGGCTTCTCTCTGTATTTTTCTTTTACAATAATTGCCAATTAAGAAGACCTTACTGTGTGTCCAACTCTACAATTTTTATAAGAAAAAAATAAAAAAAATAAGAATATATTTCAAAATACACTGAAATAATAACGGTAATGAGGATGGTTAACTACAATAGCTACGATAATGATGGTTATATTGTATTTGTTAAGGAACGACTTACAACATTGAAATCATTTTAGTTTTCTTGGTTGATTGATTTTGATTTTGATTGATTGTATTTATTTAACATAAATTTGTTGTTGTCATTATTGGTATCGTTGTTTTTATAATCATTACTCGAACATATTTTTTTTAATAAAAGTCATTTCTAAATTAATTAGAGAATCTTTTTTATATTTTGTTCTTTTTTAATTACTGGTTTCAGCTGAATTCAACTCTCTGGCCATTATCGTTAAAAGCCAGTAAATAGCTTGTAATTATTAATCATTTAATAGGAACAGAATACAATAAAACTTCAAAAAAATATATCATTATTTTAGTATTTTAATTAATTAATTCTCTATGAATTTATGCTTTACCATCAAAAAGATAAAAAATAATTTTAAGAATTTATAAAAATTATCCTCAAAAACTTGATAGCCACTTAATTGGGTTAGATACACTTGGATGTAGGAATAGACTAAACTGTTACGAAAATAAAAATACCTAAATTTTGGTATATTTATTAGTTATGTGTCACCCTGTCAATACTGTACTTATTTGCGTATCTGGCAGCACTGCCAATCCGACCAACTTTGTGTGTTACATTTGAATTAACGGATATAAAATAAAGGATATGAGACCTTTCCGGAACCTTTCAAACTGTAGGCAATTAGGCTTTACCGACGTCACAGTCAGTTATCGTTTTGCTGTCATAAAATAAAGTCGTGTTTGGGACACCTTTTAGATGGAAAAAATCGAGGCTGCTGGTATAATAGTTGGACATGAAGTACTAAGTCAGCATGCGAGTTGACTTTTAACGACAATTGTCAAGAGAAACAGATTCCTTGGCAGCTACATAATGCCCATGTTTGAAGAGTTACATTGGTCTAGATATCTCGCGGCTATAGGCTTAATCTCACTAAGACCACATTGGTATGTTTGCACGCAGCAAACTCACATGGAAAACAGACCAAACCAAATTACTTTTATACAAGAGGTTCTATTCATATTTCGGAAACTGGCAACTCTAATGTCAATAGCTAAAATCTGGCAACACCATAATAAACTTCGACATTTTTCAGCATAAACGTACTCTCAAGGTTTTGATGCACAAGTGCTATTTGTTTTATTTACAGTGAGTTAAGAAAATCAATTTGGCCAGAAAATAAAAATATCAAGTGAATTCAATCGTGATCGTAGTTCGGTCGCCGACGTATTCCATGAAGGTCGTTCAAAATCGGTTGTTGTATCACAAAACATCGATACAGTGCGTGAACTGATAAATCATGATCGTTATGTGACATATTCTAAGATAGAGCTATCCTTGCGCATTAGTTCCACGTCAGTACATACGATTTTGCATGTAAAAAAAAAGTTTGTTCTCGTTAGATACCTCATAAGGCTCACGTCGATTGCTGTAAAGAAATGATTAAAAAGTTCGACCGTCGTATTTCAAAAGACAGGTGACGGATTATGGCTACATGCGTATGAGCCGGAAGCAATACAGCAATCGACCGTGAGAGTATTCTAAGACGAGCTAAATCCAACAAAAGTTGTTCGTGGATAAAGCACAGCGAAGCAAATGGTCTCCTGTTTCTTTGGCCGAATGGGTCATGTCGTCACTGTTCCACTTGATCAACATAAGACGGTCAATTCTGAATGAAGAAATTCGTAAAACCAACCACGGAAGACGAATCATTTTCCATCATGAAAATGCGAGATTTCACACATCTCGTCAAACAGGTGAATTTTTTAGCAGTCAAAACATCGAATTGAAATCAGAGGCAAAACTACGTGATCAACGATTTACGAGCGCCGAAGAATCAGTTGAAGCGTTCAGAAGCCATGTTTTGGAGGTGTCTGAAGGGGAATAGAAAAACTGCTTTGAGAAATGATTTGAACGAATGCAAAAGTGTATTCATCATAAAGGGCAATATTTAGCAAAACAAAAAAGCAATTTTCATTGAGAAATATTTATTATTATTTGGTATTCCCGAAATATAAATAGTACCCCTCGTAATAAATTTGAAAATTCTTTGTAATTTTTCTACTTAAATTTCGTTAAATAACTAATTTAACTTATGCCTCCGTTAATAACTGAACAAATCCCTTTCCAGCAATTTTAATGAAAAACTAATCCTTAATCAACATATTTTTAATAACAAAAGTCATTGCCTTTGTTTTATATAAGAAAACATTACTTTTTAACTAAAAAAATAAATTTCTTTCTTTAAAATTTTAAATCCTTGTTGAGATTATGAAATGAAAGCGAAAACAAAAGTAAAAAATCATAATTCAAATAAAAAATAAAAAAAAAAAATAATAAAAACAAAAACAAAGAAACAGGGAAAGGAAATCAGAGAAATCAAACCTATACGCCACCACCATCAGCACATCAACAACGCATCACTTCACAACACATTTCCTCTCTTGCTTTTTTTTTTCTTTTACTTATGAATACAAATAACGGTTTTTCCTATTTTTCGTTTCATATTTTGTCGGAATATTTCTTTCATTCCTTTTTGCCATGTTTGAATATAAATAAAGTGACATTGATGACATCAACACTGACACTTTTCATTTGGACATCTGGGACCATGATGATGAGAGTTGTGTACTCGATGCTGTGTCACGTTTAAATGAGGTACGCGGCGTAAGAGGTTTGGGCCGTTTCTTCAAACAGGTTTGTCAATCGGCACGACAGGGATCACAAGATGATTTTCTTGGTTGCGTTAATATACCAATTGCCGATATACCCAGCACCGGTATGGAGGGTTGGTTTAAATTGGAAGCACGTAGTCAACGCAGCACTGTACAGGGACGTATACGTTTAAAATTGTGGCTATCGACACGCGACGGGCAAGTGGGTGATGGTTCGGCGGCAACGGATATTGACAATAGCATGGATGTTAGAAATATGGAACAATTGCAAATGGTTTTCATGAAACATGAGGTGGCCACACACGAGCCCTCATGGACTTGGAATGGTGAGCTACCGGGTCCAGCTCTTACTATACTACATCAAATGGCGGTGCAGGCAGATCTAGCAGAATTGCATTGTGCAGTGGCAAAGTGAGTTACAACAAAAAGAGAAAAAATATTTCAATTAAAAAAAAAATTTTGTTTTGTTTGTTTCTATTTTAGATTTGTGGCAGCAACCAAACTAAATCGCAACACACCTTTAGATCCCAAATTCATGCATCGTCTTCTTACGGAAGTGGAGAAACAATGGAGTGCTGCCACCCAAGAACATTTGACACGTGAACTTGAACAATGGCTGGCCGAAGCCATGAATGGCTTCGTTGAACGTTCTCTACATCAAATACGACGACATCGTGACATTTTTCCTGCACTTAATCCACCCTCCCTCATACGTCTTGAATTCCTTTTACGCTGTTTGGGTTTATTAGGTTCAATGCGTGCATTTCGTGTTGTGTGTCCCTTCAATAAGGGTGTGCGTGGTGAGGTGGTAAATGCCTTACGCAAAGGTTCAGTAACATGGGGCCAGAATATACTGAAAGAAGCACAAAATCTACCAAATCCCTTGGCTCATTTTGTGACAACATTAACGGCTGATATACAAATTGGACAATCTTACTATCATGCCTTGTTTGACAAGTAAGTTTAATGTCTTTACTTTTCTTTTCTTATTCTTCTCTTTTTTCTTTTGTTTGTCTTTCTCTATGTGATTTTAAGATAGCAAATGGAACACGTTAGGTCTTTATACGTCTATTTTGTATGTGTAATTGTATATAAAACGAAAGAAAAAATCTATAAAAACCTTTACAAAAAACACTTACTGCCAAAGCCTTGAAATACATTTCCAGTATGTAGGAGTTCTCTGTCTGGAGCACGTGCACTTCATAAAGTATATTTGTTGGAAATAAGAAACCATTTGCAACGAAGTATATAAATCCTTGCATTAGATTGTACAAATATAGGACAGTATCTCTTCTTTTAATAAAGACATTAAATGTCTTGTATGTTTAGTGTTTCAAATTTAAAAACTTTTTTCCTATAATTTTCTCTTCAATTCATAGGAATGTTTCCTCGAAAAAACCAGAGGAAAGCTGCTCACAACGTTTGTAAGAAAAATGCTTTGCGTGCTTTTAAGACAGCAGTTTGGCGAAAGTCTAGTCATAACCCATTAAATAATTATTTATGTTGTCTGTTAGTTTTAAATATTAATGATATTGAATCAATGATCTATTAACCCATAGTTTTATTGATTTCATTTTTTATAATTTTATTTATTTTACTAGAGAGATAAACAATATTAGAGGGAACTAAGGGTAGGCAAATTTTATAATTATTTCTTAATCGCGTTCCCATCACTATCAGTGCTGCAAACTTTACATGATCAGAACGCGCAGACCACCCATTCAAAAGGCGTTAAAAAGCGATAAATTATAAATTGTGGAACTATTTGCGGTCAAAACAAGCTGCAAAAAGCGTTAAAACTATTTAAAAATAGTAAAAAAATACGTATATTATTTCAATTTATATTTTTATAAAGATCTTTTTTCATAATATCAACGATTGCTTAAGAAGTAAAATTAAATACGATTTGGAACAAAACAACTTAAAAAAAATTTTGTTTCATTCTTGGGTTCAGCTGTAGTATCAAGAGAATACCTTTTAAAGCTGGTACTGAACAAGGTTGTGTTCTTTCTTCACTGCTGTGTATCGTTATCCTCGATTGTTAGTTGCAATGTGGTTAACCTAGGGACTTAACACAAAGTTGGAAACCCTGATATATGCATACATACAATCTATCTTGTGACTCACAGACACTGTGACATGCAATGAAAGCTGGATTATATACAGGCGGAATTATATAGATCGTTCTTACGGATAAACATATATTATGCAAATCAACACAACGAGCTTTCGAATTGAAAGCAGAAATTTGGGAGATATGCCGTTTTTTCGCTATTTCGGCAGTGTCCTCAAGACGTCTGAAGATTCCAGAGTTCATATTCAGAACAGATTAAATCAAGGCAGCTAATCTTTTGGCCGACTGATTGTTATAGGGCGTTCTCTACATATCTTTACAACAACGTAAATTAACATGTTTAAGTATGGTTTTGAGTTATGGAATACGGCATGATTTTGTCAATTCCATTCAGAAATTTATAAGCCGCTGTCTACGGCGCATTTTTAAAATATGATGGGCTAGAAACAAGAACACGACAAGTTAATGTAATGAATGAGCTTTCGAATTGAAATCAGAAATTTGGGAGATATGCCGTTTTTTTGCTATTTCGGCAGTGTCCTCAAGACGTCAGAAGATTCCAGAGTTGATATTCAGAACAGATTAAATCAAGGCAGCTAATCTTTTGGCCATCTAATTGTTATAGGGCGTTCTCTACATATCTTTACAAAAACGTAAATTAACATATTTGAGTATGGTTTTGAGTTATGGAATGATTACGGCATGATTTTGTCAATTCCATTCAGAAATTTATAAGCCGCTGTCTACGGCGCATTTTTCATATATGATGGGCCAGAAACAAGAACACGACAAGTTAATGTAATGAAGATAATTATGAGAAGAAAATGGAAATGGATTGGACACACTCTGATGAAACCAAGCTACGACTTAACGGAAGTGAGCATTTATTGGAACACATAGGGCAGCCAGGCAGCTATTTCTCAGAAAATGACTTGATTCCCTTAGAATCTTTATATGATCCAAGAATAACAACTTACTAGTTTAGTACTGTAACTAAATATTTAAAATTTCTAGCCATCTTTAAAATATTTAATTTTTCCTAATTTACTTAAAATAACTTATAAGTCTTAAAAAATGGGTCGACATATTTAAGATATATACGTTTGAAAAACATTATTTTTTTTACTAATTTTTGTACAAATATTATCTGGAACAACGTAATTTTTCATAAGTTTATTGAATTTAGTGACTTTCTGTTTCTTAAAAAAAAAAATTGCAGAAAAGCGATAACCTAGCGCGTTTTTTAAAAACTGCGCTAAAGGGAAAAATGCGACTTTTTGGTACTTGAAACACGCTAAATATAGCGTGAAGGGCACTAAATTGGCAACACTGATCACTATCCGTATACAGCGGCTCAAAGTAATAATGAAACAGCATGGATTTTTTAAATTCCGCCCTTAACATCACACAAACTAAGGGATTTTTAGCAATAGAGCTTTTTATTTAAAGAAGCTTATTTTACATACATTTATTACACTAGTCAACAAGGCTTTGGCCAGGCGCAATCTATAACGTCAGGTTGTTTACATAAAAGACCATTAGCCAGAAGAAGCCAATGCACTCATTCCGAGTGACTGTTTGTTGCGGCCTGTGGAGCAGTGGCATTATTGGCTCATATTTCATATTCAATATTTCGCAACAATTACGGTCAATACAGACACCTATCGCACCATAAAAATGGATTTTTTGTGCCACCTCTTCATAGAAATAATATAAACGATTTTTGGTTGCAACGGAATGGTGCAACTTGCGACACATCTCATGCCACAATCGATTTATTGCGTCAAACGTTTGATGGCCGTTTAATTAGCTGAAATGGTTATGTCAGTTGGCCGCCAAGAAGCTGCGATTTGACACCGGTGGACTATTTTCTGTGAGGCTCCGTTAAGCTAACAAACCAGACACAATTGAGCATTTTAAGGTCAACATTCGTGATGTCATTGTTGAGACACGATTCCATACACTCCAGTAATTTTTCGAAAATTGATTCGATTGAATGTGGTACTGTGAGGCCAGCCGTGGCAGCCATAGAAATAAAATAATATTTTCAATTTTCAATAAAATAATAAATAATAATAAAATAAAATAATATTTTATTAAAATAATATTTTATTTCTAACCGTAACAATTGTACTTTACAACAACGAAATAAATTTGGCATATTTTGAAACCGTTTTCATTTTATATATAATTTGGGTTGTAGTTTCGAAGTTGGCCTACTCTTTACAAAGTCATTAGTCAATATAATCGATCTCTAAAGATTGTCAAAAAACTGCTATGAACCCTCAAAAAATTAAGAGTCTGAAGTAAAGGTATTAAATTTGATATGATATTTTTCTCATTTTAAGCAATAAATTTACTTGTGCAAGTTTTTTCTTTTTAACATACACCCAGATACACCTGGAAATGTTTGCCATCAACTTAGTTGCTCTTCAAACCAGTGAGTAGAAGAAAGCAAACAAAAAACGCATTTTTCTTTAGATTAAAAACAAAATCCTGCCATTTCGTTTTGTTCTCCACATCATGGAAGAGAAGAGTAAAAAACCAGACAACAATTAATTTTAAGCTTAATGCTGTCCACCATGTCCCATCCATTGTATTCTTTGCTCCACTTCATAGTGGTTAAGTTTTGAAAGTAATAATGATGTACAAGTAGGAGTTGCGACTTCAGCTACAGTTTAGTTCGTAAAATGTGGTCTTAAACCCATACTGTCTGGCTAAGAATAGTAAGTGTGAGGAGTAAGAAACAGCATAAGGATGGGTGGTAAGTAGAAAGGACAGAATACATTAAGACCCAGTGGTTTTCTTTCTAAAATGTGTACATTTTGTGGTTAAAACTTTATGTTATTTTTTGCATTCCGTGCAACGTTTTGTTTGTTTTTCGACAATAAAACAAGTTTTCTATGCATTTTTAACTGTTTTACGAGTAAAAAACATTTTTGCAAAAATTCCGAAAGAAACAAGAAATAATTGAAAAAATGTAATTGGAATGCAAAAGAGAGAAGAAATATTTTTGGTAAGAATACAACGAATGTTTAAAAATATTTTTTATACAAAAATTTTGCTTTAATAGGAGTTCCTAGTGTAGGGCATTTAATGAAGTAAGAATGTAGCTTAGAAAACTATGTTGTTTATGGTTAAAAAAATAAAACAATTATTCTTCATGTTCTAATTACCGCAACAGACAAATAAGGAATTAAATAGTTTTCCTGAGAGAAAAGTATTTTATAACAAAACCATCACAGAAAATTGTAGTATATGATGTTGGTATTGATATTTAGGTTAGGTAAGAAGGGAGTGGCGTTTCGTCAAGGCACACTTGATAACACACATAAAGCGTAGCCCCTGTCCTAATCAACCGGTCTTGACAGTCCAGATATCTCACATAGCACCACAATCCCGCAAATAATGTCGGCTATTAACCTAATAGTTCGATAGTTTCGATAAGCTATAGAGAAAAAGCGAGCCTAGTGTGAGCAATCTACGTCTAGCTAGAGACGGATACTGGCAAATGAAGTGGATCCCATACTTCTCTCCTCTCTCTTCCACTCTTCAACCTCATCAGAAATCATTCGCCAGTAAGCTCGTGTCTACCCTTAACGCAGTGCCCAGTAACGATAGACACAGTAGAGGAGATGCTTCTACGATCAAATTTAAACAAATTTTTGCGTCTACCATTCAATCCAGTTCAGTTGAGTCTAGCAATGAAGCAAGATTCCCCCTCTGCCCAGGATCTATCAGCGTCCAATAAGTACTTCTGCCTAATAACCAGCTTAAAGGAAGACAGCGCTACATCAACCCTCGCAGGTAGCTGACTGTCCGGAAGGAGTGTGCCCATCTTAGCAAGCTCGGCAACCACACAAATACCCGGAATGTCACTGTAGGCAGGGACTCAAAGAAAATGGACACCAAAATGTCATGAGAGTATCGCAAAAAAATCACGACAGTAACTAATTAACCTTAACAGTAACTACTCTCACCAAATCCACGAATGGACAAAGCGACGAATTAAAGAACTGCTTTCACTGAAAATGCAACCTAAAGTATCCACTTTCCAACCTGATGTACCATCTAGTGATAAAAAAAAACTGATTTTTGTATGACTGACCTAATAATCGATCAATACATTTTAACTCAAATGCTGCTGATTTTGCCAAATTCTTTTCAAGACTTTTCTTACTTTTGCATTTTTTATGTTCTATTAAAAAAACTGTCTCTTTTTCTTTTCTTAGAAAATCAAAATTTAAATATTGTTGACAATAACCATAGTCATCGATTTTGTCTTCTTTTTATTACGCGACAGACTAGACGCAATTTAAAGTAATAAATCCTTGATATTTTTTCTTTGCAAATATTAAGACTCTGCGTAAAGTTAACCACCAAATGCTGACTCCATTTATGTGCCCTTTTTCTCATTTAGATTGTCAAAAAAGAAAGTAATAAAAATGATTTTTTTGTTTTCTTTCAAATTTTTTTTTTTTTATTATTAATATAGAAAAAGTTTAATACTTTATTTTCTCTTCGCAAATAATATAAAAATGGTTTAAATGCCACAATTTATTTCACCAACTAAAGAATACTTCTATGCGAGAATCATTAGGGATTATAAATAGTCTGTGTGTGTATGCGTGGTGGCCTGCAGGGCAATAATGGGTGGCTGTTGCTGATGATGGTGGTGATGTTAAGCCAATAGAGCTCAAACAAAGTGCCACAATTTATTTGGCCAAATTAATGGGGCGGCAAGCAAAATAAGCAAATAAATAGGAAAAAGTAAATATTTTTAATTTAATTTTTAGTCTTTAAAAATCCGCTTTAGAGAAATAAACCACAAACAAGAAACGTTAAATAATATATTAGGATTTAAAAAATTAAAAAAAAAAAATAAAAAAATATTAACACTGAACACGTAACATTTTCACATGCTATGTCTGGTGTTTTTAACAGTTACACAAGTTTAAATCATAATAAAACAAAGAAATATATTTTTAGTATCAATGAACCGGATTTCGTTGGATAGAGAACTTTATGACATTAATTTTTAAATATAATTTCGGCCATGCGGCCGCTTCGGCTAGCGCGTATACGACGCAAGTTTTCTGTATTATGTCATTGTAATTAGGGTTTGGAATTTTCATTTTTACTTTACAGCATATTATATTATGATCTGATAAATGAAATTCTACAGTATTAACTAAAAGGGAACTTGAAATATTACTAAATACATTGTCAATTGATGTTCCAGATATAGGGCGTGCGATTAACGTATGATATATTTTGAAAAAAGTTAACATTAGAATCACCGACAAAGATACAGTAAGATCTACCATACGCCTGTATAAGGTGTTCAATTATTTCATAAAACTGTATAAAGTTACATTTTGGAGATCGATAAAAGGATGCTATTTTTATTGGCTTGCCATTAATTTTGCAATTATTCAGATAACATTTTGCTTTCACACAAATCGACGCTATACTGCAGGTTATCTCTCACATAAACAGTTGTTCCACCAAACCATCTTTCCTGCAGCAAGGTACGCAATTGTAGCCTGGTATTTGATAAATTTGGGATAATTCCTCATGAAACCACGTTTTTTGAATTGCAATAATATTGGGGAAACTTTTCAAAATTAGCAATAATAGTTTTGAATTTATTAAATTTATTTATCGACGAAATGCTTCTAGCATTTACAGAAATAATATTTAAATAGGAAAAATTAATAGTTCTTGAATATGTTAAAAAATTTGTAAAATTGGTAAAATATTTACTCGTATTATTCATAAGTTAAATTTTCTTACAAAATACTTTTATATTTTATGCAGGAGATAAAGATTCTAAACCATTATCATCATCCCCATCAACAACATCGGATTGATTCGTAGGCTTATACCTTCGCTTCATAGTAGCAGCTTCCGACATGATTTTATCATCGTTGTCTTCATTCTTTATCAGCCTATGTCTTGCATTTTCCGTTTTCCTTGCAAATACTCTGGAACCACTTGTATAGATACGGATATAACCAATTGATTTTAAGTATCTTGCATACTGAAGTAGATTTAAAGTTTCTTTGCTTAAATAATCACCGATGAAAATATTTTTAGTATCTTCAGTATTTTTAAGTTTAGCTTTGCACATCATAAGTTTATCTTTGGATTTTTTGTTATTGAATTTAACAACCATAGTTTTTCTTTCATTCACTTTATCGCCTTTATTTTTAAAGAAAAACGCATCATTAATATTGTCTTCATTCAATTGAACACCAGTTTTTTTTGATAATTCAATAAGGGTTTCTACTGCAGCTGCGTTCTTATCTGCAACTATACCTCTAACGATGCAGTCATTTTCATAAACTCATAAAAGTCATAAATTCTAGTTTTTTATTGTTCTCGGCAACACTTTTTAACAACTCGTCATACTGATTTGACATAAATTCAATTGCTTGTATAATGGAGACCAGCTGATCAAGTTTTTTAAATTTTGTTTTGATCTCTCTTAATTCAGCTGTTATAGACACATCACCGACAACCGCACACAAGTGGCATACATACTCTTCACTCTCATTATCCATAACATATTGATATTGACGTTTATCGAGTTTTGTACAGAGAGCATGAAATATTTTGGAGCACTTATCACGCTCTATATTATCTTCTTTATTTTCTACAATTTCAAGTTTACATTGTCCACCAAATATTTTTGGATTTGCAATGCTACGACGGCTTTTTGGTGCCATATTCGAATATATTCAAATAATTTGTTGCTTGTTTTAAGCTTGTTTTTTTTTAAATAAAACACAAGTTTTTTAAATTTATTTTAAGAGAAAAGAAAATGCAATTCAGGAGCTCTATTATTTAATGTTTTAGTACAGGGTTGCCAAGTATTCAATTGTCTCTGGTTTATCAACGTATACAAGTGATTTTACATAGCCCTCAAGAAAATAATCCTATGCGGTTAAATCACACGTTCTTGGTGAACATTTAATTGGACCACTACGTGAAATTACTCTTTCATCAAAAGTTTCTTTGAGTAAATCATCGTAGCGCGTGGTTTCGTCCTGGTGAAACCACATGTTTGCCAGATGAATGCCAGCTAATTGAGGTACGAACAAATTTTTAATCATGTCACTATACCGTTCACCATTGACAGTAACATTCTAACCATCATCGTTTTTTAATACATATGAACCACTAACTCCGCCAGTCTACGTAGCGAAACAAACAGTAATAATGGTGTATCGACAAAAGCTTGTGGATTATCCTCCATTTAAATGCGACAATTCTGCTTATTTACGTACGTACACATTCAATCAAAAATGGGCTTCATCGGAGAACAAAATTTTGAATGGAAATTCAATATCAGTATCAATTTGTGTTTTGCTAAATTGGCGGCGGTGTAATGAAATGTCAAACCAAACCAAACAAAAACCAACTATCAGTTGTAAAATCGGTTGTCAAATAAAGCAGTATTACCAACTAAAAGTTGTGAACATCTAAAAAAAGAATTTTTTTAACAATTTTTATCTATTTCTAGTGTTGGTTGAGCACAGTTCTCTAATATGGGCGGAGTCACTGTGACTTCGTAAGGGCATTTGTTATACCGCATTTTAGCTCACGCATGCAAATGAATTTGCAACGTGAACCACTTGCTATACCAGGCAGGAATTTTAAGGAAATTTACTAAGGTTTCGAAATAATTCTCAAGGCTCCACATATGTAGTCCCGGTATCTAAATTATTCTCTTTACATTATTCTGCTAGTCGCTACAATAGCTTTATATACCACAAGAGAGTTCAGTACCATAATAGCTGCCTGGCTATCGACATAAACCTTTATTTTAACTTTGTTTATAGTGTTTGACAAATTTAACTCAGTAACTCTAGCTATAGTGGTGAACTCAGCCTTAAGAATTGTACTATAGATTAGAATAGAAGCCTTGTATACTCAGGGATTGTAATAATTCATAAAATTATCAAAGTAATCGTATTTGTGTCTGCCTGTGACCCATCTGCAAAAGGCATCGATATATGAGATCGCATTCTAGTCCTCTTTAGTTGGATAACCGCCCTGTTAAACACCGTCTAAAAAGTTATTTGTAAATGTCGACAAGAATCATATTTGATATGGATACAGTGACTGTTTCAGTTATGCTACTAAAACTCAAGTGATTGTCATTATTCAGACAGATTGTTCCACATACCAGTAGAGTGCCTAACGAGCAAAATACACCTGTAATGCATTGTGTAATTCACTGGCAAGCTGACCAGAAACGGGTTAGCTGCACGAGAAAGACATAAAAAGCCTAAGGCCACTATCCACCACACAGCAAATTTATGGAGATTGTGTTCGCCCTCTCCTGAATGGACTTTAAAGCACCAGTCTACATATGGAAGACGTATTCAATTTTCAGTCAGCTTAGGTTCTATATTTCGCTTAAATATCAGCATTCAGAATTAAGCGAGATAGACTAGACTATAGCTTTCGCTCAAGTCTAAAAAAACAAATCAAGACTTTAATATAAAGGGTGCACGATGTTAATTGTGAGTCACACCTTAACGTCAAGTTTTTTGTCCAACTTAATTTGACATTTCTTTGTTTCAGTGTTTGACAAATTCAACCATGAAGAGATACACAATTGAAGCCTTTTACGAAAATGGGTGTTCAAATCAAAATTCATTTCCTGCACTTTGTGATATTTTTGATCATTGTGCGCAAATTTCAACAAACCAGGTCTGTAGGAACTGTGGAAACCAGGGTTGGCAAAAACACGGGTTTTTTTTAAAAAAGCCCAACCCACTTGGTTTTATTGGTTTTTTGATGGTTTTTTTTTTTGTTTTGTTTTATTGGGTTTTATAACTGCTTCCAAATTCGGTTAAAGTCGACAATATTTTTTATTTATTTATACAATCACGTTGTTCTAGTATTTATAATGCAATTTTGGACTCTTGGTCGGATCAATGCGGCATTGTGCACTATGAGCTGCTAAAACTCGATGATCGGAGCAGATTGTAACTATTTCGTTTAAACTGTGTATTAATGGAAAACGGCCAGAATACAAAGACAGACTTGATGAAGTTATTCTTTTGCATGAAACCGGTCGACCTTATGTCGTCGAAGTTTTCAAACAATTAGAAACGATCAAATTCCGCAACCGCAGTATTTTAAGAACACTGCTCCTTCTGACTATTGGCTGTTTCGACAGACACAATGTCTTAAATATAAAATTGGCTTCAAAGTTGGAGCGCCTCGAAAGGCGAGAAGTTTATCTAAGACGGAATATGGGAATTGGCTAAGAGGTGGGGAAAAGATGTAAACAGAGGTTTAACAAACTTGGTAATTTATTATCTTTTTTGAGCTAAAAAACGGACCGAATAAATTTGTACTCCTAATAAGTTAATTATAATTATTTTTGTTGTAAACAAACTACGAAAGCCTTAAATAAAAAACCACCCGGGTTTTCTTAAATATAATACCCAATTAAGCACACCCAGTGGGTTGCCAATCCTGATGGAAACACTTGTGAACGCTCGCCCAGTTCGTTCTGCGAAAAACATCGCTGTTGTTGTAGTGTGGCAGAAGACCCGTCAAGCTCGACTCGTAGTCGTGCCCAACTAATGAACATCTCACGAAAATCACTGATGCGTATTTTGAATAACAAGGTTCAATTGTCTCAAGAGCTGAAGCCTACTAACCACTTAAAGCGTCGTCAATACGCCGAATGGTTAGTTGAACAGACAGAAGTGAATGGTGACTTTATAAAGAAAATCATCTTCAGCGACGAGACACACTTCTCATCTCATTAACAAGCAGAATTGTCACATTTGAGTAAATGAGAATCCACGAGTGATTGTTGAAAAGTCGATGCATTCACAAGAAGTTAGTGTTTGGTGTGGTTTATGAGCTGGCGGCGTCAGTGCATCGTACATCTTCGAAAAAGAAGTCCTCTAAGCAGATACCGTGAATGGAGTTCGTTATCGCGAGATGATAACGGCCTCCTGTAGTCAAAGTGTGAGGATATGTACCTGAACGATATATGGTTCCAACAAGATAGGATACCACTTATCACACAGACAAATTAACCACATTAAACCTCAATTGTGTCTCAGAGGCATTGAAAATATTGATCGACGGATAGAGGTATGCTATTGAAGCCGTGTCGGACATTAGTTTCATATATAATAGTCATAGATCGTTCTATTATAAATGAAAATATTAAGATAATTCCCTGAAAACTTTTTGTTTTATTTACAATTTACATCGTATGTTTTAGTTGGACCATTCTTTATAAGATCGGATAGGTAATGTGATTACTTATCATAAAAATTTGTTAGTGTTCTTGTTATTCGTTTTGTAAATAAGTATTAAATCCATCATAACTTTTTAAGTATTTTTCCTTACCCGAAATTGCTAACCTCCAAGATGTTATTTTGCATATGAAAAGTTAGGTTATGGCTGCATTCAACTCCAGCAGACAGCTCTAGTCCTCGTCAAAACTTGCCAAAGTGGGTATATGAACGCAGTATTCTAAGTACTATATGTCAAAGCTGTCCTTATTGTACGATATACCGATAAGATAACGATTACTGAAGACTGATTGGACATTTTTAAATAGATTAAGAAACGAACCTAGTTTTACACGATTGTCTCCCTTATTTTGATAACTTGTATTTTGCGATCTTGATAATTCTTTTTTACAGATATTTCCAGAACCCTTTTGTGCTAATTCATCTTTCTCTCCCTCACTCTCTCTCTCTCTTTCTTTATTTCATTTTTAGCACTAATGGCATACAGTATTTTAGTATAGTTTATAAACAATTCGATGCCATGATCGGTGACGAAGTCTACCATCGCATGGAATCGGGCCAAATGCCCGGCGTACCTCTTAATCTTTCACACTACACAGTATTGGAAGGTGAAAGCGATTCTATGGATATAAAGCCATTTGAACTATTCTTGGCTTTACAAGAGTTTTGTCAATTAAAAAGATTTCTTTCTGCTCAACCACAACCACCTGAAAAACCTTTAGCCCTGGAACGATGTCATGAATGGTTCTTGCCAATATTCGAACGTTGGATGATGGTCAGCAAAGCCAAGGCATTACAACGTATAAGAGCAGCCATAAGTTTAGATGCCATCTGTGAAGGTGAGAGAGTAGTGCGTTACAGTTCCTCATCAATAGATACTGCTTCGACGTTGGTGAATATTAAAGAGTTTTGGAAAATCATAAGCTGGCCTGACGAGGAGACAGGCGCTATATTGGAATCACAGTTAATCGATGTGGTGTGTGCCACGGCTATGCATTATTGTGATTTGATACATACCGCTTTAGCGGATAGCGGCTACTATGAGGCACAGGGTCCATTTCGTTGTTCTGATGACATGTGTGTCACGGTAAATAATTTAGAGTATGTGAGATTTACCCTGGCGGACTTTCGTTCCGATGATAATCTCTTAGAGGAGGCCGCAGACAATTTGTTGGAAACAAGTTTGGCTCATATGGAAAATCGTTGTGAACGTATTCTATCGAAATTGGCACCATTAATGCAGACTTCTTTGCAAAAGGCTGTATTTCATTTGGCCTGGTCGCCCGACTCGCTACCAGCTAATCAAGCTATCGTACCTTTACTGGAATATCTCAACTCACATTTGGGTGCCTTGAATAGTGCCCTCTTACCGAAAAATTTTAATCGAGCCCTACGTTTTGTATGGAAAACAGTACTGGGTGAAATGACAAGACAAATGGAAACGGGTGATGATGCTGAGAAGCCTTCAAATTTTCACAAACGTTTGTATGAAGCCTTACAGCTGCTGGTGGATTTCTTTCATGCCGAGGGACAGGGTTTATCTTTGGAGAGTTTACATTCGGATGATTTTTGGATGGTAGAGCAACGTTTACAGTTTCATAAAACCGAAACAACACGTCTGATAGATATGTTTTATATAAATCGTTTGCGGGAACAATTAATGGCTAATTCGCCGGGTCCCTATGGCTCTTTAACTGTGCGGGCCTATTTCAATCATGACTCCTTGTGTGTGGAGGTCTTACATGCCCGAGATATTGTGCCGTTGGATCCTAATGGTTTCAGTGATCCTTTTGTTATAATCGAATTGTTGCCCAGACGTGTGTTCAGTCATTGTATGGAACAGCAAACTAATGTGCATAAGGTAAGTTGCTCTCTGGAGCTTATAAAACTAATTTCTTTTGTTTTTTTTTTTTGTTTTGGTTTGATTTCTGATTAAAAAATTTTATTATAAAAAAACAAAATAATCTTTCTTTTGTGTTCCTTTCTTTTTCTACAGAGAACCTTAAATCCTATATTCGATGAATGCTTTGAATTCTCTGTTACTCGGGAACAGTGTCTCACCGAAGGTGCTATGGTTTGTTTCACTGTCATGGACCATGATGTTATAACGGCCAACGATTTTGGCGGCGAAGCATTTTTAGCTTTGGGTAACATACCCGGTGTTGCCGATTACAATACCAGTGTCGAAAATTTTCATGGTCTCAAGCAAATTGAATTGCCGCTAATGCAACAACTGGACAAAAGTAAGTAAAAAAATTTTTTTGTGTGTTTTTAGCAAATGAATTCATTGTATATTTAGCAACAAAAACCTACTAGTGAACAGACATACATACGCATGTATATTGTTACGTTTTAACCTTTTTAACACGTTTGAGTTCTTTCTTTGCGTTAAATAAAATACGCACTTCAACTTTATACAGAAACTTATTTAACTCCCACTTAATACACAAATTACTCAACACTTTTATTAACGCCTTAAGAGTGGTTTACACGATAATACAAGTGGTAAAACATGTCAAGTTAATGTGTAGAAAAGAGCTGATAGTATTGTGTAACTCATTAGATCAGGGGTGTATTTTCTGTAAACAAATAAAAAAGCAAATTTTTTCGTTCGCACTATTGGTCTCTTTTAAAACAGCTGCTTTCATTTCACTTTGTCTTATTTTTTACGTATCGTGTACACGTAAAAGATCTGTCGTATAAGGTTTACCCTCATTTTTAAAATACGAATGGAATTTTATATTTTCTCTCTGATTTTAAATACGTAAAGTATTATCGTGTAAACTAGCCTTTAGCACGACTTTACTGTTTGACAGTTAAATTACGACTGACACACTAAGCATAATGCGCCGTCTTCTATAAAAGTTTAATATAAGTTTCGAATTTTCTAGTATGAATTACAACCTTTTAATGGATATCCAAAATTGAGGTATCGTTTTAATATTGCTGCCATTTTTTCTACTTGTAATTTTATTCTAAATTTTGATTTTCAGACTCTAAATACACTCCGATTAGTTAATATGGGACGTCACACGAGGGAATAACGTGTTTTTATTATTAAAACATTTTTGAAAATGGCATAAGTTCTCAAGAAGTAATAAGGAAATTTAGAATAATATTCGGTAAAGAAAATGCTCTAACAAATCGTGTCATCAAGCTGCTGGTTGAGAAATTTGAAGAAACTGGATCCGTTCATGATAAAAGAAACAGAATGTGTCAACGTAGTGGTCATTCAACCGAAAATATAGCAGCTGTGAGCGGAAGTGTTGAAGAAGATCCAAATAAATCCAAATAACTCATCGTTCGCAGCAATTAAACATCAAACGATCCACATTGTTCAACATTTTGTACAATGATCTCAATTTAAAGGCTTATAAGATCCAGCTGACCATCATGCATTACGTCGGCAATTCGTTTCTTGGGCCATCGAAAAACAAAAAGAAAATAATTATCACCGGCGAAGCCCATTTCAAGCTCAATGGCTACGCCAACAAGCAGAATTGCCGCAAAAAAGAAAAGAATCTAAAAATTATCTTAGAGCAACCATTCCATTCATAAAAAGTTACGGTTTGGTGTGGTTTGTGGTCCGGGGGAATCATTCGATCATATTTTTTTGAAAACGAGAATAGCAGTTTATAGAAAAACGTGATTGATAACTTTGGTAAAAGATTGCGTGCCTGTCGAGTCAGGTGACCCTCTGACCGCCATAATTTTTCATTTAACCAGAACCTTTTTCTATTCTAATAACCTGTAATAAAAATAAGTATTTTTAATATCTGAAAAAAAGTATTTTTTTATTAAAATTAAGATGATACCTAAATTTTGGACACCCTTGCAGTTACAAATTTGAATTACACATGTGATTTATAGTGAACTGGCAACACTGTTCAAATAAATACAGCATGACAGGGTTGATGATTGTAGTTTTGAAACAAGCCAATAGAATAACATCCGTACTAAAGTTTATAGCTCTAAATCAGTCATGAGCTTTTCATAGAACAATTGTTCACGTTCAATTGACAGGTATTCTCACGCTCTTGCTTTTAGTTGTTACTGGAACAGCGACGAAAGTACATGTGTGGCGGATGCATGTTGTTTTTTTTTTACATATTTTTAAAACCTCAATTCTACTCTCTCTGAGAGTGTAATTTCCATGTTCTCACTAACACCACTACATTTTACTTTTCCACATCACTGCTCTAAATGTACAAAACTTTGTAAATCTTTTTAGACATTTTCGTTTTCGTACAAATATTAAATAAAATTTTAATTTTTCTCATTTTTTCTTCAGATAATCCGATTCTACAGATTTTGGAATTACGCGTCAATGATAAAATGGCTCAAGATTTTGTTCGGAAACAAAAGGCCAGAATAATTGAATAGAAGTTCCATTTAAAATTGGCATTAAATTAAGAGATTAAAGTGATGAAATTACAATCAAATTGTAAAAACGAGTAAAAAACAGAAAGAAAATTGATGCAATGACTTTAGAACAAAGAAATAAATTTCAATTGAAAGTAAAAACAAAAACAAGAGTAAAATTTAGTTAAATTGTGTAAATTAAAATGAAAATGAGAAAATGAATTTAAAAATGGTGCATAAATTACAAACAAAAAATTAAATTTTAGAAATTTAGCCAAAAAGTGGCTATAAAGAAAGCGCTAAGAAATAAGGTATTAACTGGAAAATTTTATGAATTTATAAAAGAAATAAAAATAAAATTATTAAAAATAAAAATATTTCGAAATTATTAAAAAAAACAACAAATACCGCAAAGTAACTTATTAAAGAAAATCTTTATTAATTTACAAAAAAAAAAACAAAAAACAAAAAACAAAAAACAAAATATCTTAACTAACCAATTAAAAATGCAACTTTTAGGGAATCTTTTTTGGATAAAACTATTTTTTTTCAATTGCTTCTTAAAGAATAATATATGCAAACGGTATACAAACAACTAACGAGCCAACATAACAAAATACTACATAACAAAAGTAAGCCACTACACAACACTACTATACAAATAGATGCTGAAAATAAAAAACAAAAACAAAAAAAAAATTAATCTAAACTTAATTAATAGAAGAAAAAAAAAAACAACAAATAAATGATACGAAATGCTATATAAAAAAATTAAATTTAAATAATTTAAGACGAACGCAACAAGGGTCATACAGTGTTATAGAAATCATCAAATACTATATCTAAACAAACATAAGTATGTAACGGATTAATAGACGTTTTTAATTTTAAAAAATTTTTCTTTTTTTCTTATTAAGTTTTAAAACTGTCTGATCAGCTAATCAAAGTAAAAAGTACACTATATAGGCTGTCCGTACAGCATTTTTACATTGTATTTAAGCCGTTTGTTAAAGTAAATAACCGCTTGCAATAAGCGATTGTTCCCTATAGCGAAACAGAAATATTCTTTTCATTGAACAAAAATGCTTAACAGAGACATAGAGCATTGCTGTTCATTCCATAAAACTTTTGTTCCTTCTCAATTCACATGAATTCTTATTCTCATGTTTTTAGTCGTCGCTGAAACAGTGACATATGAATTCACGTAGTGTGTATATGTTAATTTTTTTTCTTTCATTATATTTGTTTTTTATTTATATTTGCAAACTAATATTATTACATTTTACAGTTGTTTTTCCGCTTGTTTTCTCTTTACTTCTCTTTGTAAATTTTTTTTTATTTTTTGCGTGTGACTACGTACATACGTGCGAAAACAGAAGAGAAGAGCAGCTCTTTGTCGAAATCTGCCTTAAAGAAACAAATAAACAATTTCTCTCGTTTTTAGCATTGAAAGACAAAAAAAAAATGCAAAATCAAACGTAACGGCAAAAGCAAAAACAGAAGAAAGAAAAGCAAAGTTATTCGCTTTAGATATTGCTAAAGGTTTGCTGTTGATATCACAGGCAAACCTTCGAGATAGAAATATTTGTTGCCACAAACTGAGTGACAGGTGAACTCTTTGTGTTCGTTTTCGTTTCCCTTTCAATAGTTCTTTTCGAATTTTTTAACAATGGCGTCATCAAGCGGCCAATAAATTAATTAAAATTGAATGTCCACACCAGAGATCAGCAATGCGAAGCTTTTTTGTTACTCATACAAAATCATAAATGTATAAGTATAAGTGAGTTCACATCAATCAAATTCAACTACTCATATTCACTCATACTCACAATAACGTTGATTTATAAGTAAAGGGTCCGCCATCTAACATTTTTTTTTCAACTAGTGCTTATTTCGTGAATGATAACACTTAGCTCATGTCTGATTTGACAGAATATTAGTTTTATCCTTCCGCTGAACGAATATGGTTGTGTATACGCTTGAACAACGCAGGGAAATATTGCGACATTACTTTGAATATCATGGTAATTGTGCAGAATCAAAAATCATCTCTTCAGATATAGCTCATTTTGATCTTGGCGGATATGTAAACAAGCAAAATTGTCGCATTTGGGCCACAGAAAACCAACACGCTTACATTGAAAAGGCGATACACCCAAGACGAGTCACTGTTTGGTGCGGATTTTGGTCCAGAGGCATAATTCGGCCATTTTTCTTCGAAAATGAGCAAGAAGTGGTCTTTACAGTCAATGGCGATTATTATCGGACCATGTTGAATGAATTTTTGTTCTGTTTGGTGCGAATTTTGGTCCAGAGGCATAATTGGACCATTTTTCTTCGAAAATGAGCAAGGAGTGGCCGTTACAGTCAATGGCAATCATTATCGGGCCATGTTGAACGAATTTTTGTTCACAAAAATTGAAGAAAGAATTGAAGCAACATTTGGTTTCAACAGGACGTCGCTACGTGCCACACAGCCGAAGCTACACTCGATGTTTTGCGCCCTGTTTTTGAAGATCAAATTATCAGCCGCAGAGCTGATGTTGTTTGCCCACCTTGAAGCTGCGTCAAAGATAACTGTTATGGCAACAAGCAAAAGACAATTGACGCTTTAAAGGACAATTTTCGTGAAGCCATTGCTGAAATACAGCTGCACACAATCGATAATGTGCTTAAAAATTGGAACGATGGTGTAGGTTACTGCATGGCCAGCCGAGGCAGCCATTTGAATGAAATTATTTTCCATTATTAACCGGAAGGATTTTACTTTCAAATAAAAAAAGAAATTTTAGAAAATATTCAGTATTTTTTTTTATAGCATTTTCAAAAAAAATTATTTGGCGGACCCTATATAAGTAGCAATGAGTATCAGTCAAATGTCGTAATCCTACTCAAGCTACTCAGACTCATAGCATTCATAAATTTCTCAAAGAATACTCATGATTTGAATCATTCAGTAGTATTTATTAGTATTCATGAATAAAAGTATTGGAATGTTCATATTTAAATCATACTTATTTTGCATCGTCTACGTACAATGAGTGCAGATGTGTATGAATTAATAGCGTTATATATGTTCATAAGTATGAGTATGATGAGTACATAAAGCTTTAGAGTCTGAATGCCTATGAGTAGCTATAGCAATGAGTATGAGTATACTCATATTTTCAGTATTCATTGCTGAACTCTGGTCAACACTGAGTGCTTTGGTATCAAAAAGTTCTTAGCATTTGATATTTTCTACTCATTTTAAGCTGAAATGATTTTCAGTTTTGATGAGTTATAGCGTAAATGTGTTAAATTCAATAAAAACATCATCGTACACAGCTACGTATACTGCTCTTTTTTATATTCTACGAGTCAAGTTACTGTCTATATTGCGACTTATAACGTACGATGTTAATTATAAATAAAACAAATAGTTTTCAGAGAATTATCTTATTATTTCTTATTATGATAGAAGGATCTATGATCTTATGTGTGGTGTGAAAGAATTTATCTGACAAATGCTCGCCACGGCTTCTTTGGCATACCTGCATGCGTCGGTTCATATTCTTAATGGCTCTGAGACATGACTGATGTTCAATGTCGTTAATGTGGCTAATTATCTCATTCATTAGCTTTTGAATTGAGAGATAACACAGTCATTGATTTCCTCGCGTAAAAGAGCCATTGTTGCATTTGCTGTGTGACAAGTTTGCTGTGGCGCCATTTTGTTGGAACCACATATCGTCCAGGTTCATGTACTCAAATTCTGGCCACAAGAATGATAAGAATGATAATGATATAGATGTTGCAAATTGTCAGATGGTTTAACCTGTGATTGAACCAAGAACCTCTTGGCTAGTAGGCGGGTGTCTTATCCACCATATCACAGCATCCAAACTTTAACTGATGTAAATCTGAATTGATATCAAATCTTGTTATTCTCTATCGGAAAATTCACTGTGATTACAGTTGGAACAATTATGTATTTAGAGTGTCGTTAAAAGTATTTTTCTATTTCTTAAAACGATGCCAGAACATTTGATCTTTTTATGGTTGCAAGACAATAAAATTCTCATATATAAGCCAGCGTTTCAAAGCTCATTTGATTAAACATTATGTGTTTCACTGTTCCATTGATATCACCAAGGAATGTGCTGTAACAGAATAAAGAAATTGGTTCCTTTGTTCCGTTTTTGGTTGATCATATAGGGAACAATACAATGCATCATAGATAAATTCGTTCTGTAAGCACAATGTTCTTTAGAGAACATTTTTTTTTTCAGAGTACATTTTTTCTGTCAGTTACTATATAATTACATACATAAATAAGTATCCAGAAGTCATTTTATACATCAGCGAAAATCAAAAACTGTGAAAAATTGTGCTATGAATCAAAACCCGTAAATCGCCAATTGTTATTAAGCGATTCATAATGAGGGTTAATTGTTTTTATAAAGGCGTGAAGGTAGTCCAATGTCGTCAGTACACACACCTTTGCTTTTATTAGCTTATCCTTTGTAAGTTTAGTACAAATAAATGGTTTCACAAGTCCAGTTAAAGCAACTAATCCAAAAGATACATTTTTGTTTGCCTTTATATAAAAAAGAAATAAAAAAAATCGTAAAATTTCAGAAAAATTTTTTTATAACACTGAAGAGCAAAATAGTATCGACTACTAAATGAACGTCAACATCTCAACAATTTCTATAAAAAAAATTTAATATAAAAGTACTGATCAAAAAACTATGAAAACCTAAATATATAATTTTTAAATATTATTTGGAAAGCTATTGCGTTCAAATGGCCATCGTTTTATTTAAGTAATAAATTAAATAGAAAAAAATATGCAAAGAAAATACAAAAATATAAAAATTTATAAATAAATGTTCAGTGATTGTCGTCAATTCAAAAGAGAAATTTAATTATAAAACATAATTATTATTAATAAATATATCATTATTATTATTATATTATACATACATACGTACGTATATACACAATTAAATATATATTTAAAATTATAAATAAAACAAAACCAACAATAACTTCAATATTCTTCTTTTTCGAGCTTAATGATTTCAAAATTTATTCACAACCCTAACGTGTAAACGTTTTTGAAATTGTAGAAAAACGAATTGTAGAAAAACATTTTCGATTTATTTAAAATACCCGCACCAATTTATTGTATAAAAATAACAACCTATATAATCTATTTTTTTTTTTAATAATAAAAAAAAAAAAATAAAAATTAAACGTAAAATAGCACCTAAAAGAATAAAAAATATTACTGCATAAACATACATACATACTTAATATTAAAAAAATATATATATTTTAGATAAATTTAAAATTATAAATAAAAATACTAACCCACCTTTTAAGAAAACAAATTCTATACCAAACTATTTTTAACAATTTTTAATCCTGATTTCATTTAAAAAACACAAAACAGTTTATCATCTATTTTATATTCATTCCTTTAAATCTGTTTTCTATACTAGAAAGATCCTCCTTATTTGGTACCATCATCACAGTTTTATACATAATCATGGCCTTGAAAAAAAAATACAAATCTTTTGTTTAAAACTTTGTGGGTGGTTTTATAATTCGGTAAATTTTTATATTTCCAGCTTAGTAATTTGCTATGCAACACTACATCTATAAGTAGGCTACTAACGCGTCTGTAAGTATTGAAAATCATTAAAATCAGACAAAAAATCACCACCAAATCACATAAAGGATTCTCAAATACTATGGTGGTGATTCTTATAGCCATGAAGCACAATGACTTTGAAATGGTTAACTAAGTTTCGTGGTGATTGTACCAGCACGAATGAAGTCAAATATTCTCGTCACGAACGAAATAGTTTCAAAAATTCTTGTATAGATAGTAGACCATTGGAAAAGGCTGAGGCTTTAGGTATCTCAGATAAACTTCCATGAGTAATAATACACGACTACAATGCGTATCAGTTTTCAAATGCCCCTTACCTTGCTCTGGGGTTGAGAACTATCGAAGATTCATTTACATCAGACATTAGCTTTTCATGGGACTTTTGTCCCCGATCAATTCACACGTACTGTTTAAGGCAAATTTAGACAAAGAACTGTTCTACTCTTGTGTTTTCACACGTTCGTACTCACACCCACAGCAAAAAATATACAAAGAGCAGTAAAGAGAAAACTAGCAAAATACAGTGCAAAGTGGCCTGAGTGAAAGACACTCAAATTACTGCCACATTCTAAAATGCATTAATATTAGTTTGCTGAACGCTGGCTTAAGGATAGAAAAATGACTTTAAAAAGTTTCTCACGCTCTTGCTTTTAGTTGTCACTGAAACAGCGACAAATACATATGTGTGGAGGATGCGTATTGATTTTTTAAAATTTTTTTTAAAACGTCGACGTTACTCTCTTTGAGAGAGTAATTTCCATTTTCTCACTAGCGCAACCACATTTTTACTTCTGCACACCACTGCTTTACATTATTGATTGCAACACAACACCACAGAGAGCCAACGATTAAGGTTTAAGCCACAACCACCTCTCGCTGAATTGCATTAAACTAGTGTGTGGACACTAAAGTCCATGGAGAGCTGATCAAATTTCCAAAGATCCTTTTACAATGCCTTGATAAGTTACCAACTGTCTATTTGAACAATTAAATGCTACCGAGAAGGTTGCACACTGCGTCCTTCAAACCGATTGTACTGCAAAGGGTAAAACAATTATAAGTGTGTATAAAACAAAGCTTGAGGATACACTCAACTTCGACTTAAGGCGAAAACGGCTTCATTTATGTAGCTGAAAATAAATGCTATTTCATTCGCGTACATGAATGGCTATGACAAGAAAACCGTGAGTCGTGCTATTTTATTCACTGTACACTGTATCCTTCAGATTAAGTCCTGTGCCCTATAATCAGCCTAGAAGCAAATGTGTCACTATTTTTTTTCGCGATCACTGCACAAGTTAAAATATCGACAGCTATGCTTGTATGAGCAAGTAAAGATACGTTAGACAAAATATTTCTAGTGTATTTCTGGTGACATTGTCAACGAGCGAGTCAATAGGGTTACTTAAATGGACTAGTAAATCTTTGGCTCAAATGTCTCTATATGATCGCAAAAGAACAGCCTCTTCAATAGTGCTGAAGGTTACTAGTAGATTTTCAATGACACCCTAATGTTAAATGGTGGCTGGGGTATACCTGGTCAGTAGTACTACTGACAATGTCATCAGTAAAGGACTAGTGAATCTTTGACTCAAATGTCTCCATATGATCGTAAAAGAACAGCCTCCTCAATAGTACTGAAGGCTACTAGTGGATTTTCAGTTACAAGCTAATGTAAAATGGTGACTGGGGTATACCGGGTCAGTAGTACTACTGACAGTGTCATTAGTAAATGACTAATATTTAACTATCGGCGTTTTCAGCAGGGTATTTTTTGTTTGTGAATTAGACAGGATGCTAAAAGATTAAAGTTAAAGAAAAAATTTATCATTGATAGGAAAAGTTTTTCATGGTTTATGAAATAAACCATTTTGACGGCCTTGAGTAATTTATTATTTGTTAAAATAAAAAAAAAAAACAAAAACACCTGGATATATGTACATATTTATAGCATCCTTGGGAGTTGTTAAAGCGATGAATATTCTCGGAATAACTTTTAATAAATTACTATCAATCCAACTGATACAGACTAGAATATGCAGATTTACATATATGTATAGGCTTTACAGGTGTGTGAAGCCAAGAGACAGATATCAAAATTCGACTTATTGCTACAAAATGAAGACGTCTTGCATTGAAACCTTGTGGGTGATAGAGAAAAAGTGCAAATATTAAACACACGATGAAAATGTTCTTTTAATATGCAAACCTCTTTAGATGATCGTTTATAGCAATTAATCTGTAGAAGTAATGATTGAAGTTAAATAAATACAAAATTATTAAAAGAGAAATGCCTATAGTGCTCCATAATACACAAGTTAAGACAATATTATTCCATAATAACAGTCTAAGTCTTAGGATGCTTTTTTCCCTAAAAATCGCCCAATTACCAAACTACAGTCTTCTTTTAAATTTTAGAATTTTCTTTGAATTCCATTTGATTACTCCTGGTTATGTGTAAAACTGTAATGGTATCATATTGTAAATTTTATACTGTACATATATACAAAAATATATATAAGTATATAAAAAGTATTCTCTAATGACCTTATACTTGTACTATTCTAAAGATTAATTAGACTACATAAATAAAAAAATTATATTAAAAAAAATTATATAAAAATAAATACTATGACTAACACTATTATTTTTAAGCCATTTAACTTTTTTATACCTACACTGTGAAAAAATATAAGCTGTTAAACACTAATAGCATGTTTGCACAGTGCAACGAATTACTTGATTCGCTGTTCCAATTACTATTGCAAACCATGATGTTTACACGACATATACAGAATTAGATTTCAAAGAACTGGTGAGTATATAAAAACATGGATATATCAACTAAAAAATTCTTAATTTGTAAATATAAAAATTTAAAATTTAAACACTCATTCTAAACTTCAAAAACTTTTTTAAAATATTTTTTTTTTTTCATTTTGAGATTATTTTATGAATTTTCTAATGTCGGTTTAATTTTTCTCTGTATACATTTCGATAAAAAACTTAGAAAACAATAACTGAAAACAACAACTTAAAATGAAGAGTTTCGTATGTCAAAGCTTTTGTATGTGAAAAAATAAGATGTTTAACTCAAGTTTGCGGTATGAATTAAGAATGCGTGTGAACGAATCATGTATATTTGTCTGCGTGGAATCATGCTATACAAATAAGCTCTTAAATTAAATGTAAATTTAAATAAAATTAACAAAGAAACAAAAACAACAAATATATGTAATTGTAATAAATAATAATGAATGAATGAATCCTACTACAATTATTATCGATAAATATGTTCATTAATAGTAGAAAACTCATATTTCCATTGATTATAATCAAATACGGTCGTATACACATATAATCTAAAACAAAATATGTCAGGAAAACCTATAAAAAAGGAAATTTAAGTGAAACTTTAGAATTGGATTGAAGAAATTTTATTTTATTTATACAATTGCCTCATTCATCAGGTCAAACGTAAACATGGGCATAGCATTTTCTATGGAACAAAATTTCCAACTCAAATTTGGATTGCTTAGGTCAGACACTCAGCGACAGTGACACTTTAATGTTAAAAGTAGATATTTGGATATATTAGATAAGTGAAAAAGAAATTTCCTTAATCACTCATATTATTTTCAAATTTCCGCACAAGTCGTGTAGAGCTTACACTGATCACCGGTAAAATTTTCCAAAATATACTAATGTTGCCCGGTTAATACCCCTCTTAGTACCCTGAGCTCACTCTTCTTGGGCAGCAATGGCCTTCTAGCTTCACTGATAGAAAGCGAAATAAATCTTCTCGCCTGTCTCATAACGAGAGAATTTTTCCTCAACTCAGAAAACAACTCTAGATTTCAGGGACACATAAACATGGCTAAGACCCAACACAGGCAGCCCTTTTACTCCTAGGATGACCCTCATGACCAAGGACCCAACATAGAGTTACTCTGTTATGAATTCCAAGTTCATTAAGAAATGTCATGCAGTCATGACGCCACCATGATATGTACAACCCTAAAATCCATTTGTATGTATGGATCCCTAAGTTCTTTCCCAACTTTAAAGTGGGCGACATATAGTCATTTATCCAAACAAAGGAGATCGTCATCAAATAAGCGCAATATCCCCATGTGACCCACCATGTCGCCAGATTTCCAACCGGAGACACCAGGCAATCTAAGAGCACTTTTACATGCCTCTTCCACCATCGAGATGTGCAGGCTTGAATCACAATTAAAGCGATAGTTTCTACTCAGCAGATCCCTCGCCTTTTCCTGCTCCGTTCTAGGCCACCAAGCTAAGGCAGCATAGGTTATTAGTATTGGTCTTATTATCGTTACGAAAGATGACTCTATGTTTTAGACCCCACGTTTAACCATAAAGAAGCTTATGGGCATAATGTGCCTCGATCACCTTGTTGGTAACATAGGACAAGTGATCCTCTGATATTTCACATTATCCGAGAATACAATAATCAACCCACTTATTGTCGGCTCAATGTGTCTCAGATTCCTTCGGTTAGTGTATAGTAAAATCAACGCTTTTCCGGGTTAAGAGTTAACCACATCTCCCTGCACTAGTTAAATGTCAACATCAAGAGCACTTTGCTACGATATAGTTACGTCCGCCCATCTGACCATCGAGATGTCCATATCAGCGGTGTAGTTAAAAGTACGGAAGCCCAAGATGTTAAGCTTTTCCAAAAGTTCATCAATGACTAGGCGTTCTATCGCCCCTTCTGTAGACAGCTCTTAGTAGGCCTGATGATCCGCGATGAATTACACAGATTCTGCTTAGCAACTCTAGATGCAAGCATCTCCCTTAACCAGTTCCTCAAAATAACTGGAAAATTTTTCCCATCAAGTGGCTTTGTGGTGGCATCGTAGCAGGTGCTGTTAAAGGCTTTCCAACGAACGAAAGGTCGCTTCCCAAGAGTTCAGAGCCTTTTCAATAGATTTTATCGTCTGATAAGTATCACAAGAAAGGTTTTCTTAATATAACTATCCGGTAGTCTCTCTATCTTTTTAAGGCAAAATGAACTCAGGCTTATTGATCTTGGATATATACGAAGGAATGAAGCGGAGTGGGAGTGGCGGAGTGGGAAGTGAGTTATGTAGTGGTTAGAATGCATGCATAACAGCACAAGAGGCCCCGGTTTGAGCCCCAGCAGAGAACATGACGAACACAAATTATCATGGTTTCGAGTGCTTGATAAAGAGGTTTCAACTTTCCCCTGCAGACAACTCAAAATAAAAAATAAAGTAAAAGGCCACATGACTTTCCAGCTTAACTTTGGCGATGCCACCACTACCACTTAGAAATAATGATCACCACTACACAATCATATGGGGGAGAGCCACGGTGGATTAATCATCTACTGAGTTTGAAAAATCAACTTGATTAATGAAAATTAAATAAAGCAATGAATGCTTTGTGGAAAGCCAATATGCTCCCTAGAGGAGTTACGGGGGAAAAAAAATAAGGTATGACCACTCTTATCTCGCGCCATTTCGAACCTCTCGATATTTCAGGTAGATTCCAATTCTTTTTTTTTTAATTTCTTTTTAGTTCATTTGTAGTCATGCGTATGTGAACATCTTACTTTTTTCAGCTCTTAGTATTTGTTGTTGCTTGTTTATTGTCTGTAAGGTATGACCACTTTTATCTCGCGTCATGCTACAGGCAAATGGCAAGCCAAGAGACTTGATATCAAGGCAATACTGTTTTATATTATTTTTTCTATGTTAAGGAGTATATATAGGTCTTATTCATAAAATATTCCTGGCACATGCTTTTTGACCTATAATTCATTACTGCCAAAGAAGGCAGCAAAGAGTTGAAACCTGTTAAGGCCAAAAAGAGTTTTTGTTTTTTAATTTTTATATTTCAAATTTACTCGAAATAGGAAATGAAACTGAAGGAAAAATTTTTTAAAGTCAATTAAAAACTAATAAATTAATTAAAATTTATTCAATCCAAACGAAATTTGGTTACTTTAATAATAAATATTTTACTTAATTTTTATAAATTTTTGTTACAAATTATTATACGAAACAGTCGAATTGCAAAAAAATTTATATATTAATTATACTAATCCTCCCTCTAATAACAAACAGTGAAAACTATTTTTTATATCGTAATATTAAAAAAATTGTATTTTATTGACAGATTCTATTTCTAACGAATTTATTTTATGAAACAAAACTTTCAATATTCAAAGAACAAACAAACAAATCAAAAGCTTAAAACAGAAATCAAAAAAACAACATTTTAATGCCGACATTTACTACTTGTTTTTTTGGAAACGATTTATTTTTATATATAATATTTAAAAAAAAAACACAGAAAATTATACTTCAAAAAGCAACATAAAGCCCTCCTAATAAAAATTGTACCACAAAAACAAATTAACAAAAAAAAAAAAACTGAAACAGAAACAGAAAAGTAAATACTCGTACATATTAAAAACTAAACTGAAATACAAATTTACACTCAAAACTCTAATGAAATGAAACAAAGTTTATTTTTTATTTAACCATTTATGACAAAAATAATAATAATAATAAAAAAATATTTATTATTTTTTAATTAACAAATCTAGTAATTATTTAATAAATCCATGGATTAACATTTATTTCCGTAATAATTTCTTTTGTGAAAATTACAGGGATAATGGCAAGCTGTTTGCAATTTTTTTTTAATATCTTCATATCTACACATACTTTCTAAATAAAAAATAAAAATTAAAATAAAAAAACTAAATGAAAAAAATACAATAAAACTACTGCTGCTTAACAATCAAATCGAAATTTTTTTAACGATAAAAACTTATTTTTAATTAAAAACGAACAGTTTCTATTATTAGATACGATGATATATTTCTTAATTCGAGCCTAAATTATAAAAGGGCATAAGTGACATTATTTTTCGATTTTTATCGTTTTTATTAATACCAAATTATTCTGAAAATTGCAAATGAATAATTATTGCAAAAAAAAATAATAATTTTGGTTTGTAAGAAAGTCGGCTAGGTTAGGCTAGTTATTGACTGCAGGCACGAAACAGATCAATTGTTGTTGTGCTACCTTATGTTACCATCCTGCCAATGACCAACCCAGTTTTTGGTAAATGTAGTAAAGGCTTGGGATCTTATCCTTATCGCCTGTTGATAAACTATACTCGTCATAGAATCTTCTCTAAGGATAATGAAAGAGAATATTAAATATGAGAGATTATTACTCTTTGTAAGAATCGCAAAAGTTTTTACAATTTTACTATTTTTGGTACAATTTACGAACGTTCCCATTTAATTTTTTTTTAATCCGATTTCTCTAGTTTATCGTTAAATTAATTTAAAGTGGCAACCCATTCTTACTCCCATTTCTGTGTGATTTAGATTTTGAATTTGTCTGTTTATTTTCAAGCAACTGAAACTAACTTCACTTTATTTTTAGTAGTTTTCTATTATAACAACAATTCTAGCTGACAATTCATAAAAAAATCAGCTGTTTTACAGCATCTCATGAAAATGTTAATGTTGTTTTATTACAATAAAATTATAATGAATTGTTGTGTACAGTTTTAAATTATATTGTTAACTTAGAATAAAAAAATTAAAAAAAAATAAAAAATAATGTGTTTGGTACAATTGTGGTCGGAAGAGTACAATTTTATGCGCCTCTGGCTATATTTCTGTTCTCATTTTGCAACCCTGGCCCAGACCAATGGATCGTTATCAGGCAGTTGCAATAGTCGCGGCATTTTCTGCCTATACAATTTTTGCTGGTCCTTTAGCCGTTATTCATGCGATTCTTTTGTTTATTCTTCTTAAGAGAAAGCCCAGTGTTTCCAATTAACCCGTTATAATTGAAGATGTTACCAGTCAGTACGAGTTTAACTGATATTTTCGGTTCCGATATCCAGGCATCATCTTTCTATCTACTGGAAAAACACAAAATGCTATGCGCTGCGATCTTTATGGCCATAAATCTTTGCTGTTCTGAGAAAGATTCAGAAACAACTTCAAAACTCATTCAACCCATCAAAAAGACGAAGACGATTTTTACAATAAGACCTTTCTGAAATCTCAACTGTGAACGCCCTTGAGCGAGTTTTTGAAATCATGTACTCAATGTCGGAATACTAAGTCCCACACGTCTTTTAACTTGAAAATTAACATATAAAAGGAAAGATTAACCTATAAAACACAGCAGTTAAGGACGTCAATTTCATTCGGGTATTTAATAACCGCTGACTATGGTGGCTGCTTAGAGTGTTCTGGCTGGACTCGCAACAATTCTTTATGACAAAAACACATCAATTTAGATAAAAAGGAAAATTTTGAAATATTAATTATACCAAGCAGATCGGATGATGATATACCGTAGATAGCCATTAAATAGAATTTACAAAGAAGCCGGCATTTCGAAGAACAAACCCTACTGCAGTTTGGTTTTTGAAGAAGACAAAAAAACGGCTTGCCATAGAATCACTTTGAAAGAATTTTTTGTAGCCCTCGATATCCTGCGAATCGTTAAAGAATCAGACTTGCTAATGCACTAACTGCACTAAGTTGGTAACCACCCAGAAGAAAGGCCAAGCAATCCTCCATTGGGGCGTTTGACCGTCCGCTTGGTCTGGAAACACCAACGGGAACAGCCTATGAAGATCACAGTATCCCATATGGTTAGTCGAGAAAATTGTTCAGTATCAAAAAAGTGCTCCACAAATGTTCGCTTCCGTATGTTTACCAAATCAAAACATTCATAGAGAACATGCTCCATCGTCTCTTCTTTTCTCTTCACGAACGGCACCCCGTGTCAGCTACTAAAGTGAGCTATATATCCGTAGTTACATAGTCCTTTAGTTCCATTGCTGTTAGTGGAGGTAGACAACTCAGAATTGTAGTTCAAGTAGGACTTTTTTTCTCCGTCACTTCTCTAGGCTCTCCAAAAAGTAAGAAGTTGATGTTCAAAATAAGTTGATGATTAATTTACAGCAACTCGCTTCTGGCTAAGTGGTCGTGTTGATCCTTACTTACCATTGCAGTTGCTTCCCAGTAGGTGGCATTTTCTTCTGATCATTCGTCTCTGATGGTTGTTATCACCGCCAGAAGTAAGCTAGGCTGGGGGTCAGCGTGATTCTTTAAGATAGATTTGTCTGAAATCTCTTTATTAAACACTCGAAACTGCAAATAATTTTTTTCGCCATGTTTTGAGCTAGGGATTCGACAAGCGCCTCTACCCACGCCACTAAATAAGTAGGACTTACTGAGTTATATTTCTGCAGTATATTATTAAAAGCAACCTCTATAACAAGGAATGCGATGAAAGTATAAGAGTCGCTAAATAGTAACCCAGTGTCAGTGGTTTTGTCCTGCCTGTGAATATTAAAGTAAGAAGTTCAGACTAAGATATATCAATATATGAAAATCTGTGATCATCTCAAGAATCTTTAGTAAAAGGGTAGCTAAGACCGGTGAAGCCCGTAGAAATTTTTTTTTTCATTGTTCGGACATTCTTTTCTTAAGTGTTAATAAAGGGTGTTCCAAAATTGACGCAAGATTTGAACTTGTAGCCGTTTTTGCAGTAAAGTGTTGGCAACTCTAAAACAACAGTTCGACAGCTGACAGTTTAGAGTTAGTAAAAATGGAGCGCTATCCTATGTACTTAATGACTCAATAAAAAAATAATTCAAATCTTGCTCTAATTTTGGGACATTCTTTAGTATAGAGCTCATCGGTAACTAAAATAAGAGTTTTTTATAAAGAATTGTACGTGTATGGGCGTGGCACGATATTTTTTAATGTGTACACCCTTTCAAACATCATTGATCGCAAATTTAACAGTTGCGATAAGGTGATTTGCAATTTTCTTTAAATATCTCCCTGAGCACGGATAAAAGATTAAAAAAAAGCAGAAAAGATGTCGAAAATTTCATGTTTAACGCAGCATCACTTACAAAACAAATCTAAAGAAAAAGCAAATAAGCCCGTTGCATATGTATTTCGTTGAACTATACATAATATTCGATAAACTGCAAAGATCACTTATAACGTTTTCTTTTCTGCAATAAAATGTTACACTTTGTTGCACAGCCTTTTTCCGTGTTCGTTTTTAAAAAAATTTAATACTAAGAAAAGGTGCTGTTTATATCTCTAGAAATGTTGCCTTAAGAACTCTTTGAGTTTTCTTATGGCAAAGAACATGAGAAGTGCAAAATTTTTTTTTTATCAGAAAAGAAAACGCCATTAGTTGATGACAATTGAAGCTGGAGCTCGTTTCAAACTTATGAAAAGTATGCCAGAAACCGATGTAACAGTGGAAAACCAAATTAAAAAGGTTAATTATCAATTCGAGTTTGTTTTTTAAATCATTACAACAGGTTATCAGAGCATAAACAAATATTTCCAAAGATACGATATTGCAACACACTGTGTGTGAAAGCAAACGAGATTTACTTAAAAACGATAACGAGAAATTAGGTCGCTTAGTTCATTTTTAGCAAATACGGCTCAGTATTATCATTGTAACTAATTTTTATGAAACTTGTAATATTATTTTATGAAAAATATACACACATACATATGTATATGAGTTTATTAAAAATTAATTGACACCTCAAAATGTAAAAAATATTTAAAAAAAAAGAAAAATAATTAATGAAATTAAAACAAGATTTTATGTGACAAAATGTATTATTATGACTAAAACGGAAAGAATGAAGGGATTATATGATTAATGAAAACAGCAAAAGCAAAAATAATGGAAACTGTAAAAACATATTCTATGACATAAAAAAAACATGTGACATAATTTATTTAAAATAATTAAAATATAAAAAATCAAATAAAACAAAAGCTGTAACTATTCACACCTAAAAACCAAAGAATAAAAAATGGAAAAAAAATATTGAAATTATGAAACAACTAAAGAAAATAAAAAAATCTCAATTAAATAAAATAAATAAATAAATGTAAAAAAAATTAATGGAAAAATGCATAAAATTATAGTTCGTTTCTTTTTGGTATTTTTTCTAATCCAGAATTTCTTAATAGCAGTGGTAGTCGTCCTATTTTTCCATTTTTCATTCCTATAATCTTTCAATATAAGAAAATGCACAATTATTTCAACCAGAGTTGGGCTTGTTGCATTGGATTTCGTTTTCCACTACTTTTAGTGATAGTGGAAAAAATAATGCTTTATCGTCCCTAATACTTAGTGCACTAAATGAAGCGAATTTAGTGGTAGTGGAAATTTAGTGCAACACCAACACGTTTGTAAAAATCATTCGAGTATAAATATCTCGTAAAGCCGAATTCATTGAAGTTTTTAACAATTAGAGCTATCCACAGCGACAGTGTTTTAAGAATTTAGCTTTCAAGCTTTAAAAGGTGTTACTACTTTGTGATTTTTTGCGCTTTGTATTATCATGACATGAGATTTCGGTGTAGAAACAATATCTTAATCGAATTTCCCTGTTTTTAATTAAATCCAACTGAGATTGATAGATGACATTAATAGGACCAATACTATGGACTATCGAGTACCACTATTAATGTCAGTGGGGATAAATATTACTGGTTCACCAGCACCATCATATACGTATATAGAGCAGATATAACTGGAGTCGTCGTGCCGAGTAAATGAAAGACGAAATAGAATATAAAGGGTCCGCCATTTAACGTTTTTTTTTCAAAAAGTGCTTATTTCGTGAATTGTAACACTTAGCTCATGTTTGATTTGACAGTTAATTAGTTTTATCCTTCCGCTGAACGAATATGCTTGTGTATACGCTTAACAACGCTAGGAAATATTGCGACATTACTTTGAAAATCATGTTGCAGAATGTATGCGATGTGTTCAGATGAAGCTCATTTTGATCTTGGCGGGTATGTAAACAAGCGAAATTGTCGCATTTGGGGCACAGAAAACCCGCACTCATACATTGAAAAGCCGATATACCCACTGTTTGGTGCGAATTTTGGTCCAGAGACATAATTGGGCCATTTTTCTTCGAAAATGCCACACAGCTGAAGCTACACTCGATGTTTTGCGCCCTGTTTTTGAAGATCGCATTATCAACCGCAGAGCTGATGTCGTTTGGCCACCTCGGAGCTGCGATTTGACACCGTTGGACTATTATTTGTGGGGTGCCGTCAAAGATAAGTGTTACGCCAACAAGCCAGAGACAATTGACGTTTTAAAGGACAATATTCGTGAAACTATTGGTGAAATACAGCTGCACACAATCGATGATGTGCTTAAAAATTGGACCGATCGTGTAGGCTACTGCATGGCCAGCCGAGGCAGCCATTTGAATGAAGTTATTTAACATTATTAACCGGAAGGATTGTACTTTCAAATAAAAAAAGAAATTTGAGAAAATATTCAGTAACTTTTTTTTATAGCATTTTCAAAAAAAAAGTTATTTGACATACCCTATACTATTATTAGAGCTGGAGATCACAATATTTGCTTTATATTGATTAATATTAGATAATAGATTCGCCTTTAAGAGGCATGTAGAATATGCAAAAAGAGTCAAAGAATCAGGCTTTGCCTTCTTAGGACACTTTTTTTCTTTTTGTTACAGAGCTGATCTAAAATCATATGATACTAAGAGCCCGTACTGAAGATCATGCACGAGATTATTATATACTAAAATACAATAACTACACGTCTCCGCAACCCACGCAACTACCCACTGGGATTAAATTGCGGGGACGCGGAGACTTAGCTTTTTTAGGGAAGGCTAGTAACTGAATTGGCCTACGTATATGTAGGTTAGCTGTGAGTAGTACAACGCAAACAGTCTACGACCGAGACCGGCAAATTTGGAGGTTATGCTATAAATAGGTTGATTAACTCAATGAAAAATCTGAGACACTCCTAACCACAGGAGTGCCTTCTTGGAGAATTGCAGCAAGGAGAGTGATACCTTCGTGGTCACCCAATTTATAAAAATCGAGAAGCATCTATCCCAGAGTGAGCAGCTCCCTGTTCAAAGTCTGTTACCCATAATAGGGTCAGCTGCTTTGAACCATACCTGTATGAAGGTTAAATACGCTACGTAGATGAAAATAATGTTACAGTACTGGAGGTAATAAGTCCAGTAGCGACAGCTAGGTATAGTGTTCGAGCAGGCTACCCGCCGTCGTCATACAACAGCTGTAATGCTACCACAGTTAGGAACTTGGCTGGGAAGAAGTCAGATATTCGATAAGCTAAACTGAGCTCATGTTCGTTCGTCAAGAGCAGAAAAACGATAATCATGCAATCAGGTACCAAGCCATTAATATTCGATAAAGCTCGCTATTAGCTGGAAGTAAAGGATATCCAGGTGACCAGAGAGTATACCAAACCCAAACAACCTCAAAGGTGTGGTTGGCAAAGAGAGTACAGAAACTAAAGAATGAAGAAAAGAAAAAAGTTTCAGAGTCATCCACTTCGGTGAAAGTAACATCGGTAGAATAACCAATAGAACATACGTAATTCCCGCGAAATTTGCAGTGAAACAAAGGGGACCGCTTCTATTTTATAGACTCATTGAAAGAAACCTACAGCTTAACGCCAGCTCTGAACGGCGTATGGATTAGTTAGAGGAGTTTTTCAGAGCGTAAATACCCATAACCAGTCGATAGCAATGTTATATGGTGATGCTGCTGCGAAAAATTGTCAGATGATCCATCCTGGGATTGTACCGAGTACCTCTTGATTGGTAGGTGGGCGTCTATCATACCACAGTGGCACACAAAAAAAAAAATAATAAAAATAGTGTATTACAGTGAAGAAAAATACAAGAAAAAAATTAAAAAATTAATAATTAAATTAAATTTAATTAAATTTAATAATAATTAAATTAAATTTAATAATAATTAAATTAAATTTATAATTTATTAAATTTATTTAGTACATGTGCTATTTGGTGACTTATAGCTTTTCCGATAAATGAGAACATTTTCATGTTTATCTTCAGTTTTGAGAACAAAATAAGTCATGTTGAGGTAAAGTATGATTAAAGCTTAAATGGTGCTGAGCCTTTACCTAAAATCCCCTCACGTGTGATGGTGCACCCCAACGATAAAATATCGACCCTATTGGGCAAAATAATCGCTCAAAAAAAAAAATACATTTTACAGGAGAGTGTTTTTCCTAAATTTCATGTTCACATATAAGTTTTTTATTGGCACATGCGATATTTTTGCCCACATAGGTTTGCAAGTGTGTATGTTAGACTTTTTATTCAAGGTATCATTGAGTAAATACAATATTAAGCCCTGGACACACTTTACGAGGGCGGATTGATATTGAAGCTACCTAAGTAGGAAAAAAAATTTTTTTTGTTCAAAAACTAGTCTCCTTTTAGCTCAATACACTTAGTAAGACGATTTTGCAACTTTTTTATACCATCTGAATAATACGATGTTGGGAACTCCTCAAAATACGCATTAGTTTCGGTAATCACTTCTTCGATTGAGGTGAATCATTTTCCTGCGAGACATTTTTTCAAGTTTGGAAACAGGAAAAAGTCACAAGGGGCTAAATTTGGACTATAAGGTGGATGATCAACCAATTCGAAGTGGATTTCTCGTAGTTTTAGCATCGTATCTAATGCTGTGTGAACCGGTGCGTTGTCTTGAAGAAATAACACTTTTTTCTTGTTTAAATGTGGTCGTTTTTACTTGATTGCATCAACCAGTTGAACCAGTAATGCACGATAATACTCTCCTGTGATTGTGGGTCCCTTTTTCAAAATAATCTATGAGCAATATTCCGTGTGCATCCAAAAATACAGTGGCCATAACCTTGCCAGCCGATTTCGCTGTCTTCGCCTTCTTCGGAGCACTTCCACCAGCTTCTACCCATTGCTTCGATTGATTTTTGGTTTCAGGTGTGTAGTGGTGTACCCACGTTTCATCAACACTTATTAATCTACGCCAAAAATCAGCAAAAGTCAGATTATGCTTTATCATGTCCAAACACCGTTGTGAAGTGATCTGTTGAACTCGTTTTTGTTCAACACTGAGTAAACGCGGCACCCATCTTGCCGATGGCTTATGATATATTTACCATTTCAGCAATCTCACGGATTTTGACCCGGCGATCATTCATAACGATATCGAGGATTTTCTTGATATTTTCTTCAGTAACCACCTCTTTTGGCCTTCCTGTTGATGGTATTTTTGCAGTACTTGTTCGGCCCCGTTTAAATTCAGCAATCCAATATTTTACCATATAATCTGATGGAGCAGATTCGCCGTAGTGTTTAATCAATACACGAAATTCACTTTTTTCTATTTTCCAAGAAACACAAAAGTTGCTTACTTCAAACGACTACAAAAAATAAGCTAATCGATGAATTTGTCTAAAATTTTAACAGCTGACGTTTAACAGATCGTTATTTCTAAGAAAGAAAACGTTTTTTTGTTTGTGCTGTCATCTAGCGCTAGGTAGCTTCATGGTCAATCCGCCCTCGCATATCTAACTTAGCAGTTCTAGAAAGGACAAATCGGGAAAGGGAACTTGTAACAACAATAAAAAGAAGAATAATATCATACCTGAAAAACATTATGAGAAACAACAAATAAAAGCTACCATAGACTATTCGAGTAACTTTTGAAGATATACACACTGTGGCAAGAAAGGAAATTACATAGCTTGATGACATGCTCACGTGGACTGGAATTCAAAATGTCGAAAATGTCAATCTTTCGAGCGACGAAAAACAGATCTTGCAGAAATATTGAGATGGATTGAAAATATAACTCTATTAGTCCCTGACATCCGAAAGATGCATACATATTTGCGAGAGTAAAACAGTATAATATCTTTTCCTGACAAAGTATGCAAGACCTTCTGCATATCAAAAATAGTACGTGAAAAGTTTGATTTCTTCTTGCTTTCTGCTTGATCGGTAAAAATACATGAAATAAAATTTCGTATTTTTATTCGTATGATATTTTATTTGCATCAAATATTTGTATAGCATATACGATAATTTCGTTCACAAGAAAAAATATATCACTTACGATAAACTTAATTCAGTAATATCTCCCTAAGTAAAGCGAATATAGATATGAAGTTTTACTAAATAGTGTGTCTGTGACTTTGGAATATAAATGTATTTGCATCAAAAAGTCAATTTCTCCAAAAGTGTGACATACGCTAATTTCGAGCAAAGGAGTCGATATCATACCACCTTGACCAAAAGTGCCCTTGATATTCCCGCTAAGTCGCAGCGTCATAGCTTGACATTTGCAAATGCTACGTAGCCAAGAGTACATCTATTTCTATGTGTGTTGACGATTGTTTACAATTTTAGAAATGGACTTAAATATGCTACAACGGACTTCTATAAAATTTTGCGTAAGAAACGGATTTAATATTACGCGAACATTTGAAAGGTTAGAAAGGTGTTTCGGCAATGATTCTCTAAAGAAAACGGTCGTTTACCAGTGGCACGAGCGGTTCGAAAGTGGTCGGCAATCAATTGAAGATGACGATCGCATTGGCAGCTCATCAACATCGAAAACTGATGAAAACATTGATGAAGTAAAAGAATGGTTGGTCAATAATCGCAAAATAACCATCAGAGAAATAGCGGAAGACTTGCACATTGCCTAAGGATCCGTCCAAGACATTTTGTTTAATAATTTGGGTTTCCGTCGTGTAGCAGCAAAGTTGATGCCAAAAAATCTCAATTTTATGCAAAAAAGAGACCGTGTAGAAGTCACAAAAGACATTGTTTGCGATAATAAATCCGATCCTACATTCATCAAAAGGATCATTACTGGAGAGACGAGACGTTGGTTTATAAGTACGACACGCAATCCAGGCATCAGGATGGTTTACAACGGTAGTGCAACATGAATTTTTGACAGAAGGCCAGACAAAAAACACACTCTTTCTCCGAAAGAGTCCAGAATTGTGGGCAGAAAACTCGTGGAATTTGAACCATGATAACGCATCGTCGCACAGGCCATCATTATTCGAAATTTTTTGAGGAAAAATGCAACAAATACCATCCAACGGCCACAAAATTCATCAGACTTGGTTCCCTGTGACTTCTTTCTATTCAATCGGGTTAAAAAACCATTACCGGAGGAAATAATGAAAAAATCGCAAGAAGTTCTGATGGACATACCGAAAACCGAATATAAAAAGGCTTCGAGAATTGGATCTTGCACTGATATATATATAAACATGACATGAATAAACTCGTATTTTTAATTTTGTCTGCAGATCAATTAAATGCCACCTATTTTAAACTCTTGCAGTTCTTTGGGACACGTTACACGGTTGATATGCAACTTCGCTCACATTCTCGTAGAGAGCTCTGCATAAGTCAAGGGCAAGTGCATTTTCGTGTTACAGAAAAACGCAGTTTCAAATGCTTTTTAATTTGTTTTCTTTTTTACCAACAGCAAGCTTCTTTAGGATAAAACTACACATTTAAGAAATCCTCGATATTTGCCGAGTTTTTTTCGGTTTTAACTCCAACTCCAACTATGACCAAACAATTTCTAAAATTTTTATCGATTGTTGATATATTCGAGCATCTGGATCAAAATATCGTAACTAAATCAAACACACAATTTGTAAGCAAATGTGGAAGTTTAAGTCTTTAATTTTGAAAATTTAATTAAAATTTTTTTATCAAATAAACATTTAAAAAACTATTTATACAATTTTTAGCTCTTCAAGTTGCTGCAACTTCTCAAAAATCTCCTTATCCAAATCATCTATTGTATGTATGGCAGCACCATTAGCACGAAAACAACACTTGATTGATAAATTTCTTAAATTTGGAAAATTCTTCGCTAAGCCATTTATATCCAATTCGGTAAGTTTAACATTTCGCACATATAACCTGGTCACAGCCGTAAAACGTATGTCAAGTGTAAAAATTATTGAACAATTGTTGAATAAAGAAAATGTATTGATTCCCATCTCCTGTATATTGTTACGACACAAATAAAGAAATTCTTTGTATTCCACCACACTAAGGGTTTCATTTGGGGTCACATGACTGATTATATATTTGGACATGAATTCCAGTACCTGTAAATTTTTATATTTTAATTTCCAAATATGATTAACTATGACATCAAAGAAATCGTCAGAAATTCGAATGAATTTCAATTGTTCTTGGCAGTTAAGGAATTTTAAAATATTTTCCAAAAGATAAGGATTCGAAAAAACTTTAGTAGCGCTCGCCAAATGATTGATATTCATGGAGGTTTTTGTAAAGTGAGTCTTCTGCTTAATGAATATAATAAAACTGATAATAATTACTTAAGCTATTCTATTTCAGATATCTGTGTATATACACTCATGTGAAAAATAATAGCGACACTTATATCAAAAATCCAACTCTGTTCTTATATTCAAACATATATCGAAAAGATCTTAAAAATTGTCTGCTTGAATTTCAACGATGTAATGAACCGTTATTTGATATAGAAATTTTGTACCGTTTCTTAGCTGTAGCTAATTTATCTCTTAAGCTTTTAAGGAAAACAGCATTATGTCCCTATTATTTTTCACATGACTATGCATACATATGTATGTACAAATAAAATAACCGCAAAATATTTGTTTATTTTTATTTTAAGATTTCTATTTTTCGCCATCAGTGTAGAGAATATTATTTTTTTTTCTTCGGCTTGCTCTCGAGTGAGCAAAAATACAAAAATTTTTAATATATAAACAAAGATTAAGCAAATTTTTAGGTAAAGTGGTGCTAATTTCTCCCATAAAACGCAGCTCTGTATTTAATGCAAAATAATTCCCTTCTTCTGAAGCGTATAGTAGATAGGTGACAGACTTATGAACACATACGAGAGCGGGTCAATAAGTCAGTGGCTTTTTGAATTTGCCCCTTCTTAACACTGCTTTTGTCATTAGACATCTGTCAGTTGACTACTGTTTAAACTTGAACAAGTTGCGTCTTTTAGTTTGAAATGAACACTCATTGATAGCAGATTACCGCGTGATTCATTACTCATTAATATTTTCTGAAAAGCTTATATCGTGTCATTTTGTGGCAACACTGTTTTTGGCTCAGCTGTTTTCGTGTAACAGGTTACTTTCAAACGAACAACGCTTGCAGATTATTGAACTTGATTATACAAATTCAGTTGGATGAAGATTCACTTTTTAGCGAAAAATTGTGTTCAGCGACGAGGCTTATTTCTGGTTGTGTACAAGCAAAATTGTCGTATTTGTCGTGAAGAGCAGCCAGTATCATTGCCAATGCATGCCGAAAAATACACTGTTTCGTGTGGATTAAGTGCCGGTGGCATCATTGGACCGTACTTTTTCAAAGACGACAAAGGCAGGAACGTTACTGTGAATGGCGAGTGCTACCGTACGATGATAACAATTTTTTTTTTTGCCCAAAATGGAAGAGCTGAATTTGACTGACATGTGGTTTCAACAAGACTGTATCAGATACCATGCAGCACGCGAAACAATGACCCAATTGAGAGGCAAGTTCATTCCACGTTTGGGTCCGATCAATTGGCCGCCTAGATCGCGCGATTTAACGTCTTTAAAGCTCCCGTCTACAGGGCCAGGCCGCGGCGGTTGACATATTGGAAGCCAATATTGAAGAATTTATTCCTGAAATACCGGCAGATATGCTGAAGAGAGTATGCCAAAATTGGACCCGTACGGCTGCTCCGTACCAATTAAGAAACGCCATTAGAGATCTTTTTTCACTTCGTGTAAAGACAAGAGTTTGATTTTCGTTGGGCTTACATTCAAACCCCTTTGCTGTACTACATCGCAAACGGTGTTCAAGGCTCTCTCAGCCACAATCTCTCCCTACATGGTCGACTTAGATCCTTATCCGTTAAAAGAATTACAACGACGTTACGTTTGCGATTTTTTACAATTTTGACCGCGTTGAGGTCGCAAAAGATATGATTTGCGAGGCTGAATCCGATTCCACATTCATCAAAACGATCATTACTGGAGACGAGACGTAGATTTATGAGTACGACACACAATCCAGACATAAGGCAAGTGAGTGTCGTTCACCAAATGTGCCGAGATAATTTTCAGTCAAAAAAGAAAGCAATGATCACGGTTTTCATGGATTACAATGGTGTAGTGCAATATGAATTTTTGCTAGAAAGCCGGATAGTGAGCAAAAATTATTATTTTGGCGTTATGAGACGTTTGCTTGAAGCAATTCGCCGAAAGAGACCAGAATTGTGGGCAGAAAACTCGTGGATTTTGCATCATGATAACACATCGTCGTACAGTAACATTATTATTCGAAATTTTTGTACGAAAAATGCAACAAATGCCATCCAAAAGCCATCGAGTTCACCTGATTTGGTTCCCTGTGACTTCTTTCTGTTCAATCGAGTTAAGATAATCATTACGGTGAACGTGTTTCAGCAGCTGAGAGGAAATAATGGAAAAATCGCTGGAAGTACTGATGGACATACCAAAAGCCGAACAAAAAATGCAAAAGTCAAGCAATGATCCTAAGATTTAGCGGCATTATCTACATCTGCTACCAACTTAACAAGAATAAACCCAAATCGGAACTATGGGACTGCCACACGGGATATGTATTGTGCTTACAACTGTTCCAAATCTGGTTAAGATTATCTACTGATTGATATGATTTCTTATAAAATTATTCACCAATATAGAATAAAAAAATAAGACCCATTTAATATTTCTTTTTTTGCCAAAATTAATCTTTTTAATTCTTATTTTCTTTTCTATTTTAAACCTACTTTGCTAGGTTTTCTCTTATCCAATTACATAACGTTTAAACCATTGCTTTCTATTTATTTACACTGAAATCAAGTGGATTAAATTTGGTTTTTCTGAACAAAAACATTTCATTTTATGACTTCTAATACATGATAGTTTTTGTTTTAGTTTAGTGATTTGTAACACAAAGTGATTCATTGATTGAGCAGTCGGATTTAATTTGGATAAAAGCTTTACTTCTTTAATACTTTACGTTTCATTTGTCACTTTATGGCATTCTATTCCGCTATTTCTTACTTTTAAACTGAAATAAATTGTAGTTTTTAGATTTTCACTTTTATTACAAATTTAAAGCCAAAAATAAAAATTATATTCAACGCTTTTTATGAAAACAAAGTAAAATTGTTGAAAATAAATTTTTTATGGTCTCTTGAAACAGTAAAACTAAAGAGAAAAGATTTAAGCAAATTTAAATTGCAAATTAAGTTCTTTTTTCTTTTTTTTGTTCAAAACAAGAAAAACATTCTTCTATATTTTTAATTTTCATTCCTTTTATTTTCTATACATTTCCTTTCTTTATAGTTTTTCTTCTGCCAAGAATGAAAATAAGGAAAATAATACAAAAAGAAAAAACCAAAAAAGAAATCCATAAAATAAATTCCAAGTTAAAGTTGTTTTTCGTTAAATATTAAATTATTCATACCTATTGTATAAACGAGGGCTGTTTCATAAGGCCATAAATTTATGAGTTGCGAATACTGTAACTTACAACCGCTTCCATTTACTGCCATGTACGAGTATCTGTTACCGGACCAAGTAAGCTGCGTCTGAAAATTGAATGTTGATAGCTAACAACGTTAACTTTAGAATGACTTATTACAGTCTAACTTCTTTATAGTGAATTTCTATTCAATGAAGTTTTCCCTTTTACGAATTCATTTTAAATACATAGCTTTTTCGTTCTAAATTTAGGGTATAGTCAGCTCCTTATAATGAATTTCCCTAAAGTGAATTTTTCTTTATAATAAAATAATGTTGCAGATATAAATTCGATCCCAGTTTGTTTGTCTCCATATAATGAATTATTTTAAATAACACTGTTTGCTTAGATAGAAGTGAAAAAATAAGGGAATTCCCAAAAGGTACAATACGTTGAAGTTATTCAAAAATTGGGACTCCGTTGAAATAATAGATCAAATATAGAAAATCTAAGCAAGTCGGGAAATAAGCCTTAATCTTCTTATTTAAGATTCAGGATGTCTGGTCGGTACTTATGTTACGTATGGGGTAGAAGTATGGACGCTTAAAACTCCAAGCAGGAATAGACTTGAAGCGCTGGATAGATGGTGCCAACGAAGACTGCTCAGAATACATTGGTGGGTATCTAATTAAGAAATAAGGGGTGTCAAAAGTTGAGGTATCATTTTAATACTGCTGCCAATTTTTTTTTCTACTTGTAACTCTTATTTGAAATTTTTATTTTCCGATTCTAAATAAGCTCCCGTAACGGTGCACGAAGGAATAATTTCTTTTGAAAATGGCAATAGTTTTCAAGATGTAATTAGGAAATTTAGAACAAAATGTTCCAACAAATCGAAAATATTCCAACAAATCGTGCCAGCAATAATATCAGAAACATAATTTATGAACTTAGTGGTCGTTCAACCGAGAAGATAGCAGCTGTGAGCAGAAGTGCTGAAGAAGATCCAAAAACATTAATTTGTCATCGTTCGCAGCAATTAAACATCAAACGATCCACATTGTTCAATATTTTGCATAGTGATTTCCATTTATAGGCTTATAATAATCTTCACCGATGAAGCCCATTTTCAGCTTAATGGCTACATCAACAAGCACAATTGCCAAAATCCAAAAGTTATCTGGGAACAACCATTACATCCAAAACTAGTTACAGTTCGGTGTGTGTAGTCCGTATAAATCATTTGACCATATTTCTTTAAAAACGAAAATGTAAATGCGATAACGGTCAATGAAAATTGCTACAGGAAGATGATTCAAAATTTCTTGGAGCGGAAAAATATGGCTTCAACAGGATGGTGTCACTTGTCACACAGCAAGAGAAACAATGGATCTTTTGAAAGAAAAGTTCGAAAATCGCATTATTTCTCGTAGAGTGGGAGTAAGTTGGCCACAAAGATCGTGCGCTCTTTCACCTCTAGACCTCTGGTGGGGTTTTTTAAAATCGAAAGTGTACAGTAATAATCCCACAACAGTTCAAGAGCTTAAAACCAATATCATCGAACAGATATCAACCATTGACAAGAGTTTACTGGGAAACGTGATTGATAATTTTGGTAAAAGATTGGGAGCCTGCCGAGCCAGGTCTATGCCGAGCCGGAACCTGTTTGTAATAAACCGATATAAAAATATTTTTAATATCTGGAAAAAAAAATCTTTTTTTATTAAAATTAAAATGATACCTCAATTTTGGACATCCTTTATTAAGAGGAATGAACGGTGATCGTGAATTAGTTTCATCCATAAAACGAAGGAAAATTGCCTATTTTGGCATTGTTATGCGCAGTGAAAAATGTAAACTTCAACAGCTAATAACAGAAGGAAGAATAGAAGATAGACGAGGCATGGGAAGAAAGCAAATGTGCTAGGAATATAAGAAATTGGATATGGCTGAGAACGATTGGTGATTTAATACACACAGCAAGAAATCTGGAAGTATTTAGAGGGATAATTGACAATTTAATTTGAATTATTTTGATAAAATTATTGATTATTATGCATATATGTGATCACTTATCTCCAGTAATTAATTAATAATAAAAGAAGAAGAAGATCAAATAACACTCTAATGGATAACTTCAACAAGCAAAAGGAATCTTCCTATATCTTGGTCATTAATAAAGCAAAAAGCCAAAGATTTCGAAGATGGGACACGAAGATGCAGGATGGCTAGGGAAGTTTCAAAAACGGCATGTAATTGCTGCTAAAGCCTTATATAGGGAAAGTGCTGATGCGAACATTTTTTTCTCCGTCACTCCTCCAGGCCGCATATTTGCTTTCCATAAAGCAAACATTGCTTTGTTTAAATTTTAGTAATCAAGTTGATTTCTAAGCTAAGTTGATGATTAATCTACTGTAGCTCACCTCCAGATGATTGTGTATTGGTTAAAGTTCTTGCTAAGTGGTGGTGGTGATTCTCACTTAACATTGACATTCTCTTCCAGTAGGTAGTGGATGAAAGGTCAGGGTTCTTCTTTAGACAGACTTGTCAAGAGACAGGTTAAAGTCTCTTTATTAATTACTCGAAATCGCAATTAATTTTTTTGTCTTATTCTCTGCTTGTGAACATAATGCTTCAACAACAATTTTCAACAATCAATTTTAACTTAATAACTTATTTTAAGCCGTAACTTATCATTATTTAAAAACTCTTGCAGAATTATTCGGCACATGTATTCTTCGGGCGGCCTCGGCGGCGATTACCTTAAGGATTCATTTCCAGGGCTTTCCTAATTATGCTTAACGAGGATTTTGTTAGGGTATGTTCTACCCATTTTCATTTTCTTTACGATATTTGTCTCATATTTGTTCTTCATTAGCTAGTCTCCAGTTGGTTTGTGGGCAAAAATAATTCTGCATTTATTACCAAAGACCTAAAGCTTTCGAAAAGTTGCATTCGATATAAAGCCAGGTCATATATTGAACCACTATACCACGTTATCCTCCAATGCAAATATTAGATTTCGTAATAAGTGACCAGCGAAGATTTGGCAGAAGTCACTCAGACGCTAGCATTGACGTACTTCAAGCCCTTATGAAGATTAGAAGTAATATGCCGAGTAATTTATTCAAATTTTACAGTTTTTTTTTAATAAAAAATCGTAACTTCTTTATAATAAATTTTCTAAAGGGTCCGCCAAATAATTTTTTTTTTTAATGCTATAAAAAAAACTACTGAATATTTTCTTAAATTTCTTTTTTTATTTGAAAGTACAATCCTTCCGGTTAATAATGGAAAATAATTTCATTCAAATGGCTGCCTCGTTATCGATTGTGTGCAGCTGTATTTCACCAATGGCTTTACGAATATTGTCCTTTAAAGCGTCAATTGTCTCTGGCTGGTTGGCGTAACACTTATCTTTGACAGCACCCCAGAAATAATAGTCCAACGGTGTCAAAACGCAGCTCCGAGGTGGCCAAACGACATCAGCTATGCGGCTGATAATGCGATCTTCAAAAACAGAGCGCAAAACATCGAGTGTAGCTTCGGCTGTATGGCACGTAACGCCGTCCTGTTGAAACCAAATGTTGCTAATATCCTCCTCTTAAATTTTAGTGAACAAAAATTCGTTCAACATGGCCCGATAACGATTGCCATTGGCTGTAACGGCCACTCCTTGCAAACAGTGACTCGTCTTGAATGTGTATCGGTTTTTCAATATATGTGTGCTGGTTTTCTGTGCCCCAAATGCGACAATTTTGCTTGTTTACATACCCGCCAAGATCAAAATTAGCTTCATCAGAAAAGATGATTTATTTTGGCAAAATCGGCATCTTCTGTAAGTCGATCGCAGGCCCAGATTCCCAGCGTTGTTCAAGCGTATACACAACCATATTCGATCAGCGGAAGGATAAAACTAATTATTTGTCAAATCAGACATGAGCTAAGTGTTACCATTCATGAAATAAGCACTATTTGGAAAAAATATGTTAGATGGCGGACCCTTTATATTATGAAGTAGTTCATTAAAGGAAAGTTCGAATATATGTATATACCACGTATGTAGCCACAATGGAAAAAATCCATTAATTCAGCTACGAACTGCCACTATATGCAAAGAACTCTCCCGACATTGTGCCAATTTAAGGCTTTAAAATTTAAAGAAATGTCTGATGGTAGATGGGAAATTTGGGTCAAATGAGAAAGTTAAAAAAGTTTTGCAAGAAAATTAATAGTTTTGTGTTTAAGTATTGAATTTATTAAACTGCCCTCATATATTTGTTTCGTTTTTAGTTAAACAAACATAAATACTCATGAATTATTAACAACATTTTATTGTTTTTTTTGTTTTTTTGTTTTTGGTAAGCATTTAAAAAACAAAATGAATTAAAAAAATAATACTAAGACGGTGGGTAACAAGTAAATGTAATTTTATTAAGATTCTATCATGGATATGCTCAGCTCCCAGGCGGCAACAATATTTTAAAAATATAATCGGAAACCTTTTTTTTCTTTAAGGTATCGATCGTTGTCATACTGTAAAGCCGCACAGTGGTATTTCTTTATACATTTTTGTCCAACAAATATAAGGAGTGGAACTAGATTATTAATTATTGCCACTGAGAATTCTATTGATTAAGAAAAAAATTGAGTTTCATTAAAATTAGCCACTTCCTATAAAAAATTGTACATATCTTTTCTAAAATAAACAAAATATGCATTTTAAGTTTCATCAAAATCGTCAATGCCCATAAAATCTGAATCAATTTTGTCGCATACAAAGTAATTATGGATCATTTTGATAATAGTTTTACAAATCTTATAACATTTTTTTTTAAATAAGCAACGGCTAAGCTTAAAATTTTTTGCAAGAAAAACCAAATTGTGTATTTTCCTGTTGGACGTAAGAATGGGTGAAGAGTTGGAGAACTCACTTTAACTTTCTTATCAGATCTTACATCGAAATTGTGAGAAGTTAGAGAACTCTTGACAGCAATTATGTTTACAGCTGCTTCGACATTGTAGATCCAAGTTTTTATTTTAATCCAGAAAAATATCCATTCTTTTTAAGTAAAAAATTCAATGTTAAAATATATGTGCAATTTGTATAGAGCTTTTGCATTGCGTTAAAAGCTAACCTACCTTTAGCTAAGTGAAGGATAATTTCCAGGGAAGAGAAAAAACTAGTGTCTTTTCAAATAAAATAAAATAAGATTTTTAGTAAAAGATATTAAAATCTATTTAAGTCATAAATGTTAAGGCGTTTCTGAAAAGCTAGTGAACCTCATAAAGACTCTATATAGGGAATCAAACGTTTGGATCCTATATGAGAACAAACTTACTTACTGTACTCAAAGGTGTTAGAAAACGTTGAGTTATTTTCCCACTGATCTTCAACATTGTACTGGACATAGTCATTAGAGAAGTCCATGCGGGAAAATGGGGAATAGTGAGGGGGCTCGGTACTCGGTTGGAGGATCAAAGCCACAGTCAGAGCGGTATTAAGAATATATATATATATAATAATATATAATTATATTATTATTATATATATAATTATATATATATATATAATTCCCACAACATTCCATGAAGGAAAACGGGGGCTTCTCCTTAGTTAATGAGCTGCACTCGATTATATTTTTAGACTCATTGAAAAGGACCTACAGTTTCACATCGGCTTCGAACGGCAAATGCATTTAGAGAAGTTTTCAATAGTAGTAATGCTCATAACCAGTTACTCGCTAGTGTTATGAGGTGATACCGCTGTTGCAAAACTTTTTTATCTTTTCAGATGTTCTGACCTGGTATTGAACCGAGGACCTTCTGGTTGGTAGGCGGGTGTCTTACCTACCACACCACAGCGGCACACGATATTAACAATAAGTGCAGGAAAAACAAAAGTAGTGAAAATAAATAGCGATAACCCAAGTTTTTCACAATTGGCGGTAATACCATAAAGAACGTAGATAACTACTGCTACATGGGTAGCCTTATAACGAACTCATGTGGCTCCTCATAAGATGTAGAAAATCGCATATGGTCTGCTAAGAAAACATTTTAACGATTGATGAAAATTTGAAGATCATCCTCACTGCTGATATCGATCAAAGTCAGAACCTTCAACTAAAGCGTAAAGACAATACTGTTGTATGGCTACGAGACCTAAAGCGCCTCATCTAGCGACCTCAAGGCTATTTATGCTATTGGCATAGAAAATCAAATACTTATCCAGTGGGACACAAAAAACGTAAATGGAAATGGATGACATGGATTAACTATACTTCATAAAAATATAGTCTGAACTAAAATAGATTAAAATCCACAAGGTAGCCGCCGCAGAGGAAGGCCTGCTCACATCTAGTAGAGACAGATGTATAAAAAAGAAGACGAGGAAAATTTGGAGTGAAATTAAAAAAATAGTAATGAATAAGTTAAACTGGCGATAATTTGTCGAGACTATGCTCCTTAGAGGATCCAGGAGAACACATTTTTTACAGTTTTCGTAAAAAAATAGATAACCGAATAGCTTTATTTGCTTTAAGGACAGCATTTGGACGGAACAATTTGGTTTTTCAAGATAAAATTTTATAAAATCATAACGAAAACGAATATTATCATGTCGTTATCACAAGTCCGCAAGAATCTAAGAAATTAAACAAAAACAAACAAGAATAGATTTTACAATAATAAGCAAAGGCAAACTATGTATTGTGTGTGGTTCAACTACTGCACACACGGCATAAAAACAATTATACCTGCCATATTATACCCAAACGCTCTACTGTGTTAAAATATTGAATGTTTTTTAGAGGTTTATAACTTTGAGCTGGCATCACTGCTTTACTTGACAACTAAATTAGCAGCTGCTTTTTGTTTAGTTTTTTTTTTCAAAATAATGGTTCTGTTCGTCAAACTTCAAAATTCAAAATTTTGTTCTCCGATGAAGCCTATTTTTAGTTGAATGTGTACGTTTATAGCAGTTGGAGTTAGGAGAACCAATAAGCTTTTGTCGAAACAGTATTACACTCAGAGAAAAATACTGCTTGGTGCAATTTATGTGCTGGCGGAGTCATTGGTCAATATGTCCTCAAAAATGATGATGGTCAGAATGTTACTGTCCATGTTGAACGGTATAGGGACATGATTAGAAATTTTTTCGTAAAATTTTGTATCAAACAGAGTCACTTACATTGATATTAAAAATATTGTTACGAAAATTAAAAAAAAAAAAAACGCCTAAGGAGATGTACCAATATTTGAAAGTATAAACTTTATTATGGAAATTATTCTATTGGTTTGTGTTAAGGATACAATCACGCTGCCAAGGCTGTATTTATTTGAACAGTGCTGCCAATTCAATTCTGGATAATTAAACTTTACATTTAAATTAACGTAGCTGAATAGAAGGTTGTGGTATATACTAGAACATTCGAAACTAATATTAATTTACTATAAAAGAACGCCACATTCTGCTTACTCAGCCAGTTATAATTTAGCAGTCATAGAGCAAAGTCGTACTAAGAGTTGAGTACTGAATAAACTAAATTTATTTTATTTGACACAATTTTAATGAATTCAAGCGTTTTAAGAAGTTTAAAACGTAACAATATATTGCTTTGTTTTATTATGATTTAAGCTTGTGTAACTGTAAAAAAAATACCCGATACAAATAAAAGCTAAGACTCTAAAGCTTGCTGCATGAAGCAGCAACAAGTAGATATTAAGTCTTATTATTAGCGATATATCAGCCTTCTTGTTGTAAAATCTTTTAAGATAAGTGTTGATGATAAATTATTGGTAAACAGCACAACAATTTCTTTTATTTTATTGGCAATTTAGAACTTGAAAATAAACTGCTTTTTAAGGGTAAAAACTAGGGTGATCGAACAATTATTATTCGACGGTTTTAACCGGTTTTTTAGGTTTTGTCGAATACGTTTTTTTAAAATGTTCATTTTTCGAATAGCGAATAAATAGGTCATTTTAACACGAATAACCGATTAATTTAAATATGCACTCGTATAAATTTTATACGTTTTAATATTTTTTATTACAAATACGCTCATCGTTTATATACTTGAGTAACCATAATTTTTTCTCAGTTTCTGTAAATAAATGTAAACAAATAAATGCAAATGATCTGCAAACGCCGGCTCCGATTGGCAGATGTACTAGTTAGTAAAGTTTCTCACAGCGTAGATACTCATACCCAGTCGTTAGTAATGTTGTGAGGTGATACCGCTTTTGAAAATTGTTAGTAATTGAACCGAGGACATTTTGGTTGGTAGGCGGGTGTCTTACCTAACATACTATAGTGGCACACATTATTAAATACGTGGTGCATACATTTATATTTCTATAGACGTCCTCTGAAGTATGAAAACATTTCGAAACCGTTGTAAAGGAAGGTAAGGTTAGGTTAGGTTAGGTTAAGTGGGCCGCTCGCATTTCGCATGTTCACTCGGAGGCGAGATCACTATGGCCCATTCACAAGGACAGACCAATTAAAGACGCCAAGAGGCCGTACATGGGAGAGAACCAGAATAGAGATCCCTACATAAAGACCCAAAAATATCAGTTACCTCATTTGAGCCAACCGGTACCCTTGACGAATTTAATCAACTTCGAAAGTGATACATCCCTAAGACAGTCCAGATCATGGAAGCGACATAAAGCCAAATGTCTAAGACTAAGCTCTCATAGAGCAGGACAGTCGCAGAGAAGGTGTTGTACTGATTCCTCCTCCTCTTTATCCCGACAGCTACCACAGTAGTCATGACCAGGGCATCCCATAAGCTCCGACATGCGACCCATTATGCCAGAAAATACCGAATCAACCTCCTTCCAAACCTACGAAAAGCCCTATTTTTTGCCATGGAGTGAGAAGGCTAAAGCATTCTGGTGATATTGTTCCAATTGTATTCCATCCTGTTCAGTGCCCATTTATCCAACAAAACCGACAACCCTGTACGAGAGACAGAGAGCGCACTCATCAGCAATTTCATTCCCTCGGATGTCCGTATGACTTGGAACCAATATCAGTTTGACATAATATCGTCTGAGAAAGTCCCTGAGGTCCAGTTCATCAAAATAAAAACAACTGCAAATGAAACTACGCTGTAAAAAATTTACCACTGGATGAAATATTAGGACGTTATGTTTTCGAGGAAGAAATGTTTAAGGCCCTAAAAAAGCCGAATGTTGTTCCAGCAAACTTGCTTGCTAGACACTTCGACATGGTACAAAAATTTAAAAAAAAACTTTATTTGCTAATGCAACAAGAATTGAGAAAAATTTTGTTTTAAAAAAAGAACCGGTTAACCGGTTATTAAATTAATTATAAACCGAAAAACGGTTATTTTGAAATTGTAAATTTTCGAATTATTTGGAAAAAGTTGCAAAATCGATCTCCCTAGTAAAAACATGGTTTTTTCAAAACGTAAAAACGTAACGAAATGAATGCGGATAATAAATAATTCAAGTTATTTTATGTGTATGTACATATACTATATATGAAATAGATGTACAATGTGTTCTTCTCTGCCATTAACCTTCACCATTATTGTGTTTTTACTCACAATTTAATCTTAATGACTTTTCACAAATAATTTTGCTGTTCTTGGGGTTTTTTATTTCTACCCAAAGTGATGTTCTCTAAAATAATGTCTATTCAACACCTCCTCTTTTGGTATTAAGAAACATGATATTTTGCCTGCTATCACATGGGCTTAATTTGTTACTCTATTTTCTTAACCCCATCGTTAAGGATTTTATAACAAATTATTAGATGACTTTCTAACATGATAATTTCATAGCTTGATTAAGTGCTAACAATTGTATAAGTAGTTGTAAAGGAAGTCCAGCAGCGATAACCAAAGAAAATTTATTTTAAAATCTTTTGCTAAACGGGGAAGGGTTATTTGAAAATCATAATAAAGGACTTTAAATTGCTTTATAAACCTTAAGATAAAACAGAATGGTAGACGAACATGTTTTATTTTATTTATTTTTTATTTCCGGCTTTAATATCTTAAGCTCATACTGTTTAGTTGTTTGGTGGTGGGTTTCGTAACAACGATTTTTTTATTTTTTATTTGGTTTACTTTCCATGTGTACTTTACTTTATTATTCCCTATGGTATTTATGGTTGTCTTAATTACCAATTCCAGTGTGGTGCTAAATTTCGTATAAAAAAGACCGGCAACAGCAGGTCCTTAAGTCGTTTTAGCCTTGAAATGTGTAAAAAAATTTTAGCTTAATTTTCTTTAATAAGCGTGACATTTGCAGAAAAAAGGAGAGGAAAATGAAAAAAATTTATGTCACAAGGGCACATTTGTTTTTGCTTCTATCTTTCAATAGGATTTTTTTTTTCGTCACTCCTCTAGAGAGCATATTAGCATCCATTGTTTTATTGCAGATTCGTTAATCAAGTTGATTTTTCAAGCTACGTAGACGACTAATCCACTGTAGCTCTTCTCCATTTGATTGTGTATGGGTGAAGATCCCTGCTAGGTGGTGGTGGTGATATTTACTTAGCATTGTAGTTTGTGGCGTTTTCTGCCGTTCATTTGTCTGATGTTTGTCCGATGTTAGCTGGAAGGTCAGGCGGGCTTCTTCTTTTATTTTTTGATGGAGTTGTCTGAAGGCAAGAGAAACCACAATTAAATTTTTTCGTCATATCCTCTGCTAGGGCTCGAGTCGAACCGCTACCCCCAATAGGAATATCTACTAAGTACATATTTTTTAAAGTTAAATGTTTTATTACGCTCTAGAAGCGCTTATAAATTGTCAGATTTCATTTTAAAACTAAGTGCTCTGTTTGACGAATGTTAAAAGCATTTCTTGGCTTACCAGTGCATACAAATTGTTCAGCTAATTGTGCTCTTTGACAAGTTTTCAAGAAACTTTTCACCTCTAATTCGTTACATGATGTTAAGCCATCAACCAGACAAAGCAGTTATTTCTGCAAGTCGAAGTGTCAACAGCGATTCTGTTTGGTAACTGCGCAAACTGAGCCTAGTTTTACTACACGAACAATTTATGCATGGAATCCGTACAAGACTTAGGTTGTTCAAGAACAAAAGCATAGTAATATCAATCGACTGCTAGGTAAGTCTGGCGATTAGTCTCATGAAACTAACTGATCCATATTTTCTTACAGGATGATACGCTTACTTTCGTTTGAATATATAGAAATACGTCAACAACAAAGCTTGGTTAGTATGCACTGAAAACAAGCCAAGACAATTAAATGAGCCGCCATGGCATCCTTAAGAATTGATTATTAAGCGTGAATTTCCAGTCAACGGCATCATGTACACACCAAGAAAATAAACATCAACAATCGGTGAGTTTTTCAAGATGGTACTGCATGGCATTTGGTAAATGTTATTTACTGAAATGGAATTGTTACTTGGGCTTGCGTGACCCCACCATAAATTTTCAAGGTCCGAGGAGAAAATATCGACACAACAGTAAATGTCATCCTCTTCTAGTCCATCTATCATATCACTCTTCGAAAGACTTCCATGGTAGTACGACTATAAAACAGAAAAGAAAACTCTTCCGATACCTCTCGACGGCTTCTTTATGGTCGTTCCTGTTGCCAGGATGAGCACAAGGCCCATATTTATTAACAAACGGATACTCAACAGGTTACGGAATTAGAACCGTATTCCCATTCGTTCAAAATTATTCAAGTGTTTAATTACTAAACAATTATTTTTTTTTTTTTTGTTTAAAAAAATCATTTTTCATTATAACTTGAAAATTTTCGGCTTTCGCCTTGAACTTAGGACCGACTAACTCGTGATCAACCACTGTTCACACGAAACCCTTCTCCACTTCAGTCCCCCAAGGTCTCATTCGCTTATTTGCTACTACCACCAAGATCTGTACCAATGGCGGCTCCATGCAGGCTTACGCCAAACACTTCCATGCACACCATTGTACCCTCCTACTCACTAAAGTTTCAAAGTTTATTATCCAACCGAAATTGAACATAAACCATCTACTTTAGCGGTAATGTATAGGTATACAACTTAAGCGCCATCCATTTTAAGGCCTAGTTGCTACGGCAGGTGAGTTGTTACACAGGTTAGGTTCAATTGGCAGCCACTCATGGCACGGTTCCTAGAGTTGGTACCTTTGTGTTACCATATATCCAATCTTTTGTTCCAAAGTTTTCATAGTACATATCCAGCCTTCATCAGTCAATCAGTCGCAATAATAAAAGATAGTTTTAATACCTTCCCTGTTTTTGAGCCTTCCCTGTTCCTGGTCTAGCAACAGGTGAAATGAACGACTATGTCGGTGCTGGTGTTCGTGGATCTAACCGAGACTTGACGACCTCACTAGGGAGATCGCTGAGTATCGTCCGGGCTGAAATCATAGACATTGCCTTATGTCTAAAATAGTGGGCGCAAGGGTAAGACCATTAATATTGTAACGTAAATAGAAATGCCTAAAAAAACACGCCTTCAAAACTGTATTGTGAAATTGTGCTATACTTGGTAATTATGTGTCACCCTGTATCTGGCAGCACTGCCAATTTGATCAACTTTGTGTGTTACATTTGAATTAACGGATATAAAATAGAGGATATGAGACATTTCCGGAACCATCTAAACTGAAGGCAATTAGGTATATAAAGAGGCTGATTTACCTACGTTACAGTTCAGTTATCGTTTTCAGTTAAAGTCTTGTTTAAGCGGAAATTAAAGTGTTGTATAAAATATTAAGCTGTTTTATTAAGATAAACCGTATAAAAAATAAATTAAAAAAGCTGTAAGCAACAACAAAGTGGTGTTTATTTTATTTTAACTCAATTTAAACGAACTCAAACGTTTTTAAAATGCTAAAACGTAGAAATATATTCTCTAACAGTCAAGTTGCCTTAAAGGCACTTGGACCGATTCGTATGGCAATTTATTTCTACAATACGTTGCAAAGTCTTTCGCTTAGAAGTAAGGTTCCGTTGTCTTGAATATTTATACACTGTGAGATAGATGATAACCGGAATTTGAGGTTCCCAAGTATAGTAGGTCGGACTTGAAACTCCTGATGGAAGAGGATGACGGTCACGGTTGTGAATGTTTATATAGTGCGTTCAGAGACGTCAGAGAGGGCGAAGTACATATTATGTGAATGTGGAGTACTTGATATGCTTAGATAGAGATGTTTGGGAACACATAGGGGGACATATTCATCAAGATCTGCTGGTGTTCATTAGGAAGGCAACAGATTTCCTAAACAAACTATAGACCGGAAGTATACAATTAAGACTAAGGGTCACAGTGTTCTGCAAAATTGCCTGGTCAGAATGATGAAAATCATAATAATAATCCTATAGTCGTTGGTAAATTTACAACCTTAAATCTTGTGCTCCAAATTCGTGAAATTTAGTATCTATTTAATCGTTTACTTTAGAGACATCGTAGACCATTGAAAAATAGTTATCAAAAAGAAAAAGTGATAAGAAGAGACAATGCCACTCTCAAGTTGAGTGCACTTGGATGAGAAGTATAGATGCATCCTCCATATATCATTTGTTTCGATGCCTTTAAAACTCTCTGCGGTGTTGAAAAATTGGCTAACCGAAGAGCCGCTGAAAATAACTTCGCCATGCGTTTTGCCGTCAAATTCTAGTTTAATTATATTCAAAAAATCAATTTTTTTCTTATGTATTAGCAAACGTGGTAAATATTTTAGAAACAGAAATTTTAATAACAAAATATTAACTACTACTACATAGTTTGCTATTTATTTCTTCTTTGCTGTCTTTGCATATTATTAGTTTTCGTTGCGGAAACACATGTAGTGTGTAAGTCACTCATATGAATGACTTTTGCCACAAGGATTCTACCATTAGTTGACAACATAAATAATGGCATGGCAAACACATCTTAACCAGCCATCCAGCTAAACAATCACCCATTTCCATTTATCTATCCACCCATTTATGTTGTTCTTGATGTCATTTTATTGAATTGTGTGTTTCTGTTTGTCTGTTGTCTCTCTGTTTGTTTGTTTGCCTTTGAGACAAAAGAAATTATATTGTAATGTACGAGATGATAGACAACATGGGATGACAAGAAAAGCAAACAAATGCGATTTATGTTGTACTCGTTGTCACTTGAATTTGACACACATTTCCGTAGAACAAAAAAAAAAAAAAAAAATCATACAAAAATAAGGAACAAAAAAGAAAAATCTTCAATCCACCAGTTGTGCTCAGAGTAAATTGACAAACTGTATGGTTTTAAACTTAAGCACGTGTCTACGAATCTTGAATTTCTTCTATGCAGATGTCCAAAAATCAAGATAAATGCGTGACCCTTTAAAATTTTTCTATATTTTGCTAAACATCAATTAATTACTACAAATCCTTAATTGATGACAGTTTTAAATGTTGCGTGGCACATTGTTGTTGCAAACCTTGCCTTAATGAATATATGTTTACCTCCTTTTTTTGGCTGGATTACATTATAAAGGGTGATCCATTCAAAACACACGGTGTTAATTGTAAATAAAACAAATGGTTTTCTGATTAATATTTTAGTATTTTTTTCTTATGATTGAAGAATTTAAGACAATTCTCGTATGTGTTAAATAAAATATCGGTCAAATTCTCGCCACGGCTTCGGTGGTATACCTCTATCCGTCGGTTCATATTCTCAATAACTCTGAGGCATAATTGAGGGGCAATGCCGTTAATATGCCGAATTATCGCCTCATTTAGCTCTTTTTCTTTTAAATATCCCCAAAGAAAGAAGTCCAACGGTGGCAAATCACGTGATTATGGCGGCCAGTTAACATCACCACGACTTGAGATAACACGAACATTGAATTTCTCCCGCAAAAGACCCATTGTTTCATTGGCTGTGTGGCAAGTGGCACCATCCTGTTGTAATCACATATTGTTCAGGTCCATATCATCCATTTCTGGCCACAAGAATTCTGTTATCATTTCGCGATAGCGAACACCATTCATGCTAACCACTCATTTTCGAAGAAGTACGGCCCGCTGACATCGCTATTCCACAAACCGCAGCAAACAGGCACTCTTTATGGATGCAATAATCATTTGTGGATTCTCATTTGCTCAAATGCGGCAATTCTGCTTGTTAACGAATTTACTGAGGTGAAAGTGTGCTTCGTCGTTGAAGATGATTTTCTTTGTAAAGCCATCATTCACCTTTGTCAGTTCAACTAATTATTCGGCGTATTGACGACACTTGAAACTGTCAGTAGGTCTCAACTCTTGAGTCAATTGAACCTTTTAAGCGTGTAAGCTCAAATCTTTATTCAAAATTGGCATCAATTATATTCGTGAGATGTTCAATTGCTGGCCACGACGACGAGTCGAGGTTGACGGCTCTTCTGCCACACTATCGCAAACAAAAGCAATGTTTTCCGCAAAACGAACTGAAGAAACATGCACAGGTGTTTCCACATTTCCTGCAGAGCCGATTTACTGCAATTTGCTCTCAATTTTCCCGATTGTGAAGACATTTGGTCGATTATGTTGAACAAAAAAAATTACAATGTGCACGTAATGCATTTTTATTTGAACACCCATTTTCGTAGCAGGCTTCAGCAATCTTAAGGCGCTGCTCAATTGCGTACCGCTTCATGGTTGAATTTGTTAAACATTGAAACAAAGAAATGTCAAATTGAGGTAGGCAAAGATTATGGCTGGACCACCCTGTATGTAGTTGGCCTTTAAATTTAATTAAGTTTTCTTCCATTTTCTCTATAAATGTCATACGCAAAACACAATTGCTGTCGATTTTGTGTTGTGGCTAATCATTCTTGTGCTTGACTTTTAACGATTATTGACAGTAAGCAATTAATTTATTTTATAATAAAATATTAGAATAATATGGGTCATTTCAAGCTGAAATGGTTATAAAAAACAAGGCGAAGAATTATCGTAATCAGGAAAGAGCAGATAACTATTATGCGTTTTAAATAGCCACTTTAGCTACTTTAACTCTCGAAACAAATCTGATATTCAATTCGCAATGAAAAGACAAAAACCAATTGAACTTTCAGTCGAGTAGAGAACGGGTCCACTTCAAGAAGTATCACTTCTATTTAATTTGATAAAGCACCTATGAAACTCTTTACTGCTTTCTCTGTTCGAAGCCGAAATAAGAAAATCTGTATCAAACATTTCTAAATTGAGTCTCATGGCTGAAGAAAGGATCAGTAAAAATCAAATTTAATCGTTTTGCCAAAAAATTGTGGCTCATAACTGATAACCCGTTTTCAATTATACAAAAGACACAAACTAGTCTTGGTTACTGTCAATCCAGTTGCCCTTCATGAGCATTTTTACAAATGTCCTTTCTTTGATCAAAATTTTCCATCAAATTTTGACAAAATGGTGGGGCTATTTACTAATCAGCTGACGAATTTGAGTTTTAGAATTGAATTCGATTCGATTGGCTCTGCATAGATTTTATCTTTAACATAACCAATCGCATTTCCATGTTCGTTTTCAAACTGTAACTTTTTTTTGATGAATTGGTTGCTCTAAGATAACTCTTGGATTCTCTTCAGCCCAAATGCGGCAATTCCGCCTGTTGACGTAGCCACTGGGCTAGAAATGGGCTTCGTCGGTGAAGATCATTTTCATAAAAAATTATCATTTTCTTCGAGTTTTTCGATGGCCTCAGAAACGAATTGCCGGCTTAATGCGTGGTTGACTGGTTTTAATTCTTGGGTAAGCTAGATCTTATAAGTTTTTATATGGAGATCACTGTGCAATAATGAATAATGTGGATCGTTCGTTGTTTAATTGCTGCGAATGATGACAAATGGATGTTTTTGGGCCTTCTTCAACATTTCTGCTCGATTGAACGACAACTACGTTGATAAATTATGTCTCTGTTTTCATGAACGTATCCAGTTTCTTCGAATAACTCAACTATCACCTTTATGGCTCAATTTATTGTAGCATTTTCTCTGCCGAATTTTGTTCTAGAAATCTAAACTTTATATCTTGAAAACTTTTAAAAAAAAATGTTTTAATAATAAAAACACTTTGTTCCCTAGTATAACGTTTCATATTATCTAACCGGAATATATTCAAAATCTGAAAATAAACATTTTTAATAAAAATTACAAGTGGAAAAAATGATCACAAAATTCGAATGATACCTCAATTTTAGACACCGTTTACAGTCGTAGCAGCGGTCAGTTGAAAACATCTCTCGACGGCGTAATCTATTCACCGTAATCGCATTTCTATCCGCAAATGTGAAAAAAATGTCCTAATCACGCCTTCAGACTATATAACGCACCATAGTATCGATAGTTTTTTTGCAAGCTATCAAAACTATCGAGTGAGCCGACTATCGATAATTTTGCAGCTCTATTTGTCGTACTGATTTAATATTCACTATTTTGACGACAGAAGTCAGCATGGCTTCGTTTTTGGGTCCATATTTTTTCTATGATTCTACTTTTAATTCGATATGTTGACTAGGATAACGGTATCAACACGTGATGTTACTGTATTGCGACCGATTGTGCGTTGGTTGGATGTTCGCTCACGCTCTCACTCTCGCAGCCGCGAATATTGGTATGATGTTGTAAACGTCACTGTCGGTGCGAACATGTTCGATCACATACCATTGTCAAGGGTATAAAAGGGCAAACAAGCCAAGCAAAAGGACAGTTGGCGTTCAGCTTCAGAAGGGCAAGTTTAGTTTGGCTAGTGGTATTCCAAGCCAAGCTAAATAATCAATTTTGAGGTAAACAATATTACTGCCCCCAGTAATATTATACCTGACGTCAATTCGTGGACGACGTGGACATGGGTGGCTTTCCGTCGCAGTGTGGTAAACCGCTGCGACTGAGACCATTCAGGAGGCGAGATATCTCGATCACCATTGGGACATCCATGGTGACCCAGATATTTAGCTTTTCTCCAACAACGAAAACAGAACGCGACGTTGACGGAGTGGACAAGGGCTACTTTCCGTCGCAGTGTGGTAAACCGCTGCGACTGAGTCTACCCCAGCGGCGTGATGTCTTGACCACCACTGGGATATCCGTGGTGACCCAGACATCGAACCTTTCCACAATGACAGTACAAGTGGACGTGACTAAGGGAACAAGGGTGAACCACTCGTACCGATCCGTTGTCTGCCGACCATGAATCCCGATCAACACTGCGTATCCGTGATGATCGAGTTACCCAGCCTCCCCTAACGCGACTTTCGACCACGGACTGGCTTAGTTGTTTTTTTCTAGGAAATAAACGTTTGTTTATCGCTAAGCATAGATTCCTAAGCAATTTTTGAAAAAACTATTTATGATTATAAGTGATAGCTTTGTTATTTACTTGTTAAATAATCAATAAATTATTTATAATTATAAATAGAAGTGTTTTAATTTATTTTCTGTCCGACACTGGACCCCGCTGACCTACCCCAGCATCCGAGAGGAAAACGTGTCGTTACACTATTTTCATCCAAAGCCCTACAAGTTGAAATATGGGAGTTACAGAGTATAATTAATAGCATTAACTAGATTAAGGCCATAGTAGAAATAGAACTCAATATAGTCCTGCAGTGCTTTAGTGCATGTTTTGCTTAAAAAACATATTGGAACAAAATTGTCTATCAGCTAAGATTCGTAAAGCTTCTTTAACCTAACCGCAGGGCTAAATGCCTAATCCTTCTTACTCAGAAATCGCCGTGTGGGCTGCCTCAGTTATTGACAGCGTTGAGAAATTCATATCTGGCATATTGTATAGCTAACCAGTCGACTTAAACTTAGCGACAAAATTATAAATACCGGAATCAGAAGAACGATTATATTGCTCGTAAATACCACTATTGTCCCAATGGAGTTTTAGTATTTTAGTGAGAGTTTCCAACGTGATCGAATCCAATGTAAGAACTGCCGAAACTGTCAAGGTATTTTAAAGGTTTTTTTTTTTAGAAAAAGTAAGTACCAGTGTATTCAAAATCGTTTTATTAAGTTGCACTAGTTTGTTGCTTATTTCCTGTCTGTCATATAATACCACTTTATTATTATTAGCAGTTCATATTTTTATTACGAAAACAAATAATAAAAAAAACACGTACACAAAAACACACATAGAAAGAAAATCGTAATAGAAAACTGAAAAAATGCCACAGATAAAGAAGATATCACTTGGAACTGCTGTAAATACACTCTCCTCATAGTAATACACAATTGAAAAAGAAAAAATACTTGTTATGATAATAAATTTATGTTTCTTTTACTTCTTTTTTTTCATATCAAAGACATGAATGCTGACAGTTTCAAAACCTTAGAAAATAGCAACCAACCAACACGTCTCGCCCACCGTTCACTCATTCATTCATTCATTATAACTAAGTTTCAAATACTTAAACTAAGCAAAGAGCGAAATAGGCCTACATGTGAAAAAAAAAGAAAAGAAAAATTAAAATAAAAACGCAAAAACAGCAAAATTATCAGACAAATGGTTAGAAAGCTATAGACACTTCTTACTGTGTGTGCCACCACCAACTTCACTCACTATTCATGAATAATTCTACACTGGCCGGTTAATTTATGGCAAAAAAAAAAATTAAAATAAAAACAGCAATTGCTGGAATTCTAATATTTGATTCGTAACAGCAATAGAATATTATTGAACGAGAGAGAGAGAGAGAGCAATATTGGAATGAATTGCCTACATCATACGTCTGAGTGAGTGTATCTGATAGTGTGTTTAATACCAGAACAGTGAAATTTAATACAAAATAAGTGTATAGTCTTTGGTAAGAGATTTGGGTCAATCAAGGAGTCAAAATATGATAAAATAAAGAACTACTTTTCGCTGAATTATTAAATTACCCTCAAAACGAAAAAAGTAACAGTAATAATTTTTTAAATAAAAAAAAAAAAACATTAAACTTGTGTCTTATCATTCTCGTCAAATATCACCCAATTATTTCAAAAGTTGATTGTAAGTTCTCTACACGAGAACACGAATGGAAGGATGAAACTATTCCAAAGGAAATAATTTATTTTTTTTTCTCCGATTCGCATTTATTTTATGTTAAAAACCAATATTTTCTCATATACATTCCATTCCACTGTAAAATTGTGGTGTGTAGGGGTTAAAGTGGTAGGGACACACCAACTAACTTTCTATTCACAAGATATGTACTTATCTGTGTACTCGTATATGTCTATTTGTTATGCGAATACCTCTGCCAGTGAAGTAGTGGTGCTGTTGTCTTTTTGACAGTCAAGTTGAGTGGCTGACATTGAATTATCATCTTTAGTGTTTGGCAAACGAACAGCACAACACAGCCACATCACACAAAATCCATAAACTAATACGAGTACGTACTACGTATACACAAACTACTCTATGTTCTAAACCTACACTCTACAGTAAGTTCAAAAAAGTAGTAATTTGGTATGAGATTCGAAAGTCGAATTTTGGTAAAAATTACTGAAAGTGGTTAAGAAAAAATTTATTTATATAAAGGGTGGTCCAACCGAAATGCACAATGTTAATTGTAAATAAAATAAAAAGTTTTCAGAGAATTATCTTAATATTTGGTATTATGATACAACAATCTATGACAATTATATGTGAAACAAAATATCGCTCAAATGCTCAATACGGCTTCGGTGGCTTATTGACGTACACTTTTTCTTTTAACAATCCCCAAGGACAGATCGTGGCGGCCAATTAAAATCGCCACGACATGAGATAACACGGCCATTGAATTTCTCTCGTAAAAGAGCAATTGTTTCGTTGGCAGTGTGGCAAGTGGCACCATCCTGTTGGAACCAAAAAAAGTCCGTTATCATCTTGCGTTGGCGAGCAAAATTCACCGTAACTGCTTGGCCGACCACATTTTCGAAGAAGTACGGCCCGATGGCGCCGCAAACCTATAAACCGCACAACACAGTCACTCTTTGCGGATGCATCGGCTTTTTAACAATTAAACATTTGGTCGATATTGCTGACCAAGAAAATCACGAAGTACACGAAATGCAGTTTGATTTTTCGTAAAAGGCATCAACAATCTTAACATGCTGTTCAATTGAGAACCTATCCATGGTTTAATTAATCAAATTAAATTGGGCAAAAAACTTAAAATTAGGGTGGACCACCCTTTATAATTTCGGTAATTTTGCGCTTTTATTGTGAAATATTGATTAAGGCTTTGGTCTTCGTTAGCTATAACCGATTTCCATTTTTCTGACAACATGTGGACTATGCACTAAAAGAAATGCTAATTCAAAAAAGCATCAACCGATTTCAGATACTCTCTACGAAAGTGAAATGTATTTCAGCATCAAAGCGTTCTGCATCGATTGCAACAAATGTAGTATAAGGCGGAAGAGGCAAATTAAGGCAAATTAAGTCTTTATGACTGGTCGCATATTCGAGGTTTTTTAGAAACTCAAATAGATGAAACTCTTTTACAGGTCATTGCCTAGAAAAATCGATATTCGGCTTTAGCGTTGATTTGACTGGTTGGCCGTAATTCACGTATGAATTTTTGGGCTTCGAGATGTCGCAATGGATCTAATTTTAATCGCCAGCAAATATTTCGTTGCAAAAATTAATTCTTATTATGGCGTTCATCGCACAATAGTTTCTTAACATCTCTCGGTTTTAAACCGCGATGTAATCAATTATATTGTATTTGAAAGAAACCTGCTGTGTGTAAACCAGTGTCAGGCAAACTTATATTAATGCAATTTACCATTATGTGTGTAATTTGAGAGTCTGTCTCTCAGAGCACACTGCTAGCAAAAATTTAATAATTGTGTAAACTGTGATTTCACACATTAAGTTTACATATTAAAAAAAAAATTAAAGGGAAAAGGAAAAACGATAAAAGCTTTAAGAAGAAAAAATTTTATATATTGGAAGACAACGCAATTTAAAAAAAGCTATAAAGAAAAACAACAACAAAAAACTATAATGTTGAATTGAATATTTAATAACATCATCAATTAAATTTTTTCGCGTATTGTATTTTTCCGCTTATTCTCTCTTTACTTCTCTCTGTTTAGTTTTGTTTATGCGTGTGAACACATACGCTTGAGAGCAAAAGAGAAAAATTGCTCAGAGTCGTGTTATGCCTGTCGATGGTGTACTTGTGGCTACTTGTGAGCCTGCCGCTGATGTTACAAGTTCTACTGTAGCTTCACAACAATCTTAATAGTGTAGTGCCTCCCTAATTCATTATATTCTAACTATTTTGTCTAAACAGTGCGGTCTTAGTCTTACTTGTCAAAATGGCTTTTGAACTGGAAATCAATGAAATATATTCAGGATAAGCTTCGGCGAACACTCATTGCATTTCAGCTAAGTACCTTAAACACTGGATAATTTAAATTACTCATAACTTGGATGATTCGCTCTTAAGACTTTGATTAGGCTTGAAATTGGCAGTTGATCTACGAAAAAAAAACAATAATTTCTATGTAGAAGTTTGCTTAAATGCCATTAAAGGCCATTTGGTATGTAGTTCCCTTTTTTTTAAACAGTTCAACAAATTCTTAATTTTGATTGTTTTCTGAACTTTTAATTGCTGCTACAATTTAACCTTTTCGTTGCCATGAATACCACTGCCATCTCTAACCAACTATACTACACGATTGCAATTTATTCATTAAGAACTGGGCATACAGTACATACACATATACTATGCTAGTATGACTGGTTCTAAATATTTTGCAAATGTTTGCTGTTGTTCAAGAAAGAATACAATGAAAGTATTCAAAATTAAAAAAAAAAAATTTTTTTAAGGTGCTGTAGACGAAAGGAGTTTCTACATATATTTTTTAGTGTGAAACAAAGCGCTATGCAAGGCGTGTAGATTTGATTTTCGATATCTTTTTTTCGTCTTTTGTGTTAAAATTTCGTTTCAAATTTCTACCTCCACGGCAAACGACAGAGGTAAAATGACTGAAATTTTAAATAAAACTGTTGTGCGAATTTATAGCTGAATACGAATATTTTTGACTGTTTGTCTGTCAGTGTTCTTGGCAACATTGTATGCTCATGTATCTCTCTCTTGGCTGGGGTCATTTGAACAGATAGATGATTGGATGTTAGACTACGTGTTCAATGCGTTGGTAATATATTTGTGTTGATTGCTGGCTGCATATGGAAATGTGAGATTATTGTTTGTCTTTTTGAAATTTAATTCAATGAAAATGGAATTGCTCATGTTTGGCTTCAAATTGAGTTATTTTTTAAACATTTTGTTAAAGTTAGAAAATTATATTGTTTTTAGGTCATTTACATAAACAATTTTCAATACAGTTACCTGTAGAGAAACTATAAAATTAAATAAGAATACTCACATGAGAAGGTAAATGATGCTTAAAAAATGTTCTTACTTAACATAAAGGTATTCAAACACTGTTCAAATAAAATAAATTAAGAAAAAGTTAAAAATTTTGTACTTTTTAACAATTTTAAATAATTTAATATTTCTTTCAGAATGTAGAATTGCGAGTATTACGTTAGGGTGCGCCTTAATTGTAAAAATGTGAAATTTTACTGAAACTACCCCCAGTAATGTTCTCTGTGGCCAAAAAATGCGTTGTGCAAAATTGTAGGCGGATTGCATCAGGGAAAGGCGTGTCGCATTCGCCCACAAGTCCCTCAATTTAGCATGTGTACTTGTTTCATATGAATTAAGCATATTCTGACAGCTTGTATAGCAGATGCGGCACGTCTTCCATTCATACAATATGCCTATAATTTTGCTTAATGTTTTTTATGCTGCAGAGAAAATTTCAGTGGGAAATTATGACCCAAACTTTACAAAAACAATTACCAATACATATAAATAGCACCTTAATACATCTATATATTGGGTATAGAAGTTAATAATATCGATTTTTTTGCTTGAAATATGCATTTGTTATAGTAACAAAATGCATTGTTTCATTATTCAAAGTATTGTCCATCGTTAGCCACTACTTTTTTCTATCTTTCTGGTAGCATATGAATTCCACGCCAAAAGACCTGCTCTGGTTTTGAGGTATAGAATAAATCAAGCCGGTTGCAGATACCCTGATCTGAAGTGAAGCGTATGGCAGTAAGGGCGTTCTGCATTGATCGAAATAAATGGTAGCCAGAAGGGGCAAGGTCTGGGCTATAAGGCGGGTCAGCCAAAACTTCCCATCCACTGTTTTCAAAAGAGTTTTTAATTGGTCTTGCAACATATGGTTGAGCGTTCTCATGATGAAAGACTATGGGCTCGTGTCTGATCGAATATTCTGGTGGTTTTTCGTAGATTGCTCTCTTCAAACGAATCAATTGTGTGCAACAGCTCATAATACAAAACACTCTTCTGATCCCACCAAATACCTTGGCGTCATGGATATTCGGTTTCGGCATTGATTTTGCTGGTTGGCCGGGCTCTACATATAACTTTTTGCACTTGGGGTTATAGCAATGTATCCACTTTTCATCAGCAGTAACAATACGATGCAAAAATGATTTCATTTTGTAGCGTTCAAATATCATTTGCGACATGAAAAATCGCCTTTCAACGTCTTTCGGCTTCAATTCATATGGGACACAATTTCCTAGCTTTTGAATGAATCATAATGCTTTTAAACGCAGAGAATGATAATGCAAGTTCTTCTTGCTTTCAGTTCCTCATCTTCAAACTTTTCGGCTGACCAGGCCTCTCCTTGTTTTCTGTGTCGAAATCATCACTTTTGAATCGCGCAAGCCATCGTTAACAAGTTTTTTGAACTGGTGCATGTTGACCGTAACCTTCCACCATCAATCGATATCTTTCTGCAGCCGTTTTCTTCAAATAACAGAAGCTTATCAGACTTCCCCGCAAAACATATTTTTTAAGCACAAAATTCAATATTATTATAGCGATTGAAAAAAATGTGTATTTACACTTTGGCGTCTATCGAATACTGAATTATGATGACAGATAATTACCCTCCAAAATACCATACTTGTTATTATTGATATAAACCATATGTGATAGTTATGCCCTATGTTGTCCAAATCGACATTATTAACTTGTATACCCAATATAAAAAAATAAGTTGTCCTATATCCTAGTCAATCTAAATCATCAGTCAAAAAGTTTGCGAAATTGGATAAGTAAGAGTTACACCACCTATACAAAGTGATACTTATTTTTGTATATCTTTGGAACGGTAATAATGGAAGGTTCTGAATTGGTTCTAAATAACATATAAAGTAAATATTGATTTTTGTATATCTAGAGAACGTTTAAAATGGAAGTTTCTGAATATGACTTGGTAGTCAATGCACATCATTCTCTAAAATTAAATTAAAATTTTCCTTACGAGGAATACATTTATTTCAAAATATTCGACATAAAACTTTACACTCGGGTCCATCTACTTTGATTTCTGCGAATAGAAACTCTGTTATTAACCTAATAATTTTATAGTGAATAACACATCTCAGTGAATAATTTACGATCGCATCACCATCCTGTTTCGTTTAAGCTCAATATTTTAACATTTCACTATAGGGAATTAGCTTAAGATCGTTTTCATTTTAACTGCCGCAAAGCAATTTTTTAACCGTTTGATTATGAGAATTGAAAAAAAAACAAAAATTTTGCAAAAGATAAGGACATGTTATCTGGGGCAATAAATGGAATGCCTACCATTTATTCTTTAAAGATTATTTTATGTAAATGTTGACCGCGGCTACGGTGTAAGTGGTCTATCCGTGGTATCTTACCAACGGCAGCTGTAATATTGTCTTCCAGGACTGGAATTTTGACTAGTTTGTTTCCGTGCACATGCTACTTCATTAATCCCCACAAAAAACAGTCTAGTGGGGTCAATCGCTTGATTTTGGCGGCCAATGGTCTTCTCCAAAACATGAGATTCATTGCTCACTAAACTCACTTTCCAATAGATTAATAATATCACGTGCCGTGTGATATGTGGCACCATGTTGTTGAAGCCACTTGTCAACCAAGTCCAATTTTGACATTTTGGGCAATAAAGTCGATAATCATCTCACGGTGTCTTGCTTCATTAACTCTAACGTTGCGATTTTCATCGTTCTAGAAGAAGTAAGGTCCAATGACTGCGTATTGCTCAATAACGGGCGTGATTTTGAGAAGCAACTTGAAGGAGATTTTTTTTGTTTTTTCATTAAGCTCGTGAAATATCCAGGCTCGAAATTTATCTTAAAATCCCATTGAATAAAGATGATTTAGCATATTTTTATGATCGCAGTTATTCTTGTAATAAATTAATATTTGAAATATTAATTAACGCAAGATTTGAATTTGTCGTCATTTGTCTAAATAAACAATTCGATATCTGACAGTTTAGGGTTAGTAAAAATCAAATAATGAAAGCTTGGTGGCCGCAGTTCGAAAATTGCATAAAACATATGGTCGGAATAGTGTTTTAACTTCATCAACTGTGATGAGATTAATTGAAAAATTCAGGGAGACTGAATCCGTTGGAGAAGCCAAACACGCTGGTCGTCCAAAAATAGGCTGTTCAAATGTCAATATCGAAGCCGTGCGTGAGAGCGCGGCTGACAATCCAGGAATCTCAATTCGGCGTTGTGGACAATAATTGGAAATTTTAAGATGCTCTTTACAACGTACACTTATTAAAGATCTGTGTCTGCATGCTTACGAAATTCAGTTAACACAACAACTGAAGCCTAATGACCTTGTACAGTGAAGAGAGTTTATTGAAAGGATTATTGAACATCAACAAATGGATGCTGATTTTTCGAGCAAAATCATTCTAAGCGATGAAGCACATTTTCGCCTGGATGGTTTTGTTAATCGCCAAAATTCCGCTTTTGCGGTTCTGAGAACTAACATGTGATTGTTGAAAAACTATGCATCCACAACGTGATGACCTGCTTGGTGTGGATTTTGGGTTGAAGGATAATTGCACCATAGTTTTTTGAAAATCAGGCTAGTCAGGCAGTGACTGTTAGTAGTGCTCCATATCGCGATATGATAACATAGTTCTTTCTGCCGAAATTGGATTATATTGATGTCGCCAATATGTTGTTTCTACAAGACTGTGCCATATGCCATGCAGCCTGCGAAATAATTCAATTACTGCATGAGACATTTCCAGGTCGTTCCAGGTCATTTCGGTGATCAGATTTCTTTTTATGAGGTTATTTTGAATCACAAGCCCACGATCACCCGTACATTAATGGAGAAGTCAAAACACTGCATCAACGAAATGCAGCCACATTTATTCAAAATTGTCATGGAAAATTTCGACAAACGAGTGCGTATGTGCTTGTAGAGACATGGAGGTCATTTGCCCAATGTGTTGTTCTATAAACAACCCTATCCTATTAACTTTATGATTCAATAAAATTAACAATCAAAAGACTTAACACTGTGTTTTCTATTTAACTCAAATCTTGCGTTCATTTTTGGACACCATTTGTTTACAACAAAGACAGTTGACGTTACAGCCATATGTAATACTTTTCTTACTTTTCAATCTTTGACACTTTATTTCATGCTATGGAAACTCATCAAAATCTTTACATTGCAAACGTTAACTTCGAAACATTCTTGCGAACTTTAAAAACAAAATTTATTAAAAAACCAAAAACTGGGAAAACAATCTATTGTTTAAACTTAAGTTGCAAGAACAACTCTTGTATTTGTCAACATTTTAAGGTATTATCGGTATAGTAACTATAACAACAAACTGATTCCTTCGAATATGTTAACTCTTCAAAACAAAGAATTGAAAAGTAAGGCAAACAACACATGTTTCTTAACTTTCTCGAGTGCGGTGAATCTCGATATGAAAATAGACAGACGGCAACAAAAACAACTTGAAAATCTTATGCCAATATAAAGAAGAAGAAGAAGACATTTTTAAAAACTCGTAAAACTTCTTCACTTGGCAATCAGTTTCTAAAGTAGTTTTAAGCCACCCAATAAATGCTTTACAGGAAAGATGGATGCAGTACCGTTTCTAGTGTACGAGTAGTAGCAGCAGCAACAGTAGTGCCAAATATTGCTCTCCCACTATATTTTATGCAAATCCCAAGAAATGCAAAGTTTGTTGTTCAATTGAAACCAAAAAAAAAAAAAAATTAAATGAAAAAAATTTTTTAAATAAAGAAATTGAACAAACGTAAGTGTCACACGCGTTAAGAAACACGAAGAAAAATTTCAAAAGAAAAACAAAGGATTTGAATGGAGACAGCAAATAATGTTAAGACGAGAAACATAAAATAAGACAGCAATTTGATAATTTCGAGACTTTTTTTAATTAAAAATAATATTTTTTTATTTCTTAAGCTTTTTCTAAGCTTGACTTTTACTCATTTACTTAAAATTTTGTTTTAATTTCTCGGCCCTTCGAATAGGAGTCTGTTTCAATCATTTCAAACCAGAATATGGTGCTAAGGGGCTAAATCCAATAACTATGATGAAGGGAGCAGCAATTCGTAGCCAAACTATTGTAATGGATTACTGTCCTTGCTACAAGAAGACGTTTTTATTTTAAGTCAATATTGCAAATGCTCGGAATATTTATCGGCGTTCATCTTTCTACCCTTTTCAAGATAGACGATCTGAATGACACCGAATGCATACGGAGAAACTATAACCAATGCCGTCAGACTCACCTTAGTCTTCTTTGCTACACCCTGACTAAACAAAACCACTGAAAGCCACCACAACTCGCTAGTTTGTACAAATCAATCAAATTGGCCAGCAGGAAATGCGTTGTGTTCCATTATGACAATGCCAAGCTACAAAGATTTTTGATTACTTACTTACTTAGATGGCTATGTCACAACCATACGGTCTTTAGCCTGAATCAGAAACTAGTTCCAAGCGCTTCGATTTTCTGCAATTGGTTCCTCCAATTTCTTGCATCAAGTTTTGAAAGACCGGCTTCAATCTGATCCTTCCATCAGAGTTTGGGCCTTCTTCTTCTACGCTTTCCCTCAGGTACATACTCGAAACACCTTTTCGCCGGAGCATTTTCACGCCGCAGTCGTTGCACCTTAGTGCGTCTAACTACATAAATGTCGTCGTAAAGCTCATACAGTTCGTGATTCATTCAGTGTCTGTGCTCTCTACCAACGCAGACTGGTCTTTTAATTCTACGGAGTATCTTTCTCTCGAATACACTAAGAACAGCTTCATCTGCTGGTGCAAGTACTCATGCTTCTGCGCCATATAATAGCGCGGGTAGTATCAGCGTTTTGTAGAGTGTAATTTGGGTATTGAATGATTCGGAAAGTTCCGTTATTATTTTAACTGATGATCTCGTGTCAGTTAGGGTCATTCTACATAGTCTTATCATTTTGGCAGAAATACCAAACTCAGAGCTATCGAAGGCGGTTTTGTAATCAACGAAGAGATGGTATGTGTCGATTTGCTTCTCGTGAGTGTTTCCTAGGATTTGGCGCAGTGTGAATATCTGGTCGGTGGTAGATTTACCAGGTCTAAGGCCATCCTGATATGGTCTGTGTTTAGATGCCTGAAAATTGATAACACCTTATCCCGGACTTTAAACCATATTCTTACTATTTACTTCAGTGGCAATACTCGTGTTGTTAACGCCGATAAACTACAGAAGTTCTACTGCGATAAAATAGAAAATAATGACAAGTACACACCCGATTAAAGCTTTTCTGCTGAAGACTATGGATCTCCATATCAGGGTATATATAGAACCCTTACATCAATTTCAATTTGCTTACGGTAGGTGGAAGTTCACAGAAGGGGCACCTCACTGTCTAGTTACTCTGATAGAGAAGTCCCAACGTTCTACGGAAATTGCTCTCTGTGTATTTCTGGATATTGAAGGTACCTTTGTTAACACTGATTATCAATATATGAAACATCGATACTCCGGTTGTAGAGAGTTTTAAATCGATGTTGGGAGAAAGACTGATATGTTAATATTTGGGAACCGAATCAGTTTTGGTATAGGCCAAGAGGAGCTGTCTACAAAGAGGAATGTTGTCACCACCTCTTTAGTCTTTGGTCTTTGAGGACTTTCTTACGAAAAAGCATGTATTGGGTCTTAGGGCATTAGGATATGCCGACGAACGTGCGTTAATAGTTACAAACAGATACGAAAAGGTGTTGTCTGACATTATGAAAAAAGATCTTATTTACATATCGGACTGGTGTAGGGCTGAGAGATTATCTATGAATTCCTGCAAAACGTTTATTATTATCATCATAACGACCAGGCACTATTGTAGGACACTATGACTCATGAGACCTTTGTGCCACTTCCAGTCAATAGCTTGTTTAAAAGATCTGCTGCAGTTAGACCATATGTTTTCCTAAACATTTCCATCTAAGCCTATCAAGTACCCCACAACAAAATATATATTCCGCTGTCTCTAATGCCTTTGAGCACAGCCTACAAGCATCCACATCTGTGACCGCCGTCTTCTTCAGATGTGCTCTTAGTCCACAGTGGTCCGTAAGAAACTCTGGAGTCTTAAGTCCGGCCTGACATACTTGAGAACCTTAGAAAGACGTCCAATTGCCGCCATAAGGTGGAAAAGTCTCCTTATCCAACTCTTAGTCCCTTTTACCAATAGATTAAAGTTGAACCGTGATACAATTACCGTTTGGTGGACGGTGTTGTCCTAGATCGAGGACTAATTCGGAACTCCTTCTTTAGCAAGTAATGGAGTCTAGACTCTAGAATAAGGTGCATTTTGATTATTAGGCTGACCATTATAAATGGTCGTTAAGAAACAATTGAGTGGTTTTCAGAGACAGACTTTCTGGTCATGACTAGCGTTATGCGCAGCTGCCCGACTTTTGCCATTGAATCTATAGTGGGGCTAACACCCCTGTACATCATTGTGAAGCCATTTTCGATGAGGAGTGCTTTGAAAATGCGAACTGCTTCAGGACTTAGAGGACTTTGGCCACACGAAATTCAAGGAAGCATTACGGATCGTATGGTAGTTTGTTCGATCACAGGCTATATGAATTCTAAACTAGTTTTCCACCGAAGGCTTGAGGTCATGTTTCCTAATAGCTGGGAATGGCTTTCGTGGCCTTGTATTGACCACAGACCCCTGTATTGGCTTGCAGATAAATCGAGGAGTGACACGAGTGTATGGATGAAAATCTTTAGAAATTATACAAAAATCTAAGTATTTATGGGCAAATGGCCAAGTGTCTTTCAGGCAGGAAATTCATGGAAATACAATGTACTTTGGGATAAACCTACAGAGGGGCATTAGAGATGCGCGCATAACTATATTTCCGAATTGTCAGTGCTGAGAGCAGAGAGAATTTGCAGTTAGCCGCGGAGTGATTTGTCTATTTTCAGCAACTTGTTTCTGTGAACACTATCGTACATTGCTGGGTCCTAGGTTATTCCGGAGTCGCTAGCAACGAAATTGCTGACGGACTGGCGAGAACAGGGTCGGTCAGACCAGAGCTCTTTTATGGAAATAAATGGGTAGGGGTCGGTTCGAGAATGGATAGATGGAAACATTCCCATTGGGTCGCACATTGGAACATCGCCCAAAGATTGTGACAGACCAAACGATTGGCAGGCTTTTTTTCTTTGGGGAAGGGCTATATAGATTACGTAGGGCTAATATTAGTTAGATAGAGGGTTTTATATCGGGACACAGATTACATATACTGGAAGAGACTGAGTGCCGACTATGTGGAGAGGGGAATGGAACCACAGAGCATATTTTGTGCGACTGTGTTGCACTATTGGGTGGGCCATCCATCGGCTTAAATTTGAACCAGCCGTTATTTCGAATCTAGTAATACTGATGTCATTCTATTCTGCCACAAAATTCAGTATTTTATCTCCACTGAACGAAATGCATCGATTTACGCTTGAGCAACATTGGGATTTATTAGAAATTCATTTCCAAAACACAGATAGTTGGTCGGAAATTGCACGAAAATTTGGTCACAGAGAAGGACTAGCAGTGCCCGGTATACGCAAGTTTATTGCTAAAGTTCGTGAAACTGGTTTCATTGTTGATGCGTGCTTGTACAGTGCGTACAACCGAAAATATCGAAGCTGTGGCTGAGAGCCACCATTGACCATAACGGTCAAAGAAGACACCTATCGCACTATTATAACCGATTTTTTGTGCCCGCTCTTCATGGTTTTGGTGTGAACGATGTTTGGTTTCAAGAGGATGGTGCAACTGGCCACATATCTCATATCACAATTTATTGCGCCAAACGTTTGATGTCCGTTTAATTAGCTGAAATGGTAACGTCAATTGGCTGCTAAAAAAGATGCGATTTGACAGCGTTGGACTATTTTCTGTGAGGCGCCGTTAAAGACAAGTGTTATGCCGACAAACCAGATACAATTGTGCATTTGAAGGCCAACATTCGTTAAACCATTGCTAAGATACGATTCCATATACTCGTAAAAGTTTCCGATGGAATGGGGTACAGTAAGGCCAGCTACAGCAGCCATATGAATGAAATGATATTTCATTTCTAACCGGAACGATTGTACTTCACAACAACAAAACAAATTCGGCAAAATTTCAAACCGTTTTTGTGCATTTTTAAATTGAAGCTTTCAACCGAGATCGATTGGATGCGGGAGAAGTTAAGTGTATTCTTATTAGAAATTACTCGACTTAATTCGAAGGTTGGTGAAATTGCTTGTTCAACATGGCCTTCGATATACCCCTTTCTCTGTCCGGAACATTTGAGTAGTATGTTGTCAATGAACGATTGTGGTTGAGTGGACATCATCTGCGGACGGGCGTGCACAGTAAGATCCCCTACCCATCATATTTACTGATTACAGTAAGACACAAAAAAAAACTCTTAGTCGGGATGTCTGCTGTTGGGCAACTTACTGTCTAATAATAATAAAACTGAATTAAAAAATTGTTCAAAAAACCGCAGTTACTTTTTACCTGACCTAATATTTAACAAAAAATTTTAAAAAAAGCTCACTATTTTGTGTAAAAAGATTACATCTTCCAGCACCAGATGTAATCATTGAAAAATTATATCACCGATATAATTAACCGTTTTAATGGCAATTACATGAAACTATAAATGAAAAGAAAACATTTTTTAAAGCTGATTATCAATGTAAAGCTTTTAACACAACACCCCGCATTATAAATCAAGGTCTGAACACACACAAGATGCTGCAACGTAATAAAGATGTCCTTGTGCAGATATTTGAGTTTATTGGTATTGTTTTTGGGAAAAATTTTCTTCGTTTTTTTTTTTGCTCATTTGCATTTTCATTGTGGTGCTTCGCTCATGTTTTGCTATGTGATGTGATAGGTGGCTGTTGTTGTCTCTCCTTTAATTTTCAATTTTCTCCATTAATCTTGATTACTTATGATGTGATGATGACTGCCTGCCTGCCAGCCTGCCTGCCTGCCAGCCTGCTTGAATACCTGGCTTGACTGACTGAAATTTACTCTCTTTTATGTGAGAAATGTCAACAGATTCTTATCCAACTTTTTAGTGTCGTATAATTTAACGTCGTTCATGTTCTGTTTTTGTTTTGGTTTTTTTTGTTTTTTGTTCTTTTTCGTCTTTTCTTTTCATTTCATTTCGTGGCGCTAAAATTTCTTCTCTTTCTTGCTTTAGCGGTTTCTTAATGAAATTTTCTTTTATTTAAACGCACATTAAACCGCAAAAGCACATGTAGTGGCAAAATGAATGAAATAAAATCAAACGGCCCAAGGGTGGTGTTAAATGAGAGTAACAAATAACATTCAGTCTTTACAAAAAGCGCAGAAGAACGCACAGAAAGTATGCTACAAAGGCTTATAATTGATTCTTTCTAAAAACAAAAAATGGGCAGAAAAGAAATTTCAAATTTTTTCACATTTTTAAAGTGCAATTTTATGATGAATTCCTAGGTTTTAAGCCCGCTATTATGTTCAAAATTTTGTGCAAAGTGGCGCTAAATTTTTTCCTCCGTCACTCCTCTAGGAAACATATTAGTTTCATTAATGAAGTTGATTTGTCAAGCTAAGTAGATTATTAATCCACTGTAGCTCCGCTCCATATGATTGTATAGTGGTGAAAATACTTGTTAAGAAGTGGTTGTAATCTTTATTTAGCATTGTAATTTTTTCCCAGTAGGTGGCGTGTTCTGCCGATTATTTGTCTGATGTTTGTTATCATCGCTAGAGGAAAGCTGGAACATCTGGAGGGCTTCTTCTTTTATTTTTTAAATGGAGTTGTGTTGAGAGAAGTTGAAGGTTTTTTTATTACACACTCGAAACCACAATTAATTTTTTTTATCATGTCCTCTGCCGGGGCCCAAAACGGAGCCACTTGTGTTGTTATGCGTGCACTCTAGCCAATATATTAAAAATTAAAATAAAATTAAAAATTACATATGGGGTTCGCCAAATAATTTTTTTTTTAATTCTATAAAATCTACTGAATATTTTCTCAAATTTCTTTTTTTATTTGAAAGTACAATCATTCCGGTTAATAATGGAAAATAATTTTATTCAAATGGCTGCCTCGGCTGGCCATGTAGTAGCCTACGCTATCGGTTCAATTTTTAAGCACATTATCGATTGTGTGCAGCTGTATTTTACCAATGGCTTCACGAATATTGTCCTTTAAATCGTCAATTGTCTCTGGCTTCTTGGCGTAACACTTATCTTTGATGGCACCCCACAAATAATAGTCCAACGGTGTCAAATCGCAGCTCCGAGGTGGCCAAACGACATCAGCTTTTCGGCTGATAATGCGATCTTCGAAAACAAGGCGCAAAACATCGAGTGTAGCTTCGGCTGTGTGGCACGTAGCGATGTCCTGTTGAAACCAAATGTTGCTAATATCCTCCTCTTCAGTTTTTGTGAACAAAAATTCGTTCAACATGGCCTGATAATGATCGCCATTGACTGTAATAGCCACTCCTTGCTCATTTTTGAAGAAAAATGACCGAATTATGCCTCTGGACCAAAATCCGCACCAAACAGTGACCCGTCTTGGGTGTATCGGCTTTTCAATGTATGCGTTCGGGTTTTCTGTGCCCCAAATGCGACAATTTGGCTTGTTTACATACACGCCAAGATCAAAATGAGCTTCATCTGGAAAGATGATTTTTTTGGCAAAGTCGGCATCTTCTGTAAGTCGATCGCAGGCCCGCTTAGCGAAGCGAAAACGCATTGGACACAACCATATTCGTTCAGCGAAAGGATAAAACTAATTATCTGTCAAATCAGACATGAGCTAAGTGTTACCATTCACAATATAAGCAATAATTGAAAAATAAAACGTTAGATGGCGGACCCTTTATAAAAATATTTCGTATTTTGCAATTGCAACAAGTTTCTGACAACATTTTTTTTCAACTACGAAACATGAGTTGAGTTGCAATTATTATGCAGCAACAGTTGATCATTTTGTATGAATTTAAGATTTCTGCGGTCGCCATGAGATCTAACCGATATATTTAAGCACCCATATCAAGCTGCCTTATTCCTGGTTTCTATAGAGCGGGGAAGTCTTAGTACAATAGTCACAATGTATTAAAACCATTTGAAGCGTCGCATGTTTTATCATACAGTGCCCAAAAAATGTAACCGTTCGAGACCTAATCGAATTTCTATTAAGGCTAAAAGAGCTCTTACTCCTGGGCCTCTTCTTAAGAAGAGTAGGTTCGAGAATTCTAATTATTCCAGAAGTAGTAATATTAGAACACCTGTTCTTGATAAATGCAAAATGCAACCTACTTTCTACGGAAGATAACGAGGTTAAGTGCTCTTGAACATGCAGTTCGACCCGGACTCCCCTATAATAAATTTTGACGCAGTTGTAATAACAGGGAACACTCTGACACCCGTAGGAATTGTGTGGCTAGCTAGTGAAGGCTATCTTCTTAGCAACGAGAAGATAGACCACCTGGTTGGGATGCTGTGTTGCTATAATTTTTTTTTTTTTTTGAAAAACTCAAAATTTAGAAGAAAATTAATTATTTTCAAGTGAAAAAACTGCACACACTTAAAAAGGTAAAAAATATTATGTCATAGTGTATTTTTTATTGGAGTATCATACAACAAATTAAGTATGATATATATTAAGACAATGTGCTCGAATTTAACGCTTTCTGTCGACAAACAAGTAGCCCAGCGGTTAAACTAAATTCGAGTACGCTGAATCCAGTGGTGCTAACCGTTTTTTTAAGTTAGTTCTTCTTTTCGAGATATACTTGTATTCCATAAGTGGAGGAGATTGAACAACATATATTTGCGTTTAATTTATTGAATAAAAAAAACTCCGCAATAAAATTACTTTTAATTAAGGCTAAAACTTTTCTTAATATGCGCAGTCGTTTTAGAAATATAATTTTTTTATTTGGCAAAAGAACAGTGTGATCATAGTATTGCGTAACGTTTATCATCATACGTGCGTACTTACATACATGTAAGTAATATGATCCCATTGTTATATTGCCATAAAATATTATATTTCTAAAACGACTGTGCAGAAAAACGCAAAATTCTTAAACCTAAATGTGAGTAGCACACACTGCCGGGACTCCCTCTTTAGTTCTGTTTAGTTGCAAAAAAAAAAAAAAAAACAATTACGTAAGCCGCACACCAGTAGCACCAGTAGCTGCAAAAGCTGCACAATCTACAGAAAAACTGCGAAACTGTTAATTTGGCAATACTGTTAGGATATCACTTTTCTCTTGTAGACTTCTGGTTCGTTGGACAGGGCATAGCAAAGTAGTAGAATGAGCCTTCCTGCTCTGTATCGAGACAATTTTAACCCCACGTAGATGCCGCGGCGTAGGCCTCGAATCCTGATGGCTATTATCACTAGGCACTGGCTGGCTTGTGCGCACTCTAGAAGAGGAAGAGGAGGAGACTGTTGTACATTTTCTATGTCAGTGTCCGCATATTTCGGATATTAGAACTGTTTTCCTTGTCAGTCCGTTTTTGCACGCCATATGAGACCTGGCATACGTTTGGTTGGTTCGTTTCGGGCATGGTTGGCAACTTATTGGGTAAACCGAGCTGGTTTTATTAGATATTGTGTTTGAAACCTCGGGTGGGTTTTTTATTTGAAATAGTATGTAGTTTATTTACAACAAAAATAAGTACAATTTATGTATTGGGAGTACAAATTAATTTGGTGCGTTTTTTAGCTCAAAAATAAATAAATATAAAAATGTATGAAATCACTGTTTACATCCTTTACCAACCTTTGAGCCAATTTTCGAATCAAGTTTCAGGAAAACTTTGCGTCTTTTGAAGGGATCCAACTTTGATACCGATTTTATATTTTTTAATTTCTTATTGTTACGTTTTAAGCTTTTTTTAAACGTTTGAGTTCTTTTAAATTCACAAAAAAAATACACACTACTTTGTTGTTTTTCCTCACTTTATCTTCATACAGCACTTGACATTTCGTTTATACAAAATTTTTCTTTACGACTTTATTTTATGACAGCAAAACGATAACTATGAAACTATTCACAAGACGGTACCTTTTATATACAATTGAAATTACTTCCGAATGTTCTTATTCTTGCTACAACACTCGAATTATTTCCGTTAATTCAAATGTAACACACAAAGATGGTCGAATTGACAGTGCTGCCAAATACACAAATAAGTACGCCATTGATAGGGTGACACATTAATACCAAATATACCAAAATCCCATAATACAGTTTTAAAGGCGTTGATGACGTTTATTTTATTTTTAGGCCTTTTTATTTTCGTAACAATATTGTATCCGTCGAAACAGCCCATAGTCAGAGGGATCAATGTACGGAGAATACGGCGGGTGCAGCATATGATCGTTTCTGACAATCGTTCGGCAACTTTAGCAACTTTTAAGGCCGAACATTGTCATGCAAACGAATAACTTAATCATGTCTTTGTATTCCGGCCATTTCTCTCATAACGCACGTTTCAATCGAAGTAACTGCAGTCTGCTTTACCAGCCCATACTACACAACGCTGCTTTGATTCGACCAAGAGTACAAAATAGTATAATAAATACTAAAGCAAAGCAATTAACGCACGTTTAAAGCCAAACAACCTAATAAAACACCGTGGATTGGGTTTTTTAACTCAGATTTTTTCCAATCCTGGTTTCTGGCCGGAGCACGTTTATATAGGTCCACCTAGACACTGCCTTCTATGAACATCACAGTGTAATCAGTACTGGACCCAAGTGAGCTGGACTCATGTGTGGCTACCCGTTGTAACTTACTAACTAACTAACTAACCAATAACAGATGGAAACAGTCATCCAACTTTCATCATGCTAAAGTCTGGCCCCGGCTATCATGAGAAACAAAGAAATATATTTCACTGTGGTCTCTGACTGGGGTGCTTCGGCACCACCTTTCTTACCTTTCTTACCTTCCTAGCTACCTACCTACATACTGCCAATCTTGGTGAGTTATCTAGGTCTAAGCTTGAGGGCCTATTGAGATTTCTCATAGGCTGGATCTAATAAAAAGTAAAAGCAGTTCCATGTTTTTGAACAGCTGTTCATCTATCAAATTCGATAGTACAACCAATTATTGCTCTAGATCTGTTGAAATCTAAGCCATAGTGTATATAGTATGTCCTTATTACCGACTCTATAAAACTATATATTTATAATACTGCCTTGCCATTATGAATACTGTAGTGTATTATAAACCAGATTATTAAACACCATGTGCATATCGTTGTTATGGTAAATGAGTATGCATAGGTGAATATAGGAAAACCTGTGCATTTTTATGGTGATAACAGTGAGAAAAGTATCAGACACAACATTTAAGCCGCTGAGAAAGAAAAGAAGTTAAAGAAACCAATTTAAATTACGCAAAAAAAAGAAAAAGAAAAAATTTTCATACTTCTGATAAATAAGTCACATGAATGTGTGTGTGTGTGTGTGTGTGTGCAGTAAGTATGGTGGCTGTTTTCAGTATAATGTCTGAGCATTTTTAATTCGCGCACATACATATCCCTTGGGCGTATGAGTGACATTAAATGAATATAAATTTCTCCATACAAACACGCACACAAACAAACTTAAACTCAGTTAAAAATGAGATTTTTATGATAATTTCAATAACGCATATGAACCCAATATTATTTCACTTTTACACATACGGGAGTAGAGAATTAGCGAGAGATAAGGATAAGTTAGCTTAAGGCACAGAGCATAATACATAACTTTGCAAAGTATATTTTAAAATGTGACTGACCTCATCCTTAGCTTAATATTTGACTGAGAATTCGTTAAACGAAATTGTTGATAAAATGATTAAAGAAAAGCAATTTCAGCAAAATTAACTGCAGTACGAGCACATTGTTGACAGTTGATGAAATCACTTAATAAATCGTTCGTAATTAGATGGTTAAATAAACTAAAAAGTAAATTATAAAATGTAAAGCCCGGATGTTAAATACCATACACCATAATATACGCTGCAATAAATTTCTACTTATCGACCCGTCAAGCTGGAAATTAGAACTTAAAAACCATCAAACTCGAAAAAATATTGAATGTTGAAGCACTATTGAAGGAGAACGGTTGCCAAACAAGTCGTATTTCGACCTAAAAATTTCCCTGCGGACTCCTTGTCCTTCAAGAATAATTTGTGCTGTTTCGGTTTCATTAATCAAGTTCATTTGCAAGCTAAGTAGATGATTGATCCACTGTAGCTCTCCTCCATATGATTGTATAGTAGTAAAAATCCTTGCTAAGTTGTGGTGGTGATCTTTACTTAGCATTGTAATTTTTTTCACAGTAGGTGGCGTTTTTTCCAAATCATTCGTTTGATGTTTTTTATCATCCCCAGAGGTTAGCTGAAAAATCAGGGAACTTCTTTTTCTCGAGACCACTAGAAAAATTTTTTTTATCATATTTTCCTAATCATACATCTGATGTTTGTCATCATTACCAGAGGTAAGCTGGGAGGTCTAGGTAGTTTCTTCTTTATTTTTTTAAATGAAGTTGTCTGGAGGGAAGTTGAAGCTTCTTTATCTAACACTTGAAACCATAATTAAATTTTTCATCTTGTGCTCTGCTGGGGTTCGAACCTGAGCTCATACCACAACACCACGTCACCCGTATTTTTTTAGAGTATATTGCCCAAATACGAATCAATCTTAGCCAAATTTATTTCGATAACAATGCAGTGGACGTCTTCGAACCGTGAAGGTGTAACAACTTTCCCCTAATTGAACTGTGGGCAAAATTGACAGTTTCTTCGTTATGAAGGAGAAAACTTCAGTGTCTTTCTATACTATTCTACAGAATAATTAAAATATTTGTGTTCTATACATGACAATGGAAAAACTAAGTGTTTCCTATATCTTTGCAATACGATATAACACTGTTTTAAAAATGAATAATGGGCACTACATTACCAGGAGAATGAGTAATCGCGAAGCATATGTACGTAAGTAACAAGTTTAAAGGGAGTACAATGCATCCACCAATGCCCACACACATTATGAAAACCATATTCGAAGGTATGTTATTTCGATATAACTTTCGCCTTGGTCAAGTGTCGGAGACCATCTAAACCCGATCTATTGGCCACGGCACACGGTTAAGAATGTAGCTTCACACCGAGCTAGCGCTCTCTCCGCGATTCGGGTATAAATCATAAACACCACGTAGTGGCTGCCGATTCGCGTGGTACCAGAATAAAGCCTCCAGTCAGACTTCGTAGCATAAATGCTGCTACCAGTGTGCGTCCAAAACGACTCTGGACTGGTGGCCAAAGGAGGCATAACTACTATTGAAGCCGTCTTTTCCTTTTATTGATACGCAGGATGTGTGCAATCTTCCTACAATACTTACACTCCGTATGTAGAAGATGCACCATTTTTACATACTAAAACACACCCCCTATAAGTCCTCAGACCGCACGGAACTTTATGAGGACGGTGAGAGTTTATAGCTATTTACCACCGTTCCTTTCTCTACTTGGACCAACACACCGGGCAGATGTTCGCTGCGATTGGGTTCAGACTTCCGATAAATTAAGTCACAGTCTTCAGATTCAAACACAATGTTGACGATATTCTCCACATGGGTAACTTTATCCAAACATATCTCAAAGTGGGTATTTTACTTCCTATAGGCTCTGTGGCTAGCTAAGAATTGAGTGAGACTATCGTTAATCTCAACATGCTTTATTCGTATCCACTTATCTATCTGCGAAATCAACTCCCTTTGGGGAGACTTCCCAGCGGCGTTGCCAGACTAATATGCATTTATTTCTTAAATGTTTATCTGATGGTATATGTTACTAGTTAGCTATTATATCGACTGGTGTCATTCCCGCTATCTTCTACACCTGGATCTCACAGCTCCTATGAAGGCATGGAGCACAACCGTTGCTGTCTTCGAGACTTCCTCGACCAAGCATCCTTCTATGCTAATAGTCAAATGCTAGGCAAAGGCAAAAAAGATTTTCCGTAGACTTTTGCTTCTCATCATTGCAGCGAAGAGTATATCTGCCATCAGTCCGGTTATAGCCCCTAAAAGGTTCTCCCTTAAATTCTGGACAGTTTTCCCGCTCTGGGACAATCTAAATGAGCCCAAATCTTCCTGTGGTCATAGCAAATGAGTGCATTCTTGTCCGTTCGCCATAAGGTGAAGTTCCTGTGACACCAGTCGTTTATTTTTTCCCAGAGCAACGCCGATGTGGTACCTGCCGGTGCAAGTTCATAAACCATGCAGTTACCATGCATTTATGTCCAAGGACCCATTTAAGGGTAACCATCAAAACTCTAACTATCTTTTCTAGACACTCCTGGCATTAATGAACAATTATCTCACATTTAGCACATTTTCTAGGGATCTTACGGCAGCTTTGTTATCAGTAAAGGTGAAGATATTCTTGTTGAATATCCCTTTAGAGAATATGCCGTGCGGCAATATTTATGGCCCTAAAACTGCACAACAATAGTTCGGTAACCTTCTAGACTTGTTTCTATAAGAAAACTCACAGCCAATATTTCCATGCCTCTGCTCCTCATCAGGGTATATATCAGTGGCTTCGCCAGCCAGCACCAAGCCATTTCGCATGTATAACTCTGCAAATATGAACTATTTGGAGTTACAATGAGTGCTTGTCACTTGCTTGCGATTTTGTAATTTTACACTACTCCATTATTCTCTACCCTGTCTATGTCCTAAGTGATAAAGTTCTACTAAATTAAACAAAACCTAACTTTTTTAAATTCAAATAAAAAACCTTTTCAACACTTATTGCTCTTCACCTTATCGCTTTCATTAATCGTTTCTTAACTACTTCACACAAAAAAAAAAAAAAAAAAAAAAAATTAAAATAAAAAAAGCATTTAATTCCAACATTTTAATTCTTCTTCCTTATCTGATATAACATGTTCTCTTCTTTATGTTCAACATAAATTCTAATAATAGATAAAATTCCATTCAGTAATCTAAAGTATCTTAATCACTTTTCTACAATTTTCTGGCTCAATTATAAAACGTTTCCAACCAGTAAACAGATACAAAAATACAAAAATCTCTAGTGAATTCGAACATATTACTCACTCAGTGCAAACGAAAACAACCAGGAAACAAGGTGTTAAAGCACAAATTAGAATGAGAGATTGACGTGAAACTCTTAAAAAGCTTTAAATTATCACGTGTCTGACCTAAAATTATAAAACCGAATAAAAGTGTTTTAAAAAATATTTTCTTTTATCACTACTCACCTCAAATGAGCCAGCATACTTGCGTTCATAAAACAAGGAGGAGATGCAATGCCATTCAATGCAATGCAAAGCGATGCAATGTGATGTGAAGAGAGCGATACAAGACAGAAGACAAAAATTTTGAGTAAAAAATAAGAAAAAAGTTCAACAAAGCCATGAAAATTGCTCTGTCAAAAGCCAAAAAAAAACAAGAAAATCATTTTCTTTAAGTTCCAACTAAATAACACCCTACATCAAAAACCATTCTTAACCGCATTTTCTCAGGGCCTATTAGGGCCATATATACTATATATTTTATTACTGTTCTCGAACGCAAACATTTTTTTTCTCCGTCACTTCTCAGGAAGCATATTGGCTTTCCACAAAGAATCTATTACTTTGTCTCAGTTTCAGTAATCAAGTATATGTTTCAAGCTAAGTAGTTAATACACTGTAGCTCCCTTCCATATGATTGCGTAGTGGTGTAAATCCTTGCTAAGTGGTGATTAACTTTTCTTAGCTTTGTAATTCTTTTTCCCCAGTAGATGGCGTTTTTTCCTGATCATACGTCCGGTGTTTGTCATTATTGCCAGAGGTAATCTGGAAGGTCAGGGTAGCTTCTTTTTTATTTTTTGAGATGAGGTCGTCTGGAGGAAAACTGAAGCCTCTTTAATTAACACTTGAAACTATTTCATTCAATTTTTTATCGTATTCTTTGCTGAGTCTCGAACCTGGACCGTTTGTATTGTTATGCGGGCGATCTAACCACTACACCAGGCCACTACCTTCGAACGCAAACACAAAATCCACCAATTCCCTATTTCCGAACCAATGACATACAGTGTATCGTTCAGCATTAATGGAAAAGCTTCTTAGGTTAATCAAAGCATTGACAGAAAAACTCTTAAAGTCTCGATGTCAAAGTGCTCACTGTGGCTCTGTTTAGTCCTTGGTGAATACTACATCTTACATTTAACGCATTGCAGCAATGGAAGGTATCTATAGACAAAGACCTTCTGAGTATAACCAAAGACATACCTATTTGTGGTTTCGCAGGCACTGAGAGAGTCAGTAAATTACGATCATGACTAATGACTTGGTGCAGACCAGTCACTTGTACTACTTCTACGCATGGCTTAAACCTAAATCGTAGAGTAAGGCTATTTTAGAATGTGTAAGGTCGCATTGCAACTTATGCGGTTAATGATGCAGTTTAGGTTTTAAAGAGAAGCTGCTACAGCCAGTTAGTGCATCCTCATTATCAACAGATATCCTCTTGGTATCTAAATCGCAATGTCGCCCGTGCAGGGAGGAAGACGCACCAAAGGTGCGTTTTCTCTGTGAATGTGTTGCTTTGGCAAACATTCGGAGAGGAACTTTTATGAAAGTCTTTACTGGGCTTAAACAGGTTCGTCGGCTACCACCCATTGAGAATATTACGTTCTTCATACGTAAAGTAGAGAGTATTCTTCTGGAGACTGTTCTGACTCGTGCTTCCAGACCGATCGGACAGAAGTATTGACTAGAAAAAAAATTACCTTCGAGGCTTGACGAGAGAATAAATTTTCATAAAACCCGAGACAAAACTCTAAGTTTTTTCTTGAATAATTGATGACTACATTCAGGGCGGCGGCGAGCCTTAAATGCGATCAATAGTGCAGTAAGGATTTAGATAGACCTCTAGCCCTGACAAACTAGGATGTTTCTTATATAGTAAGACACCTCTGGAACGTTGGTAGACCCATAGTATTAATACATGGCAATCAAGTCGCCATTTCTAGGTCCCTTGTAGCAGGTAAGCAATTAAAACCCTGATTTATCTAAATTTGTGATCCTGCACAGAAGTTGCTGAGATCTTTCATGCTCTATCGAATAAAAATATATGGGTTCTTCATAAGAATTGCTTTGTTGAGCCTCCTCACACGGTGCTTAAGGAACAGGCGAAAACAATGCGTCCACCAACGCTCCCACAAAAATTTTGATAGGACTTTCCCCTTTGCTAGGCGTCAGTACTTTTAGAACCCAACAAATACAAATCAACTCCTTAGGAAGCGTATCCCTACCATACAATATTGATAAAACTATAACCACCACTTGGTTCACAAAAGTTACTAGAACTTCCGATACCCATGATCTTTGAACTATACTAACAGTCAGAATTTGCAGGCTTTGACCAAGACACTTCTTCTTTAAGACTTCCAAGCCAAGTTTTGACTCTAACAAGCAGTATCCCCTTACGACAATCTAGTATCAGTGAAGCCTTTGTTTGCCTGATATCGTATAAAGAAAGTGCTAGACTTTTAGTTTCATGCGTTACAAAAATCTACCCAAACCCATCATACCACCAAGCACCTACGGTAGCTTTAGGTATAAAAACATTTTCCAAACTTAAATAAGAATGTGAAATTTTGAAAACTCTTGCATCGCAAAGAAACCCGCTGACAATCGTTGATGGTGTTTTTCGATTTGATGCTTGATGGCTGGTTGGCTGGCTGCATGCTGAGTTTACCATAAAATATCAGAAAGTTGAGGAGGGAAAGCGTAGTGGTAGTGGTAGTGTTGGCACTTGTACACATACAACTACTTGACCAACAACCAACCAACATAAATGACTCTTAATACGATGTAGTTATTTGACCTGGCACGTATTTGATTGTTGTAGTTTTGCAACCTGCAACAATATTGTTGCTGCATACTCATTGAACGTACTCAACTCTATTCTTATAAGTAAGTACGTATTAAGAAGTAGTGGTAGCCTATAAAAAAGGTAATCAACCAAATGTCTGGTACTTAAGCTTCTATATTGTTGAAGAAAAAAAAATTGTATTTTTTATTTTTATTGATGACAGTCAATAAGGCAAATATTGAAAGAAAAACCTACAAAATGTATGCAATAATTAATTGAGCTTTGAAAAGAAGGCGAAATTAATTACTTCTTATTCTATGAGAGTTTAAATGAAAATATTATACATAAATATGATGAATTCAAGAGATAGAAATTATTCTTTAAAAAAATTCAATAGTTACCTGGCTTCAAATAAGAGGTTTCCCAAAAAGAACTTTGTTACTCAAAGCAAAAACCATAATATTTTTTTTGTATTTAAAATGTAGGAAACAGTGGTTTGGAAGTAATGAATAAAAAAAGTTAATTCAGTGGGATGTTATCCGTTGAAAAACAAAGACAGCGTAAAAACGCTGTCATGATAGCAAAAGCATGTTATTTGTATTCGCAATATGAAACTTTGCTGGAGTACTCATGCCATACATTCTACCGGTACTAAGATAATAGGTTTTCGGAAGAAGGATATAAAAAAAACTTGGGCACGATGCTTTAAAAAAACCCATTAGAGCTTTATGCGATTCACTAACCAATTAACTAAAAAAGGATGCGTTCTACGAAAAAAAGGGTACTTCGTTAAAATGTGTCATTATTAGGAAAAAGCTTGCGTATATCGTCAGACCACATACCATTATAGTATGGATAGAATAATGAAACACACGCCACACTACGACAATGCTTTAATGAATTGGTACAATTGGCTACCCTACCGTCATTAATAAACGTCTTCGCCCTCTCCTATAAGCGAGAATAGCTAAAATAGATTTTGAAGTACCGGCTATACATGAAAGTTGCATTACATCCTAGATCGGACATAAAGGGTGGGCCATTTAAAATTTTAAATTTTAAAATGTAATAAAACAAAAACGGTTTGAAATTTTTCCAAATTTATTTTTTTGTTGCGAAGTACAATTGTTTTATTTCATTCATGTGTCTGCCGCGGCTGGCTTCATAATACCACATTTGATCGGACTAATTTTCGAGAACTTTTTTGAATGTATGGGGTCGTATCTCGGCAGTGACATCACGAATGTTGGCCTTTTCTTTAATGACGCCCCACAGAAAATAGGCCAACGGTGGCAAATCGCAGCCTCTTGGCAGCCAACAGACATTAACATTTCGGCTAATTAAACGGCCATCAAACGTTTGACGTTATAAATCGATTATTGGATGAGATGTCTGGCAAGGTGCACCATCCTGTTGAAACCAAACATCGATCACATTAGAGCTGGCCCAAAAAAATCGGTTATCATGTCGCGATAGTTATCACCGTTGATCGTAATGGTTGCGCCGTCCTCAGTTTCAAAAAAGAAATATGGGGCAATGATGCCTCCGCTCCACAAGCCGCACCCGTAATGTGTGCATTGGCTTCTGTAAGACTACGTTTGAGTTTTCTGAGCCCCAAATACAGAAATGTTGCTTATTAACGTACCCACCAAAATGATTTTTTTTTTTTGACAATTTTTGACCAATTGGCCTTGTTTGGCGTAAATCGAATCATTTCGTTCAGTGGAGATAATATACCGAGTTTTGTGACAGATGCGAAATAACCGCTGGTTCATATTTAAACAGGTAGATGGCCCACGCGCTAGGTCTTGTAAATATGAAGGAGGGCGTCAAAAGGAGTGAAGTATTTCCTACATCGTTTTAAAATACCGAGACACTTGTATACTCCCTTTGACACTCGAAAAATGTGATTGTTTCACCGAATGTCACAGTTAATTCTCATGCGAAAAACATCAAGTACTTATCTACATTACCAATGATGACACCACACCACTACGTCTGTGTGATAGGAAACAAGATTGGGTCTTAGTCGTAGTCCTTAGGCTTTCAGCAGTTTTCAACGATTAAACAGAAATTCTCTTCACCTTAGGCTGTTTTTTAGCTTCATAAGAACTATCGATAACGATAACTATGGTTTAACAGCCGAGAATGTCAAACTCTGTCGATATTTCTATTCAGTAAAGTTTGACAACTCATCATGAATCGTTTAACGCTTGAACAGCGCTTCCAAATTGTGGAAATTTACTTTGGAAAAAATAAATCTGTTCGCGACGTTTATAGAGCACTTCGTCTATTTTACGTTCAACATAATCCGCCTAGTGAGCAAGCAATTCGTTCAGTTATTGATCGTTTCCACGCTTATTTTACTCTTCTCGATAAAAAATTGACTGTTTGGTGCGCTTTACACGCCGGCGGCATCATCTATCCATACTATATTTACGGTGAATGGCAAGCGATATCGAGACATGTTGACTGAATTTTTGAAAAGAAAAACATGATTTGAACAGCGCGCTTTATTGCAAAATCAATTTGGTAACAACTTTCTTCCCAGATTTGCCCCTCGATTACTTTGTATAAGGCTATGTTAAGTTATTGGTTTATACCAATATTCAAACCTTTATTGTAGCCATACGGCCAGTTTTATAGGGAAATGTAATCAAAAATTGAACTGATCGATTGGACTCGTAGTGAAGATTTGTCATGAAATTAATTACCAGAATATAATAAAACACTTTCATTCCAACAATTTTTCTGTCTTGTATTATCAATTAACGTTCTCAAGCTCTTAAAAAGACACCCTATATACATATGTATGTAATCATCAAACCAAAGATTTATTTTGTTCCTGATTGCTAAATATGAGAAAAAGCATAATATATCGTACTCTTGGTTGTTCAGCTTTTAATGACAACAAATGCTACAAAATAGTCCCTCTTCTAACAACACTGATTAGTCAATTTAGTAGAGACTTAAACCATAAAGTTAACCAATACTCTGTTGACTGATCTCCAAACTGATTTGGGTTTAACTATAAAATACATTTTTTTTAACAATTCACAGTAGTCCCAAGACTCAGTATACTTATGCTCACATACACATAAACAAAAGCTAAAAACCAATACTCACCTTTTAAGTCAAGATTTCAATGAAAGCAACAACAACAACAATAAATGTGTGGTTGCGCTTAAACAAATCGTCTAAGCCAAGTTAGTATGCGATCATAACTCGAAGTGTTTAAACGTGCACGCTGTTCGTTGCGGTCGAGTAAAAAGTGAGAGTAAATTGAAGGAGAGAAATTCAATTAAAATAACAGAGAAAGAAAGATATAAAGAAAACAACAACTTCAAAAACGTTTAATTTAATACTCGGTTTTTTGTAGTATTTGTTCCACAACAACAAAACCAACAAAATAAAGTTTTGTTTATTGCAGAAAAAACAAATCTGGTTTTACGGCTAAAATTTGGTACAACAAAGAAAAGAAAAACAAGAATAATTGAGTGTCTCAAAATTAAAACAAAAAGAAGTTATCAAAATATATACAAAAAGATATCGGGAAAAAAAATATATTTTTTTTTTGCAATTTTTCTTCACACAAATTTCCAAAGTGCGTTTTGCCTGCTGTAAGCGATTTCTTTCCGATTTTACTATTTCTTTCCACCGTTTCTTTTGTATCGCTTGTTAAAAATTGTTGTTGCAATTATTGTTATTGTATTGTTATTGTTATTTATTGTTTTTCGTTTTTGTAGATTTTTGTTATTTTATTTTCATACTTGAATAGAGAATTAATTTTTATTATTTTTAACATTGCCGTTGCCGTTGCCGTAGCTGTTTCTACTGCTGCTGTTTTTGCTATTTTTAAACGAATTACGTGAGTTGAGCAAAAAAAAAATAAAGTTAAAAAGCATTTCAAGAAAAAAAATTCATTTTAATCCAATAAAATTTCAAAGTCTTGAAATCTTATTAAAAATTATTAAAAAAAAAATACAAGAAAAGAGAAAATTGTGTTATTTTTATAAAAAAGTTTTAAAAAATTTCCTAGAAAAGATATAAAATTTATATCCATTACCTTTCAAAACAAAAAAGAGTTCGAAAATAAATCATAACGCCTCAGATAACAAAAAAAAAAAGGAAAAAAATCGCAGTTTATTTTTGTGTTGGCTTAAACGAGTTTTGCAAAACTATTCAAAGAATTTTCATCAGCACCACAGGCAGAAAGCATTGAAGCATTAAAGTATTCCCAGGTAAGTTTGCAATTTCTTTCCATACAATACAATTTAACAGAAAATATAAAATTAGAGCACTATTTAGGCTATTTAATATTAAATTAAATAACAACTATTATAAGTAGTGTTAAAATGTACATATCGTCAACTAAAATCGAAAACGCCGTAGGCGACAAAAAATTCAAAATCTACTTTTTGTTCGATTATGACATATTTTGGGTAATAATATCATAATCAATCAAAAATCATGTCTGAACTTTTTGGCGCCTTCGGTGTTTTGGATTTTAGGTGACGATATAGTATATTACATAGACAGTAGTACGAGGGCGGATTTTTTTTTTTTTTTTAACCATTCATTTCTCAACATAGTCTCCTTTTAGCTCAATACACTTAGTAAGACGATTTTCCAACTTTTTTGTACGATTTTGGGAACTCCTCAAAATACGCATTAGTTTCAGTAATCACTCCTTCGTTTCAGATGAATCTTTTTCCTGCGAGCCATTTATTCAAGTTTGGAAACAGGAAATGGTCACTTGGGGCTAAATCTGGACTATAAGGTGGATGATCAACCAATTCGAAGTGGATTTCTCGTAGTTTTAGCATCGTATCTAATGCTGTGTGAACCGGTGCGTTGTCTTGAAGAAAAAGCACTTTTTTCTTGTTTAAATGTGGTCGTTTTTCTTTGATTGCATCAACCAATTGATCCAATAATGCACGATAATACTCTTCTGTGATTGTGTATCCTTTTTTAAGATAATCGATGAGCAATATTCCGTGTGCGTCCTAAAATACAGTGGCCATAATCTTGCCAGCCGATTTCGCTGTCTTCGCCTTCTTCGGATAACTTCCACCAGCTTCCATCCATGGCTCCTATTGATTTTTGGTTTCAGGTGTGTAGTGGTGGATGCTTTATCATGTCCAAACACCGCTGTGAAGTGATCTGTCGAACTCGTTTTTGTTCAACCCTGAGCAAACGCGGCACCCATCTTGCCGATAGCTTTTTCATATGCAAATGCTCACGCAAAATGTTGAACACACGTTCATATGATATGTTTACCATTTCAGCAATCTCACGTATTTTGACCCGTCGATCATCCATAACGATATCGAGGATTTTCTTGATATTTTCTTCAGTAACCACCTCTTTTGGCCTTCCTGTTGATGGTATTGTTGCAGTGCTTGTTCGGCCCCGTTTAAATTCAACAATGCAATATTGTACCATATAATCTGACGGAGCAGATTCGCCGTAATGTTTATCAAGCTTTTCTTTTGTCTATTTCGCCGTTTTGCCTTTCAAATAATAATGTTTAATCACCACACGAAATTCACTTTTTCCATTTTCCAAGAAACACAAAAGTTGCTTACTTCAAACGACTACAACAAATAAACTAATCAATGAATTTGGCTAAAATTTTAAAAGCTGACGTTTGACAGATCGTAATTTCTAAGAAAAAAAAGTTTTTGTTTTTTGTGCTGCCATCTAGCGCTAGGTAGCTTCAATGTCAATCCGCCCTCGTATTACACTGTCAGTGACTTGATTAGGTTCATGTATTTCAATTTCGCTAAAAATATACTTTAAGACAAGACTTTACTTAAACTAACATTAACCCTAACCATCCTAACTCGGGTACCACGGTACCCAAACGTTTTCTAAAGTCAAATTTTTCTTAAACAAAACAAGTTCCTTCAGCTAAATATGTTTTTTAGTCTTGTGCCATTCTCGTCTCTCCTGATCTACTTGAGTTGGCTGTATAGCCATTCGAAGTCAAATAGTCTTTACCCTCCAGATAAAGGTACCCGGGTACCCGTAAATATTTTACTACGTTTTGTATGATAAAGATAAAAATATAGTATTTTTTGGAGAAGCAATTATTTAAATTAAATTTCGAATCATTAGCGTTACAACGATTGCAACGTCCATTTATTGATAACCGACCAGTTTTATCTCACTTAGCAGTAGCTGATGTACATATAGCATCCTGGCCAACTTCTTGGGGGTAAGTTTTGTTTGTCATAAGATCTAGAGGTGTGTTATTCGATTATGATTGGCTCTTTCGTTCACTTTTTTACCTGTCAGCTCTACGCCAAGTGATATCAAGAATTCTCGGCAAGAGCAACAATTTTTTTATTATTTTTTATTTTTTTGTACTGGGGTATAAGGCTAGAGTATACAAAAAATGCGCCTAATGCAGCCACATCAGTAGTAAAAGAATATCTATTTGTTTAGCGTTTGCTGTCGTATTTGGACACCATCTGGTCCATAATATCTACACCGCCTCTTGTTTTATTTAAGAATAGAAAAGAGGAGATTCCTTTTTATTATTAAAAGTTTAACTTCCTCGAGTATAAGGCATTGTTGATAGAAAGCAGACACTCTTTAACTTCTTAGTTATTACAAACAAAAGAGTTTCGATTTTGTTGAAAGCATATTGGGGTGTAGCTGTATCATCCGGTGGATTTGGCCTCAGCTCTTTTAGATTATATAGTATATTTTGCTTTGCCGAACAGCACCTACGAGATTTATTCGTTTAACTTAAAGCCAATTGACCAGAGGGAGTGACATACACAAATTAGCTGTTATTACATATATTACATATTGTCTGTAAATATCAAGCAGAACTAAAATAATATTTTGTTCTACATTTACTTGTTGCCGACCTGGTTCAACCACTGTCACATTTTCACCTGAATAATAGCCTGTAGATGGTTGTCGACATACTTTAAATAACGAAGAATGAATGGGCTTTGTTTAAGCGCTGATCTTGTAAAAGTATTAATTTAATGTATTACGCGCAGTGCAATATTTGCTGAAATCAATAGCAACTTAACTGTGCTTTCTACAATGGAAGTCTGTAATTTCCCCAAAAACCTAAAGGAGTATAAATGCTGCTACCATTTATAACCATGAAGTTCTTCCACAGAAATAAAAAAAATACAAGGTTTCATCTTTAAACTACAATATCTGCTTCAAACACACACGGGTACCTGGATACCTATGTCAGGAGTCTCTGTGTGTAAATGCTATCAATAATGACGTAAATGCAATGATTATCGTTTTTCGTCTTTTGATATAAATCGATAGTACTCGATTATTGGCACCATTACAACAAATTTTATAGCTAAAAATAACTAAAAACAAAAATCTTCTCCTGTAAAATTTGTATTTTGTCGCTTACGTCTTTTTCGCATTACAACAAATTTTATACCTACAAAATTTACCTTTATGATTTTACAGCAACAACAAAAAAGAATTTGTACAAAAATTAGAAAAAAAAATAATTAAAAACAAAAACCTTCTTCTGTAAAAATTGTAATTTGTCGCTTACGTCTTTTTCGCAGTTATGGCTCGATATGTACATACCTATGTCATTGGTCTATCAGTTTAGTCTTTTGAATGAATTATCAATTTAATTTTTTGAATGTTAAATAATTATAAATAAATATTCAAAATTAATAAATTTAAATCTTTTGACTTCTTTTTAACAACTTTAGACAAAAAAGTATCTTTCGAATCGTAAATTTCTTTAAATATTTGATAATCTTTTGAATTATTTTCATTACGGTTTATCAACGGTTTTGTCTATAAATAATCAAAAATTATACCAATGGTTTTGAATAAATTAAATAAGAAATTTATACAAAAAAAACCTCTTTAAAAATTATATAATATTTATAGACTTTAAATATATAAAACCAAAAAGAAGTTTGATAAGTCGACTCTTTTTTTCTATTTAACAAATTTGTAAATTCCTACAAACTAGTAAGGCTATCAAGTATCATATATAATACTTCCTTTTCTTATATAGGGTCCGCCAAATAATTTTTTTTTTTTAAATGCTATAAAAAAAACTACTGAATATTTTCTCAAATTTCTTTTTTTATTTGAAAGTACAATCCTTTCGGTTAATAATGGAAAATAATTTCATTCAAATGGCTGTCTCGGCTGGCCATGCAGTAGCCTAAACGAGCATAATTATCGGCTGTGTGCAGCTGTATTTCACCAATGGCTTCACGAATATTGTCCTTTAAAGCGTCAATTGTCTCTGGCTTGTTGGCGTAACACTTATCTTTGACGGCACCTCACAAATAATAGTCCAGCGGTGTCAAAACGCAGCTCCGAGGTGGCCAAGCGACATCAGCTCTGCGGCTGATAATGCGATCTTCAAAAACAGGGCGAAAGACATCGAGTGTAGCTGCGGCTGTGTGGCACGTAGCGACGTCCTGTTGAAACCAAATGTTGCTAATATCCTCCTCTTCAATTTTTGTGAACAAAAATTCGTTCAATATGGCCCGATAACGATTGCCATTGACTGTAACGGCCACTCCTTGCTCATTTTTGAAGAAAAATGGCCCAATTATGCATCTAGACCAAAATCCGCACCAAACAGTGACTCGTCTTGGGTGTATCGGCTTTTAAATGTATGCGTGCGGGTTTTCTGTGCCCCAAATGCGACAATTTTGCTTGTTTACATACCCGCCGAGATCGAAATGAGCTTCATCCGAAAAGATGATTTTTTTTTGGCAAAATCGGCATCTTCTGTAAGTCGATCGCAGGCCCACTTAGCGAAGCGTATACACAACCATATTCGTTTAGCGGAAGAATAAAACTAATTATCTGTCAAATCAGACATGAGATAAGTGTTAGCATTCACGAAATAAGCACTAGTTGAAAAAAACGTTAAATGGCGGACCCTTTAGTTTTATTTAACGGTCAGAATTTTTTTTTTATTTTTTTTTTTTTTTTTTTTTGTAGATCAGTGTAATTATTTGTAAAAATAGGAATTTTGATGACGAGTCCTAACGCATATGCTCATACACACACATATATAATTCCCGCGGAGTCCCAACTGAAGGGACTTCTCACAAGCAATGACTTGTACCGAATTCTATTTTTAGACTTACTTAAAGGGACGCACAGTTTAACGCTGGGCTCCGAACGGCAGAACGACATTAGTTAGAGAAGTTTTTCATAGCGTAAACACTCAGTCAATGGCTAATATTGCGCCTATATGAACTTGGCAGTGAAGGGGTTAATAGCTCTTTTTTACAAAATATATTATCCAAAAATATGTTTTATTTTATTTTATTTTATTTCTTTCATTGACAACTAATACAAACCAACCATTATTGTTACAACTGTTTAGAAAAATCAGCTGTTGTATTAACATTTCTTATTTCATTGCATTTTCTGTTTAGCAATATGGATTAGAAACCATTTTTATTTCATTTTAATGATTTTTTTTTAATTTTTATTTTTTTTTATAAAAACCATTGTTTGAAGGTTGTTTTTAAAATGCATTTCTATGAATTTATTAATTAAGGGCGAATTCATAAACAATGGCAATACAAAGCCATATAACAAAAAAAAAATAATACGAATGAATAACTTCTTTATTATAAAACGAAAAAAATGAAACACCCACATTAATTAAAAACAAAATAAAATAAAATCTAATTTATTAACTCATCAACAAGCTAGCAAACATAGGTGGTTATATAAAAAAATGAAAAAAAGTTATTGCTTTGAAATCCATTAAAACCATAACAAACACTCACATCATATCGACTAGATTTTTTTGTTTGTTTCACTTTTTCAAATTCTGTTAGTGTTTTACACCTTTTTTTTTTAAATATTGTTTTTTTTCACTTTGACTTAAATGAGAGATACAAACAAAAAATCATTAATAAAGTTAATGATTTCGAAGACTAAATTTGGTGTGATCTTTTTCAGTTAAGGAAATATATGATTATGAATATTCAAGGTTACGAGATGTAATTTTTGAATTTTTTCTTTTCATTTTAATCGCTCCACTATAACAAACAGAAGCTCCAATTTTAATAGCAGAACAAATACCGAACTCTGTAAACCATGTACTGCCGTGGCCATGAATTTGATTTAATGGCTGAACTAATTCAATGTCAAATTTAATGAAAATGAAAATCATTAAATTAACATTCTTAGCTTAAGCTTTTCTCATAAGCTAATTTATGAGGAAAAGGGAAGAAAATAAAATTAAAACAATGTCTGTCCAAAAATTAGTTATGAATTTGAATTAAATGGTAAACGCAGATAAAAAATTTTCTACTGAATCATAACATTCATAGAATGGGTTTTTTTATGTGCACATGCGCTCCCGTGACGAAAATTTTCATGATTATTTGCGAGATGACGTACTGAAGATAATGGCAGCCTTAGTTGATGAAGATGTGAGTGCGTGTTCTCTCACTACATCTATTCGATGTTGTCTCCAATTGTGTATTACAACGAGATTTTTTCTCGCTGAGAGGTACAACCTGGGGACTCAACACAAAGCTGGCAGACTCGACTAAGACGCCGACATTTGGCTTCGGGCTCGCAAACTGACTTGCAAATTATTATTATCCCTTTGAATAACCGAATCACTTTTCAGCTCCATTTTAAGACAGAAAACTTATTGAACCTATTTTTGTTGTAGTGGATTTTTGTAAAAATGAATGCAAAAATTGTTTCGACTAATGAGGCCAGTACATTGTGAGGATTCAGAAGGTGATCGGTGCCTCTAAGGTTTCGTAATACTCAGGAAAATTTTGCTACAACTTTTATACATTTTATTACTTAATTTCGCTGTGTGCCGCTGTGGTATAGTAGACACCCGCCTACCAAACAGAAGGTCGTCGGTTCAATACCATGCCAGACCATCTTCAAAAAAAAAAGTTTTTCAACAGCGGTATCACCTCATAACATTAACCAGTTACTAGGTTCTGAGTATTACTACTATTGAAAACTTCTTTAAATGCATTTGCCGTTCGGAGCCGGCGTTAAACTATAGATCCCTTTCAATGAGTTTAAAAGTAGAATCGGGTGCAGCTCATTGACTAAGAAAAGTAGCCATATTCCTTCATGGAAGGTTATGGGAATTAATATAATATAATAATATTACTTAATTCACTTTCGTTAATAAATTTGTGTAAGTAATTTATAAGGTAACCACTGTCGATACTAAGAGCAGTAAGTTTATATGGAAGCAAGTTTAATAAAAAGCTACATAATGCTGAATAAAATGTATTATTTGCCATATGACATAATGCCCAAATATCACTTTTGGAAACAATATTAAAAAAAAAAATACTTTTGATTATTCCTTACATAGGCTTAAACAGTTACACAGTGAAAAAGAAATATTTCGAAAGTCAAAAACAAAAAAGGAAGTCCCGAAAGGACCACCAGGCACTATTGCAGGACACTGCCACCCATGGGATCTGTTGTGCCCTTTCCCGTCTATAGTTTTTTCAGCATATCTGCTGCCTTCCCAATGAACACCAGCAGATTTGAAACCATAATGAATATAATGAATATTGCACCCAGTGAGACCCTATGTCTACTAAAACATTTTCACCAAAGCCTATCAAGAAACCCACATTCACACAATATGTGTTCCGCTGTCTTTGACGCCTACAAACATCCACTTCTATGACTGCCATACTCTTCAGATGCGCTCTTAATCCACAGCAACTCCCTATGGAGTTTCAAGTTCGGTCTGCCATACTTGAGAAATTCAAAACGATGCCCAAATTGCGAACCGATCGCCGCAATAGAGTAGTGAAGTTCCCTTTGAGCATTCCAATATTTTAAGAATCCAACTTTTGATTAGATTTAGGATGATAGTAAGTTCTGTTGCTGCGGAAGGTCCCAACCAGTATAGGGTGGCATGTTACCATTTCTGGTGAACGCATCCGCTATTTTATTACCATCTATTCCACACTGTCCAGTTACCCAAACACCTAGACTTATTTCCAAGTAAAAGTTTTTGCAAGGTATCGTGGTAATATTTGACCAGTCTAGGGTTTGCAAATAAAAATCGCCAAAATAATAATTATGCTTATCAACATCTGTAATACGGCAAGCCTACAAATCATAACAGAGTTAACATAAGCAGCCGACTTTTGGTCACACATCTCTTCGAATAGGGAAAATTACCGACTTTAACTCGTATATGAAAAGTCGATATGTTTGTATGGTAGCGCAACGTAAATGGCAGCAGTTAAATATTCCATGCAAGCATTCATTAACCGTTGTTTACTGCGCATTCTGAAAATATCCGGCTAGGCACGATATCCACCAATTCATTAAACAAAACTCTAATCACCGAGAAGTATGTTTTTCTTCTGTCCTAAGCCCGGTTAATATTCAACTTAGTTCTTAGCTTATAAGTGAGTCCACATTTTTAAGGTGTTTGAAAAATTAGAAAACCAGATTTATTTATTGTATTTGGAGTACCTTTCAAAATAATAGTATCACTTCCTAGTTACCCGGTGGTGTATTTCAGTAATATTGTCACTATATTGTCATCGATGAACCAGCGTCACAATATTAGTATCAAGTCCAAATTTTTATGGAATCATGGTAAATGAATAATTCCATTGATGAATTCTCGTGATAATAACAAAAACAAGGATATTTATGTATGACACTGTCATAGTAATGTCATCGGACGAAAGAAGTTTAACGACTTTGTCTGTTATGAGTTAACCACATGCTGAAATTTAGCGACATTGTCTATTAAAGGGTCCGCCATCTAACGTTTTTTTCAACTAGTGCTTATTTCGTGAATGGTAACACTTAGCTCGTGTCTGATTATAGAGATAATTAGTTTTATCCTTCCGCTGAACGAATATGGTTGTGTATACGCTTGAACAACACTGGGAAATATTGCGTACGATCGACTTACAGAAGATGCCCATTTTTCCCAAAAAAATTATCTTTTCAGATGAAGCTTATTTTGATCTTGCCGGGTATGTAAACAAGCAAAATTGTCGCATTTGGGGCACAGAAAACCCGCACGCATATATTGAAAAGCCGATACACCCAAGACGAGTCACTGTTTGGTGCGGATTTTGGTCCAGAGGCATAATTGGGCCATTTTTCTTCGAAAATGAGCAAGGAGTGGCCGTTACAGTCTATGGCAGTCGTTATCGGGCCATGTTGAACGAATTTTTGTTCACAAGAATTGGAGAGAAGGATATTAGCAACATTTGGTTCAAACAGGACGGCGCTACGTGCTACACAGCCGAATCTACACTCGATGTTTTGCGCCCTGTTTTTGAAGATCGCATTATCAGCCGCAGAGCTGATGTCGTTTGGCCACCTCGGAGCTGCGATTTGACACCGTTGAACTATTATTTGCGAGGTGCCGTCAAAGATAAGTGTTACGCCAACAAGCCTGAGACAATTGACGATTTAAAGGACAATATTCGTAAAGCCATTGGTAAAATACAGCTGCACACAATCGATAATGTGCTTAAAAATTGGACCGATCGTGTAGACTACTGCATGGCCAGCCGAGGCAGCCATTTGAATGAAATTATTTTCCATTATTAACCGGAAGAATTGTACTCTCAAATAAAAAAAGAAATTTGAGAAAATATTCAGTAGTTTTTTGTATATCATTTAAAAAAAGAAATATTTGGCAGACCCTTTATAAGTCGACTACATGCTGGACAATGCAGGATTTCGTCTGCTCCACCTCTCCACTATAGAATAAAGCATTAATGGTTCCTGATGATATTATCTGTTAAGACTCACTAATAAAGGGACGCCTGCAAGACAAAATCATCTTCTGTCATATATAAAAATTTGGTCATATATGAAACCAAAGAAAATTTATCGTCAATCACTGATGATTTACCATTGTCAGCGTTTGTCATGATAATTGACTATGACGTTCGCCAGCGAGAAATCACATATGGCGTTCACCGCAGATATGTCTCGAAACAACTGACGTTCGCCAACGGGTATAGGAATGACATATCAGTAAGAAAATAGGCATAACTGTCATACTATGCCAATATGCGCCTATTGGTGCATTATGTTTTCATTATGAAATGTTGTTTCCGTTAATGAAAACACCTTACTCGTAAGTGCAATTTAAATGTTTCATAAGAACAATTTGTGAAGTTTGCCCAATTTGATTAACATGAGTTTATAATCTTCATTACCAACTGATGTCACATAAATGTCCATTCAAAAGGGGTTGTATTACTGAGAGACAACTTGTAGGGTTCTAATATGCTATGTTACATGTAACGCCTAATAACTGCAGTAAGATAATTAAGTTTAAAATATTCTCTATAATTTTAATACGTTTTTTATACTATCGATTGTATCTTTTCTTTTTTGACTGCCATAGTAAATAGGCGTTTGCTTAAAATCTGTTCTAAAATAGAAACGTTGTTAATTCAAATAAAACGCTTTTAATTTCTTTTTCTGCATCTCTGTTCTGTCAACTTGTTGTTTATAAAAAAAAAAATTAAATCTTGTTTTATACACCACATTAGATCACCGAAAACAAGACGTATGATTGTATCACTCGTTTTGAGAGAAAAAAAAAATAAATCTGAGAAATATTTACAAATCCATTGTTAAAGTATTTGTTGTATTTTTGTATTATTTTTCAATAGTTAAGCTGCTTAGCAGTTGCTTACATTTTGTACAAAATCCATAAACTGCTGTTTTCTACTCAGCATTAGCATGTTAGTGTTTTAGACTTCGACTGACTGTAATAGAAGAGAAAAAATGAAAAAAAATATGCAAATTCCAGTTTAAACATGTGAGCGTAATAACGCCTTCATCTTCTTGTTTCCTCTGTCGACGTCTCAGTCTAAGCGAAAATAAAAACAAAAAATAAAAATTTAGAAAAAAATAAATACTCGTTCGTTGTACAATCATAAAAAGACAGTTTCTGATCACAAAATCAGTTTGCGTTTCCAATTCAAATGGAATACGAAATAATTTAAAAAAAAAACAACAACAAAAAATGTGAATAAAACAACTTTGAAAAATACCTCCTCGCTGGTTTGTTATTTAAGATAAATAAAGAAGATCAGATCTCTTACTTTTTTTGTTTTTTTTTTTTTTTTTTTTTGTTATTTTGTACGTAAAATGTACTCAAATCAAATGAAGCGACATTTTTGAGATTGTTTTGTTTCGTTACAAGCATAAGTTCTAAGTTTTAATGTAACATTTTAGGTGTGAATCTAAGTGTGATTTTCTACTTTTTTTTTAATTTTGATTTATTAGATAAAAATTTATGTTGTTTAGTAACAGATTGTATGTAATGAATATTAATGAATATACAGGTGCGTTATTATATTTAAATGGAATTCCAATAGGTACCTCTTAAAATATTTTGATTCACCAATGATTGTAAAACCTTAAATATATTTTAGTCCAAAGAAGATTATTCAATAATTAATACCCTTCCGTCCATTCAAAGCTTTTAATCATAATGCTGAACCTAATGTAAAACATAATTTGATAAATTTCAGTTGAAGGAGTGGCAAAAAAAAAGTCTTACCTTTTTTTATCGTTACTCCTCTTGGGAACACATGAATGCTACAAAGCATTTTTGCATTGTTTCGGTTTTTTTGTAATCATTAATATGTAATATTTCTTCCTGCTAACCAGGTCTACTGTAACTGGTCTAGGTTGATGCCATCTATCATTGCCTAGAAACAACGATCTCTATGTATTTGGTGTAGTGGTGAGTAGTCTTTACTCATAATAGACTTCTACCTTCTTCTTTACAATGGCGGCCAGGGAGTTTCTTGAATAGATCATCTAAAGGTGATCAAAGCTTCATTAGCTACTTTGAATTTGAAACCATGATTAAAAAGCATTTTCTCTGCCATTGCCGGAATTCGAACTTAGACTGCTATATATAGGTTTTGTATGGAAGCACTTAACCACCACATCATGTTAAAATAATAAAAACTGTGTAAGGTCCGGTCTATTAAAACTTCTCAGCCAAGTGCCATCAATTTTTGGCGTGTCATCGAAGATATGTGTGGTCTGGCCAGTGTTGCCAACAACAGTTTTATGAATTACCATAACCGGCATCAAAATTATACATATGAAGAAAAATTACACACGAAGTTCTGTTTTTGCGAATATTATATACATACAGTAGCTCCAAGGTATAATCTGATAAGATTTTTTGTCATAGAAAAGTCCTCTACATATTCCCATAACATTCCATGTAGGAACATAGGAACTTCTCTCAGTCAATGAGCTGCACTCGATTGTACTTTTAAACTCATTGAAAGGCACCTACAGTTCAACGCCAGCTCCGAACGGCGAATGCATTTAGAGAAGTTTTCAATAGTAGTAATACTCATAACCAGTTATTAGCTAATGTTAAGAGGTGATACCGCTGTCGAAAAACTTTTTTCTATTATTTTAAGATGGTTTGGCATGGTATTGAACCGACGACCTTCTAGTTGGTAGGCGGGTGTCTTACCTACCATACCACAACGGCATCCTCCACACATAAAATAAATAAATAGATATTTCAGGGCAGTAATTATACATCAAATATCGGGTCCGCCATCTAAGGTTTTTATTTCAACTAGTGCTTATTTCGTGAATGGTAACACTTAGCTCATGTCTGATTTGACAGATAATTAGTTTTATCCTTCCGCTGAATGAACATGGTTGTGTATACGCTTGAACAACGCTGGGAAATATTGCGACATTACTTTGAAAATCATGGTAATGTTGCAGAATGTGTGCGGTGTGTTCAGATGAAGCTTATTTTGATCTTGGCGGGTATGTAAACAAGCACAATTGTCGCATTTGGGGCACAGAAAACCCGCACGCATACATTGAAAAGCCGATACACCCAAGACGAGTCACTGTTTGGTACGGATTTCGGTCAAGAGGCATAATTGGGCCATTTTTCTTCGAAAATGAGCAAGGAGTGGCCGTTACAGTCAATGGCGATCGTTATCGGGCCATGTTGAACAAATTTTTGTACACAAAAATTGAAGAGGAGGATATTAGCAACATTTGGTTCAACAGAACGGCGCTACGTGCCACACAGCCGAAGCTAAACTTGATGTTTTGCGCCCTGTTTTTGAAAATCGCATTATCAGCCACAGAGCTGATGTCGTTTGGCCACCTCGGAGCTGCGATTTGACACCGTTGGACTATTATTTGTGGGGTGCCGTCAATGATAAGTGTTACGCCAACAAGCCAAAGAAAATTGACGCTTTAAAGGACAATATTCGTGAAGCCATTGGTGAAATACAGCTGCACACAATCGATTATGTACTTAAAAATTAGACCGATCGTGTAGGCTTCTGCATGGCCAGCCGAGGCAGCCATTTGAATGAAATTATTTTCCATTATTAACCGGAAGGATTGTACTTTCAAATAAAAAAAGAAATTTGAGAAATTATTCAGTAGTTTTTCTTTTATAGCATTTTCAAAATGCAAAAATTTTCAATGAGATTAGTAAAAAATGGTTAGGTACCACGTGTTCACAGTTTTTAGAACAATTGATTTATTTAAAACCGTAAACTCATAAACTATGTGTCGCTGTGGCATGGTTAGGTAAGACACCAGCCCACCAAAAAGATATCCTCAGTTTAATCCCAGGCCAAACCATCTGAAAAAGAAAACAACAATTTTTCTATAGGGGCATCACCTCAGGCCCTCTTTAATGAGTCTAAAAATCGGGTGTAGCCCATTGACTGACAGAAGTTCCAGTGTTCCTCTATGAAATGTTTGGGAATTACTATTAATATCTCTGCACTACAATGCTTTATTCTAAAGCCTTGTTACCAGTCATTAACTCGTGAATTACAAAAATATTTAATTACAATCGAACAGCTTAAACTCATTTATGAAGAGGTTAATTAAAGCACACATTCAAACGTTTTTGAAGTGTTTTTGGCAGCATCAACTTTTTTTTTTTTTTTGTTGAAAATTTTTTGGTAATAATCTTGATGTTGTTTGTTGTTATTGGTATCTTCTCCTTAAAACTTATTAAGTCAACTACTTTACATTCTAATAGTGCGTTAAGTAGGTGGTTAGATTTCAACCATTTTATTAAATATTATTTTATGTGAAGAATTTTAATTACATCAGCGCCAGCATTCAATGTCTGTTTGATTTGCCAAAAAACTTTATTAATTAAAGAAAAATTGTTTTTGACACTCTCATCATAGTCAGAAGTCGGCGTCGCAGTCGTCAACACAGTCTCTGTCGTCGTCATCATATGAAAATTAAATTGAAATTAGCAAACGAAGGCCGTTCATACATAAGCGAATAAATTTGAGTGTAAAAACGAAAAAGAGAGAAAAGAAAAAAAAGGTGAATGAACACCCACCCACTAATCCAAATAGTTAATCGTATTGGTAAAGAAACTTGGCTTAGAAGTAATTTAACTGTTTTCTAATACATGATTACCATAAATGTTGTTTTTTGTTTTGCTGTTTGTAATACCAAACTATTATCCAACTAAAACTCAGTTCATATTCGAAATTCTTGTAGGTTAAGGGGAATAATAAAGGGGGTAACAGTTACTCATATGTGACATCAATATGTTGGGAATTTGAATTTGTTTTCTTAGCTATCTGTGTCTATGAAATCATTCAAAGTTTTTTTTTTTAAATATTATTTTAAGCAATAGCTGGAAGGTATTATTAACATTTAAAATATGTTTGTATTTCCTGTACTGTGGTTTGGAGTGAGAAAAAGAGGGAGAAACCAGATATTTAAAATAGAGTTTTTCAAATTTCATATAAACTGGCTTAAGCGAATATAATTTTCAAAGAGATCAAGTATCATATGGTCGTCGCAAATTTTTTATTGAAAATAAAACTAAACTGTTTAAGTTCCCTACATGGTGAGTAAATTTGAGGTTAGGAAGTAAATTGGCTATCAAATAATGAAATGTCAAGAATAGGGCTGCCAACTTTTGGGAAATTTTAGCTATGGAACGCTACACTCTTGAACAAAGAATTTTGATGGTGAAAATTGGCTGTTTAAAAACTGAATGGAAACAACGTATTTTTCAACAAAATAATTTTTAGTGATGGGGCCCAATTTCAATTATATGTTCGGTTATGTAAACAAACAAAATTGTTGCATATGAGGCTTACAAAATCCACAAACAGTCCTCGGAAAACCATTACATCCAAAGAAATTTACCGTATGTTGCGGCTTGTGGTGAGGTGGCATCATCGGCCCGTATTTTTTCGAAAATGACCAAGGAAACGCCGTCACCATGAATTCTCTGCGTTACCAAACCATGATAACCAATTTTTTGTGGCCACAATTGGCTAATGTTGACATCAGTGACCTTTGATTTCAGCAGGACGGCGCCACTAGCCACACAGCCAGCCAAACAATTCAGTTATTGCATGCGAAATTTCCCGGTCACGTAATTTCTCGATTTGGCGATGTCAATTAGCCACCTCGTTCTGTGATTCAATGCCGCTGAATTATTTTCTCTGAAGCCATTAAAAAACCGGGTTTACGAGTTCGTGCACAAATCACAAGCAACTGGCACTCTGAAAGATGAAGTTCGGGGCTGTATTGACGAGATAAGCGAACCTTTGTTGCAAAATGTGGTTAAAAATTTTGTCAAAAAGTCGAACGTTTGCTGATGTGCTAGAGGTGGACATTAGCCCGACATTAGCCCGACATCATATTCTATTATTAATTTCCATATTTCTATTTTATATTGGTATGAATAAAACTGAATTTGTCAACAACAAAAAAATGTGTTTTTAAGTAAATTTACTTCCTAACCTTAAATTCTCCTACCTTTTACCAATTTATGCCATAGACGGTCAAATGTATTAAATATATAGTAGAATATATACGTACTACATATATACTGAGACTTTTCTCAGTTAATGATCTGCACCCGATTCCATTTTTGGACTTATTGAGAGGGACCTACAGTTTAACGTCATAGAAGTTTTTCATACCGTAAATATTCATAACCAGTCGCTAGCAATGTCATGCTGTAATATCACTGACGAAAGAAGATATTTTAGAAGATATTTCTGGTATTGAACCGACACCTCTTGGACGTTACCCTAGTGTCTTTTTTACCATACCACATACATATAATAATATTAAGTAAAGTTGGGTTAAAAATTGTCGGTAGATGGCTTTAAAATGTAATATCTCTGGTAATATTAATTGAATCTGACAACACTATAACTTGTTTGAGAGATAACATTTTGGGCTTCATTTTATTAAATGAAAATACATTATTCTGTCAAGAGAAATCTAGGTTTCAAAGCTAGTCAAAATTGGGAACGTTTCTGCCATAAGAATGAGTAGGAGTCTACCGAAAAAATTTGTGAAGATTGCGAATACGATGCAGCGAAATAGTTTCTTAATTTCCCATAATTTTTATGTTAAGCATGCACCTCACTCTGGTCGACCAATCACTAAGAAAATCGATAAAATTATGGAAACAATTGAGAAAGACTGGCACATAAGCAGCAAGGACGTTGCTATGGAAGTAGGCATTCATCACCAAACAGTTATGAACCATTTGAAGAAAGCTGAATACACAAAGAAACTCGATGTTTACGAACGATGAAAAATGAAACACCATATCCGAAGCAAGTGATTATAGGCGATGAAAAGTGCATCACGCAATTTCGTGCGAAAAGGTCATGAACGAAACAAATTGAAGCTTCAAGGGCGATAGCAAAGTCAGGGTTGACACCAAGAAATATAATGCTTAGCTGAAACCTTGCACTTTTGCATTATCATTTATTTCGACCTCTGCAGAACTCTCTTAGTAGTGTACATTTAAATCCCGTAGAGGCCTTCACAACGCAACTGAATTAGTTTTGTGCTCAGAAAACTCAAAAGTTCTAACTAATGGAATAGTGGATTTACCCCACAAACTGGGAAAAGTTTACCGATCACATTTGTATACGAAATTTTTCAAACACCAATATCAACTTCAACTATGCTGATCAACTAGTGTTCTTATCTATATCCGCATCTCGTACTTCGCACTACGCCAGTCAGCTTTTTCTTATACTAGACTGTCACAAGAAAAATACTAATACCCTCCGTTTTAGGCAGGGTTGGCAAAAACCCGGGTTTAAAAATAAAACGAAACCACCGGATTTAATTGAGTTTTGTGCTTCAAATCGAAAATATTTTTTGCTTGTTGTTGTTTTGTATTTATAATGCAATTTGGATTCTAGATGGTATCAAAGCGGCATCGTGTACTATGGTCTGCTAAAACTTCAATTCATTTAAACCATAAGTTATGAAAAAAACGGCCGAAATTTTAAGACAGACATGATTAAATTATTATTTTGCAAGCAACTCTCGACCTCACTGCGCAAAAGTTGCCAAAAAATTGTCAGAAACGATCAATAGTTATTCGGACTGTTGGCTGTTTCGATGGATACAATATCTTTCGAAATGTCATTTCACTTTAAAATTGTATTGCTTTAATAGACGAGATATTTTTTGGAAATTGCCTCAGATGAATTTCGATTAATTTGTTAATTCGTTATCATTTTTGAGCTAAAAATAACGGCCCAAAATAATATGTACACCCAATACTTAAACTATACTTATATTTCTTGTAAATAAACTACGAAAACTCACCCAAATTTATTTAAATATAATACCCAATAAAACCCTTGCGGGTTTAATGTGATTACCAAGTGGGTTGCCAACCCTAGTTTTAAGAAAACACGCGGGTCTCCCTTGTAATTGGATATTCGCCAAATGATATTGAATTAAGTAATGATATAAGCAGTTCTAGCGTAGTGTCGGGTAGACTCTAGTCCCCTGCTGTCGAGTACAGGACAAAAGAATCTTAATGGAATGAGAGCACTGTTTTTTCCATCTCAATGACCGCCTGAAAATCTTAGCCGAAGGTCTAAAGACAGAAGGAAAGTAAGTTCTAACATACTTTTCAGCCTAACTTTATATAGTGCCTACTAACAGTCAGTTAGATTCGGTCTTAATGATAAAGGAATACTTTTTTTAATAACCGTCATGCTATCGCTAACGATTTATTTTTTAATAAGTATGTATTAACTCTGTAATCTTTATAGCTTAGGCATATAAACAAAATTTAATTTCAAAGCATGACAGAGTCGAAGATCAGAAGAGTATTTGTACGAACGCTGGATTAGTACAAATGTTTTTTTTTTTTGTCACTCCTTTAGGGAGCATATTGCTATTTTTTTTCAAATTCAGTAATCGAGTTGATTTCCAAGCTAAGTAGATAATTAATCTAATGTAGCTCGCCTCTACATGATCGTAGGTAGTGGTGAAGATCGTTGCTATATGGTGGTGGTGATCCTTACTTAGAATTGTAATTTTTTCCCAGTAGATGGCGTTTTCGCCTGATCATTCATCTGATGCTTGTCAGCATTATCAAAGTTAGGCTGAAGGGTCAGGATGGCTTCTTTAGATGGATTTGTCTGGAGGGAAGTTGAAGTATCTTCATTATATTCGCAATTTTTATGTTAGCAAAGAATTACGTTGGTGACACAACCTACAATAACTGTTGATTGTTCACACACTACAATAATGATCTCTATTGCATCATTTAGATTCGGTTTGCCTTAAAAACGTAGATCTCTGAAAACCTCTATATCTCGAGTTGAACCAAATTGTATGAAAAACACAATTTGATCTAAAAATGAGGGGCATCCTTGCGGTATAATTTCATAAAGATTTTCCCATAATCGACAAACAAGCCATACAAGTTTTAACCCAAATTAAGTGGCTACGAAGGAGCCTCTTAAAACTTTATTGTTTGCTTTGAAAAAAAAATATCCTGATAATTTCTTATTAAGTGCTTATTCACTTTTATTTCTTCTGAGTTCACTTCTTGTCATTCAATAATTAAAGCGCATAAAGACCTTCGAAAAAGGATTTTTTTCTTATTAAAAGTTATTAAAAAGCTTTAATAATGAAACAGAAAATGCAAAAAAGTTTTTGTTTTTGCCTTAATGTTTCTGCATCGACACTTCTTACAATAATTAAATCTCATTATTATACAAAGAGAAGAAAGAAAAAATTCGATTGAATCACAAATCATATCTCTTTTTTCCTAATTATTTATTAATGATTATAAAAATGTCTTAATAAGTGCTTATAATAGAATGATTTTTCTTTTTTATAAATTTTTTTGTTTATTGTTGTTGTTTATGATACACATGCATATTACAAGTCATTTAATGCAAAATTGTTTTTATTTAAAAAAAATGTTTTGAAAAAGTTTGGCGTATTAAGCAGTTTTATTTCTTTAAAAATATGTTGCTGTGGTTGAAAGAATATTTATCGAATTATTCCTTAATTATGTTTTGCTTTCTAAGAACTTATAACACAAAGTGGTTTAATTTATTTCACAGGTTTGGTAAGTTTTGACAGGTTGTTGTGGAGAGAAGTCTACGTGCCATTAATAATCTGTAATTTTTCTAGTAAAAGTACACATACGTATGTAGAATTTATGTAAATTTTTTTTATAAAATTAAATTTGAGGTATAAAGTTAGCCCTGAAAAAATGTTGGAATATAAACTTAAAAAATCAAATTCGATTTTAATCATTTTGGGTCTTTACGATACCAATTTACGATATCCTTTTAGCTCAATACACTTAGTAGGACGATTTTCCAACTTTTTCGTACCATCTGAATAATACGATTTTGGGAACTCCTCAAAATACGCATTAGTTTCGGTAATCACTCCTTCGTTTCAAATGAATCTTTTTCCTGCGAGCCAGTTTTTCAAGTTTGGAAACAGGAAATGGTCACTAGGGGCTAAATCTGGACTATAAGGTGGATGATCAACCAATTCGAAGTGGATTTCTCGTAGTTTTAGCATCGTATCTAATGCTGTGTGAACCAGTACGTTGTCTTGAAGAAAGAGCACTTTTTTCTTGTTTAAATGTGGTCGTTTTTCCTTGATTGCATCAACCAATTGATCCAATAATGCACGATAATACTCTCCTGTGATAGTGGATACCTTTTCAAGATAATCGATGAGCAATATTCCGTGTGCATCCCAAAATACAGTGGCCATAACCTTGCCAGCCGTCTTCACTGTCTTCGCCTTTTTCGGAGCACTTCCACCAGCTTCCATCCATTGCTCCGATTGATTTTTGGTTTCAGGTATGTAGTGGTGGACCCACGTTTCATCAACAGTTATTAATCTACGCCAAAAATCATCAGGATTATACTTTATCATGTTCAAGCACCGTTGTGAAATGATTTGTCGAACTCGTTTTTATTCAACACTGAGCAAACGCGGCACCCATCTTGCCGATAGCTTTTTCATATGCAAATGCTCATGCAAAATGTTGAACACACGTTCATATGATATGTTTACCATTTCAGCAATTTTACGGATTTTGACCTGGCGATCATTTATAACGATATCGAGGATTTTCTTGATATTTTCTTCAGAACCACCTCTTTACACGAAATTCACTTTTTTCCATTTTCCAAGAAACACAAAAGTTGCTTGCTTCAAACGACTACAACAAATAAACTAATCGATGAATTTGTCTAAAACTTTAACAGCTGATGTTTGACAGATCGCAATTTCTAAGAAAGAAAAAGTTTTTGTGTTTGTGCTGCCATCTAGCGCTAGGTAGGTTCAATGTCAATCGTATCTGATTATGTTGTTGTTGTCGGTTCGGTTATTTGTAAACAGCATGTTTAGTTTTATTTTAGCAACGTAACAAACGGCAGTTGTTCCCAAACTTGTCTTTTGTAACAATATCTTCGCTAAAATATTGTTTCGCTAACCAATTCTCACTGTTGCTTTGTCCTATTCGCTGGACAACCAGCCATGGCACCTCTCATTATTAACCGTGGCACCTCTCATCATAAAATATATGAAGTTCTGTGTATGTAGAAACGGGTAACAGTTAAAACTTTGTTATCTATTCACATCAGCCAAAAAGTAAGAATTTGGAGAAGCGGATAAATGGGGAAAATGGGTAAAAAATTATAACTGGGTTTTAGCAAATCACGAAAAAGTAATGTCACTTTGCGACTTTAATGAATCGATAAAGTTGGAATCTTTATCAGCATTAATGAGCACTTGCGGACTTGAAAGCTCGGGTAAATATTATCATTATCATCATATCGACCAATCACTATTGCAGGACACTGCAACTCAAGCTCTCTCCGGTCTGTAATGTTGACCCTATGTCTACCAAAGTGTTTCTACCCAAAACCATCAAGAACCTCATATTCACACAATATGTGTTTTGCTGTATGTGATGCCTGTGTGAGCATAGACTACAAACATCCACATTTGTGACCGCCATCCTCTTCAGGTGCGATCTTCGTTCACAGTGGCCCGTAAGAAACTCCGTTAGAAGTTTCATGTCCAGCCTGCCATACTTTAGAACCCCAGAGCTTGGCATAATCTCCATTAAGCATTCCAGTGTTATAAGTGTCTGACAATTTCCCAATCCGAGTTAATACATAAGAATCATATTTAATTTTTGGTCAAATAAAGTTCTTGTTAATAAATAGTAAGTAAACAATACTGTGAAATCTCATACCCAGAACAAAAGCAGCTTCCTTCTTAATACGGTAGGCTAGGTTGGTTAGAAGCTCCGTTTGTAACACACGCAAAGCATTTTGGTAGGAAGACGGCCACCAAACATGTCGTCATCTTCATACAATGGAATTTGCCGAAAAATGTTGATTTTTGGTGCCTCACGGGCTTAATGAAAACAGCAACAAAAAATCGCTTTCGAATTGCTTCCCAACATCTCGCAACACAGAGTCATAAACAGAGTTTTTCGTACCGAATCGCCATGGGAGATGAGTAATGGTATCTCCACATAAATATGATGCAAAAAGAGTAGTGCGTGACTCTAGTAAATACGCTAAAGCCGGAAGTCAAGCCTGAGTCTCATCTATCAAATACTACGATGTGCATTTTATGGGACTGGGAGGGCATGGTCCACTGGGAAATGCTCGAAAGGAATACCATGATCAACAAAGACCTAGATTGCGTGAAAGACCCCAGGAGCTCGTATTCTTCGGACGTCGCACCGATTGCTATCTTTTTCGTTTCCTGTCAAACCATATCAGAAGTGTTACCTTCAACAATGAAGATGAACTTACTTATCAACTTCTTCAACATTATATCTTATATACTAATTCCTACAACATTCCATAAAGAAACATGGTGACTTCTCTCAGTAATTAGCTGCACCCGATTTTATTTTTATACTCATTGAAAAGGACCTACAGTTAAACGCCGACAACTAACGGCAAATGCATTAGAGAAGTTCGCAATTGTAGTAATATTATGAGGTGATACCGCTGTTGAAAAACTTTTTCTATTTTCAGTTGGTCTGGCTTGGTTTTGAACCGAGGACCTTCTGGTTGGTAGGCGGGTATCTTACCTACTATACTACAGACACTACTTTTTCGATATTAGATCGTGGGATTTCCAAAGAAACGACATCAACAAATTTATCGAAAGTTGGAAGAAAGTTATAAAGAGCAAGGAAAAATATACAAGTAATTAATTTATTGTTATAACTATTGATTTTTGTTTAAAGAAAAGTCTTTGATAATAAAGAACTTATGCTCCAACCCAATATTTAGATTAACCATAGTAAAGCTCAAACTAGACGTGATTTACATTACATTTACACTAATTAAAGTAAAGTTCAAATTAGATGTGACTTAACTAAGGCGTTAGTAGCAACGCAATCAACTAACCTTATGGACAAGAAAGTGTTCGATTAGTGGTGAAATACGACAACTTCATAAATTTATTGATTCAATTCTGGTTGTTTCGACTGTGTCTACGGTTATGATGTTGTATTATGTCACGTCTAATTGAAGCTTAAACGATTACATGACGTTATAATCAGCACCCAGCCTATGTAATAAAAAAGAACATTAGGTGGTTGAGCGGCTTTAAATTGATGCAAACAAGTCGAATGGTAAACAAACATTAATATTTTTTAGTGTTGCTAGTCTCACGATTTTAAGACATAGGCGTGCCATCATGCATTTAAAGCATGCATTAAGAGGGTCCGCTAATGGACGCACAACCATTGCTGGTATACTGTTCGGCCTAAAATGTGTTTATGTTGAAAACAACAAGTACATACTGGAGAGAATATAATAAGCGAAAAAACTGATGCTTTTTCGAGGTCTGGCCATGCAACAGTAAAGGTTTGTCGATAATCATATATTGGTACAAATGAGTTATTTGAATTAAAAGTGTATTTAGTACGTTTTTTGCTCCTTAACGTTTATTTGAAAATCAGTAGACTTCATTTCTGGGCAAAAATAGTTACTTGTGCCGAATATCTTTAATTTGTATTCAAAATTACGATACTTAATTTAATTTCTCGATTGGCACTCACAGACACTAAAGCATACACTATGGCGATCATACATAATTTAAATAAAAGTGGGTTCAGAGCTTTAACCTCAGACTGTTACAAAAAACCAAAATCACCTACTGTGGTAAGTTGTACAAAAAAAAATTAATTTCTCTGATAACAATCAGAAGCCATGTTCAGCTGTTTATTCAAGTTTTTATAGAAACTTTTAAAATATAAATTTATATTTTAATACAATAAGAAAAATAAGTCTTTCGAAATTGATAAATTTCTTTAAAAAAAATACCCTCCAGCAAAATCGACATCATTAATCTCACTCTAACTGATAGCTAATCTTAAATATACATTTTTTTACGATTTTCAACTTCTTCAGGCAACTGGTTTTGATATTCTTTTCGATATAAAAAAAATTAATAAAAATTGCAATTCACCTTTTATAGAATTTTAATTAAAGGCGTGTTTTAATTTAAATTTTCTTTGTCTCAAAAGAAATTTATTACCGCTGACAATTCGAGCACTAAATAGAACATTTTTTTTAGATTTTATTTCTATTTCTGTTAAAAGACACTCGTAGCCTGAATAAATTAAAATTAAAATTGATTAATGATATAAAGAAATTAAAAATAATGAAATTTTTAATCTTAAATTTCAAATAGTATTTTTTATCTAAGTATATAAATAGAATACGATTATATATGTACATATTTACATATATAAAATACAACAAATTATATACCAAATTTTTAACCAAAAAAAGATTCCAACAACTCGGTATATTGTACAGGCAGCTGAGTTTTTAGATTGCAATGCAAACCTTTGTGCCATACCTTGTCAAAATATAGCCTTTCGTTTGTTCGAGGGCCTCTTCTATTGTATGGGCAATTCAATGGACCTAATCAATTGTCGAAAGCTTCTCACTGAAAGCGAATTGATGCAAAAGTATTTGTTGCTTAATAGAAATTATATCCTTTAGCCTTCTAAAGATAGGTTTTCGAATAATTTTCCCCTTACGGGTAGCAACGAAATAGGCCGATAAGATGCAACTTGGTTGGCATTTTTACCAGGTTTATGTATCATTATTACGCCAGAAATTTTCCATTTTATAGAATGATAGTGAAATGTGCCTACTAAACAATGAAATTAGCTTTTCAACATCCCACAATATTACGAAGCGATGAATTAGCCATATTGAATTTTTACACTTTTGAGTTAACAAAAATGCTTGCATCTCTATATGGCGTCAACAAAAAAGGTTCAATACCATAACCACAATCCCTCAATAATAGTGAGGCCGTTCTTCTGACTCACATTATCCGAGGTAATAAAGCTTGAGGTATTTTATATTATACCCAAATTAGAAGCCAAAATTACAGTCTCAATAATATTGCCGTTAATCATTATCGAACAAAAAGCGCTACAAGTCCGGCCAGTTCTCGTTAAAACAATACACTTAAATTAAGATGGATTAATACGTAGTCCATTAGCCATTGCCCAGTTGCTGATAATATTCAAATCATTATTAATGTTTATAATACAACTTGTAAACGGTCCGCCAAATAATTTTTTTTTTTTTTTTAATTATAAAAATATATTTATAAAAATGGAAATTCGAATATTAGATTTCTTCTACATTTTCAGTATATTTTTGTGTTTTGATAACATGTATTATAATCTAGCGCCTTTGAGTAGGAGGTATGTGCGTTTTAATCATAAAAAGTGGGCAACATTGATTACAAATACATTTTATTTTTTATGAATATGGCGGTATAAATAGTTTTCAATTGTAATTTAAATAATTTCGTTAAAATATTTAAAATTGTTTCAAAAGTGAAAATTAAAATTTGTATTATTTTCTCTTTCTTGCAGAACCAGCCCATAAAATCGTACAATACGAAAAGAAAACGCCTCGACCCACAAAAAGAGAAAAGGTATAATTAATTCCTCCTTAATTTTAATAAAATAATTATTATTACATTCAATTAAAAAAATAATTTAAATAAATTTTTTTATATTTTTCGTTTTTTTCTGTTTTCAGTTAATAACTTTTTAGTTATTAAATTATTTTTTTACTCTTTTTTAAAGAAACAACATAATTAACTTCAATATTTAATGATGGATTTCATTTCTGCAAACACTTGTTGTTAAACTTGTTTGTGGTTAAATTTAAGTTTTTTTTTTTATTTTTTACTTTTTTAATTTATTTTATTTTTATTATTTGCTAGTTGATTTACATCACATAAACTAAAATATAATGTAGGAAATAAGAAATGCTTTAAAGAAAGTTTTGTTTAAAAAATTAAATAAAAAAGAAAAATGATCCAATAATAGCAAGTGAAATTAGGTAACTGGCATATACATATTTGGTAGATAATTTTGCATTTCTCCATGTTATCTAAGACGTTTTGGGAAATTTTGTTTTACTTTAAAGGCAATAATAATACAGACATGACTACACTTTAATTTTTTTTATTCAATATTACGACAGGTTTAGTTTAAAAAAAAAAAAAAAAAATTGTATTTTATATATAGAGCGGCTTAAAAGAGTGCTAAATTGTTGTTTGTACTTATTGAAGCGTTGCACACTACTACTCCAGTTTATCCATCATACACGAACGAGTATGCAAAAATGGTAAAAATGGCTTTTAAATAAGGCAACTGAAAAATATTATTTTTTTTTCAAAAATAAAATAAATTATTTTAAATGGAATAACATATATAACTTGTATACCCTACAATACATGTCGTATGGAACTTGCTTAGAAAAATAGGTAACAAAACTTCGGGAGGTACTTGCAGCCTCAAAAATCTTTATTCTCAATTTAAACTCAATGAGAATTATTTCTTTGTTTTTTTTACAAACATACAGGTTAGTAGGTGTTTGATGGGTTCGCTCTAGATATGAAAGCATATTAAATGCTAAATAATTATATTCGGTGCTCGGTTAACCAGAGATAAGCTCCATCGAAGTGAACAAAGCGCTCTATGAACTTCGTGAGCAGATTTATTTTTTAAAATTAAATTTCCCCAATTTGGAAGTGCTGTTCTGACGTTAAATGATTTATGATTACTTTCCAAAGCGATTATCTTCATGCAGTTAAAAAAACGCCTTATATTATATCGGGTGGGCCATTTGAAAGTTTAAATTTAAAATTACAATAAAACAAAAACGGCTCGAAATTTTACCAAAATTTATTTTTAATGTGAAATACAATTGTTCTGGTTAGAAATGAAATATTATTTCATTCATATGGCTGCCGCGGGTGGCCTCACAGTACCTCTTTCGATAGCACCAATTTTCGAGAAATTTTGCGACTGTATCTCGGCAAGGGCATCGTGAGTGTTGGCCTTCTAATACTCAATTGTCTCTGGTTTGTCGGCATGACAATTTTCTTTAACGGCGCCTCACAGAAAATAGTCCAACGGTGTCAAATCACAATTAACATCAATTAACGCGGCTTGAACTCTTGAACCAATTCAACTTTGTAAGGCTTCAAACCGAGATTTTTTCGCGAAATTCGACGTAAACTAGTGCGTGAAATTTTCAATTCTTGAGAACGATGACAAGTTGATGTTGATGGATTCTCACACATACTCTCAGGCACAGCTACAATATTTTTAACTACATGCACTGCACGAGCACGCTTACGTCTTGGCGTAGCAATAATGACTTCAGTGTCACCAACTTTAGCACTAAACTTGAGTATACCGGGCACTGTTGTTGCTTCTCTGCGATCAAGTTTTGTACGACATTATCGTGCAATTTCTGACCAATTGTCTTTGTTTTGGAAATAAATTTCCAATAAATGCCAACGTTGCTCAAGCGTAAATCGATCCATTTCGTTCAGAGGAGATAATATACTGAATATTGTGATAGAATGGAATGACATAAGTACTGCCCGATTCGAAATAACTCACCCACCGATAGAAAAGGTAAAAAAGCTTTGGATTGGCGAGGGGTGGGATTATATTTCATAAAGTTTTATTTAAATGCGAGAAAATTTTTGGTTTTTTGTAAACCAGTGTTTACATTTAATCGGTCAATGCCTTGCATACGATTGCAATGAATTATTGACTTGCTTTGAATTGAAAGTTATTCCAAATAGTAATGTATGTGTTGATTTAAGTTACAGAAATTCGATTATATTTTTAGTATTTATTTGTAAATGACTTAAAATTAATATTTAAAAATGACTTTTTTGTAGGGTTGGTTTACCTTTAGTTATTGCGTTATTGACCAAATAATTTTTTATTTAACATTTTCTGTGGTTAAAATTTCACCCACAAAGTTAAACATTTTTTTTTCAAATGAGTTTTATATTCTGTTTTGTGTGTGTTTTTTTAATATTTGCTTGTAAATGAAACTTTATTCAAAATAAAAACATAAAGTTATTAAAATTCATAATAAAGAAAGAAAAAAAAACATTATTGTGGTTTTTAAACGGTATTGTAGTGAAAAAAAAAAACAATTTTATTAAATTTACTTTTCTTATTAGAAAACGTCAATATAAAGTGTTTAGGAATTTAATAATATTTTATATTTAATTAATAAACAAATAAATTTATGTGAATTTAAACCTCAATTTGGAAGTGAGGACAATAAAAGCTATGAATTATATAATAATATTAACTAAATCCCGGCGTGCTTCGCTACACGTATCTGAATTTTTATCTTAGTTATGATTTTTTTTCCCACTATATCCCCTACCAGTTCAAATGCCTTCAGTTCCTTCCAGAAAGTAACTGTAGAATCTGATTTTCAAAAAAACACACATTAATTTTTATATAGTATTCGTATACCCGCTTATATAGGGTCCGCAAAATAATTTTTTTTTTTTTTAAATGCTGTAAAAAAATCTACTGAATATTTTCTCAAATTTCTTTCTTTATTTGAAAGTACAATCCTTTCGGTTAATAATGGAAAATAATTTCATTCAAATGGCTGCCTCGGCTGGCCATGCAGTAGCCTACGCTATCGGTCCAATTTTTAAGCACATTATCGATTGTGTGCAACAGTATTTTACCAATGGCTTCACGAATATTATCCTTTAAAGCGTCAATTGTCTCTGGCTTGTTGGCGTAACACTTATCTTTCACGGCACCACACAAATAATAGTCCAACGGTGTCAAACCGCAGCTCCGAGGTGGCCAAACGACATCAGCTCTGCGGCTGATAATGCGATCTTCAAAAGCAGGGCGCAAAACATCGAGTGTTGCTTCGGCTGTGTGGCACGTAGCGCCGTCCTGCTGAAACCAAATGTTGCTAATATCCTCCTCTTCAATTTTTGTGAATAAAAATTTGTTCAACATGGCCCGATAACGATCGCCATTGACTGTAACGGCCACTCCTTTCTCATTTTCGAAGAAAAATGACCCAATTATGCCTCCGAACTAAAATCCGCACCAAACAGTGACTCGTCTTGGGTGTATCCGCTATTCAATGTATGCGTGCGGGTTTTCTGTGCCTCAAATTCGACAATTTTGTTTGTTTATATACCCGCCAAGATCAAACTGAGCTTTATCTTAAAAGATGATTTTTTTGGCAAAATCGGCATCTTCTGTAAGTCGATCGCAGGCCCACTTAGCGAAGCGAAGTTCAAGCTTATACACAACCATATTCGTTCAGCGAAAGGATAAAACTAATTATCTGTCAAATCAGATATGAGCTAAGTGTTACCATTCATGAAATAAGCACTAGTTGAAAAAAAAAACGTTAGATGGCGGACCCTTTACAATATTTCCCGCTGTTTGGCTGATGTGGATTATTTTCCCCACATAAAAAATTCCATATTTTTAATAAATGCTTGTGTGTGTACTGTCCAAAAAGTTGTTTAAATCAAATTTAAAAAATTCTACTATTTGACCGATCTCAAGATATATAAAAATTGATATTTACTATGTGTGGAAGATGCTACGCCCACTAGTAAAATTCTGCCCACTTTTAAACTGATAATTTGTATTTACTGCCAAACTCAAAAACTTGTTTTCTTACCGTTCTAAAGATATACAAAAATCAATATTTACTTTGCATGGGAGGTATCATTACCACTTGAATATGTGCACTGAATCGACGTGTCAAATCTTGTTCAAATACCTTTTACAGGACTAGAGATAAAAGAATGATCGCCAACTGTTGCACATTTATTCGACTTTTATTTTTTCTTAAACTTTCCCATAGCAATTACGAATAAAATTGCAGAAGGAAGTCCCCAATTTGATGAAGTCGTTTTCAAGTTTTAAGCATCCGAACAAACCAGAATCCAATTTTATATATCGAGCCATAACCGCCAAAAAGACGTAAGCGCCATGATTATCAATTTTTGTTTTTTGATACAAATCGATAGTATTCGATCATTTTCACTATCAAACAAAATTTTATAGCTGTAAAATTTACCTGCATGATTTTACAGTAAAAACAAAAAATATTAAAAAAAAAACCTTTTCCTATAAAATTTGTTTGTCGCTTAAGTCTTTTTGGAGATTATGGATCGATATATAGATTTATGTTATTATTATTGCAAACTTTTCAAGTTCCATTGGTTAATTTAATTTAACTGCTTAATTATACAGTAGAAAATATCGAATTGCCTTAATGCTTTAGTAAAAATCCAATCAGTCCATAATCTTCCCTGTTGGTTATACCAAAAAAAACCACACTTATGAACTATACTGGCACTTAAGATATAAGTGGATACGATATAATTTTTTAGGCTTGTAATCAAAGCTTGTCTTAATGTCTGTCATTTATTATATTTCTTTTACGATTGTATCTAAAACGTTAAAAATTATATCATTATCACGTTAAACGTGTTGCAGTTTTTTTTTCTTTCCATTTCTTTAAACTGCTTTAAACGTCTATTACCAATTTACACGTTAGATTAACATTTTTTTTTTTATATAAAAAAATAAAGTTTTATATTATTATTCGTTTTTATTATTCATTTTTTTTTCTTCAATTTTAATTTGATTTCCATAAATATTTTATGGCCCATTTGAAAAAGCTCCATAAGGGTTAAATGATAATTATTTTTCAATCTAAAAATTACAATTACGAGTTCAATTTCATTTTGAAAGGAGGATGAGTAAGAAATCTTACAACAGCAACAACAATAACAACAAATTTTTAAATGATTTCAGTAATTCGAGTCACGTTTTACACTTGACCTTTTTCGCTTTGAAATGTAAAAAATAAAAATAAAATAAAAATTTTTTTAAATTAAATGATTTGAAATAAATCTGTAATTGTTTAAAATAAAATTATAAAAAAAATTGTTGGAATATATTTGCGTAACAATTTATTTATTTATTTTTTTAATTAAAATTTTTATTTTTTTAGGCGTAAATGAAAGGATGTTCAAACATAAAGAGAAGGCGAAAAAATGCAAATTAATTTTAAAGAAACGGCTTTAAATAATTAATGAGGCATAACAAATTATGTAAATCATTTGAGATATTTTTTAATTCTAAACTTACTGTTGTTTGATATTTTTGTATTTGGAAACATTTACATTGAGTACAGCACTGAGGTGGTGACCCTTACTGCACGGTTGTAGCGAGAATAGTGTTTGCGGACATTTAATTTAGAACTGTTGTTTATATCGTAAGCGACAAGAAAGACTATCTCAAGGATTGTTCTAAAAGCAAATGGTGCGACTAAAGAAAGAATTATCTCTGCGATACGTCACTTGTCATTAGCTAGACAAACAAGCTGTACAATGTGTTCATTTATGGCTCATACTAGGGACTGTACTACAAACCACAAACGGTGCTCTTAGCGAGATATGTGTACAACGTATAATATGCGATTATTATTAATCAACTTCTTTAATTTAACAGAGCACTTTGCTTTATAGTATCGATAGAACAATTAAACACATTTCGTTCGAAACTCTAAAAATGTGATCGGGTCGACTAACATCAATTGAATTACCATGCTCTGAACATTAAGAGCTTCTGCATCCTTAATGTTTACACTGCATATAGTAACATAATGACACAGCTGCGTCATTACCACCAAGTTTTTGTGTCAAAAAACGCGCATTAAAAACTACCGTGTTCACATAATCTTACTCAGAGATTTTCGCCAGGTCACTTATAAGCTTGTCACTCATATTCCATTTTAGAGTAGTTAGCGCCTCTTTAAAAGGTACAAGAAAAAAGCTCTAAGTGAATAATGCGGTTTATTTCATACAAATCGAAACAAATGCCACAATTCAGGATTTTTTTGTTTGATCTTCGCAAATGACGTTTTATTTTAATATCGGGAGTTTTTTTTCAGAATTTCATAATTTTGAGTTGGCAACACTGCTATACATGACAACAGATTTAACAGCTGATAGTTGCCTTTTTGCTTAGTTTGGCATGTCATTTCATTATGGATAGACTTACACCAGAGCAAAGCTTGCAAATTGGGCTGAAGCACAAATTGATTTTCATATTGAATTTGTATTCAAAATTTTTTTCTCAGATGAAGCCCATTTTTGGTTAAATGGGTACCTAAATTCACAGAATTGTTGCACTTGGACTGCGGATAATCGAGAAGCTTCGTCGAAACACTATTACATTCACAGAAAATTACTATTTGGTATTGTGGGCTGGCGGAATCATTGCTTTACATCTTTTCAAAAACAGTGATGGTCAGAATGTTACTGTCAATGGTGAACGGTATAGGGACATGATTACAAATTTTTTCGTACCTGAATTAGCTGGCATTAATCTTGCTGACACATGATTCCAACAGTACGAAGTCACAAGCGACACAACGTGCGCTACAATTTATTTACCCAAAGGAACCTTCGTAAAAGCGTAATTTCACGTATCGGCCGATCTCATATTTAAACATTAATGTCATAAAATTTTCTATCCAACAAAGACGTTCTCATTGATATTAAAAATATATTTCTTTGTTTTATAATTATTAAAACTTGTGTAACTATAAAAAAACACCCGATAAAACTCTATAAAGCATACGACCTTGTGATTAGAACTACAAAGGCTCTACTCCCTATAACCAAAAAAAAAACTTGAGCAAAACTTTAGACTGCTTGTGATTTTTTAAGTAAAATGATTTGAGTGATTAATTCCGCTTGTTAACGAGTCCACTGAGGTTCACCTCATCGCTGAAGATGATTTTCTTTGTAAAGTCACCAATCACTTCTGTCTGTTCAGCTAAACATTCGGCGTATTGACGACACTCGGGTCAGAGGCTTCAACTTTCGTGTCAATACAACCTTGTTAGCGTATAAATTCAAATCTTTATTCAAAATTCACATCAGTGATGCTCGTGAGATGTTCAATTGTTGGACACAACGACGAATCGAGGTTGACGGCTCTTCTGCCATACTATCGCGAACAACTGCAATGTTTTTCGCAGAACGAACTGGGCGAGCATGCGCAGGTGTATCTACATTTCCTACAGACCTGGTATGCTGAAATTTGTGCACAATTCTCCCGATTGTGGACACATTTGCTTGATGCACGAAGTGAACGAAATACATTTTTTATTTCAACGCCCATTTTCATAAAAGGCTTCAACAATCTTAACGCATGTTCAGTTGTGTACCTCTCCATGGTTGCATTTTTTAAGCAAAGAAATTTTAAATTAAGTTGGGCAAAGAAATTGACGTTATGGTGTGGCCCTCTAGAAAAGAAATATATGACAATGATGTTACGAATTTTCACTCAATTTCAAACGTGGATAACTTTTCTGAGTGTAACGCTACTTTAATAGTTTATTCCAACAAAGAGAAGCCTTAAATGTCACCTCTCAAACAAGCTGTAGTGTTGCTTGTTGCAAATAATAATATCAGAGATATTACGTTTGAGAGCCGTCTTTCACTTATTTGTAACCGAACAAAACCAAGCACCTAATATACTATACAGGGAAACTGAAAATATAATTGATCCGAATTGCAAATTCCAACGAATTTTAATTAAAATTTTGCCATAAAACTTCATTCAACTTATTAAAAGCATGTGCAAAAAAGAATATATTTTTTAAATTTTCATTTAAGATTAAGGCTAAAAGACCATTTCCCGGTATTGATTTATTATTCAAATAAATTTGAGCAATTAAGGCAAATCGAATGCGTATAAACGTAGAAATACAAGTAAAATCAATAACCAGTAGGATTTACATAACTTGTGTTCGTTTTTTCATTTTTTTTTTCTTCCGTTCAACTGTTAAGACAAGTCTGTACGACTGGTTTTATTTGTGGGCTTATATGTGATGCATTTAAAGGCGTTATAATCACTATCACAATAGTGGACATCATTATCATCATCTTTCTTTATGCCTTTAAGTCGTCGATAGTAAAACTGATGTAATAAAAACAAAAATAGCAAGCAAACAGAAATAACAACAATAAAGTAAACAAATAATTTTTGTATGTATACCACACATGCTACAAATGGTGGTAATACATACATATGTATAAACATGATTATGATGAATGTGAAATGTTGCACGAGTATATTACGTCTCAAATGGGTTATTTTGGCTTTTCTCCTTGATATTACAGGTTTAATAAATTGTTTTAATTTTTCTTATGTTATTGTACACATTTTAGCCCGAAAACTTTGATAGTTGGTGGTGAAGAAAGTACATCCGCCTGTCCAGCCTAAAGCATTATCACAATTTGCTTTCATTTCATATACACGTGTAATAAATTTTTATTAAAATTATTTAGAAAAAAATAAAAAATAAGAGAGTGAGTAGAGTATAAATTAAATATTTACTTAAGGTTTCAATATTTTAAATAATTTTCTTATTTATTTAAGCAAATAAACCAATTATTTATTTAAAACTAATAATTTTCACTCAATAAAGACAAAACAACAAACAAAATTTAAAAAGAATTTTTTTCTTTTACTCCTACATATGCAGCCATTAATTGGTTAAAATCATATCCTTATGATATTGGGTTATGGAAAAAGTATTTACGTTTTTTTTTTAATTTTTGAATTAAATTTTTGTTTTTGACATGGTTTGTATTGTTAATAACTTTTCAGGCATTTGTGCTGCTTTGGTATGGTAGGTAGGACACCTGCCAATTATTATTGTCATCACCGTGATTCGAACCAGGGCTACTATAAGTTTTGTATGCAACCACTTTATTTTCCCCACCTTTAGTTACTACTCTGTATATGGTAGCACCAGAAGGGTCTCATATTTTATGAGCAGCTAAAACAGTAGCAAAAAGTCACATACCATGCCCACCGAATGCAATTGATTCGTTTTAAATGAGCATTTGCCGAAAAATGGCTAAAATATACTACCAGACAGGAATCCGTAATATTGCATTTTTAAAATGCTCGGCAATATTGCAACTTATTGCCGAGCAGTTAAAAACTATTTAAAATATATGGACTGAAAAGTTTTATATAACCGGCTACCTGTTTCGACTTTTAATAGTATAAGTTTTACTTCAGAACCAAGTGTGCGAAACTGGCTTAGTTCGTTCTTAGTATAAAACAGTGAACAAAGCTTTTCACGCAGAACCTACAAGTACTTGTTGCCAAAAAGACGGGAAAAGATCATAGCTAACCAATGCCAATACTTTGAACGAATGCTTTGCAATAATTGCCTAAAATTCCGAACTTTTAAATTATACATCCATTAGTTAAAATGTATGAGATCTGGGTAAGAAGATTAACTGTTTTCTTTTCTTGCATCGTATTAGCATCCGTCGCACGATTGCGATGTCTAATGGAAAGGCATACCGATAGACACAGCATTTCTTACACGAATTTTTCTGGGGCTGTGGTTCTGAGGAGGACGATCTTTCACTCCATTGCCCAGTGCCCACCACTTACCATTGAAGGTCATTGTTTCTTGGCCTCTTATTTTTTGTCATCTCTCACTAAAATTTCCAAAATGAAGATTATCGCAATAGCGAAATTTATCTTATAGACCAAGTAGTTTGTTGTATTACAATGGCCTTAACTTCTTACCTACTACTATAATTATATAATTGAACGGGAGAGTTCCAACTGGTCATGACACTGTGGTACACACTCCGGGGTAAAACCCGTCAGTTCATTAGCCATAAAAGGCAGTAAAAATTCTATTGGATCAATACCCCTGGGCAAGAGGCTGTCCGATCGATACAGAAACACCAATCGAAACTGAAGAATTCCCTCTAGTTTACGTATAAAGACCGCAATATGGGCAGCCGACAAACCTGTTCAGGTCCAATAAAGGGCTCCATAAAAAGTTTTTTTCCGAATGTTTATCAAAGCAACATATTCACCTCTTCTTCCGTGCACAGACGCAACTTCAATTCAGCTGCCACATTGAGATTGAAGAGGTGATATTTAAGATAGTACTGGCTCGTTAGGAAGACAATAAGTTTCCCCATAGTTGCCTTGCGCATGTGGCGCAACTCAATATTTTAGGTAAAAGGCTTCATTCTAAAGGGGATCCCATCCTTTCTGAAGGATCCGCCACCTAACCAAAAATGTAATAAAAAGTGTCACCTTTCGAACACAATCAAATCTGTGTTACCCGAAGGACATGAATACCATCTACAGGGTCCGCCATCTAACGTTTTTTTAACTAGTGCTTACTTCGTGAATGGTAACACTAAGCTCATGTTTGATTTGACAGACATTTAGTTTTATCCTTCCGCTGAAGGAATATGGTTGTGTATACACTTCAACAACTTCGCTAAGTGGGCCTCCGATCGACTTACAGAAGATGTCGATTTTGCCAAAAAAAAAAAATCATCTTTTCAGATGAAGCTCATTTTGATCTTGGCGGATATATAAAGAAGCGAAATTTTCGCATTTGGGGCACAGAAAACCCGCCCGCATACATTGAAAAGCCGATACACCCAGACGAGTAACTGTTTGGTGCAGATTTTGGTCCAGAGGCATAACTGGGCCATTTTTCTTCGAAAATGAGCAAGGAGTGGCCTTTACAGTCAATGGCGATCATTATCGGAGGATATTAGCAACATTTGGTTACAACAGGATGGCGCTACGTGCCACACAGCCGAAGCTACACTCGATGTTTTGCGCCTTGTTTTTGACGATCGCATTATCAGCCGCAGAGCTGATGTCGTTTGGCCACCTCGGAGCTGCAAGGCCAGAGACAATTGACACTTTAAAGGACAACATTCGTGAAGTCATTGGTGAAATACAGCTGCACACAATCGATAATGTGCTTAAAAATTGGACCGATAGTGTAGGCTACTGCATTTCCAGCCGAGGCAGCCATTTGCATGAAATTATTTTCCATTATTAAGCGGAAGGATTGTACTTTCAAATAAAAAAAGAAATTTGAGAAAATATTCAGTAGTTTTTTGTGTAGCATTTTCAAAAAAAAAAAGAATAATTATTTGGCGGACCTTTTAGTAATACTTTTTTGCTCCCACACAATGTTGATTTGATATATAAATTTGAATTCAGTTTTAGTTTTGCATAAGGAACTTTCACTTCAGTTTTCCTATGTAATTATTTAAAATTCTAAACAATATAAGAGACAGTAAGTAGTATAAAGCAAACAAAATATCAGCCTTTAATTCTACAAAACTGGCAAAGAATATTCAAAATTTCTAAGAATTTTTTCCAAAACAAATACAAAAGTCTCCAGTTATTAACGCCTCCGTAATTCATTATTCTCATATTACCATAAGTTTATTGGTCTTGGCCAATTATATGCCAAATATATGCTGTTATGTGTTTGCTTAAGTGGCTGGTTTTCAAAATATTTTTTGTTTGTTTTGTTTTGTTTTGTTTTGTTTTTTTTCATATTTATTTTTGTAATTAGACACTTAACAATACTTTGACCTCATACTACCTCTACGAGTACTACCAAAATCACCACTATAATTACACAGAAAAAAGACCACTAATTATGGCAGTTTCTTGTTCTAATATAATGAAAAAATAATCAACACCGAAGAGAAAAAAAACAACAAAAAATTATATAACAAAGACCATAATTGTCTCAAGTAATAACATATTATAAAAATAAACGAATAAGGAAACCTTTTCTTAGCCAAAAAGTATCAGTCTTTTCTAAGTTTTATCAGTTGTTCAAATAAATTTCACAAACATATTGAGAGTGTAGTTTTTAAAAATATGCTCCTTAATAATATATAAAGTGGGTGTAGGTGTATCTTTTTATTTTATTACTATATAGTCTTGCTTTCATACTTAAAGTCCCTCCTATTCATACTCAAATAACAATTGAAAAACGAATACAATGAACTGTGTACTGAATGGAAAAATTATAAAAATAAATCTCAAGACTCTAAAACGATGATGAGGAGACTCATCACCAGCATCAATTACATCATTTTCTTAATTATACGAGTATGTTATATTAACAATAACATGAACATGAACATCAATATTAACATAAAAGCTACAGATTCCCAAGCGTAAACATGAAAAGCAAAAAAAAAAACAACTCGACCGCCTCTTTTTTCTACTTTACTGCGATAATTTTTTTTTCTTTTTTTTTAAAAACTTGACATTAAAACAAGTTCAAAAAAAAATTAAAATAAATAATTTCATGTTTTTTAATAGTAAATAAATAAATGATCCCACGCACAATGTGTTAAATTAAAAAAAAAAAATTAAAAAAAAGAAAAAAATAAAGATTAAGTAACAGATTTTTGGTGACACAATAACAGAGAAAAAAGTTTTATAAGGAAAACGAAATATAATTGCATAAAACAAGAAAGAAAGTTGCAATCGGTCAAGCTTGAGTTTATGTCGCACTAAGAGCAACCAACACAAGCTTCCTAGATTTGAGCCTCAGCAGAGGCCTGTTTAATAAAGATACTTCCAATTTTCTCCAGACAACACCATCTAATAAATAAGCACAGCTCTGGTGATGATGACAAACATCAGACGAATGATCAGGAGAAAACGACACTTACTGGGAAAAAAGAAAATTACAATGCTAAGTAAAGATAACCACCACCACTTAGCAAGAATCTTCACTACCACACACTCATATGGGGAACTACAGTGGATTAATCATCTACTTAGCTTGACAAATAAACTTGATTAAAAAAAAAAACTAAAACAAAGCAATGTGACAGAGAAAACAAAAAAGCAAATGCCACAATGTACGAAGCTGATAAAGGGTGTTTTTTATAGAGGTAGAGATCTTTAAGTTGCAATAAAACAACGATGACATGAATTTTATTTATCCGAAAGATAATCTTGTGGCATTACATTATAAATATGATTTCTGGCATATGACCGCCACGGCTGGCGCGGATTTAGTCCAATCTGGACGTCTAATTTTCGATGACTTTTTCCAACATTTGTGGCCGTACATCGGTAATAACACGGCGAATGTAGTCCTCCAAAAGGCCAAGCGTTTGTGGCTTTACCGCATAGACCAATGACTTTACATAGCCCCGCAGAAAGTAGTCTAGCGGTGTTAAATCACAAGATCTTGCAGGCCAATTCACAGGTCCAAAACGCGGAATTAGGCGATCACCAAACGTGTCTTTCAATAAATCTACCGCCTACCGTCTTGTTGAAACCACATCTTCTGGACATCATGGTTATTCAATTCAGTAATGAAAAAGTTAGTAATCATGGCTCTATACCGATCACCATTGACTGTAACGTTCTGGCCACCATCGTTTTTGAAAAAGTACGGACCAATGATTCCACCAGCCCATAAAGCGCACCAAACAGTCAGTTTTTCTGGATGTAACGGTGTTTCCATATACACTTGAGGATTACCTTCACTCCAAATGCGACAGTTTTGTTTGTTGACGTAGCCATTCAACCAGAAATGCGCTTCATCGCTAAACAAAATTATGAAAATTGAAAATTGAAAAAAAATTCACTTATGAAGAATAAAAGGCGTTGTTCTGGCGTGAGTCTATTCGTGATGAATTGCCAAACCAAACTGAGAATAAATCACTTGACAGCTGTTAAATCGGTCGCCATCTTGAAAAGTAATGCCAACTTAAAATTCTATACCTCTATAAAAAAACACGCTTTACAAACTATTAAGTGCCACTTATTTTTAACGAAATATATTTGCTATTACGAGTACTTATAAAGTATGAACATATGTATCTAATTTCCCAGAGACACATCGATATGCTAAGTAGATTGACAAATATTGCCGAGGGTGTTGGACTAGAAGTAAATAATAGAAAATAAAGACCATGTGTATCCACAATACCAACACTGCCGATGGCGTAATAAACAATTAAGAAATAATGGGTGGTCCAATTATAATGCACGATGTTAAATGTCAGTCACACCTTAACGTCAAGTTTTTTGCTCTAATTAATTTGACATTTCTTTGTTTCAGAGTTTGACAAATTCAACCATGGAGAGTTAAACAATTGAGCAGTTGAAGTCTTTTACAAAAATAGGCGGTCAAATCAATGTGCATTTCGCGCATTTCTTGATTTTTTTGATCAGCATAATCGACCAAATGTGTTCACATTGCTACAATTGGGAAAATGACTAGCCCCGAGTGATTGCTTCTGAAGGCGTCACCGAGCCGTACTATTTCGAAAATGAGTTCGGCCAAGCAGTTACCGTTAATGGTGTTCGCTACTTCGAGATGATAACGGACATCTTATGGACCTGGACGCTATGTTGTTCCAACAGAATGTTGCCACATATCACACAGCCAAAGAAACAATGGCTCTTTTACGCTAGAAATTCAATGGCCGTGTTACCTCATATCATGGCCATATTAATTGACCGCTACGATCATGTGAATTGACACCGTTGGACTTCTTTCTTTGCGGACGTTTAGAAGAAAAAATGCACGTCAATAAGCCAAAAACAATTCAAGAGATAAAGGATGAGATAATTTGGCACATTAACGACATTAAGCCTCAATTAGTTCTCAGAGTCATTGAAGATATAGACCGACGGATAGTGGTATGCCACCAAAGTCGTGGCAAGCATTTGGCCGATATTTTGTTTTACACATAATTTTTATAGATCCTTCATCTTGCGTTTTAGTTGGATCGCCCTGTGAAATACGTGGGTACCTATTGAGGACGAGATATGATTCAAACTAGACAAAGTAAAAGCATCATTTGAAAGACTAACGTGTTGATGTACATGATCGACATTGTCAATGTAATTTCTTTGATGAACCATCTTCACAGAATCAATATCAATTCGAAATTTGTATGAAATTATCGTAAATAAAAAATGTTAGTGATGAATCCTCGAGACAGTGACACAAATAAAATAAGTTATGTATGACAACTTCTTTGACAAAACATAGTCAACCTTTCAAAAACAACATAAAAGCTTACAAATTTATATCGAGTGTTTAGCGGGGATGCTATAATCAATTCTGATTACAATTCGGCCACTTGAATAGCGTTAGCAAGAAATAGTGACCAGAACTGGCTACACTTGAATGGGAAATTTCGATGCCCACCACGGTATATACCTCATATTTCACCATCTAACTACTATTTATTTCGGTGTCTGCAAAACTCTCTCTCTGGTAAAAAATTCGACAACAGAAGATCTTCTGAAAATCATTTAAACAAGTTTTTCGTAGATAAACCACAAATGTTGTACAGATAATGCCAGAACGAATAATGGCAAGTAGTACTTGATTATAATTTGATATCGATGATTCTCGATAAATAATACATTTAAATTAGAAAATTTGCCAAAAAAGAAGGAAATGATCTGTTTACTCCTAATATTATATTCAGTCATACAAATTGTCAATGATAGCACTCCAAGAAACCGAAATATATCATTTATGTTTGTTTCTCTTCTAATGGATACATAACCGTAACCGCATACATTTTCATTTTCTATTGCCACAGAACATACTATCGTGCAACAGAGCTGCACATTTGACTCTATTATACAATACGAATATGGTAACAAATACCAGCATATTTGTTACCAATTAAATATTTATTGTTGTTGTTGTTGTTTCTATAGCTATTGGCCATATTTAACATTAAATGTCAAAAGTTGTTTAATTGTAATATCAGACATTATACATACAGATATTGAGACAATTAATTCAACTGAAACATAAAATATCTGTGCGAGAGATGATGCGCAGCGAATATTTTAAAGAACAATTGTTTGACCCTCAAGCGTTACTTATCATCTTCGTTGAAAAAAAAAAACATTTTTTCAAGGTCTCTCTTCATAAATAAGCAAAAGAACAGAGATTTTTCTTAAAATAAAAAGCAAAACTTGGCTTCTCGTTGTTATGGTAAAAGAAAAAAATTATTTTTTCTTTAAAGATTTACGTTGAGAGAAATATAGTCGAATGTAATAGAAATATGACACAACAAAAACGCTGTGATATTTTGCCAACTTTATGTTGTTACTGTGAAGTACAATTGTTCCGGTTAGAAATAAAATATTATTTCATTCATTAATTCATGGCTGCCGCGGCTGGCCTCACAGTACGCCATTCGATGGAACCAATTTTCGAGTGTATGGGGTCATATCTCGGCAATGGCATCACGAATGTTGGCCTTCAAATACTCAATTGTCTCTGGTTTGTCCGCATAATACTTGTCTTTAACGGCGCCCTACAAGAAATAGTCCAACGCTGTCAAATTGTAGCTTCTTGGCGGCCAACTGACATCACCATTTTGGCTAATTAAACGGCCATCAATCGTTTGACGCAATAAATCGATTTTCGCACCGACCTCACTTTCAAAGAAATATGGGACAATGATGCCTCCGCCCCACAAGACGCACCAAACAGTTACTCGTAATGGCTGCATTGAATTTTGTAAGACCACGTTTGGGTTTTCTGAGCCCCAAATACGGCAATTTTGCTTATTAACGTACACACCCATATGAAAGGCTTCATCCAAAAAGATAATTTTTTTGGCAAAATTGACGCCGTTTCTCGTTAGTCCATCTACCGAAGCGAAAACGAAGCAGATCGTCATGCGGCTTTAACTCTTAAACCAATTGAACTTTGTAAAATTCGACGTAACTGGTGGGTGAAATGTTCAATTTTTGAAAACGATGACGAGTTAATGTTAATGGATTCTTACGCACACTCTCAGCCACAACTTTAGTTTTTTCGGGTGTACGCACCGTAGGAGCACGCTTAAGTCTTGGCGCATCAACAATGAAACCATTTACATGAACTTTAGCAATATACTTGCATATACCGGGTACTGTTGGTCCTTCTCTGACACCAAATTTTGTACGACATTTTATTTAAAATTCCGACCAATTGCCTTTGATTTTGAAATAAATTTCCAATAAATCCTAACGTTGCTCAAGCGTTAATCGATTCATTTCATTCAGTGGAAATAATGTATTGAATTTTGTGACAGAATAGAATGACATAAGTATTACCGTATTCGAAATAACCGCTGAGTTAAATTTAAACCAATAGATGGCCCACCCGGTGCATACATAAATTTATATTTCACGATAGATCTCATATATGTTTGAATTTTTCAACGAAACATTCACAGCCTCGTACACTTAAGGAGTCATTAAAAATTCTTTGAAATTAAATAAAAAAATGTAATAATTCTTACGGAGTGTTGTCAATTGTGAGCTTGGTTCTACTCCAGCGCAATTTGCTTTTTCGTTTAAGGCTGTAAAATATTGGGTGGCACAGTTTAAACAAAGCCATACGACCTGACAAGCCGAACACTGTTGTGGTCTACCAATCCTCAATATTGTATTGGGTGGTCGTCGGCTAAGAGTACGCAAGATAGCTGAAATGATAAGCTATTAAAGAAGTATCGGACGTTTTCTTAAAGGTTTATTACTTTGAGTTGACAGCACTGCTTTATTTGACAGTCGATAGTTGCTTTTTGCTTAGTTAGGCTTGACATTTCATTATAGACTTACACCAGAGCAACGCTTGCAAATTAGGCTAAAGCATAAATTAACATTGATATTGAAATTCCATTCAAAATGTTGCTCTCGATAGAAGCCTATTTTGTGTTGAATTGGTACATAAATAAACAGAATTGTTGTATTTGGACTGAGTATAATTCACAAGATTTTGTTGAAAAATTTTTACATTCACAGTGCGCTTAATGGGCTGGCGGAGTCATAGGTCACTATGTCTTCAAAAAAGATGATGATCAGAATGCTACTATCAATGGTGAACGGTATAGGGACAGGATTAAAAAGTTTTTGTACCTCTTTTAGCTGGCATTAGTCTTACTTACATGTGACTCCAACAGGACGGCGCTACATTTGATTTACTGAAATAAATTTCTGAGGAAAGAAAAATTTCACGTAATGATCCAATTAGTTCAATCAAAAAGTGGGCGGAATTTTACAAATGGGCGTGGTACCTCACATACATAGTAAATATTGATTTTGGTATATCTTGATACAGGCTACAGCTAAAGTTCCAGAATTTGGTCTGATTGACTTCAAATGCAAATCATCTTTCAAAAAGTGGACGGAATTGGAAAAGTGGGCGGAGTATCTTATATTAAAAGTAAATATTGATTTTAGTATATCTTCAGAACTTCTGAATTTAGTCTGAATGAATTCATAATCAATACACATCATTAGGCAAAAAGTGGTCGTGGCACCTCCCAATCAAACTATATAATGAATTAGTTATGTCTTGCGAACGGTTAAAGCTAACGTTTCAGTATTGGTATGAAGTGAGCGTGGTAGCAGCAGTTTTTGAGTTAGGTTCAAGCATCTTTATGAAGGATACATATCACCAGTCAGTAACTAGACGAGATTGCATAAGTGGGTGTGACATTTTCCATTCATACTAATTATTGAATTTTGTAAATGTGGAAAACGACACCTATTAAAGCTTCATTATCTATAAACATCAACAAAAAATAGGAATTGCAGAAAGCACACTGGATAAAAGCTTTATATGTTACTAGAGTTATCCCCTCGGAGTTGCTGGGAGCCTTTGTTTGGATTTTTTGACTGATGTCAAAGTTATGTACTTGCCTATATAGATTATTTTACTTTCAACATATCTGGCCTTCATTAAAATGCTTAAACTGTAAAATTTATATCCTAAGAATTTTTGTATACCTTTTTGGAAATAAAAGAAAAAAAACGTCAACTAATTTTGCAAGAACAACTTTGTTTGCTAATATTGGTCTACGTTGAGTACCTATAGGGTCCGCCAAATAATTTTTTTTTTTCTTGAAAATGCTATAAAAAAAACGACAGAATATTTTCTCAAATTTCTTTTTTTATTTGAAAGTACAATCCTTCCGGTTAATAATGGAAAATAATTTCATTTATTTGTCTACATCGGCTGCCCATGCAGTAGCCTGCACGATCGGTCCAATTTTTAAGCACATTAGCGATTGTGTGCAGCTGTATTTCACCAATGGCTTCACGAATATTGTCCTTTAAAGCGTCAATTGCCTCTGGCTTGTTGGCGTAACACTTTTCTTTGACGTCACCCCACAAATAATAGTCCAACGGTGTCAAATCGCAGCTCCGAGGTGGCCAAACGACATCAGCTCTGCGGCTGATAATGCGATTTTCAAAAACAGGGCTGTGTGGCACATAGCGCCGTCCTGTTGAAACCAAATGTTGCTAATATCCTCCTCTTCAATTTTTGTGAACAAAAATTCGTTCAACATGGCCCGATAACGATCGCCATTGACTGCACTCCTTGCTCATTTTCGAAGAGAAATGGCCCAATTATGCCTCTGGACCAAAATCCGCACCAAACAGTGACTCGTCTTGGGTGTATCGGCTTTTCAATGTATGCGTGCAGGTTTTCTGTGCCCCAAATGCGACAATTTTACTTGTTTACATACCCGACAAGATCAAACTGAGCTTCATCTGAAAAGATGATTATTTTGGCAAAATCGGCATCTGTCAAATCAGACATGAGCTAAATGTTACCATTCACGAAATAAGCACTAGTTGAAAAACAAAACGTTAGATGGCGGACCCTATACATTTAATTTTGAATAAAATGAGCAATAACCAACCGATTTTCATGGCTTACAGCTTATTTAAAAAAAAAGAATTCGCAACTAAGTTATGAATAACACCGAAACGGTTGAAAACACCAAGAAAAATTTATTCGCTTGATTTATAGAAAATTTTGTTTCTAAACATCTGCTGTAACTTGCAGGAAAATCGCCCAAGTCGTTTTCAAGCTATGATGAAATATATTGACATAACTACCATATTTTGGGCGAAAAATTTGCCACGCCCATTAACAAAAATTTGAGCCCGATGGAAAAGAACTGAAAACGAATTTGAATTCAGCGCGTCAAAATCATTATATTGCTCCGTATAGTTTTATTTAAAGGTCAGAACATTTTTTCTGTTTTTTGTAGACCACTGTTATTTATGCATGTTCCCAAACGGGTACATCGGACATTAAAAGAGTTAATATAAATAAAGTAGTTAGGTTATACAAAAAGACAATATGTTTGCTGTTTAACATATGATTTATTACCCTTTACTTCTCTCTTTTTCTTTCAGGTATAACACCATTTCAATTAATTTTGTTAACGTAAGTAAATTTTATGAAATGCAAGTACTCAAAAAAAAAAAAAATTTCATTTCACGTTTAACTTATAATTTATGGCCTATGGTTAGTTAAAATGAAAAATAAATTGTAAGTCTTTATGTGTTGGAATTAAGCAACTTTTTCCGCAGTATTATTTATGTGAATATGACATAAAATTTAAATTAAAAGAAAAAAACATGTTTTCGTTACTAATCTTACTTTTTCTTTTTTAAATATTAAAAGAATCCATTAATCATATAGAGAATTTAAGCCACAGAAAGTGATGCTTATAACAACGTAATTTTAATTATTTAATTCTTATTTATTATTTATTTATTTATTTTGTTTTGTGTTATTTTTTTTTAAACATCATATGTAAATTTTTAAGAATTTCAAGTTCAACACTTAACACTCTCGCTTTTTTTCAGTCTGTCTGTCTGGCCTTATTTGTTGTTGAGCGCAGCAATGAACAGAAAATGTATAAAACAGAGCTTAAGTGTGATGGTAATGGTATTGATGAGAGAACTTGTTTGTGGCTTTTATTTTTTTGGTTTTATCATCACAACGGCCAAGTATGGAGCTTAAAAATAGAAAATTGATGATTAAAAACGATGACTCTGTCGTTGTCATTCTTCTTCTTTTTGTTATTTTTTATAAACTGGGTTAAAACATGATTTAAATTAAAGTTGTTGTGGTCAGTTTTGAGAAAACAAGGCAGGTAGATTATATTTTAAAAACATTATTTTTTAATATTTAATGTTCTTTTTCAAAGAAAATAAAGCAAGTCATTGAAATTATTGTAGACATTCATTACAAACTGCAAATAATATATACATACACACACATACATATGTACGAGTTTATTTATTTCATGTCAATAAAAAAAGAAAACCACAAATATTTTGGCATGATTTAGCAATTAACCAACAATAATCAACTGTTGCTTCATGGCCTTTAACACAGAAAAGAGAGACTGTCATACATCCGCCGGGAAGGTATACTAATTTGTTTTGCCGCCATTGTGGTAAACATTAGTCTTGACGGTTCATATTTCGTGAAGTACAAACATGGCAAAGTTATTATGGAAAAATGGCGTGATCTAGTGGTTAGAGCGCTCGCATAACAACACAAACGACCCAGGTTCGAACCCCAGCAGAGGAAAAAATTTAATTATGGTTTCGAATGTTTAATAATTTAAAAAAATGCTTCAACTACTTCCCTCCAGACAACTCCATCTCCATCGCACACCTATGGCGATGATGACAAACATCAGACGAATGATCAGGAAAAACACGCCACCTACTGGGAAAAATTTACAATGCTAAAGTAAAGCTCACCACCAATTAGCAAGGATCTTCACCACTACACACAAAAAAATCATATGGAGGAAGCTACAGCGGATTAATCATCTACTTCGCTGAAAAATATCAAATTGATTAAAGAAACAAAGCAATATATACTTTGTGGAAAGCCAATATACTCCCTAGAGGAGTGACGGAGAAAAAAAATTCAGTAAACCAACGTGTTTTAATCGTTAAAACAGCTCGCCCATGACAACCCCGATTTTCATGAAAAAATCATAATGAGTGACGAGGCACATTTTCATTTGAATGGTTATGTGAATAAACAGGAATAGTCGGTTCTGGGCAAAGGAAAACCCTCAAATTATTCATCAGTCACCTTTGCATGCATTAAAAGTGACAGTCTGGCGTGCAATTTGTTCAGTAGGAATCATTGGACCTTATTTCTTTAAAATTGAAAACGACGTAATGGTAACTATCAATGGGCAGCACTATCGTAATATGATTGAAAACTTTTTAGCATCACAACTGCATGCTTTGGGCTTGACTAACATGTGGTTTCAACAAGACGGTGCCACATCGCCTATAGCCAGGATTACAATGGAATTACAGTGAGACCTCTTTCCACAACAAATTATATTAAGGAATGGTGATGTTAATTGGTCTCCACTGTCGCCTGATTTGATTGCTTCTGACTTCTTTTTATGGGGATATCTGAAAAGTAAGGTTTATGCAAGCAAACCAGAAACGCTGGAGCAACTCAAACAAAATATTCGTGATGAAATTAATGAAATACCTCGTGAAATGTGTGAGAATATAATGAAAAATATCCTCAAAAGGGCTCGTATTTGTGTGGCTAACAGGGGCAGGCATTTATCTGATATTGTATTCCATACATAATTGCCGGCATTAAATAAAACACTTATCAGTATAAGATCCATTCTTTTTCATATAATCGAAAATTGTAAACAAGCAAATTAGTATACCTTCCCGGCGGACACCTTGTATATATGTATGTACGGCTTTCAATATTATTTTTTAAATATAATTTTAATCATCATTAATCACATGAATTTCTTCTAATGGCCTTAAAACACAAAAAGATTTTGAAATTTTAATGATAATCAAATGCAGATACGTACAGTTGGGTGCAAAAGCAAGTGTACACTGAAAAGTTGCTATAAAAATTTAAATACTCAATCAAATAAAACAAAACTTCACTTGTATTTTTAAAACTTTTCTTACAGTTTTTTTTTATTTTTTGTGGAATTTTTAAGGAATTGAGACGTATTCTTATTCCATTCGTATTATATGTTGCCATAGCTTCAACATATTCCTCGAGGCCTAATTATATTTTTCCAGGCGTTTCTTTTTTTACTATTGCACAACAATTCTAAATCGAATTAGAATTAGGGCTTTATTGTTGCAAATAATTTATATTCATTTATAGCATCTTTTCAGTTCAACTTCAAAACATGCACTTGGTTTTGCTCCCCACTGTACATATCATATATACCATAATTATAAAAACTATATTTTTAGTAACAATAATATCTGCTTTAATACTTAAAAGAAATCAAATCTTATACGAAATATTTTGTAAAATCAACCATGCCTTCTGTCCACTGTTTGAATGACTTACACGAATTACTTCGTTCACATGACAACCTTATAAAACATTTCGATGATTCCTTTTTCTGGTTAATATTGTTTGGAGTATTGTTATTTGATAGTAAATTTCGGATCAAAAATAGAAAAAGAGTTTGTAATTAAATAAACAACTTTAGCGTAGATAAAGCCCCTTTCAAAAAAGAGAAGCTTTTTGATTTTTGGTGATCCGCTGAATGATTGAAACAGAAAAATACTTACAATTTGAGTAATTCATTCTTTAATTTTTTGTACGGAAAATTACATAATTCGGCTCCTAATTAGAAGTTAAATTATGAGTGAGAGACCAAATTACGAAAAAAAGACCTTGCAGTGTGAACATGGCGTTATAAAGCTCTACTAGCGGATGTATGTATGGCTCTATGTTGTATTGTTATACAAATATTAAGCATAATTTCATAAGCATATTCTCTTCAACTCACTCTGATTATCATTTGCGAAACTGTTATATATTCAGCTTTAATTATACCGATCACGTTGACTAAAATTTATCTGTTCGCCCACATTACTGAACAATATCAAGTTATCCATTTTTGGGTTTCTTTTTTTTGTTTTTGTAAATTTTATAATTAAAAATATCTTTTTTAAAAATTAATTTTAATCTTGTACATAAATATTCTCAACTATTATCGTCATAAAAATTAGCTTTTGCCATATTTTGGGTAGTTATATGCTATATGGTTGCCCAAGTTTTTACCACTAAAAGAATTTCACAGATACCGAAACAAATGGTAGTGTAGATAGGGCAACGTTTGTGTATATTAGCGTCCCAGTAAACTACAACTAATTTTTAGATGGACACTTTGCCTTTTGACCAATTCTTATCGCTCTTAATTAAACGTTTTACTAGGTTTTTCGTTTTACTTGTTTGCATAGAGTAAGCTGCCTTCAAGTATGACTTTTTCATTTAATGTTGTCATTGCACGATATGATCATGATATGATATGATATGATTGTTCGATTTTAATCAAAGTAGATGATTAGTCTACTACAGCTCGCCTCAATGTTATTGCGTAGTGGTGAAGATCCTTGCTAAGTGGTGGTGGTCATCCTTACTCAAGCGTTGCCATTTTCCACCGTTAGATAGCTTTCTCCTGATCATTCGTGTGATGTTTTTCAACATCGGCAGAAGTAAGCTTGAATGTCAGTAGCTTAGTTGAGATGAATTTGTCTGTAAGTGGTTGAAGTCTCTTAATCAAACACTTGCACTTACATAATATTATGAGTTCAGTGACTGGCTAACTAGAGCAACATTCATCTTGTACATTGAAATTTTCGGATGAGAATCGAGAAAACCACTTCTAATCCGACGTTTACTCACACTCTTACCATAAACTTTAAGAAGTTTTTGACATGTTTTTGCGTTTTTTTATGGTGAAGAGACATCACAAAGCGTTCAAATTTAAATCGAAATGCAACCTTCAAACATGTTGGCGTTTCTAACGCAAACCAAATATGCTGTATAGGTAGACAAGGCATGATAAAGATATTGTATTTGGATAAACACACAAATAAAGACGAGCGCTTTATCGCCAAGAAAAAGCCATACATAGTTCTTTTAAAATTTTAGGTTCCTGTCTTAAATAAATTTAAGACCGTATGGTTTTTTTTTAGAATAAGATTAATTAACTCAAGTTCTAAGTTAAAAAAATAGACATTATGAATACATACACGCCTGAGCAACGCTTGCAAATAGTGCAACTTTTATTTTTCATAAGTGATTATTTTCAATTTTCATAAGCGAATTTTGTTTAGCGATGAAGCGCACTTCTGGTTGAATGGCTACGTCAACAAACAAAACTGCCGCATTTGGAGTGAAGTGTATGTGGAAACACCGTTACATCCAGAAAAATTGACTGTTTGGTGCGCTTTATGGGCTGGTGGAATCATTGGTCGGTACCTTTTCAAAAACGATGGTGGCCAGAACGTTACAGTCAATGGTGATCGGTATAGAGCCATGATTACTAACTTTTGCATTCCTGAATTGAATAACCATGATGTCCAAGAGATGTAGTTTCAACAAGACGGCGCATAATGTCACATAGCTCGTGCCACAATAGATTTATTAAAAGACACGTTTGGTGACCGCCTAATTTCACGTTTTGGACCTGTGAATTGGCCTCCAAGATCTTGTGATTTAACACCGCTAGACTACTTTCTGTGGGGCTATGCGGAAAAGCCACAATCGTTTGACCATTTGGAAGACAACATTCGCCGTGTTATTGCCGATATACGGCCACAAATGTTGGAGAAAGTCATCGAAAATTTGACGTCCAGATTGGACTACATCCGCGCCAAGCGTGGCGGTCATATGCCAAAAATCATATTTAAAATGTGATGCCACAAGATTATCTCTCGGATAAATAAAATTCATGTCAATCGAATAATCCATCGTTGTTTTATTGCAACTTAAAGTTCTATACCTCTATAAAAAACACCCTATATTATATATTATTATTTATATATACGCTGATTGTAAATTGTTTCCACATTGCTTGTTATAACTTTTATTTTGTTTATTTAATTGCGAACATCAGTCTACTGATTGACCATTAAATTAAATTGCATTTATTAAATACTTTTGAAACATTTCTTTTAAAAAACTCGAAAATTAAATTCATTTGTTCATTCATTTAGCACTTTATTTCAAAAATGTAAACCCCTTTTTCAATATCTTCAATAACAAATGGGCACAACAATTACGAAATTGAAAGTGTTAAACAGCAATTTTTTGGAAATGGAAGTTTAAATCCTAAACAAAAAAGTGATTTCGTTTAAATAAAATCTAAAAAATGAATGATAAAAGAATGATAATAAAAAGTATTGGCAAATAAAAAATCGAACCATGAATGTGTGAATTGATTTTTATTTTCATTCAATTTTACTTCTATTTTTCTAAAAAATTAAGAGAAAATAAATGTTGAAACATATAGCGCACTTAATACAGATAGAAAAGATACGCAACTTAAGGCACATGAGAACGTATATTGCTTACACTCGAGAATGAAGAAATTAATTGATTTCATTTAAAAAGTGTGGATAAGTCAACATTATTAGCTGAAAAAGGTACAGTGCCATTAAAAAGTACTTGAGTTAGAAAATAAATATTTCAAGCCTTTACCAAATCGATTATTATGTTAGTAAAAGCTGTTTTAGTTTTAAAGTCCTAAAGACAGGATGGCTAAAAACCAACTTTAAGAGTTCCTGGCTGACTATACTTGGCATAGCTAAATACTATTTCAAAGCCTGGCAAATGAGCCTTATTACTGTTGTCATAGTCAGTGTTGTATTTCAACAGAAAAAGATGTTTGTAGTCATTAATCTACACAAAGTCATGAAATAAAGTGAAAACTTCGACAACCTGATCGCGGGGAATGGGTTTCGGGTCCTTGTGTTGATTCCAGAAAACTAAAGTGGCTTGCGGGTGTATCGAAAACTCATACGGGTGTAATCAAAAATCTCCCTATCTAAGGGCAAATGGTCATGCAATGCCAGCGTTGTGATAAGACTACAAAGGGGCATTAGAGTTGTACGCATAGCTATATACTCAGGCGCACTAAGGACACTGGTTTCATGTATAATGAAATCGCAGCCAGGAAAGCTTAGGCTATCGTTAACAATTCGGCGCAGTGAACAAGGTTCTGCTTTGCTAGGTCCCTCATCATTTCGGAGCCGCTGGTGATGAAATTGATGACAAACTGTGGAGAGAAAGGACCGATGCAGAGCGTTTTTATGGCTTAACAGGCTGCAGAGGTGAGGTTGAGGGTGAATAGAGGGAAACACTCTCCCAAGTCGGACATTGCCTGAGGATTGCGACAGGCTTAACGGCTGTGGAGTTTACGGAAAGCTGACATTGGTAGGATAGTGGGTTTTCTGTCTCGATGCTACTGCCTGAGATATCATCTCAACCTGTTACGTTTTCTGAAAGAGACGGAATGTCGGCTCTGTCTGGAGCGGAATGAAGTCACAGGACTCATTTTTTGTGACTGTGTTGCGTAAACTGGTATCATTTACCCGACTTCCTTCGAAGGGCGAAGAAACTGCTAGTTGAATATGGCTTTCGGCCTGCCTCTCTCGATAATGTGCATATGGGGAACAATTGAGTGGTTTATTATTAGTGAATGATTCGGGTTAACTGAACATCATCTGTTGGGCAAGAGGCACTGTTAATTACAAAGAAAACGTTTACTTCCGTTAAACAACGTCCTGCTGATAACAATAAAATCTTAAATAAATTTAAAATGAAGATTTTAACAGTAAAACATGGGAACACGTAGAAATAAAGGAAATGGTATGTTATTTGCGAATAATTCGAGGAATCACTGATGACAACTCATGAAATATACAGTGGTGGAAGAAATAATAGGGACACACTAACAAATTAATTTTCTTTTCGTCAGACCATAGCACGTTGTTTACGAGTTTGGTGTTGCTTGGCATACTCCAAGCTTATATTCCGTTTGCTGAGAAGAAAATACTTTTTATTTAATAAACCGTCAATAACATACTTCAAATTTTGTCATACTATTGAAAAAAAGGAAGTGTCCCTATTATTCCTTCCACCACTGTATCTATTTTATCGAAGTGTGTTCAGAAACTGCTTAATGTTGATCAAAAGAAGCTTTGCGTAACAATTGCTCAAAAGCTATTGAATGAAGTCAGTGGCTTATTCTAATTTGAACAAAATGATCAACAAATTACTAGTAACGGGTGATTTTTTAGGCTTAAAAAATTGGAAAAAAACAGAAAATTTGCAAAAGGGGTGTCGGCGGCCAATGGACTGTTCGGAAACGTGAAATTATTTGCTTATGGTATGTGGCGCCTTCTTGTCGAAATAACATAACGATCAAGTTCAATTCTTTCATTTTGGGCAACAACAAAAATCGGTCATTATCACACAGTACTTTGCGATTTTCATCGCTCTTCAAGAAACACAGTTGAATGAAGCCAACGGTCCACCAAAAATTGCAATTATCAGTGTGCACTGGCAGCTTTTGAACCGTCTATGAAAACAAAATTTTATCTTTAAATTCTGGCCAAGTAATGGCCTTTTTTAAATATCTGTCAATTAAAATTTATTACGCCACCAAGACTTCTAATAAGTATATATCTGCTTAAACGATTTTTGGAAGAATATACACACTGTATGCAGTCAGCAAGCTTTTAACGTTTAAAAGATATTAAAATGGAAATGTCTTAACCTAAGCTAACACATGTTACTTGCATTGCAATAAGCAAAATGAATTCAAATGTAAAGAATGTGAAAAAAAGTGTCTATAAAAGCTCCAAATGCTGCCAAAACTAATTATAACTCGCCTCCATATGTTTGTGTAGTGGTGAAGGTCCTTACTAAATATTATAATATGTTCTCAGTAGCAGAAAACGAAGGACTTTATGTATTATAACGTATATGTCAATATCTTATGTCATACCTAGGTCTTATGTTAATATCTAATGTCTTAAAATATGATCTTAAGGAATTGTTATACCTTAGATATGCCCCCTTTATTATATTTTTGTTTCTTCTTTTTAGAGCAATTTTTTAATGTTTAGATCATATTTTTGGATTTTTACTGCATATTTTACGTACATAAAACACTTTTGTAAGAGCATATTTCTCGTTACCCTGCTTATGAAAATCAAATCAGTTGTTTAATTATTATTTTTTTTTAACAAGCTAAACGATAAAAAGCAATCATTGTTGTTCTGTAGAGAAATATAACAAATTTTGTCATAAACCTAGCGAACAATTTCAAATAGCAACAAAATTACTCTATACAATATATGTAAGTAATTGGTTAAGCTTACTTACACATAATTTTACACATCGTTACTATTCAAACAATTGCGTAACACCAAAATAAATAAATAAAATGAACAAAAAATCAAATAAATATCTATAAAACTAACAAATCATTCATTACTAACAATTTATTTTGCAATTAAAACTATGTCAGAGTACTTAGAGTATATTTTTTTTTAATTTATTTTATTATTTTTCTTTTAATATTTGTTTGTGATTTTTCGCATGTTTTCTATTATTTTCTTAAGTATTTAATTTAAATTTAATTTGTTTTTCTGTTTAAAAGCGATTCTATCAACTAAAAGTACGTTGATGAGCCAATATTTATGTATGAGCAATATAAAGGGTCTGCCAAATAATTTTTTTTTTTTGAAATGCTATAAAAAAACTACTGAATATTTTCTCAAATTCCTTTTTTTATTTGAAAGTACAATCCTTCCGGTTAATAATGGAAAATAATTTCATTCAAATGGCTGTCTCGGCTGGCCATGCAGTAGCCTACACGATCGGCCCAATTTTTAAGCACATTATCGATTGTGAGCAGCTGTATTTCACCAATGGCTTCACGAATATTGTCCTTTAAAGCGTCAATTGTCTCTGGCTTGTTGGCGTAACACTTATCTTTGACGGCACCCCACAAACAATAATCCAACGGTGTCAAATCGCAGCTCCGAGGTGGCCAAACGACATCAGCTCTGCGGCTGATAATGCGATCTTCAAACACAGGGCGCAAAACATCGAGTGTAGCTTCGGCTGTGTGGCACGTAGCGTCGTCCTGTCGAAACCAAATGTTGCTAATATCTTCCTCTTCAATATTTGTGAACAAAAATTCGTTCAACATGGCCAGATAACGATCGCCATTGACTGTAACGGCCACTCCTTGCTCGTTTTCGAAGAAAAATGGCCCAAATATGCCTCTGAACCAAAATACGCACAAAACAGTGACTCGTCTTGGGTGTATCGGCTTTTCAATGTATGCGTGCGGGTTTTCAGTGCCCCAAATGCGACAATTTTGCTTCTTTACATACGGAGCTGACGGTGCTTCTATTCTTCCAAAATCCGTACGCAATTTTCGCACACATTCTGCAACATTACCATGACTTTCAAAGTAATGTCGCATTATTTCCCAGCATTGTTCAAGCGTATACACAACCATATTCGTTCAGCGGCAGGATAAAACTAATGATCTGTCAAGTCAGAAAAAAGCTAAGTGTTACCATTCACGAAATAATAATATTGTAAAAAGAAAACGTTAGATGGCGGACCCGATATATATATCTTTTTTTTTGCAAATATTTTGCCACAAATAGTTTGACTTTGAAGCATGCCAAATTTTTTAAAATATTTTTTTCTTTTCTCCTTCGTTTCTAATCACTTGAATGACTTTAAACAAGTAAATATTTATATGAGTTTCTGTTGGTGATTTTTCTGTTGAATTTTTATGAATTTTTAAGTGAATATATGACATCATAATATTTATTATTTTTCGTCTACTGTCAAACAATAATTTTTGTTTTTTTTTCAACTTTTTATAAAAATATAAAAATAAAACGAAAAAAAAAAAATTCTCTTGTTTTGGTTACAATTATTGGAAAATAAAATATTTTAAAAACGTAACGATAATAGCATGTACCATATACATACATATACACATATGTTAAACTGAATTACTTGATTCACTGTATCAATTACGACTGTGAATCATAGTGTTTACATGACACATACACGATTCGATTTGGCAAAACTGCTTAGTATTCATACATGCATACATACATGTGGTGGTAGAAGTGGGATTTTCTGTAAAACACTTTATTATTCTTTAACAATTACATTTATTAATTTAATTAAGTAGTTATGATATTTTAAATATAAAAGATCTCGGTTTGACGACCAATCACACTCGCGTTACATCTTACTCTTGACTCTGCCCATCTTCTACTCCCTCATATCAACTTCTATTGTCTGCGCGGTCGTATCGTCCGTCCTAATCAGTGTTAACATATTGTCCGTCAATGTCCTAAGCACGTGGTTACCATATTGTCCGTCAATGTCCCAATCCCACATACATATATACATACATATATATTTATTTATGTTTGTACTTTTATGTCATTCAAGCTCTCAAAACTAACCTTCAACTCATCAAGTAAAAAAATATACTTCTCAATTTTATATTTAATTTTTTTTCTTTTTTTACTAAACATCATTATGCATTTTTTCGGGAATTTAAATTTATATAAAAAATTTGTTATAACAATAGATACCATATCTCTTGTATTTTAAAAATTAGTTAAGTTAATCTTTCGATAACAAAATAATAGACTGTAATTTCTTCATATTTCGCATGGTGATTTAAATTGTAACAATTACTTTAAAAGCTATGTATGCCGCAACATGATGTTTCAGTCATGTTTGGAGCGAATTATGAATACTTGTGTATGTGTAAATATAACGATAATATTCATGAAAACAGTATTTTTTTAATTACACAGTGTGACAAAAATGAACGAAGTTGATACACCTGGGTAATGATACTACTTTTCTGATAGGCGCTGTCAAGTAGAACAAGAATTTATTTTGGAATAGATCTCCAAATCTAGAGTTACTGGTAAAAAATTAGTTATCTTACTCAAAAGTTTAATAACTTCGCCAATATCCAATGGATTTCTAAGCCGTAAGCCTAAACATACTCATAACTTAATATAAATCCTTAATTAATTCATAAATACAATAGTTCCTATTTAAAATAGTACGCAAACTACGCATCTAAACTTGAAAAATGTGTAAAAAATTGGATGACAAATGTGTTTGATTCTTCAGGGCTACTTAAACTACATATAAAGTGTCCGCCAAACAAATTTTTTTTTTTTGAAAATGCTGTAAAAAAAACTACTGAATATTTTCTCAAATTTCTTTTTTTATTTGAAAGTACAATCCTTCTGGTTAATAATGGAAAATAATTTCATTCAATTGCTGCCTCGGCTGGCCATGCATTAGCCTACACCATCGGTCCAATTTTTTAGCACATTATCGATTGTGTGCAGCTGTATTTCACCAATGGCTTCACTTCATTGTACTTTAAAGAGTCAATTGTCTCTGGCTTGTTGGCGTAACACCCCACAAATAATAGTCCAACGGTTTCAAATCGCAGCTCCGAGGTGGCCAAACGACATCAGGTCTGCGGCTGATAATGCGATCTTCAAAAACAGGGCGCAAAACATCGAGTGTAGCTTCGGCAGTGTGGCACATAGCACCGTCCTGTTGAAACCAAATGTTGCTAATATCCTCCTCTTCAATTTTTGTGAACAAAAATTCGTTCAACATGGCCCAATAACGTTCGTCATTGACTGTAACGGCCACTCCTTGTTCATTTTCGAAGAAAAATGGCCCAATTATGCCTCTGGATCAAAATCCGCACCAAACAGGGACTCGTCTTGGCTATGAATGCGTGCGGGTTTTCTGTGCCCCAAATGCGACAACTTTGCTTGTTTACATACCCGCCAAGATCAAAATGATCCTCATCTGAAAAGATGATTTTTTTGGCAAAATCGGCATCTTCTGTAAGTCGATCGCAGGCCCACTTAGTGAAGCATTGTTCAAGCGTATGCACAACCATATTCGTTGAGCGGAAGGATAAAACTAATTATCTGTCAAATCAGGCATGAGCTAAATGTTACCATTCACGAAATAAGCACTAGTTGAAAATAAAAACGTTAGATGGCGGACCTTTTATACCGTTTAGAAAGCGCATTTCTCTTCTTTCCAACACCAAAAAGAAATCTGAAATCGGGTAATACTCTGCTAAGTTATTAGCTTATAAGTGCATGAATGTCAGAAAAGCCGGTTTTTTAGCCGCAACTCGAGATTTTAGAGGTGTTTCGAAAATTTCAATAACAGATTCATGTTCTGCTCGTCAGCGCCTATCAGAAAAATACTATTACTTGCCAATTAGTTTTTTTTTATTTTTTTATTTTATGTACAACTAGAGTAATACCTTCCGCGTTGCTGGGATCTTTTATGTTGTACCTGCTTCTTGACTGGTGCGGATACATAAAAAAGCTTTAACTGTTACTGTCCTCTACATATGCAAAATTCCATATATTTTTTTTGTGTGATGGCTGCCAAATTATTAAAACCAAATTTAGAAACTCCAACTCTAACCATTCTGAAGACATATAGGGTGTTTTTTATAGAGGTATAGAACTTTAAGTTGCAATAAAACAACGATGGATTATGCGGTTGACATGAATTTTATTTATCCGAAAGATAATATTGTGGCATTACATTTTAAATATGATTTCTGGCGTATGACCCCCACGGCTGTCGCGGATGTAGTCCAATCTGGACGTCCAATTTTCGATGACTTTTTCCAACATTTGTGGCCGTATATTGGCAATAACACGGCGAATGTTGTCTGCCAAATGCTCAAGCGTTTGTGGCTTTACCGCATAGACCAATGACTTTATATGGCCCCACAGAAAGTAGTCTAGCGGTGTTAAGTTATGAAACTCGAGAACAACGGTAATCCCGTTTTGGGCCCATTCAACGAATCTACGCCTTACTTGATGATCGTTTGGCTTCAATTCTTGCACATGTTGGATTTTGTAAGCACGCAAACCGAGATCCTTCCGCAAAATCTTGCATAAAGTGGATGGACACAGATCCAATTCCTGTGCTCGATGGCGGATAGACTCATTCGCGTCTTCCTCAATGCTACGCTCTACAGCAGCAATAGCTTCTTTTGTACGCACCGTACAGCGTCTGTACGTCTCAGCGTCTAGTTATCAATAAGAGTAAACGTGGTGCGAAAACGTTCCATGGTTAATCGAATTAACTGCTCTAATGGACGTAGTGCGCGATACGTTTTCCGCACAGAACCATTATTTTCGAAATAAAATTGCACTATTTGCAAGCGTTGTTCAGGCGTGAGTCTATTCATGATGAATTGCTAAACCAAACTGAGAATAAATCACTTGAGAGCTGTTAAATTGGTCGCCATCTTGAAAAGTAATGCCAACTAAAAAACAATATTTAATTTGTTGGGAGGCACAATGCCCACTTATTCAATTTCGCTCATATTTCAACTGATGATGTGTAGTAACTACTAAGTTATTTAGACTAAATTCAGAACCTTCCATTATTACCGTTCCAATGATATACAAAAATCAATATTTACTTTGTATGGCAGGTGCTACTCTGACCACGCATTGACCACAAAGTTATTTGTGGCCAAATATAGAGACTCTTACTATTACCGTCTTAAAGATATAAACATATAAATACAAATTTAATATGCGCCTTTCACCGCTCAGTTGAACAATAGTGAAGCCACACACCAAATGAAAACTTTCTACATACGAGTATATATGCTTTTTATATACACTGTTTTAAAAATGTTTTCTAACTCACAGAAAGTGGAAATGATGTAATAAATTTCGTTTTCAAGTCAAACTTATGCAATACCAAGGGGTTCACTCTAACGTCAAAAACTCGCGAACCAATGGATCTGCATATACATAAAAACCGTTGTATTGATTTAACCTTTCGTTTAAGGGCTTACAAAATAAAATCGGTTCGCTTATTTCGGAGAACATCAATTACAACGCATTTCAAAGTCCTCTTTTGTATAATAGATTTATGAATCGTAATTTATCATCTTTTCGGATGAGAACTTTTTATCAACCAACGTTGTTGGACTTGCTAGCAATCATTTCCGCGGTCTTGGATAAGTAATCCGGTGAACAATACATAAAAGTAAAAGAACCTTGGTGTGATCAGTGACCTAATTCTAGGATCAACTAGGGATATATTTTCTTAAATTATACCAATTTTTTCTAAATTTTTTTGGTAGATATTTGTAAGTTAACAAGGGTTAGACCCAATGTCGTGTCAATATGATAATTTCGGGTAATGTAAAGCTCTCATTATGACCTGTTTTTTGGTACCACCACGATAATGGCATCCATTATAGCAATTACGGCAGGCCTTAATCAGACTCTGTTGATTCGCCGAAGAAGAATATTGACCACACATTACAATAAAAGACGACTAGTAAACAGGAAGTATTATTGCATTTGCCTTTTATCGGGTCCGCCATCTAACGTTTTTCTTTTTCAACTAGTGCTTATCTCATGAATGGTAAGACTTAGCTCATGTCTGATTTGACAGATAATTAGTTTTATCCTTCCGCTGAATATGGTTGTGTATACGCTTGAACAACGCTAGGAAATATTGCGACATTACTTTGAAAATCATGGTAATGTTGCAGAATCTGTACGAAAATTGCGTACGGATTTTGGAAGAAGAGAAGCACCGTCAGCTCCGTATGTAAACAAGCAAAATTTTCGCATTTGGGGCACAGAAAACCCGCACGCATACATTGAAAAGCCGATACACCCAAGACGAGTCACTTTTTGTGCGGATTTTGGTCCAGAGGCATAATTGGACCATTTTCCTTCGAAAATTAGCAAGGAGTGGCCGTTATAGTCAATGGCGATGGTTATCGGGCCATGTTGAACGAATGTTTGTTCACAAAAATTGAAGAGGAGAATATTAGCAATATTGGTTTCAACAAAAATAAGAAATTTGAGAAAATGTTCAGTAGTTTTTTTTATAGCATATTCAGAAGAATAAATTTATTTGGCGGACCCTTTAGCTCGCATTTATCACTTTTTGGTCGCTATTTACATCATTTCGCATTTATTGAGATATCCTTCAGTTTTAAGCAAATTATCAAAAATTTGATTGGTCCTCAAAAGATAATAATTTGTTTTGCGATAAAATTCATAAAAAGACGTAGCTTCCGGATAAGCAATGCTTTGAGACAAATATTTTCATTTACATTTTTTAATAAGCATTGGTTGTGGCAGTCATTGCTTATAACACAGGGCAGACTTGGGCATTGCCAATTACTTACCAATTACATTACATTAAATTAGTAATTCAAAAATAGCAATGACCAGTTATTATTTATTGTAATTCAATTTGTCCAATTACAGATACTTTCAACTCGCAATTGCCAATTAAAATTACTAATTAGTGGTAATCAATATTTTTCATTATACTCGTATGTAATAAGTTGCTAATTACTTATTGTGCTATTTGTTAAAAACAATTAATGTTACTTTTCATCCAACTTCAATTATACTTTAACTATAATATTTCTTTTCAGTTATTAGTCAATGTAATCGATAATTACCATATAAAAGTTGTATGTTATTGGTAACTGGTAACTAGCAAGCGCAAATTACATCAACTGATAATTTGTAATTATTTCCCTAATATTCTATGAAGAAACACGGGCACTTCTTTCAGTCAGTGAGCAGTACCCGATTCTATTTTTGGACTCATTGAAAGGGACCTATAGTTAAACGCCGGCTCCGAACGGCAAATGCATTAGAAAAGTTTTCAATAGTGGTAATGCTCATTAACCAGTTACTAGCTAATGATATGTGGTGATACCATTATTGAAAGAACTTGTTCTTTTTTCAGTTAGTCTGGCATGTTATTGAAGCGAGGTTCTTCTCATTGGTAGTCGAGAGTCTTGCCTATCATACCACAGCCTAATTGCTAATTTTATAATAATGTGTAGAAGTTTTTTCTATTACCAAGAAGAAATTAATTACTCCTAAGACCACATGGTGCTATAACACGTTTATATAATTGAGATGGTACAAAATTCTGAATAAAATATTAAAATTTTCAGGCTAAAATATTTGTCTAACATTGTGTATTAAATTATAAATTTAACGATTAACTTCATGATAATAACTTACCAAAAAATTAAATATTTCACTTCTTTAACTCAGCAATACTCATAAGAATTTTAAAATACAAAATGATAAAATAAAAAGAATATTAAAATATGCCATTTTTAAAGACAATTAATCATAATTAAAAATTAAATAAAAATTATCAATAACTTATTATTAAAAAATCGTTAAAATTCATCTCACAATTCCTAAATACCATATGTACTTCACTTAATAATAATTCATAATGCCTACTCTGGGGTCTACCACTACCTTTTATGTCGCACAACAACTTTTCAATTAAAACTACTCGCCTTCTCCACACATGCACACACACACAGACACACAGACACACAATGGCAAACCTTTAGCCAAATCAGATTAATTTTTCGCCATAATTAGCAAGACCAGTTTGAGGCAGCATTAACGAAAACAACGATTTTGGCTTGCGTTTCCTTACTAATATTCACAAAAAGCCAATATGTTGAATAAATGAAAAACGATGACAAATGAAAGAGTTTGATGCACAATTGTGGTTTTTGTAGAGGGAAGAAAATGCCAAAAAGTAACGAAACGAATTTGAGACTCATTGGCATTGATGAATGGACAACAAGGCAAGAGAAAACACTTAGAAATGGCCACGAATATTGTACCACAAACAAACATGGAACTAAATGAAAGGAGTAGTTGCAACAATGTTGCAAAACATCAATCGCCAAAAGTTTATTGTGTTTCTTTTTATCAATAGTAAAAGGTACATAATATGGTCATTGGAAGTATAGGGTGACTAAAAAAAACTATAGAAAAAGCATATTTAAATAAAACTTGAAAAGTGTAAAAATGTAATGAGAATGTTAGCATAGACTAAAGATAGACTTTACCAAAGCTTTCAGTGTTCAGTTAACCTGTACTTACGGCATCTTCTATTATAGTGCAGCTTCTTAAATCTCGCCATGTTCACAAAAAATGAATTAATTAAATGAACAGTTGAAAGAGTTAATATCGAAAAACAGACAGAAAGAGTTACCCCCATATTCATAAAGCAAAATGAGTTTTGGATATATTTTATTTCCAATTTTTTATACAAAATTTTCTTAAAATGGATATCAAGTACATTTTAATTTTTTATGAATATGGGTTAACTCTTTCTGCCATTTTTCAATATTGACTGTTACGGCGACTTCTTAAAACAATCAAATTTAAAACTTATTTTTTATTTTGCAGCACATTTGTTCAAGCACTCATAACACCTACTAAGTATTCTAACTGCTACATGTCATTGCGAGATTTGACAGATTCTGATCACCACTGCTATTACGCTTTCAAAAATCAAATAGAAGAATTAAAAATTACTAAAAACCATTTTAAAGCAACTTACCATGAGCTGATAGAAACGAAAATAAAATTGAGGCAAAACTCTGCATATTTTGGTAAAATTTTCATAAAAAGCCATTGGGTCTAAATAAATCGCTTTATAGGTTATATGACGTTAGCGATTGAATTACCTATTTTCATAATTACAGCTTCTACAGCAAAAGTTCCATGTATTTCCGTCATTCATTCGATAATGCAATGCCCAGTAATGACACTAAGACCCGGTAAAGCCTTGGTTCTCTTCCTATAACGTGTAGAGCACTCCTCCTTACAGCTCACCTATCAATCTCATTGTCAAACCTAAAAGGAGACATCACTCTTAACCCTGCATTCATATTAAAATACGAAAACTTCAGGTAAGCAAACTGTTCTCATAATATCATGGATTAACCGTTTCAGTATCTTTAAACATCTGATCATTATAATGGCAAAAAATCCATTTCCTTCATATCTACTAGAATATGGACAAAGATATTAAGTTGCTTATACGATAAGTTTGCTTAGCATTGCTTAAAGTATTCGCCAGCCTCACAGATCTAAAGATATCTCTCAATTTTTAAGCCCCTATCTGAGCCTAACATTAACACGACCATAAATATCCCAAGAGCATTTGTATCTACCTTGGAAGGATATTCATCTGTCACACATTCTCGTTTTTTTTTCTCAGGGACTGCAATGAAACTAAAATCAAAACAAATGTAACTTATGTAGGTACCAAATATCATACGAAAAAGACCGAAAAGCCAGACATGGGGCAGTCCCAAAGATCCCCTCCTAATATCTAAAAATTCAATCAGAAGAAGTTGACCATATTCAACAATAAAACAAACGGCTCAGAGTGCAACCTCACTCTGAAATATGATTGCTATGCCCCATAAAAGTTACACTGAACATGCACATGCACATGCTTCAATCAGTCTTTCCTCTGCGGTGGCACAGTTACTCTTTATGTATAAACATCACCCTAACTTCTCTCACTTCCCTAGGAATGTATCCCGTTTCCAGACTACACCTAAAGATTCTGATCAGTCAGAGCATAATGACCGAAACTTCGATTGTGAGTCCTCATTTGTATCTTCCCTACAAACAGGAAAGTCTGTATTTACTGGCAGTTCCAAAGTCTCGCCAATGCTCTCAGTGAAGTTGACGTGAGCCTACCCGCTACTCTCCAAGTACACACAGGAACACTTCTATGATTCCTTCTTTGACTTTTTGGTTTCCGTCTTGAAATTATTTAAGCTTCGGCGATAGTTGTCCCAGCTTGCCCAATTAGAATTTTTATTTTTTTGCCCTATTATACAATCTGCTAGATAAACTCCTGAGCTGCATCAGCCTAGGGTCGCCGAAATTTCCTAGGCTCTGCCAGGAAAGCCTTCTCAGCGAAATAAATTAGAAAATCCACTAAGTATTCCAAATAAGACAAATAGCTCTAGAAACCTAAACTCAAGGAGTGCGGTTTCATGCAAGTTTTTGCGAGTGAAATGACTTAAAAACTGAAATTCAAGTTCATGCTATTGAAGTCATTTAAATATCGAACTGCGTACAGAAAAACTGCACACGGGCAGCAGGATTAAGGCTTTTGGTGTTTTGTTTTCTGGAAAGTATACTAGAACGAATACGCCAACCATGATTCGATTCGCAAACGATGCTTTTCAAAATAAATGGTTTTTGGTTGCACTCTTTAATCAATCATACTTCGTGCAACAAGTTAAACATTATTTGCTTAAAGAAACTTTAAAAGCGACCCTCGTATTTTTGTTCTTTTTAAACCTAATCTAAACAGAAGAAAAGAAATAATAAATAATCGTTAAATATTTATTGAAAAAATAAGAAATCTCTTCTCAAGGTTTCGTGTGGGTTTTATTATTTTTTTTTTTTTATTCTCTTCAAATCGACAACAGCTGACTATGTGTCTATGCGTAGGTTTCTTTATTTCAATTAAATTCTATATTTTTTTTCCATTATTCTCGCAAGAGTAAAAAAAAAATAAAAAATAATTTAAAAAAAGAAAGAAATAAAATCACTTGCAAATAAAATTTTTTATAATTTTAATTACTGGAATAGAAAAGGTAACGATACTACTGCTCTCTTTGCTGCAACACTCATATATCACTGCATGACACAAACAGAACAGACATCAAGACTGTATGGCACAAGAAAAATGTTGCATTTACTTTTATTTTGGGTTCAAATGCTTGCCACGTACTAGTGTGGAGACCTTTTACTTCTATTTATTAACTTTGTGGGAAAAAGGAAGAAGGTGAGGGGCGGTGGAGGAGAGTTTGGAAAACAAGAATTTCTTTTCTAACAATGGGTGTGGTATTTTGGGTTACTTTCAAATATTGTCTTTCTGTCTGTCTAACTACTGTGTGGTATAGAGGATTGGGTTTTTTTCTCTTCTTTAGCCATTAAATTTAACCTATTTTTCTTTGTAGTTAGAGAAGAAAAAAAAACTGAGAAAAAAAAATATTTTTTATAAAAACACACCAACAAAAACAAGTTCATGTTGCATTAACTTTCTGCATCCTTTTGTGTGGTTGCCTTAGCAAATGTTTATGGTTCCACACACATAAGTTATAACCAACATACTCTGTACACTCGTACAACAGACCCAAAACAATTTACTTAAACACAATAAAAAAGCAACAACAAAATAAGGTTTGACATTTAAGTGAATGTAGTCCACATATGTGTGTACATATGCAGACTTAAATTTAAGCCAATTGTGGCCCTGGGCGCGTTCTTAGCTTAACAGCTTAATGCATAAAGAGTTTAATTTTGGAAAAAAAGAGAAGAATTTAAAAGGAAATACCACTATAATTGGGCTTAATTAGAAAGCATATTAAGAAATACAGAAAAAACGTATATCAAGGGGTACAATCAATAGAAAAAAATGGATCGAAATAGGCGTTTTTTTGTTTTTTGAATAAAAAGGTACTTATCCCAGCTGAAACGTACATTCACTCACTATTCAGCAAGAAAATAAGGTCACTTTTTATTTACTTACAAAATTATTATTTATTTATATGAGGCTACACAATACTAAAGTAATCCCTCCCAGTCATATGCTTGTGTCAAGGCTTTTCCCTTAAGTCCTCATATTGCTGCTGACAAGCAGTTTTAATCAATGCAACTTTTATCTTCAGAATCGTTGTAATTCTCTGTTCCTTTACACGATTACAGTCGGCCATATCTCATAAATTTTATGCTTGAGGTGTGATTTTCTTTAAGCCTAAATTAGTTGGGAATTAACGTAACACCGGAGTTGCACCGCAACCAACCAATTCTTTGGGAAACATTGTATTCATGACGACGTCATCGATTAATTTTTTGTTATTTCGACTATGGTAATAATATGGCATAATGTTAAGTCGCGTATAATTGAACCACAAGCAACAATTAGCGCTCCTCAATTTTTCTTTGCGTAACTTTTCCTGGGAGCATAGGACTTACAAAAAAGCACTTCCATCCTACAATGTTTGCTGCCGTTGTCTTCACCTCTTTCAATGTAAAATTTTTTTTTCCTTAGTTCTTGGATAATTAAGCATTTAGTTGATCCTTGAGGATTCTATTTAAGAGCGATTCTTGTAATACTATGGGTATTTTTACTTAAGGAATGTTCGATACAGAGTTCTGCATCCTCGTACATTGCTCGTATTATTCGAATTATTTTCTGCGGTACTGCTTTTCTTCTCAATGCTTTCCATATGACAGACCGTTTGATGGTATCGAAGTCGACATACAGTAGAGACTGCTCTCTTAAGATGCATAGAGTGTTGGCCATAGAGTTTTGCTCTGAAACCTTCTCTGTTTTTTAACTGCCAGTATCTTGTGTGGTGTTAAGTAGTTATTGCAATCTTTCAAGTCGTCACTTTTTAGTACCTTCGAAATAAAGTCTTTCTTCGAAATTGAAGGCAGCCTTTCTTCCTCCCATGCTGATGTGACATGAGGCTCGTATTAATACAACTGCGGTTGTGATGTCAGCTCGTAAAGTTTCCGCCAGTAAACTATCTTCGCCTGCTGCTTTATTATTCTATGGTGTAGCATAAGAACACAAGCGGCTCAGGGTAGAGCCCCAGCAAGAGGACATAACAGAAAAAATATCTGTGGTTTCGAATGTTTAATAAAGAGACTTACATTTCCCTCCAGACAACTCCTTCTAAAAAATTAAGAAGAAGCCCTTCTGATCTTCCAGCTTACCTCTGGCCATGATGACAAAAACCAGACGAATGATCAGGAGCAAAACTCCACCTACTGGGGAAAAACAAAAAAAAAATACAATATAGTTGTCCACCACCGCTACTTAGCAAGGATACTCACCAATACGCAATCATATGTGGGGAGCTACAGTGGATTAATCGTTTACTTAACTTGAAAAATCAACTTGACTAATGAAATTGAAAGAAAGCAATGGATGCCTTGTGGAAAGCCATTATGCTCTCAAGAGGTGTACCGGAAAAAAAACGATCAGTAACTGCTTGGTTTCTGCTGCACCTTCTATTTGTGATATAATCTATCGTCTGGTGTAGTTTCCTATGTTGTTCTGTTCTGTTCAGCTACTTTTTTTCTATTTTTGTGAGCCCTTCCAGGAACTTATTTTTGTCTCAGGATTGTCACACCGGGGTTGCATTTGATTGGGATAAATAAGTACAATAATATTATAAGTTGCCGTATGAGCCAATAAATTGTATAATCACATGACTGGCATATAAAATAATTATTGGTGCATTACGACAATCGTGTGATCCTACCTTAAGCAGTGATTTATTTCATACATTTTTATTTTAATAAATTTTTTTAATTCATTATCTCTTTCGTATTAGTTTCTAATCCAAATACGTAAATTATAATTATTTTTGTTGTAAATAAACTACAAACTACTTTAAATAAAAAACCCACCCTAGTTTATTAAATGTAATACACAATAAAAGACGAGTGGGTTTAATTGGTTTACCCTGATTTCATGCTATATTTTTGCTGGTTCTTTGTGGATGGTATGTCCCATAACCTTCCATTTTTGCTTTCGGATCTCTTTAGATTTTAAAAAGTGCCGTGTTTAGTGCTACAGATTTTGATTTGAAATATTTTGTAGCCAAAAGATTTTAAATATTGTGCTTAAGCACCAATTCACGAACACTTTAAGCGTTTGGATGTGTTTAAAACTTGCGTTCAACTACTCGCAGCCATATAAAAATGTCGATTTTGAACAGCAGTATCAGTCACTGCTTGATCGGCAGACTCTAAACTATCCGCTGTCAAATGCTTTTGGTTTCATTGTAGTCAACATATATTTTAATGCACAAATGACTACAAATTCAATTTTTCATTAATTTTGGAATACCCTTTATAGGTTAGATTTTCAGTTCTATGCCGACTGCATACATTGATGATACATACTTTCAAATTTCTTTTTTTATTTTAGTTTATTCATAAAAAAAACTTATTTAATGATTTCAAATAAATTAACCTTTTTTGTATTAACACGAGAGTCGTATTTTATTCGCATATGAATTCACAGGCTGTCACTCAAACAGGTGAACTCTATAAATAAAATTATTTTTTCAAGTTTTTTTTTTAGAATAACAAAAAATAGAATAAAAATTTAATATTTATGCTTTACAATAAATTATGTATTTTTAGTAATTTTTTTATTTTTATTTTTTTTTTCTGAATTTCATAGCATTGCATTAAATTGCGATAGCAATAGATTGGCAAAGAGCAGTAGCAACTACAACACAATTCGTATTCGTATTATATTTCAATTGAGAAAAAACAAAAACTAAAACAACAACATGCTAGCGGTATTGAGAACCGGTACAACTAACCCAACAACTAACCCAACAACTAACCAAAACTACAGCTGTTCATTTGGTCTAAACTTGTCTAGTTTAGAAGATCAAATTACCAACATAAGCATAATATAATAGGGTAAAACAAATAATAACAACAACTACTATTACAACTACAGTACAACTATTAAAGCAGCATTCGAGTAGTAAATACTAATAAAATTCTATTCTATATTCATATGTAAATACTTCAAAACTATACACTCAAATGGGTAATAGCTTATGGACAAGCAGCCAAATACTGAAATATGAGCAGTTTTTGTTTATTTTTGCTTCCATTTTAGACACACGTGTAAAATGAAATCAATGATTGTTAGACAGACATATTCTGAATAGAGAACCTGCTACTATTTTTACATTTGAAATAGAAACTTTGAATTAGAAAAAATCACAAATAATATAGATTTAGTTCTGTAATATATATAATGAAGCTATTACGAGTAATATACAAGAAAGCTCTCGAAACTTTAAAAGACTGTTTATTTTCCTCACATTTTTTTCCCCAGTTTTCCTCTTGGGAGCATATATGCTTCCAAAAAGCATGTCAATCTAACACGGCTTACAGTTGCTGACTTTGCCTCTTCCCATATTGTGCGTCTCCAGGTGTTTTTTGGTCGACCACGATTTCTTGAGCCTTTAGAATTCCACTCGAGTGACATTCTAGTGATACTTTCTGAACTTTTTCGGATGGTGTGACTAATCCATCCCCACTTTCTTTTCCTTATCCGTTTCAGTATGGGTTGCTCATTAGTCATGCTCCACAGTTCTGTGTTACTTATGGTGTTAGGCCAGAATATTCTGCATATGATTCTGAGGCACTTGTAAATGAATACCTGGAGTTTCTGTATGATGTTATTCGATACAAGCCAGGTTTCACTGGCATACAGCAGTACCGTTTTAACACATGAGTTGAATATTCTGAGCTTAGTCCGTCTGAATATATGTGAGCTTCTGCATACTAACTGCAGTTGTCCAAATGCCGCTCTCGCTTTATTGAGCCTGTTATCTACGTCTGTTTCTGCGCCACCGTTTGTAGTACTTGTACTTCCTAAATAGCAGAAGCTATCTACATACTTGACTGGCTGACCCTGTAGCATGATGTTTTCCGTGCTCGTGTTGTTTATTCTCATGGCCTTAGTTTTCCTGATGTTCATCTTAAGCCCAACACTACGAGCCAATCTTTCCAGGTCCTCCAGTTTCGACTGCATATTGGAAATCTTATGCCAGAGTAGTCAAATGTGTTTCGCATAATCCAAGTCTTCGAGTTGGCGTGAGAGACTCCATGTGATTCCCCTCGTTTTCGAACAGACTTTGTTCAGTATGTCATCCAGCACGATGGAGAATAGCTGAGGTGATTCTTGAGGGCATTCTTGTTTAACTCCAGCATTGGTGTGGAATGGTTGGCTGATGTTTCCGTTGTGAAGAACTGAAAGTTCTGCATTCTCATACATCACTCTAATTATTGGAATTATTTTCTGGGCTACTCCTTTGGTTCTTAGTGCTTTCTATATAGCTGTTCGCCTGATGGTATCAAACGCTTTCTTGAAATCGACGAATCTCAGAAGTCATATCCACAAAAAATTGTATTTTCAACTTTAAACTTTAACCCAATAATGTTGTAGTTAATTCTTCTTTATTGGTAAAATTGTCGAATTTTAAGCAAACTACGTCTATTACCTGGCAGAGATCAGCAATGAATACTGAAAATATCATAAATTCTTATAAACATACTCATTCATACTCATAACAATGGCTACTCATACTCATTAATATATATTGCAATGGTTACTCATACTTATTCCTACTCTAAACTTGAAGTACTTATCATAATCATACTTACCAACATTTATGACGCTATTGATTCATACTAATCTGCACTCATTATGCGTAGACTATGCCAAATGAGTATTAACATTTGAATACTCATTATAAGGTTGTGTGCTTGTGTATTTTCTTTTTCTTTTGAATAGCTTATACTTATATTCATAAATTCTCATGAGTACTCAAGAATGATGTGAATAATTTATGAGTATTATGAGTATTTTCCAGGAAATTAATGAATGTTATGAGTACGACGTTCGATTCATACTTATTGTTACGTATACTTATGAATTAGCGTTATTGGGAGCATGAGTATGAGTAGTTGAGTTTGAATGATGTGTACTCACTTATACTTATAAATTCATCAGTGAGTATGAGTAGCAAAAAAGTTATTCATTGCTGATCAAAGCTGTCTGGGTCTATCAAACCTAGCGTCATTGGGCTGGATTTAATCGACGGTTATTGATACTAATCTTCTGTACAACGTAACCTTCTGGTGAACAGCCCGCAACTTCAATTGATTTGCTCTACATCCTCTGGATTTTATGACTTGTGGGTTCAACTGGATACCCCTTTTACATATCGAATTTTTTCTTAATCACTATTTGACCAATCAAGCACCATTTTATTTACCGGGCTTTAACACAAATTGGATCTTCAATACACATAGAAACTAAATGGTCGTTACGTATCCACCTTAGTCAGAATTCGCCACTATACGTTTCAGACATTTGTTAACAAAAACCCCGTAAATTTTTTTTGTTATGTAACTGTTTACTTTTCATTTGTTGCATTAGTATATCAGTGCCAATTTTACACTTGCTATTTTGACACTGGCGAGGACTCAAAACCATTGCAATGTCAGTCTCCTAGATAAGGTCAGGAGGTCTGTTGCGAATCAAATCACAGATCTATTGCGTACCACCCTTACCAGAACCCTTTTGGGCATGCTTGATTGGCTTACTTCCGGATTACTTGCCAGTCAACAGGCGAAACTTGCAGCAGTGATATTTAACTCCCTGTCTGATGGCGTATTGTCCCCTCGGGGCACTCCTCTATTCTCTCTGAGAAACTCCGTGTCATGGCTGATACTGTCTACGTCCTATCCGGACCTGTGCTAGATACGGGATTCTATTTCTTGATCCCAAGTATTGAAAACTTAGCAACTAGCTTTGTCATTCACGGTGATTTGGTGGAGGTCTATACTGACAGCTCTAAATTTGGGAACAGGTTGGGCAGAGAAAGTTTTTCCAAAATGCTCAACTTTAGAATGTCTCTCCGACTTCAGAACTTCTGTTGTGTGTTTTAGTTCGAAGTAATGGCTATTTACCATGCTGAGGAACCTCCTCCAAAAAGCTGTTTATTAGGCAGAAGTATTTATTGGACGCTGATAGATTCTTGACAGAGGACGGATCTTGCTTCATTGCTAGACTCACCTGGCCTATATTGGATAGGAAACGTACCAATCATTTGTTTAAATTGGATCGAGGTGCATCTGTTCTATTGTGTCTATCCTCACTGGGCAATGCGTTATGGGATAAACGCTCTTGACTGTGAGAAGCGAAGAGTTGTGTTTCATTATCTTTTAGTAAAAGTTATAGGGTCTCTTTAGTGGATAACTTGCTTTGGTCGAAGCCTTAACTTGATATGGTAAACATATAAGGTAGCACGAAGTTTCAACGCCCCACGCTGTTTTTTTATCCATCGAATATAAACGATCCAGCATTGTAAACACAGAAAACCGTTGAATGATTCTTATTTACTTTTATTTGAAATTTCTCTGTCCTGCCATTATTAAAGCCGGGCTAAGTTTTACTCTGGGATAGTATTCTTTTTCGACTATTTATTATTTCGTGGCAATGTTTGAAAGTGAACGTACGAACTGCAAAGACAAATACTGTAGAGCTCGACGAATGGAAATGTATTCTCAACAGAAAACGGTTAGAAAAGTCCGCAAGATGGTATTGGTTGATCGCCGGCTGTTGGTTCATGAGCTGGCTGAAAGAGGTATTTCAAAAAGTGCTATGTATCGCACGTTGGCCGAAATTTTGAACATAAGAAAGCTGTGCACCAGATGAGTGACGCATTTGCTTACTATAGAATAAAAACTGTAAAAACTGTAAAGTGTTTGGCGTTTGCTGTTTGTTTTACCGCAATAAAGTCGATTATTGCTGCGGATCTAACGTGCTAACGTATCCAAATCATGTGCACTGTTCAATAACGATTATCGTAAACGAATAAAAACTCGATCAGATATACTCGAGAGCATCTATTATACCCCTTTGACAACAGAGGTCTTCTGTCTTATAAGACATTGATGCAGATTAAAAGTCCATATGTCCTACTATCGTTTTTTTTATTAAGTGCTGAGCTCATAAGGAAAATAAAATATAACCAATACGGATATTGCAATACGAGAACAACTTTTTTTAGACCATAAAATTCTGCATAAATTATGCGTTTTAATCGCTATTTATTAAAAGCAAAAAAATACTTTAAAATAATTTTTATTTCTTTTTTTCTCACTCTCTTAAGTGTTGTGACACTTCAGACTAACCAGCTTAATTATGTTTATGAGTGTGTGCGTTACCAGTATTGCATGGTGGCAATTGCAAGTTTTTCATTAATTGTATTCCATGTTGTTTAGTTTCTTTTAATTTCCCACGCCAGTATTTAGCATATTTGTCGTTTTTATTATTTTTAATTTGTTTTCATTTTTTTTCTTAATTTTTTTTTCGAGTAATTGTTCTGTGATTTTTGTAGTTTAATGTAGTTGGTGCTGTTATTGTTGTTGTTGCATGTTGTTGTTGTGGTTAACAGTTGCATGTTGTTCTTTAACAAAATTTGGTTTAATAAAAAAAATTAAATAGAATTAAATAAAAAAGAAAGAAAAAAACAATCAAGACAACAATAGCAAAAAGCAGCTTGTATGAGTGTAAGTGTATGTCGTTGTAGCCCCTACAGAATATGCTGCATTAAAGCCTCTCTAATACTTACTCTGCTATTGCATACATACCATATAAGTACATACATACATACATATAATAGAGTTTTGTATGGTATAATATGCATAAAAGTAACCCATAGTTACCTGAAGTACACAACATGTAGACGAACTTGTATGTGATGACGACAAGGGAACGGAGTATTCGTATGTTCAGAGCGATTCAATTATTGTTACCGTTGCATCTGTGTCTGTACTACTGCTGCTGCTGTTGCTGTTACTGTTGCTGTGAGTGTTGATGTTTTTCTTTTTTGCTAACAGTTCCGTAACAAGAAAATTTTACAACCGATACCGGTGCGATGTATACTGACTGTCAACACTACTGCTTTGCCCGCTGCCTGCCTTTCTGTCTACCAGACTAAGCTACTTGTATTGGCAGTTGGAAAAACAAAATGCGTTCATAGTTCTTAACTTTTGTCTTTAGTTGCATACACAACACAATGTGTTGTTGGTTGCCAATGCTACGTACAACTGTGTTGAATGGTTTAATTAATAAACAAATTTATCTTTATCGCAGTAAAATCGGATGTGCATGCATACGCTTTGCGACGGTAACAAACACAGTAGTACAGCAACTGATTTTTTTTTCTTTTACTACCCTATGAATTGAAAAAAATTGAATTAAATTTAAGAGAGCGTTTGCTAACAACTGCGTTGATAGCCGTTTTAAATAAAATTTCTAAAAAGTTAAGAAACAACATACTTTGGATTGTAATATATTAAGAGTTTTTTTTTTGCAGAGTTCTGCACAACGGCAAGCTAAACAAACCACTTAACGCCACCTTCGGTGTAAGACGAATATGCATTTTGTCACTGCTGCTGTTTATTACAGCGTTGAATTTCATACAGTATTACCAACTAACAAGGCGTTACACAGTGCTTCGATCCCATACAGCGAATGAAAAAAACAGAGGGAGTCGTCGTAAATAGATGAAATTTCGTGCATATATTGGGGCTAAATATAAATATAAGCGTAATTTTGACAAGATAGGACAACGGATGTGTGTTTATTATTGAAAAACATTCAGTAAACCAACCTGTTTTAATCGTTAAAACATTCTATCAAAATCAATCACCGATTACTGTGACGATGAGAAAGTTACATGAAATTTTTGGGAGAAACAACGTGCCAACAAGACGCACTATTTATCGTGTAGTGAATGATTTCGAAAAAAGAGGGACTGACAGCTGATGGGACTAAGCATAGACTACAACGTACTGCAAGATCGGCTGAAAACATTACCGCTGTTCAAGAAAGTGTTCAAAACAATCCATCAACTTCAATTCGACGCCGTGCTCAGGAGCTTGGTCTTCAAAGAACAGCTTTGGTCACAATTTTGCACAAAGATTTGCAAGTGTTTCCATTTAAGATTCAGTTGACACAAGAGATTCTTCCAGAAGACTGTTTGCGCCGTCGTGCATATGCCATTAAGATGTTACAGCTCGCCCACGACAACCCCGATTTTCATGAAAAAATCCTAATGAGTAACGAGGCACATTTTCATTTGAATGGTTATGTGAATAAACAGAAATAGTCGGTTTTGAGCAGTGGAAAATCCTCAAATTATTCATCAGTCACTTTTGCATACATTAAAAGTGACAGTCTGGTGTGCAATTTGGTCAGGAGGAATCATTAGACCTTACTTCTTTGAAACTGAAAACGGCGTAACGGTAACCGTCAATGGGGAGCGATATCGTGATATGATTGCAAACTTTTTAACGCCACAACTGCATGCTTTTGGCTTGACTAACATAGGGTTTCAACAAGACAGTGCCACATCGCATACAGCCAAGATTACAATGGAATTACAGCGAGACCTCTTTGTACAACAAATTCAAGGAATGGTAATATTGATTGGCCTCCACTGTCGCCTGAATTTATTGCTCCGGACTTCTTTTTATGGGGATAACTGAAAACCAAGTTTTATGCAAATAAATCAGACACGCTCGAGCAACTTAAACAAAATATTCGTGATGAAATTAATGAAATACCGCGTGAAATGTATGAGAATGTAATGAATAATGTGCTCAAAAGGGCTCGCATTTGTGAGGCTAACAGAGGCGGGCATTTATCTAATATTGTATTCCATACATAATTGCCGACATTAAATAAAACATTTATCAATATAAGATCCATTCTCTTTTATATAATAAAAAACAAAGAAAAAACAGTAATTTAATATAAAAAATAAATAATTAAAAACAAGACATTACAGTCACAACTGACATTTATGCCAGATTACGTTCGATAATATTGATAAAAAAATGTTAAAATTTATTTGCGTTGCTAATAGTTTGCAAGGTTGGAGGAAGTTGGTTCCAGAGATGGATACTTAATATGAAAAATTGTCTCTCAGACACCTCGTCCCGATGTCGAATTTTTAAGATTCCATTTCCCTTTGTATGCCTCATAAATCTTAAGCGATAATGAAAATATTTTTGGTTCTCTGATGTTTCAATATTGAGAAGAAAAACCAGGTTTTTTAACTTTATATAGTTATTAAAGGAAACATTAAAGATGCGGCTGAAGTAGTGAGAGACGTGATTAAATCTTTTTAAGCAGAATATTTAACGTACAATTTTATTGAAAGTAGTGTTGAGTTTCGCGGTGTCTAATACAGCAGAATTGGTATTAAATATGTTTTAGCCAAAACTAGCCTTATTATTGGTGGTGTGTAATATTGTGAAGCCCATAACAACCTTAGCATACTATACACTCTTCCACATGTTTGGTTAATGTGATCTGACCAAGTTAGCATATTGTTGAAAACCACACCAAGATTTCTAGCAGAATTAACAATATCAATCTTGCTACCACCCAGAAAAACTTCAATTTTATTAGGATCAGTGTTAAGATCTTTAACTCTAATGATTATGGAATCTGTAGAACTGTTTTAGCCAAAAGTAACCTTATTATTGGTGGTGTGTAATACTGTGAAGCCCATAACAACCTTAGCATACTATACACTCTTCCACATGTTTGGTTAATGTGATCTGACCATGTCAGCATATTGTTGAAAACCACACCAAAATTTCTAGCAGAATTAACCATATCAATCTTGCTACCACCCAGAAAAACATCAATTTTATTAGGATCAGTGTTAAGATCTTTAACTCTAATGATTATGGAATCTGTAGAACTATCAAGGTTTAGCTGAACATCGTCAGCATACATCTGAATCCTGGAATGTTCGAGCTGTTTTGGTATATCATTAGCGTAAATTGAATACAGCAATGGTCCCAGTATGGAGCCCTGCAGAAGGGGGTAAGAAAGTAGTCCATTGTTGGAGACATATTGCCATCTGTCAGTTAAATATGTTGACATCAATCTAACGGCAGTAGTAGAGAAGTTAAACGTTTTAGATAGTTTGAAGCATAGTATTGAATGATGAACCGTTAGATATTTGTATTAAAAAGGTTTTCCATAACACAGAGTTGCGTTAATTACTAAAAACAAGGTTTTAACGCACGCTATTTTGTGGTCTTAAAAAATTAAAAATATGTCGCAATCTGGCAAAAATTCGATGCTGTACTGCAAATTTTGAATTTGAATAATAATTTTAATTACACTGGAGCATATTCCTATAAACGCACACTACTTTTAAAAAAAAGGGTTAAAATTAAACAAGAAAATATTTAGGGGGCTATAAATTTGTGTATTAAATTAGTTAAGACTTCACTTAAAATATTGTTTACAAAAAAAATTCATTTGTACTTTAATTATTTTTTTTTAACTTAATTTTCGATATTAACAGCCATTTTTAAGGGTATTTTCCTATAACCGCACTTTAATGTTTGGGCCATTGTAGCATTATTAATAATGTGTGGATGATCCTTTGCTATGGATTGTTTAAAAAATACGGTCTGGCATTGATTCCACTAATTTTTTAAGCAGATCGGAATCAATTTCCTCCCAGACTTGTTTAATTCTTAGTTTCAGCTCTGTCACAGTGTTTATGCCTTCATTCTGGGCATTATTTGCATAAACTTTACGGGCCATGTATCCACACAAGTTTTCCATTGGGTTTAAGTCCGGACTACAAGCCGGCCAATCCAACAAAGGAATGCCATGTTCATTGAACCAAGATTTCGATTGCTTAGAAACATGGATTGCAGCATTATCTTGTTGGAAAATGCAATCTTCATCCATTTTTTCGTCCATAAAAGAGAGAAGAGCATCTTCCAACAGTTCGTTATAAATCGAACTATTCATTTTTGTCGGAACAAAACAAATATTCGACTTGCCAACTGCAGAAAACGCTGCCCAAACCATAACACTGTCACCACCGAAATTACGTTTTGACATCCGAACATCTTTAGATCTCAAATCGTGCCAATAGCATGAGTATGAGTCTGGACCGTCTAAATTAAATTTTTTTTCGTCAGAGAAAATTACTTTTTTCCACTCATCTGTCCATTTCATATATTTTCTTGCGAATTTTAGACGATTTTCTTTATGGTGTTTTTTAGCATTGCTTTACATTTCGGCTTTTTCCATTTTATGTTTTCATCGTTTTGTAAAATGTATGCAACGTGTTTGGAAGTCACAGGAAGATTTAATTTATTCCTTATTTGTGTGGAATTCAATTTGTTGCGCGTTGCTTCTTGTGTTATTAGATTAAGTTGTCTTCTTGTTAGTTTTGTATTACCCTTCGTTGATTTGCGAACTACATAATTTTGACCTTTCTTAAAGAAATTCCGCACCACATTTTCCGAACGAGCGATTTTACGTCCAATTTATCTATTAGAGCATCCTTGGTCGTAAAAATTTAATTGAATCTTTTCTTGATCGGACAAAAAAGTCCCTTAGGCATCTTTAGAAGTGATGAAATTTATTGATTAAAATAGGAAAAGTTACAGTAAATTGAGATATTACTATTAGAAACGTACCTTTGGTTGAAAAAAAACTAAAATTGATAATATTTTATTTTTGGTCACTTTTTTAAAAACAAATTTCGAGTGTGCGTTTATACAATTCTTCCACTTAAAATAGCACCAAGAACATTTGATCGCATAATTAAGGCAAACAACAAAAATAAGAAAAAAAAATTGTTTACTTTTAAAAAGTACCGTTAAGTTGTCTCTCATTAAAATAGTTAAATTTTGCTTTTGGATGAGAACAACAAAGATATAACAAAAATACAGAAAAAAATTATGTGCGTTTATAGGAATATGCACCAGTGTATTTCTGGGTTAATGTATTATAAGGTGTGGCGTGGTGTAATGGTTAGAGTGCACGCATAACAACATAAACAACCCAGTTTCGAGTCCCAGCAGAGCACATGGCGAAGAAAAAGTTTTAATTGTGGTTTCGAATGTTTAATAATAAAAAGGGCTTCAACTTCCTTCCAGACAACTCCATCTAAAAAATAAAGAAAAAAGCCCCCTGACCTTCCCGTATACTTCTGGCGGTGATGACAAACATCAGACGAATGAATAGGAAAAACACGCCAACTACTGGGAAAAAATTACAATACAATCTTCAGCACTACACACACAAAAATCATATGGAGGAAGCTACAGCGGATTAATCATCTCAACTTAAAAATATCAAATTGATTCAAGAAACTGAAACAAGCAATATACACTTTGTGGAAAGCCAATATGCTCCCTAAAGGAGTGACGGAAAAAACAATATTATATGATAATTCAAATAATTTTTAATATTTTATTTGCCTCAAGCTATTTAAAATTAGTAAAATTTATGAAAAATTCTCTAAATTATACATTTTTAAATTTTCAATTTCTAAATGCACGAAAAGCCGAAAAACCGGTTTTTTACCCGTAACTCAAGATTTTGGTGTTGTTTCGAAAAATTCAAAACCAGATCCATGTTCTACTCGGCAGCGCCTAACAGAAAAATAGTATCACTCACCAAGTTTTTTTTTTTGTCGCACCGTGTAACCTGATATAGCGAATTAGTTTACTTCAAGAGTCATAATTATCAGGTATAGCTCTCTAAGACATTTGCAGTTCAAAAAACAGATGGATCAGAATAAATATTACTCGAAAAAGGTAAAAAGTCCATCTAATATTTGTTTAACAAATTTTATGAAATACAATGAAATTTCTTTTAATTTAATAGGGTGCTGTTTCCCACAATCATTATTTGCTGATTTTTAAAACAAAATATTTTAAGAGATATAACATATGTCTACAATAATAGTTTATCTCTACTAACAGAACAACATGTTGTTTAAATACAAAATATTTCCTACTTTAAGTGTTAAGTTCTTTTTCTACATAGATTTTTATCCTTTTCGTATTTCCAACATTAAACGATTCAAGTTTGTAGCAGAGAAAAATGCCAGCTTTTGAATCTTCTATATGCACTGCAGCATTCTTTTTTTTCTCAATGCAAAATAGTTTTTTAAACCAAAAACAACTTGTTACTCTGCTAGCTGGTGTAAGGCATGTGTAGCTCGTCATAAAACAGCAACAAAAACAATTTAATTTTTTTGTTTTTTTTTTTTGTTTAACATACGGCAAGCAGTTCTAACTCTTGATAGTATTTTTGTTATTTTTCAGATGTTTCTCACAGATTTTTTCAGTTAAAAACGTTAAGCCAGCCAGCTGTCTGTCCTTCTGCCCGTTTATACGCTGTTTAACAGCAACGTACATAGTAAGACGAAGTAATTTTCAATGAATTGCATGCAAATGAATGAATTAAGTTTTAAAAAAATTAGCAAAAAAAACAAAAACAAAAACAAAATAAATTAAATGGAAAAATAGTTTTTTTTTCATTAGAGAGTTGCTTTTAAGACATTATGGCTGAAAAAAAGAACTTCAAAAATTTCCCACAAATTTTAAAGCGGAACAAACAATTTTGTTTGCGTTTAATAAAAAATTGGAAATATTTTGTTTAGCGTTCTTTGAAAAAAATATCTCATGTTTTTTTTAATTTTAAAGGAAAAACACCCAAAACTTATAATTATAATTACCATGCGACATTATTTTTGTAATTGCAATTAATTTTTGCTATAATCATAAGCATTATAGCAATTAATTTTCAAAATTTAATGACTGTCATTTAATGTATTTAATCAAAAGCAACACAATTTCATAAATTGATTGCCATAAGAGTCTCTCTCACAATTATATTCAGATGATTATTATCTTTATTTATTTTTTTTTTTAATGAGTGTTTTTAATTTGACAAATTTTAGTTCTGCCCATACCTACTGCATTCAATATATTAGATCAATAATAATCGTACATACATAATAGCTACATACATATGTTTACAAATTTATTAATTTTATTAAGGACATTCAATGTGAACTAATGACATCATAATTTTGACACTGAACATTTGACAACGTTTCTTGAATGATAGCTAAAGACAGTTTTATAAGTTTTTTTCTATAGTCATCAACTAATTCTAACTCAAATCGCTGTTATTGCAGATTTATAATTGAAAAATGATAGAATTTTACTCCTTATAAATCTATCTTCACTAGATTTGTTTAGACTTAAGTGATAAAACAGAATACGTGTGCAACTTCAAGCAAAAACGCTGTCAAATAAAATCGACAGCCACAACTTCAAATACTGTCAATTGCCATTTTTGTTTTTATGTTTGCTTTACTTATTGTTTTCATTTTCTTCGCTCCTAAACAAAAACATAAGTTTTCTGTTTATAAAATGCATAAAATTCGGTGCAAGTACGGCAACACTACATACAGATTGAAAGAGCACTTTTGAGGGGTAAGAAAAAACGCTGTCAAACTAAAATAGATTCTATCTCACAACTGCTTTTGCTGAAGATTTTTTATATCATTTTTTATGCAAAAAGTCGTCAAGTCCCAATTCTGTTCCATCTCTTATACTTTAAACCAGATTTAGGCAAAGAGCTGCTCTTCTCTTGTGTTTTCACACGTAAGTACTAACACTCACAAAAATAAACAAGTAGAAGTAAAGAGAAAACAAGTGGAAAAATACAGTGCAAAGTGGCCTGAGTGAGTGACACCCAAATAACTACACATTGTAAAGTGCATTAATATTAGTTTGCCGAACGCTGCTTTAAACACATAGACGACGGCAGGCTACAGGCTACACACACGTTTATATTAATACGGTTATTTTGATAGCAACACTGCTGCTGTAGCCAACTTAGACTTATTTCTATTTTGATTGGCTAAAAAATTAAAAAATTTTTTTCCAATATATAAAATTAAAATGCTAAAAAGTATTGATAACACGGTGCGACAAAAAAATACCTGGCAAGTGATACTATTTTTCTGATAGGCGCTATCGAGTAGAACAAGGATCTGTTTTTGGATTTTTCGAAACACTTCCAAAATCTCGAGTTACGAGTAAGAACCTTCATGCTCTTATAAGCTAATAACTTAGTTGAGTATTACCCGATTTTAAGTTTCTTTTCAGACTTGGAAAGAAGAAAAACAGACCTTTTAACTGATATATATTTCGTTTAAACTCCGTCTTAGAATCTGGAGTGTTGTGCAAGCAAACACATTTTTCTTCCAATTGTACACACATTTTTCAAGTTTAGATGCGTTTTTGTACACTATTTTATATAGAAACCGTACTATTTATGAATTAATTAAGCAATTCTATTAAATTGTGAATAAAATCAAGCTTGCAACACCGTTTTTCGTAAAAGGTTTCAACAATCTTAACGCTCTGCTTAATTATGTACCGCTACATGGTTGAATTTGTCAAACACTAAAACAAATAAATGTCAAATTAAGTTGGACAGAAAAAACTTGACATTAAGGTGTGACTCACAACTAACATCGTGCATTATGGTTGGACCACCCTATATCTAAAGGGTATTTATTTTCTACTTGTGATTTTTAATTTAAATTTTTATTTTTAGATTCTAAATCATAGTTGAACACATAAGCTCTTATGAGCTTTTCTGGCTGAGAATTATCTACAGCGTATATGTATACAACCGAACGAAAATGAGTAGATAATAAATAAAGCAACAAATATTATTTAGTTGTGGATTAGATGTCAACGTGAGTAGACAGACGTATGTTGCTTTGCTTTTAAAAATTGTTTGTTTGGGTTATTGTACATTTTTTTCGTTTTTCCCTTCAATACACACAGTGATAATTCCCTAACACTACTACACCACTAATTATTCCTCTTGGTTAGCCTTGTTCTAAATACATTACGGTTAGTTAATATGGAACGTTACACGAAGGAACGTGTTTTTATACTAAAACGCTCCTTTAATGGGCCATTTTAACAAAATGATCTTCACAGACGAAGAAAAAAATGGAAATACGATTACGGACAATGGAAATCGCTACAGGATGATGATTAGAAGCTTTTTGTGGCGAGAAATTCATGATTTAGACGTAGAGAATATGTGGTTTCTTTTGAAAGAAAAGTTCGAAAATCGCATTATTTATCGTAGATATACCACCTTTAGATATTTTATGTGGAGTTTTGTGAAATCGAAAGTGTACAGCAATAATTCAGCATTTCAAGCAGATATCAACCATTAACAACAGTTTGTTAAAAAAAAACCTGATTGATAATTTGGCTAAAAGATTGTGAAGCTGCCGAGCCAGTAGGGGCGTTCACTTGACCGATATAAATTTTCATTTTTAACCGGTACCTATTTATAATAAACTAAAATAAAAGTATTTTTAATATCTGAAAAAGAGTACTTTTTTATTAAAATTAAAGTGATAACTCAATTTTGGACACCCTTTACCAACAATAAAAATGTTCAACTTCCATTTGTAATTAGAATCGATCCATTTTTTCCAAATCAACGTTTAGTAAAACCTATTGCAAGCATTGACCTTTCAGTAGAACAGTGTACAACTTTCTTAGTATGGGAATAATAGTTTGTATAACTAGACAGTGCATTTGTTAATAGTAATGTTGTTATAACATTAATTAATATTAAAAAAAAAATATTTGTTATAAAGAAACATAATGTTCAATGTTCAAAATTTGAAAAATAATTCCTTCTGAACCGCAACTTGACCTCTGTTTGTATTCTTTGGTGAAGTGAATAAGCAACAATAAAATAAATCAAATAATTTTTATTGTATTTCAGTTATAAAAACAATTTTTATTGAAATTGACGACTGTTTTTATAGCGTTTGCATAAATGCAATATGTATGAAACTTTGATAATGATTATTTGTTAAATTCTATGTTCTCAGTGCCTGTGACTGTGACTGTGACTAAGACGTGTCTTAAAACTATTTGACCACATTTTCTTTAATTTTTTTTTTTTCAATTCGAAATTAAAAACTCAAATCACAAAAGATACCGCACATTTTATAAGCTGTTTAATACAATTGCTTGTGGCAATGTGGCAAGCAAAAATTTTATAACGACAACGATAATTATGTATTTCATGTTGTTGCTGTTGTTGTTGTTGCTATTATTATTATTATTTTATTTCCATTATTCACTTAACGGTGAATATATAGAATTTCTGTCTATAATTTTAAATGTTTTTTTATTATTTTATTATTATTTTTTTTTTGTGTTCGTCTTTCATAACAAAACAAAACACTTCCACTTGAAACACCACTTCCAAACTGCCTTTAGCTTTAACCACCATCAGCACCAACACCATATTATCTTCTTTTATTTTCATAATCATCATAATCTTCGTCATCGTTGTAGGCAGTAGAAGAAGAAGAGGAAGAAAATTATAAAAAAATAAAAGGTGTCGTAATGTTCTGGTCGATGCGCTTCAGGTGCCAAAATAAAAAAACAACAAATGCAACAAAAATAGTAAAAAAAGAAATAAAATATTTTTCTGTCGATTCAGTTAAACACTTGACTCAACATTGTACGATTTTTCAAGTGTAACGGAGGTTTCAAATTTTCGAGACTTTTTTTTCTATTTTACTATTTTTCAAAAGCGTAATTCCGTTCATTTTTTCTGTATTTCTTTCGGTTCTATCACATTTAAAATATAAAAGACGACAGTTAGTCAGTAGATGGAATAAACAAAATGCAAAAATCAACATGAGCATGAGGCTTTAAGATGAAAAGAAAAAAAAGAACAAAAATTTCAAATTTAAGAGACACTACACACAGCTTAAGTTAGCAACTTAAAACTTAAGCAGGTCAGAGATGGGATATATGTACATATATATACATATGTATGTACTTCAGACACTTGATTATCAAGTAAGCAATTGTACAAGCTTTCTATGCAGGGCTAGTTAATGGATAACAGACCCTAACATACTGCTTAACGGAAGACCTGACGTCGAAGATGTTGCTTGCTCCTGGTTATCGTTTCACTTTAATGAGATGAACTGACTAAAGGTTTGTGATTTCTACATTAAAGTCATGTGCAAAAAAATATTTTCTGGCTTCAAACGGATGAAAAATCTCTGCAGCTTATAGCCTGTAGTAAAGATGTATAACTGGACAGTGGGTGCTAGGTAAGTGAGTCGACTTGGAACCCCTTTACAATTGCAATGATAGAGAAAATACAGAAACGGTCTTCAATTTTCTCTGCAAATATCCGGCCCTAGCTGTTAAAAAGAACAGCTAGAACTTAGAATGACCTACTGAAATACGTCATAGCTTCCGTTAAACATAAAAATACATCTGACGAGTGGTGCAGTCTTTTCAAAACTGCTTCCCCGCAATGATTTACAACGTTAACTAAAATGAAATGCTTCTGGCTCGGGCAATTATCATAAGACTGCTTTAAAGCTGAGAGCGAACAACAATATAACAACAATCCTCAATTACTTGTCCTTTCCTGATTCAACATTCACATTTTATGCCGTAGTACGGAAACAAGCAAGCTGTTTTATCAGTTATTTTATTTTGTAAAATTTACGAGTATGGATGTCTTTTATTTATTTATTCGACATATTAGAGGCGATTGTCATCAGACTGCTCTACAAGTTTGTTAGAACAAAAAATGTAGTTTAAATGAAATCGCTAAATTTCCTGATAAATTTTTGCGTTTTTCAAACGCAATATAATGTATACAGCAGTCCTAATTCAAATTAACTTGTGAATTATCGCCATAGCAATGTGCATTATATTTGACGTAAATTAGCAGCAGGCAAGCTAATATTAATGCATTTTACAATTGTGGTAATAATTTGAGAGTCTCCCACTTACGCCACTTTACACTGTATTTTTTACTTTTTTCTCTTTAATTTACGTGTGAAAACAAAAGAGAAGAGCAGCTCTTTGCCTACATCTGATGTAAATACACAAAACCAGAGTGATTTTATACTTAATTTAGCATTTTCAATATGGTAGCACAGTGCATAATGAACCTGCTGCTGGCAAACTGTTTACTATTGTGAATGAAAAAATTAAAAGGGATTCAAATGGCTTATGAAGCAATTTTTCTTCAAACAAGTAGTGATTTTTCACCAACAGCATAGCTGCTAATCGTACATTCTTTCTTCTATCCATTGGATCTAGATATAAATGCAAGAACTGCCGTCAGTCAGGGTAAAATTTTATTAGCATTAGTGAGTTTTCAATTCAAATTGACGCTGTCGTATGTCTAGGTTATAATTTAAGCTTATCCAAGTGCTCGGCTGAAATTTTTACATACTGGTTGCATTCTTAATAGGTGTTCGAAAAAGTTCGGCTACAAACTCGTTCGGTTCAAAATAAAACACCTCGTTGGCACGAGATTTTTTTTGTTAAACCAAATACATACATAAGTGCTGTTTGGCTCGATAGCCTTTTGCCATATTTGTGGTAAAGCCATTATTCCATCAGAGTAGAACTAATGGGCTTTCTAAGCAAAAAACTGAACCACTTGTCCTTTGCAAGCCACTACGGAATTTAAGAGAGTTGTGCATATATCGACACAAATAATAATCTGAAAGTGCCAGGTCCAGCTTAAATAGTGGATGTAAAATAACTTCCCACCACAGCTCTCTCAGTTTCTGCTGGCCCATCAATGGTGATGGAACACCATACCTTTTCTGTTGATCAATTCCGGCCATTTTAATTGAATTGCTTACATCACTTTCCCTAATAGCTGACAGTAGAGATCAAAATAATAAATCGTTTGACCAGGTTATAGAAGCTTATAATGAACAATTCTGTTCCAATTCCACCAGACACACAGCATTACCTTTCTTGTTGTCAATCGTGGCTTTGCCACCGTATGCGAACCTACAGCTTGCTTCGAACATGATGTTTTTCATACATTATTGTCGTACGTGAACCACTTTCCATCGCCCGTAAAAATTCGCTTTAGAAATGGTTCGATTTCGTTCCGTTTTAACAATGAATCGCAAGTGGAAATTCGGTCCAAATTTAAATATTTCACTATAAGATTGAACTTTTTAGTGAATTCAGATATCTTCAAATGGTAGATAACTGGCTGGTGATGAATGACGGATTTTCTCAATGTTTTCCATGGTTTCGATTTTTTTAATTAATTGGTCGACTATAGCGAGTAAGATCTTTAACATCAAAATTATCTAATCGAAAGGAAGCAAATCATTTTGCTGTTAATTTTCTGGTTACAGCGTCGCCTCCGTAAACTTGACAAATTTTTTCAGCAGCATGCGACGCATAAAAAATATGACGGTAATGATACAAATTTTCTCGAATTTTTAAACGTTGATAACTTTTGACAGAATAATGCGATTTTAATGATGTCTTCTTACAAAGTTAAGCTTAAAATGTCACCTTTTAAAAACTCTATAGTGTTAACTGTTGTAAATAATACTTCCAGAGATATTACATTTCAGAGCCATCTACTACCGAAGTTTTTCGAACAACCATATTGCAAAGCTGTAAAATGATTTTGATTAAAGGGTACATTATGAATAGCAACTGAACCTCAGTTGCGTTTCCAGTTGCCGAAAATATGAATTACGATGGCAATTGCTAACTAAAAGCTGTGCTTTTCAGCTGTTATACAAAAATCTGGCTGCCATTTGACAACGCAATTGGATTTGGTTGGCATTCAAAATCGACCAATAAATTTAAAAAAAATAGGAATGCGATTTTACCTCGATGTGTAGAGGTTACACACTCAGAACTTACAGTCCTAAATACTCTCAAAAAAAAAAATTTAAAAAACAAAAAAAGTATAAGAAAATCTATTTACATAAGTAACACTTTCCCCAGTCATCATTTAAAATGTTCGCAGCAGTCCAAGCTAAATAATCCGACAGAGAACAATAATTTAATAAATTAATAAATCTAACCATCGGCTTATTACTTTTAATGTATTATCTTTAGCACGAAATATGAAATAATTTTCATTAAGTTCTTCTAAAATTTGACTGTTAAACAAGCAGTCATCAGAAGACATATCTCTTGAATTTACATACATACAGGGCATATATTGAGAAAGCCAACTGAAAGCGCAAACAGCGCAAACTTCTACAGGATGAACAAACTGTCGGTTTAAATTTGAACCCGCGGTTATTTCGAATCTGGCAATACTTAAGTCATTGTATTCTGTCACAAAATTTAGTATATTATCTCCACTGAACTAAATGAAGCGATTTACGCTAGAGCTACGTCAGAAATTTATTTCCAAAACAAAAACAAAAACATCATCTTTTCGAATGAAGTTCATTTTCATCTTGGTGGGTACGTTAATAAGCAAAATTCCGTATTTGGGGCTCAGAAAGTCCAAACATGGTCTTACAGATGTCAATGCACCCATTAAGAGTGACTGTTTGGTGCGGCTTGTGGAGCGGAAATATCATTGGCCCATATTTCTTTCAAAATGAGGACGGCGCAACCATTAAGGTCAATGGAGACACCTATCGTACCATGATAACCAATTCTTTTATGGTATTGATGTACAACTTGCCACACACCTCAAGCCAGATTCGATTGATTGCGTCAAACGTTTGATGGCCGCTTAATTCGCCGAAATGGTGATGTCAATTGGCCGCCAAGAAGCTACGATATAATACCGCTGGACTATTTTCTATGAGACGCCAACATTCGTGATGCCATTGCCGAGGTACGGCCACATGCACTCGAAAAAGTTTTCGAAAATTAGTCCGATCGAATGGAATACTGTGAGACCAGCCGCGACAGCCATATGAATGAAATAATATTTCACTTCTAACCAGAACAATTATACTTCACACCAAAAAATAAATTTGGCTTTATTTCAAACCGTTTTTATTTGTATTGCAGTTTTAAATTTTAAATAGAAAGCAAATGTTTACTGACTAAAATGACCTAAATTTCTTGCAAATATTTACATATGTAGGTAAGGCTGCAATATTTATTATTATTAATTCCCCTAACATTCCATGAAGGAACATGGGGGACTTCTCTCAGTCAATGAGCTGCACCCGATTCTATTTTTAAACTCATTGAAAGGGACCTACAGTTTAACGCTGCTCCGAACGGCAAATGCATTTAGAGAAGTTTTCAATAGTATTTATACTCATAACCAGTTATTTAGCTAATGTTTTATGAGGGGATACCGCTGTCGAAAAACTTTTTTCTTTTTTTTAGATGGTCTGGCCTGGTATTGAACCGACGACCTTCTGGTTGGTTGGTAGGCCGGTGTCTTACCTACCATACCACAGCGGCACAGGCTGCAATATTTACTTTGAATAAAACAAATATGGTTTTGGTCATTATACTTAACAGATTTAATTGTTAAAAATTATCTAATAAATATTCGATATTAATTATGTGCCACACCTTTGACATTTTCGAACTTATTAGGAGACATAATAACAACTTTTTTTCTTTTTGTTTTTATTCTATCTTTTAGTTCTTACTCGTAAATTCTAAATTTAGTTGAAAATTATGTTTTTTTTAATAAGAAAATAAAGTAGACCGCTAAAGATTTGTATCTTATCAACTCAAGCAATGGCAAATTATGTTTTTCGTAAAGGCTTAATACAAGGCACAGTGGGACAAAAGTTATTAAAATATTATTTTTTCATAAAAAATATATAAAATATAAAAAATATAACAAAGCTTGAGAAAACTATCTGCTTATGAAGAAACAAAAACTTGTGTGGATTGTCTTGGGGTTAATTAGCATGTTTACTCAAAGACTCTAAAATATTTTCCTACAAACTGTTAGTTAAACATTAAAAAGACTTTTTTTCTCTATAATAGGGAACAATGTTTAATCCATGAGTCTACCCTGAAAACTAGCTGGTATTTCTTTAATTAGATTCACCATTGACACATCTTTAAGGCAGTCTAGATCATATACCAAGATGACGACAGACAGTCTAGATCATATACCAAAATAACGTTTAATAAAAACCTAAATAATTCAGTGATTTCTTGAGAAAGCAGTAGTCGATGGTAAATGAGTCTATAAAAATTTCTTTCTTTTTAGGATCTTTAAATTTAACTTAATTCTTGAAAAGTCATGCTTTAAGAGTTGTCTTTTCAATACTTATGTATTTTGTTATTATTTGTAATAAAATTTTGCTTTAAATCATTACACTGTGCGCCTTAAACATTTCTTAATATTTAAAGTACGCCAAAGTTACTTAAACACTTTAAACAGAATACGTCTATTTAAAAGAAGACAATATTATACCAAAAAATAAAATAGACAAGAAATGAAACAAAAGAAAAAAAAACGTTTTACAATTCGTTAAACAGGTGTGGCTGTTGTTTAAACTTGAGTTCTCTCAAGCACACAAAAAAAAAATAAAAAAAAAATTTTAACACAAAACCCCTTGTATCGAATTGTTAGTGTTTGTTGTGATTATTTTCTATAGTACAGTTTATTATATTGACAGTTACGACGTCTATTGTCTATTAAAATAAATAAGACACCATTGTCGTCGTCGTCGTATGGTCGTTGTCGCTGAAAACAAACGACTCTTTTTGCGATTAAATTTTGTTCAGTTCGAGTACATGTTTTTTACATCTTCAAATATTAATATTTCTTAACCATTTTTTTTCTTCTCTTTTGACTTCTTTTTATTTTTAGAACTTTTAAAAAGGGGTCTTCTGTCTATACAAAATAACGACATAAATTGTATACCACAAAGAGTAGAAAATACAATGATTTTTTAAGAAAACAATGCGATTAATCTGAAAGTTAGAATTTTGATTCTTTATCTTATAATTATATCATATAAGTAGCTGAGACCCGGAATTCTTCAACAGCCCTATGTTAATTATTATTTTAATTACAATCTTAGTTATCTTTTTTTACTCTTTGTCCGCATTTTAGTCCCTTGCGATCCAAATTCAGACGATGAAGATACATAGCTTATAGTTTCTTTCACAAAGACACTGTATGATCTGCTATATACAGTCTATACTACTTTGTTTGTTTCTAATTTTTGATTATACGAAAGAGAATGGATCTTATATTGATGAATGTTTTATTTAATGTCGGCAATTATGGATGGAATACAATATCAGATAAATGCCCGCTCTGTTAGCCTCACAAATGCGTGCTCTTTTGAGCACATTTTTCATTACATTCCACACACTTCACGCGTATTTCATTAATTTCATCACGAATATTTTGTTTGAGTTGCTCCAGCGTCTGGTTTATTTGCATAAACCTTGCTTTTCAGATATCCCCATAAAAAGAAGTCCAAGGCAATCAAATCAGGCAACACTGGAGGCCAATCAACATCATCACCATTCCTTGAAATAATTGGATGTGGAAAGAAGTCTCGCTGTAATTCCACTGTAATCATGGCTGTATGCGATGTGGCACCGTTTTGTTGAAAGCACATGTTAGTCAAGCCCAAAGCATGCAGTTGTGGCTTTAAAAAGTTTTCAATCATATCACGATATTGCTCCCCGTTGACAGTTACCGTTACGCCGTTTTCAGTTTCAAAGAAGTAATGTCCAATGATTACTCCTGACCAAATTGCACACCAGGCTGTCATTTTAATGGATGCAAAGGTGACTGTTGAATAATTTGAGGGTTTTCCATTGCTTAGAATCGACTATTCTGTTTATTCACATAACCATTCAACTGTAGATGTGCCTCGTCACTCATTATGATTTTTTCATGAAAATCGGGGTTGTCAAGGGCGAGCTGTTTTAACGATTAAAACACGTTGGTTTACTGAATATTTTTCCCGATTGCCAAATATGAACTGTCAAGATTAATGTTTACCAAAATGGCAGCAAAACAAAGTAGTATACCTTCCCAGCGAACTCCCTGTCTATAGGGTGGTCCATGTAAAAGTTTAAATTTAAAAATGCAGTAAAACAAAAACGGTTTAAAATTTTGCAAAAATTTATTTTTTTGTTGTGAAGTACAGTTATTCCGGTTAGAAATTAAATATTATTTCATTCATATGGCTGACGCGGCTAGCATCACAGTACCACATTCGATCGGACCAATTTTAACGGACTAAATTAACGAATGTTGGCCTTCAAATGCTCAATTGTCTCTGGTTTGTCGGCATAATACTTGTTTTTAATGGCGCCCCATAGAAAATAGTCCCACGGTGTCAAATCTCAGCTTCTTGGCGGCCAACTGACATCACCATTTCAGCTAATTAAACGGCCATCGAACGTTTGACGCAATAAATCCAAACCAAACATCGTTTTCAATTATTAACATTAAGAGCGGGCACAAAAAAATCGGTTATCATGGTGTGATAGGTGTCTCCATTGACCGTAGTGGTTGCGAAATATGGAGTATGAAATATGGGCCAATGATGACTCCGCTGCGCAAGTCGCACCAAACACTCACTCATACTGGATGCATTGGCTTCTGTAAGACCACGTTTGGGTTTCCTTAGCCTTAAATACAGCAATTTTGCTTACTGACATTCCCACCAAGATGAAAACGAGCTGCATTTAAAAAGATGATTTTGGCAATTGTTTTATATTTTTGCAATTTCCAACCAGTTGTCCACTGAACGAAATGAATCGTTTTATGCTTGAGCAACGTTGAAATTTATTGGAAATCTATTGCCAAAACAAAGACAATTGGTCAGAAATTGCAGGAAAATGTCGTACAATATTTGGTGGCAGTATCCGATAAACAGAACACAAGTTTATTGCTAATGTTCGTGAAACTGGTCTCATTGTTGATATGCCGAGACTTAAGCGTACACGCTAAAATATCGAAGCTGTGGCTGAGAGTATGTGTGAGAACTACTCATCAACATCAACTCGTCATCGTTCTCAAGAACTAACCATTTCACGCACCAGTTTATGTCGAATTTTGCGAAAATTTGGCAAAATTACAAACTGTTTTTGTTTTATTGCATTTTTAAATTTAAACTTTTAAATGGCCCACTCTATACTTTTAAAGTATAAATAAAATTGTAAATACAAATGTCAATTTTATTATTATAAAAATGAATTTTTATGTTAAGTTTTCTTGTGCTTTTACTTAAAATAAAAAAATTAAAAAAAAAAATTACAATTGGGGTCGAAAAAGTACAATTTTATGATCTTCTGGGTATAATCTTGATGTTCTCATTTTGCAATCCGTATATATATCTAACCGAACGAAAACGAATAGATAATAAAAAGATAAAAACAAATAAACAACAATTTCATTCAGTTCTGTGATCTATCAAGCAGATGAAAGCAGACGTATGTCGATTTGCGTATTAAAATCTTTTATTTCTGTTGTTGTTTACATTTTTTTTATTTTTTTTTCTTCAAAGCACACTGCAAAAATCTACTACTACTACTACTACTATCGGGTCCACCATCTAACGTCTTTTTTTTCAACTAGTGCTTATTTCGTGAATGGTAACACTTATCTCATGTCTGATTTGACAGATAATCAGTTTTATCCTTCCGCTGAACGAATATGGTTGTGTCCAATGCGTTTTCGCTTCGCTATGTGGGCCTGCGATCGAATGACTGAAGATGCCGATTTTGCCAACAAAAATCATCTTTTCAGATGAAGCTCATTTTGATCTTGGCGGGTATGTAAATAAGCAAAATTGTCGCATTTGGGGCACAGAAAACCCGCACGCATGCATCCAAAAGCCAATACACCCAATACGAGTCACTGTTTGGTGCGGATTTTGGTCCAGAGGCATAATTGGGCCATTTTTCTTCGAAAATTAGCAAGGAGTTGCCGTTTTAGTCAAAGGCGATCGTTATCGGGCCATGTTGAACGAATTTTTGTTCACAAAAATTGAAGAGGAGGATATTAGCAACATTTGGTTTCAATAGGAGGGCGCTACGTGCCACACAGCCGAAGCTACACTCGATGTTTTGCGCCCTGTTTTTGAAGATCGCATTATCAGCCGCAGAGCTGATGTCGTTTGGCCACCTCGGAGCTGCGATTTGACACCGTTGGACTATTATTTGTGAGATGCCGTCAAAGATAAGTGTTACGCCAACAAGCCAGAGACAATTGACGCTTTAAAGGACAATATTCGTGAAGCCATTGATGAAATACAGCTGCACACAATCGATAATGTGCTTAAAAATTGGACCGATCGTGTAGGCTACTACATGGCCAACCGAGGCAGCCATTTGAATGAAATTATTTTCCATTATTATTTTTGCTTATGATAAATTCTCCCGAATGAATGGACTGTATTAACTTGTAAATGAAACCCGATTTGGTGTTGTGTTTAATTATATTTATTCAAAATTAGCTTTTAAAATTAACTTCAGTATGTGCTTTTGTCTTCAGTTATAAGTAGCGAATGAATGAATATAAAAAAGAAATAATGAAAGAACAAAAATAGGACAATGTTGCATTTTTTAGTATTTTATACAAAGGGAATAAAATAAGAAATAAGTACTAAAATAAGATGATAATTGTAACTGCTCAACATACCGGCCCACCTGGAAAGGCTTCTTTTCAACAGTCAACGAAGAGGGGACACAGCTTCGATACAGGACGTTTCAATAGACCGCACTTAGTTTTGACTGTTGCTACACGAACAATACCGTCTTTACCTGGATGTGTTTCCATAACACTGCCAAAAAAGAAATTTGAGAAAATATTCAGTAGTTTTTTTTACAGCATTTTCAAAAAAAAAAAAAAATTATTTGGTGGACCCTTTATTACTACTACTACTACTAGTCCTACTGCAAATGCAGTTCTCTCTTTGGCCAATTTCGATTTACATATTCTACTTCGCGAAAAGTAACGCTAATAAGTTTTCAGAAAAATATCTCCTGCGGAAATCGTATTAACAGTTGATCAGCAAATTATTATTATTTTCACCAGAGGTGTTACAAGAATTAGATGAACTTTTAACACAATTCTTTAATATTTCGGGCAAATAACTTACAATTGAACAAAATTCACGTTTATAAATAAATCTTGCAAAATCTGTAACGAATTAATTTTTTTTAACTTTTCCTGTATTGTTATAATCATAACCACCAATAGGTTAATTCATTATTATTCAGTTAATTGTTATTAATTCAAAGTATTTTTTTTTTTTTTTTTTTTGCTAACCATTATAAGCAATTGTTACCAATTATTATTATAAAAAAAAATAAAAATTCCGAAACAATTTAATAATTCTAGTCTTCTTATATTTTCAGATTTTATTTATGCCATTTGTTTTGACAATCACAACATCAAAGTTAATGTAAGTCAATGATTATTTTTCTTAATTTTTTTTTTCAAAATACTAACATTTTTCTTTAGATCCACAAATATTTGATAATTAAAGAGTTATTCGGCGTTTAATAACATTTGACCTCCTGTTGTGTTTTACAATTTAATAATGTTAACAATAGACAAGTAATAGATAAGCTTTATAAGCCAATTAAGCTTATATTTCATGTAATTTTTATAAATGTTCTGGCATCTTCTTCGCTGAATATTTTGTAAATTTTTTGTCGTTAATTTTTTCCCCATATTTTTTCATTATTTATTTGCCTTTAATTACTACACGTAGTTTATTGTAATGAAAGAATGCAAAAGGGACAAAATCCGCTCTTGACTGCTGTTATCGTTATAAATTTTACCACAAATTTACATTAAAAATGACACACTAATACTCCAATGGATGTCAATTATTAATTATAATGACAAAAGAGGCTGATATCAGGGTTGAACAAATAATTTAGAAATAATATTTGAAGTATAAAGAAGAGCTCTATATTAACAAAAAATTTAAAAGGACACCATCAGGACGATTGCTGTAGCTTTGTAACAGCTTAAATAACTACTAAAGAATTTTTGTCAGCCAAGTCAGATAATAACATTCAGATCTTATTTTTTGTATATCCAGATCTTATTTTGGCCTTAATAAGACTAAATCGGGTTGTAGACTAAGAGCTACCAGGCTTAACAGCTATAGATTAGCGTTCGCTAAATCTACTACATTTTCTAAAGGCATTGCTTCAAAGTTAGCATAATATAATAATTATAACTCCCTTAACATTTCATGAAGGAACATGGGGACTTCTCGCAGTCAATGAGCTGCTCATTGAAAGGATCCTACAGTTCAACGCCGGCTCCTAACGGAAAATGCATTAGAGAAGTTTCAATTGTAAGCAATACTCATAACCAGTTACTAACTAATGTTATGAGATGATACCGCTGTTGAAAAAACTTTTTCTTTTTCAGATGTTTTGGTCTGATATTGAACCGAGGATCTTCTAGGAGGTAGGCGGATGTCTTACCTACCATACCACAGCGGCAATTAAAGTTAGGATATAACTGAACAATTTTTGTAGATAAGTCTAGTAGCTGATCAAATTGAAAGCTACGACTATATCCCATCTTTCAAACTAAATTCTATTTTAGGCGAACCACTAGCCCTAATAAACATGTATATATTTCCCCAGTTCCATCTAAACCTATCAAGAACCCCACATTTACACAATATGTGTTCCGCTGTCATTGTTGCCTGTGAGCACAGTCTCCATATCGGTGCTGCGAACCTCTTAAGATGCGTTCTTAATCCGCTCGGGTATACTCAACGGTTCCCGAGGCTCGAGTAGATATTACGTCCACCAACGCCCACCAGTGAGTACCAAATTCAAAGGCGCGTTGGTAGGACATTAACCAGACCATCTAAGCTCCTGCTGTTGGGAAGATGCAGCACCATACCAAGCTCACACTCTGCTTGCATTTTAGGTTTAAAACCACCGCCCCTACCAGGCTCCCACAAGGTGGCCTACCCAAAGTCAGAAGGAGTCCGAAGTTCCTGTGGCTTCTGACTTCCGTTGCACCAGAATACCTCTGATCAGACCTAGTGGGCGAATACCCATATGCTGCCTCCAGTTTCGGCCCCATAACGGCCACGGACTGGTCGCCGGTATAGTCCGCAGTGGTAGTAAAAAACTCCGTTAGGAGTTTCAAGTCCGGCCTGCCATACTTGAAAACCTCGGAGCGATGCTAAAATTGAGGACTGATCGCCGCCCTAAAGGGGCAGAGACCCCTTTTACAATTTCCCAATTCTTGATTAAATTGAGGGTGGTAGTAAGTGCTGCTGCACAGTAAGGTTCCTGAGTGTCACGGAATCTTTTCAAGCCAATGCATAAGCTGTTTGATTACCATCTCCTCCACAGCGTCCAGGTACCCAAGTCTTTGCAACGTATCGTAGCAATATCTTACCAGTCTAGATGTCATACTATTCAAGCTGCCTTAAGAACACTTGGCTGTCAGAGAATATATCTCTACACGTCACTTACTAATGAAGTCTCTACACTTCACAAGAACTACATACGTAACTGTTAAGAGTTAAGCATGCCATTCATGAGCTCCAGAAAAGTTCACAAGTTGCACAATTCTAACGTTATCTACATTATCTATGTGAGGGCTGAAACTCCTCAGAGGCAAATAGGATCCGCATCGTTTCGTTTTAGAAGTTAGGAAAAATGAAAAGCAAAAAATGTGTGTATAGAATCCTCGTATTTAGCATTTACAGACATTAAAGAACGAGCAACGATATTATAAGGAAAAGATTTATTCACTGCCCTACTATTACTTACCGCCTTTATATCCCTAACAGATATTCGATTTAATTTCAGCCAATGAAAAAAAATTCCTCCGTAAGGTGCTAGATTTTCGAGTGAGTTGCACAAAAAGTGGTGCTTACTATTAGATCTCTTACACCATAAAATAGTCGCTGCAGCGTCTAATGTACAGAACACAATACCATGAAATAAGGTCTAGACAACTAAATATTTCGTTTAGCTCAACAGATCTATAACGATGCCTCAGAGCATATTGGAAGGGAGCATATTGGCCTTCCACAAAACATTAATGTAAAACATTGCTTCGTTTAAATTTCATAAATCAATTTGATTTTTCAAACTAAGCAGATGATTAATTCACTGCAGCTTGCCTATATATGATTGTGTAGTGGTGAAGATCCTTGCTGGTGGTGGCTGATGGTGGTGGTGATTCTTACTTAGCATTGTAATTTTTTTTCTAGTAGATGGCGTTATCTCCTGATCATACATATGATGTTTTTCATCATCACCAGAAGGAAACTGAAAGAGATCTCTCCTTTATCAAAAAATAGTTCTAAGAAATTTGGCATTTTTCGATAGGTTAGGCTTTTGGATTTACTCACATGATGCAATTCACGTGGGTTCAAAAAATAGATCCCGTTATGTTAACAAAGTTGCTACATTTACTATTCACTTCCCTACAAGATCAGACTATCATCAAGGTCGGAGCCATGGCACTGCGACCCAAAAGATCTATTTTGCCAACAGGACACTAACTTTGGCTGTCTAAAACATGGTACCTTATAGCTCTATCACAAGAAATTTATCAATACAAAAACTACATTGTGGTGTTGGGTGTCACCCTCCATATGGAGGTTGCGCATAAATGCCAATAAGGTTTTTATTTATTTATAATATTGCAACGTTTGTTTTCAAAACAGCTCTTGTTGCACATACTCGTACATATGTATCATAGCCTATATTGACATAAGTACTCGTATGTTTATACATAAATATTTATACAATTGTTTTCATATCTTTTGTATCTCAATATTATTTTAATGGAACATTTTTTGTTTTCTGTTGTTTCAAATGGAAAAAAATTACAACAACAAATTTTATGTCAACGCTATAGTTTATAAATAACAATTACATGCCAGTATTGGCTTTTGTTTTCGAATTCAATAACTTTTAGAAAAATAAATAAAAATTCAATTTGTTTATTATTTCTATTCGCTCTTGTCAATTTACGTGCAATTCCTGCATGCACTTGTTTGACAATAAAAACTGAATTCAAAAGCTGAATAAATGCATACCAATAGGTACTCGTAGTATCAGCGAAAAAAGATCAAAAATAATACTGTTTAAATAATAAAAAGTAATTAAATTATGGTCCACAAACACCGATTATACGTTAAACTATATCATAAAACTAAAAGCTAATTTTACCGCCTCCCTGTAAGGAAAATTAATGTTTGTTTTGTAGAAAGGAAATGTGATATGGCAGCTCGAGAAAAGGCAGCAGCGAAAAGAATGGGAAATTTTGTTCTCATTCAATTCAAGTCGATAGGATAGGGTTAGTTATGGTATAACACATTGGGCATCAATATCATCCACGTCTATGCCAGCACATGCTCGATCTTTGATCAAAATTTTTGACTGAATTTTGTTGATATCATATGTACTCTTCTCAGGCACGTGTTGCTGCCAGCATGTAGACACACATAGGCTTCTGACTTCAAATAACACAATACAAAGCTATATATATAAAAGAGGACTATAAAATGCGTTGTAAGCCATTAAACGATAGATGAAGACAATACCAAGGTTTTTATGTATATGCGGTTTTTGTAGCTTCATTGGTTCGCGAGTTAGTGACGTTAGAATGAACTCCTTTGTATTGCATAAGATTTACTTGAAAACGAAGGATTTGGGTGTAAAACCTTCTAAAATGCAGCCACACGACCTCACACAACGCTTATCTTTTGGTGAATGGGCGCTGTCAAAGTTAGATGAAGATGCACCTTTGTATCGGAATATGTGTTCAGCGAAGAAGCTCATTTCTGGTTGAATGGATACGTGAACAAGCAAAATTTACTTGCGAATGCTTTACCGTGCAATGATTACAATTTTTTTTTGCCTAAAATGGAAGAGATGCACTTGGCTGACATGTGGTTTCAACAAACGGTGTCACATGCCACTCAGCACGCGAATCGATGGCTCAATTGAGAGGCGAGTTAAGGCTCATGTCTCTAGGGACAAGCCCGCAACGGTTGACGCACTGAAACCCAATATCGAAGAATTTATTCGTGAGATATGAACCATTTGAGGGGTAGCCATGATCAACGCTTATATAAAATATCTGTGAACATTGAACAAATAAGGTTTTAAATATCAGTACAAATGCAATATATCCACTAGTGTAGGGTAAGCAATTCTCAATCAAGCCAATAATGTCATATATGTCATTCGGTCACGAATACATAACTCCCTTTTTTACTTACGTCATTGTCACGAGGATTCAACAATGAAATAATATTGATTGATACTATTCATCATCATCACGGTAACAATGTCACTCATATACACCACCGGGAATGTCATATACATACCTTTTTCTTACTCTTCATTGGACTCCAAAGAAAATTTAATCGGTATTTAACGTAAAACCGTATTAGAAACCGGGTTTTGAACTTAATTTTATGAATCATACGAAAACCGCTTGACTGTAAATTATATGACTTAATTAATAAAATAAAAATGTATCCTTTAAATATTTCTTAAAATGTCAACTATAAAATAAACAAGTTATGCCTTTTTTCACGTAAGCACACTTTAAATATTGAAATATATTTCACCATTTTTAATAATCTTATTGGCCATATACACACATTTTTTTTAATTTATAAAATATATATTATTTTTTTCTTATTTATAATGTATGAAACACCATGACTTATGTTTTCTATTGTTTGCCAAACACATTTACAATTTTCAGTCTAAATTAACGGTTCAAATGTGTAACACGTTAATGATACAGGTGGTGACAGCGGTGACGACTGAATGGCTAAAAGCCAATTACGTCCTTGAAACAATAATTGAATGTTTATGTCGTAATGCATCAGATGCATGCATTCGCTAATATTTTATTGTTTTATCGCCCCAAAAACCAATTATGAAAATTTCGAATTTATGTGCAAATACTCTTATTATCTATGAATAGATACAATTGTGTATACATAGTAATTATTGGTGAAATACTCGTTATCCAGTCATTTGAAGCAATTAAAAAAAATTTTCAAATGCCATTTATATGACGAACACATGTCATTCAAGAAGAGACTTCGCAAAGAACGTTGTAAAAAGTTATTAATTTTTTTTTTTTTTTCATTCCAAATTAATAAAAAATTTTTGTTTTTTGCTTTACTATAAGAGAAACAATTGTTAAAATTTAATAATAGTACCGAAAAATACCTTTTAAAAACAAATATTATTAATATTAGAAAGTTGAGTTGGCAACACTGGTTTATTTAACAACCGATTTAACAGCTGATAGTTACTTTTTGTTTAGTTTGGTTTGACATTTCATTATGGATAGACTTACATCAGCACAAATTGATATTGATATTGAATTTCTATTCAAAATTTTGTTCTCCGATGAAGACCAGCTTTGGTTGAATGTGTACCTAAATAAGCAGATTTGTCGCATTTGGATTGAGCATAATCCACAAGATTTTTATCGAAACGTCAATACATCCACAGAAAATTACTGTTTGGTGCGCTTTATGGTCCGGCAGAATCATTGGAAATTATGTTATTGTCAATGGGAAACGCTATAGAGACAAGATTAGAAATTTTTTCGTACCTTAATTAGCTGACATTATTCGTGCTGACACATGGTTCCAACAGGACGGAGCCACATGCCACGCAGCGAGTGCTACAACTGATTTACTCGAAGTACCTTTTGATGATTAATTGGCCACCAAGATCGTGTAATATTGTCTTTCCAGTTATGTAAAGTCACTTGTCTACATCATTAAACCAGAGACATTTGAATACCCGGAAATCAATATTCGCACAGTTATTGGCGAAATACAGCCGCATTTGCTGGGAAAAATTTCTGAAAATTGGTATTCCAGATTGCGTCATCTGCCAGCCGTGGCCGACATAATATTTAAACATTAATGCCATAAAATTTTCTATCCAACAAAGTTCTGATATTAAAAACATATTTCTATGTTTTATTATGATTTTAACTTGTGAAACTGTAAAAAACACCCGATATTTGTTTTCCATAAAAAAAAATTGCAAAATTTGCAATTGATGTTACTGTAAGTACGTTACGGCTAACTTTTAGCAAACTGTGCGAATTTGGTCAGAAACGGTCTATATCCATGTAGTGGTTTCAAAAACCCCAGCTGTCACACATCTCTCATCTGAAATGTCATTTAGTAAAAGGTTTTTCATTTGCGAATATGGATTGTTTAACAACCGAAGAATGCGCAAAAATAGTAAGAATTTACTACAATAGAGATGAGTCAAGCGTGCTTTTTACTTTTTCAAACAAAATGTTCTTCCGCTGGAGCTCATTTCTCACTCACAAGCAAAATTGCCGCATATGGCATTCGAATTTACTGTTTCATTGTCATTGGGTCGTATTTTTTCGAAAATGAAGCAAATCGAAAAAAATAACTACCAACACCAAATGCAATAAATTTCAATATGCTTTTACAAAATCTATGTCTTAACTATATTATATAGGATGCACCGATGACGCTCTTGTCTGGTGGAAGGCGGTGGGTTACAACTGCCGGTATGGAGACAATGCTAAGCATACCACCCGTAGGTTTTTTTTATCAAATGTGTCTCTGCAAAGACTGTATTTAGATTTAGGGAGTCTGGTGGACTGAGGTACGTTCGCATTGGACACGATACTATCCTACAAAAACTGGAGAGACCTACTTTAACGCGTTGGACAGATTGGACGGTATACCTTTCAGAGATGAGTGGGTTACTGGATCTATTCTTTGAGATAACGCAGTCACAGTCTATACTGATGGCGCGAAAACGAAAACGGGTACAGATCGGGTTTCTACTCTAATGACCTTAGACTACCCGATGATTACACTGTTTTTCGGGCTTCTTTCAGGCATAATTACCGGGCATTGTATGATAGGGCGTATGTCAAAGCGCATGGAACATTCCGGTCATGGCTATTGTAGGAGCCATGAGTCAGGAGGAAGGTGAGCAGGAGGAAGAATCGGTGCAACGCCTTCTCTGTGACTGTCGTGCTCTATAGCATCTTCAACTAAAGTACTTTTATGATCTGAGCTGTTTTAGAGATGTGTCATTGTCGAAGGTGATTTTTTGTGACTCTTCTTTGGTACTCTTCCATGTCCGGCCTTTCGGCCTCTTCAATGAGTCTGCTCTGTAAAGGGTATCACAATGGATCACAGGGCCTCCGAGTGAACTCGCGAGCAACCCGTATAACCTAACTCAACCTAATTTCACCATACAGAAAGCAGTGATAGAATGTCGCCGGCAACAATAGCTCACCTCTTTCAGGAATTGTAGTTACATTGTTAAACTTTGGGTATGACAAAAAAAAAATCAGCTCGATACGAAGCCCTGATGACGTTTGCTAATGACAAGCGCTAATAAGCACTAGTTCATAACTAATATTGATACGCTATGCGGACTAAAAAACGTATATAAATAAGTTAAGCTTCTAAAAATATTATAAAATAGGTGAACAGCGCTTTTAGGATCAATTAGCATGAAATTTTTAATTACTCTGTGTAATTTAAGAAATAAAGTATGAACTTCTTTTTTAGCTACGCAGTTAAAAAATATAAAAAAATAATAAAAATGAAAACATTTCCACAAATCATATTTCTAACAAATCATAAAACTAAAAAAAAATTTCTCATCATGTAAATAAAACTTAAGAAAATAAGAAACGAATGATTCCTTTTAACCACTCATATAACGCTAAAATTTCACCTGAAATTCAACTTAAGCTCCCAAGACACTTGAAAAAAAGCAAATGATTAATTGCTGTCGGAGTCAAGTGGAGTCGTTTAAAACTATAAAACGGTCAAACAAAGGTAAACTTACTTCAACAATTAATACGCTTAAGAGATGAAAGCGCGATAAAAATCGCTCATAAAAACAATAATGGAGAAATAAAATAAAAAATGTGAATTAATTCATTCATATTAAAAATAAATAAAAGAAAGCATTTTAATTTAAATCCATACAAAAATTTATGAAAATAAAATGGAAGAGAAAGTTGTACTTTTATTTAATTATTTTATGAAACAATAGTTCAAGTGATCATTATTATATCACCTTAAAATACTACCGATTTTTTTCGTAAGATAAAAAAAAATTTCTGTTGAAAAAATTTATTGGGTATACAAGTTAATAATGTCGATTTTGTGCTTGAATAATGCATTTATCATAATAACAAAATGAATTGATACATTATTCAAAGTATTGTCTGTTCATTGTTAGCCACCACTTTTTTCCATCTTTCTAGTGGCATATGGATTCCGCGTCCAAAGAACTGCTCCGGTTTTGAGGTAAAGAATGAATCAAGCCAATTTCTGATATCCTGTTCTGAAGTGAAGTGTATGGCAGTAAGGGCGTTCTGTGTTGATCGAAACAGACGGTAGTCAGAAGGGCAAGGCGGGTGAGCCAAAACTTCCCATCCACTGTTTTCCAAATAGTTTTTAACCGGTCTTGCAACCTGTGGCCGAGCGTTGTCATGATGGAAAATTATGATCTCGTATCTATTCGAATATTCTAACCGTTTTTCGTTGAGTGATCTCTTCAAGCGAATCAATTGTTTTCAGTACAGGTCCCCTGTGATCGTAATACAAGACACCTTTTTGTTCCCACCAAATACAGAGCATTACCCTGGCGTCATGGATATTCAGCTTCGACGTTGATTTGACTGGGTGGCCCGGCTTTACATATGACTTTTTGCGCTTGAGGTTATCGTAAGGTATCCATTTTTCATCACCAGTAACAATACGATACAAATATAACTTCTTTTTGTAGCGTTCAAGCATCAATTCCGTCATGCCTTTAAACGTCTTTTGGCTTCAATTCATATGGGACCCAAATTCCTTGCTTTTAAATGAATCCAAATGCTTTTAAATGCAAGGAAATGTCTTGTTGTGTGACTCTCAATAGTAATGCAAGTTCTTCTTGCGTTTGACAACAATCTTCGTCGAGTAATGCTTTCAATTCCTCATCTTCAAACTTTTTCGGTTAACCAGGCCTCTTCTTGTCTTCTGTGTCGAAATCACCACTTTTAAATCACGCAAACTACCGTCCGCAAAGTTGACCGTAAGCTTCTACCAACAATCGATAACTTTCAGCAGCCGTTTTTCTCTCAAATGAAAGAAGGTTATCAGACTTCCCCGCAAAACATCTGTTTTAGGCACAAAGTTCGACATGTGTGTTTACACTTTAGCGTCGATCGAATACTGAATTATAATGACAGATATTTACCCTCCAAAATACCATGTTTGTTATTATCGACACAAGCCATATATGGGTGATAGTTATGCCATATGTTGTCCAAATCGACATTATTAACTTGTATACCCAATAGTTCAAGTGATCATTATTATTTCATCTCAAAATACTACTCATTGCTATCGTAAGTAAAAGAACAATTTCTATTGAACAAATTTTCTTATGAAATTTCGATTTTGGGACGCTTCAATCATTCACATACATTTGAGACTTTAAACAAAGAATAATAATTGAGATATTGTTACAAAAATGCTAAAATCGGTCGTTTGTTGCACAGCAATTTAAGTCTGTAACGTTCAAACTACTGAACGGATACACACAAATATTGGAAACACAGAACGGTGCAACCTGGACGGTAAAAGCCTACCTGTCAAGAGCAATTCAGTTTTGGTGGATGTGTGGCCTTGCATTTTGTTGATTAAACAACAAACAGCTTCGGTCACTGTTACTTGACTATTTCATTCAAACGGCCTAGTTGTAGGAAGTAGCAGCTCCTCCAATCCGACCATACCATTCAATATAATCTTGTTTGTAGTCAGGGTCAACGATCTTTAATCGTTATTTTTTTTATATGTAAACCACTTTTTATAGCCCGCAATAATCCGCTTCAATATTTCATTGCGTTAGTACATTTGGCCCTTGCCTGCTGATAATGTTGGAAATAGCAGAATCAACAGCTGTCCTCCTTTAGTGGCCAAGAAGGTCCAATGTAAAGACGGCATTTCACCAGAGATACTCAGTACTTGCCCGTCGGTGCTTTATGAAGGGTATCCGGATTAAAATTTCGAAAAAGGGAACTAAAGGGTGCAGTGCAGGAACTAAAGAGGCATTTCTTTATTCTCATTTCCCTTTAAGATTCTAACATCCATACTTTTCCGTTGCATCAGCATAACTCTTGATGACACCATGCGTAAGCAGCAGGCGAACTTCAGAGCTAATGTATGTAAATGCTGTAAAAAAAAAACTACAGAATAATTTCTCAAATTTCTTTCTTTATTTGAAAGTACAATCCTTCCGGTTAATAATGGAAAATAATTTTATTCAAATGGCTGCCTCGGCTGGCCATGCAGTAGCACACACGATCGGTCCAAGTTTTAAGCATCATCAATGGCTTCACGAATATTGTCCTTTAAAGCGTCAATTGTCTCTGGCTTGTTGGCGTAACAATTATCTTTGACGGCACCCACAAATAATAGTCCAACGGTGTCAAATCGCAGTTCCGAGGTGGCCAAACGACATCAGCTCTGCGGCTTATAATGCGATCTTCAAAAACAGGGCGCAAAACATCGAGTGTAGCTTCGGCTGTGTGGCACGCAGCGCCGTCCTGTTGAAACCAAATGTTGCTAATATCCTCCTCTTCAATTTTTGTGCACAAAGATTCGTTCAACATGGCCCGATAACGGTCGCCATTGACTATAACGGCTACTCCTGGCTCATTTTCGAAGAAAAATGCCCAAATTATGCCTCTGGACCAAAATCCACACCAAACAGTGACTCGTCTTGGGTGTATCGGCTTTTCAATGTATGCGTGCGGGTTTTCTGTGCCCAAAATGCGACAATTTTGCTTGTTTACATACCCGCCAAGATTAAAATGAGTTTCATCTGAAAAGATGATTTTTGATTCTGCAACATTACCATGATTTTCAAAGTAATGTCGCAATATTTCCCAGCGTTGTTCAAGCGTATACATAACCATATTCGTTCAGCGGAAGGATAAAACTAATTATCTGTCAAATCAGACATGAGCTAAGTTGCAAAAAAAACGTTAGATGGCGGACCCTTTATATTTTTGAACAAAATTCTCATTTAAGCTTTCCGCCTTCCGCTCGCATCCATTCCTAATAAGCACTTCACTTCAGGTTGGACATGATAATTTGGTTATTATTTTGATTTATTAACAATTCCATTTAATGGTTTTACTTTATGTTTACTTGTACGAGTATGTATATATGTATGGTATGTTTATTGCGTACTTCGTATATGAATAGAAAAATCATAAAACGTATCTTTTGTTTTTGTTTTTCAAATTTTTTATTTAAAATTTCATATCACGTTACATACATACATATGTATGGATGTATGAATGTATGACAGTTTACTGATTTCTTTGTCATTTATTGCTTTTAAACAAACAAACAAAAATATGCAAAAATTGTGATTCAAAAACCTTTCCTATGGACGGAATTAAATATTGAAAAAAAAGAAAATAAAAGTCAAATGGAAATAAAATTTTAATAAATTTATAACAAAAGTCAAATACGATAAATAATTTTTGTATACATACTCGTATATATGTAAATAAATCATTTGAGATGTATGACAACTAGAGAGATCGATTATTCGACTTTTTTCAAAAACCGTTTTTTGAATAATTCGGTTTTCGGTTAATAATAATTCAAATAACCGGTTAACCGGTTCTTTTATTTAAATAAAATTGTTACTAATTCATGAAGCGCAGAGCTGGACCACGTCGTTTTAAATTAAGCAGAAACTGATGGAGAGCTTAAAATTAAAGTGGTAAACAAAACTAACAATAACTCTAACAAATCTCATAAAAGGAGCTGAAACAGCGACGATTAAACATGAGTAGCGGGTGTATGCAGATTTTTTTTAATTCTTATGTAAACTATTATTTTTTCGATAAGAAATTTTTTTACATTTTATATATAAAATAAATTCATCCAGATACAAATACAGCTGGGATCACATGATTGTTGTAAATGCACCAATATGACACAATTTGTATTGTGCATTATTGCCGCAAAATATTAAAATTATCGGAATTTATTTTACGAAAATAAACTACAAATTTGAAATATTGATGCGTATTGTCCACTTCGATTGTCGCACAAGAACACAATATATATTGGCGTATATTTGACCCTTTTGTTGCCGCCTGAGAGAGACGTCTGACGATTATAGTACCAATAATTGGTGCATTGCGTCAATCGTGTGTTCTCACCTTAATGCTAATTACCCATTCAATTCAACTCTCAGATAGCAATTGTCATATTCTCACTAACTTCGCTATTCAAAAAGTGTATTATAGCCACCAAAAAGTTGATTAAGTATTTGAAAGACTTGTCCTTAAATCTTTGACAGTAGCTTAAGTAAGCAAAACTATATTACAGTTAGGCCTTTAGAGTAGTATAATATTGTCGCTATAACTGCAACCGAGAATAGACCGCCAAACACGACGAAATGTCTTTCTTTTGTACTCTTTTTTCGATGGTATTGGCGTAGTGCTACCACAAAAGTCTTTATTATATAGATACATGGTCAATAAGAGACCTATCTTCGAAGTTATGCACTTTTTACGATACACACAATACAAAAAATGTCTTGAAACATAGATTTTGCACAACACTAATAGACTTGCTTACTTATGTATATCGTTGATTTGACGTTTAAGATAAAAATATCACCTCTACAGCGTATGTTCACCCAGTACATTTAATTGCTTTGATCCCTTGTAATTTTTTTTTCGATTTCTAAAACTATAGAATCCCACGAAATGATAGACATTTGCAACTATTTAACTTATAATGGCAGCATGACTTAAAGAATTCAAGGCTATTCCGCGCTGAGATTCTCAGAAGCACTTGCAAATCTCAACGTTAACAAGTCTTCTGGGCCGGATGGCATACCAGCACTGGTTCTGAAGCAGTGCTCTTCGACGCTTGCGCGTCCATTAGCTCACCCTTTCAGTGCGTCATATCGCGCCGGTATTTTTCCATCTTGCTGGAAGGTTGCTAATATAACGCCAATCCCCAAAAGGGGCGAGGCTAGTAACCCTGAGAACTACCGTCCAATAGCAGTTTGTTCCACACTCGCCAAGGTTATGGAGAGTATGATTCATCACCACCTTGTGGGATATCTGGAGTCCAACGATTTACTTAGCGATCGTCAGTACCGAAAGGGCCGTTCTACTGGTGACCTGCTGGCGTTGCTCTCGGAGAAGTGGAATAAGTCCATTCATGGTTTTGGCGAGAGTAAGGTTGTGGCTCTGGATATCTCAAAGGTGTTTGATAGAGTTTGGCACGAGGCTCTCATTTCGCAACTTAATGCTTTTGGTGTCGGTAGTCACTTCTCTCGATTTATATCGAGCTTTCTCAGAGATCGCTCTATAAGAGTGGTTATAGATGGGGTCTCATCCGACGAGTTCAGGGTAAACTCAGGGGTACCGCAAGGCTCTGTTCTTTCTCCTACTCTTTTTCTAATATTTCTTAACGACTTTCTTCTTCTCACTTCTAATCCTATCTACTCTTTTGCGGATGACAGCAACATTTGTCACTCATATTCCTTTGTTCGTAGACCGAGCCTTTTGGAGGTTGGGGTAAGAAGGATGAATATGAACGTCACACTCACAAGTGACCTGGTGAAGGTCTCCGAGTGGGGTCGTGCGAACAGGGTCGATTTTAATGCACGTAAGACTCAATGTTGTTTTTGAACACACAGGCGTGGTGGTGTGCTGTCATCTGTGTCAATGGGTAATGTGGATATTGGGAATCAGATGCTCTTGTTGTTCTGGGCATGAGAATTCACTGTAACGTTCGTTGGAATGATCACATATTTCAAGCGTCGAAAGAAGCATTCAAGTGCCTTGGTTTTTTGAGACGGTGCAAGAAATACTTCACCCCATCTGATCTCCTTAATATTTACAAGACCTATATCCGTCCCAAAATGGAATACAACTCTCATGTATGAGCCGGTGCTTCAAAGTCTATTTTGGAGCTCCTCGACCGCGTACAGGAGAGGGCGAAGATGCTCATCAATGACGGTAAGGTAGCCAACTCTATTGATTCATTGGAGCACCGTCGCAATGTGGCGCGTGTTTCATTGCTCTATCGGTACTATAACGAAATGTGTTCTAACGAAATTATGGAATTAATTCCCAAAAATCATATACTTTTACGTAGTACTCGTATTTCTCGTAGAGCGCATCCCTTTGTAGTTGATTGTCCAGTAAGTCGCACAACGCATGATAGGGAGAATTCGTTCTTTGGTCGCACTGTTCGGTTGTGGAATAATCTTCCAGCGAAAGTATTTCCTGCCACTTACGACATGAGTAAATTTAAATCTAACGTTCATAAACACTACTCCCTCTGTCCTCCTTTAATAACCTATTTTCCTAGTACCAGCACAATGCACTGCATGAGTAGGGGCCATCCCCTGGGTGCTTGTCTTATATAAAAAAACTAGGATTGGAAAAGGCGGTGATACTAGAGCCAAACTATATCAATATCTGAATAGAAAATATTCTATTCTTAAGCTAAGATCACACGATTGTCGCAAATTTACGAATAAAACACAATTTCTATTTTGCTTTGTTGTCGTAAAATATCTGAATTATCCCAATTTATTCTGCCAATATAAATTTCAAAATTTAAATATTGGCACGTATTGTCAACTGCGATTGTCGCACAAGAACACAATAACTATTGGCGCATTTCTGATATTTTTGTTGTCGCATTATTACTTATTGAGCGGTCACACGATTGCCATACCAATAATTGATGCTTTGCGACAATCGTGTGTTCTTATTTATTATTATTATTTGCCATTTATTGTTTTTTTTTTTTTGGTATTTAAATAATTTGAAATGCATTTGTGCTTTTTCCTAGACAGTAATTTTTTTTCTTTTTTTTTTTGGTATTTAAACAATTTGAAATGCATTCGTTGCTTTTCCTGGGCAGTAATTGAGCCACATATTTGTTATAATTGGTTCTAAGTAAACTTGTCTTGACAGAGTAAAAAGGAAGCAAAAATGTAGACAAAAATTCTACCTTCAGACAGACAGACATTCATGCCAATAGAAAAACAGACCACAGATAATGATTTTTTACAAATTTGAAAAAAAAACCGCCAGAACCGACAGACAGTCTGTCGTTAAAAATTTGTCATCCGAATAAATAGACAGACAACTAATGTGATCGCATTAACCAACAAATGTTCGTTTCTTACAACTGGTTGACTGACTAACTGACTGACGACTAAGTGCATGAATGAATGATTGGAATGGTTTAGCTAACAAACAGACAGACAAACAGACTTGCCAACTGTGTGAGTAAGTGAATGAATGAAAAACTGTTTCTCAAGCTGACAGTAAGTGCAGCAATTGAACTTAAAAAATAAGAGAAGACAAGAAAGAAAAAACAGCACAAAATCTCATTGAATACCAGGAAATATGCCAACAAAAAACTTTTCTATTCGAAGAGACAAGAACTTGAGTAAAATCTGCTCTCCCCTCCCTGCACCGTCTCTTTCTCTCACTCTCTGTTAAACTGTCATTTGCTAGAATTTTCCACATTCTTGTTTGTCTGACTATCAGGGGTTTTTTCAACTTGTCATTGTCACAGTAGAAGTTGGGCAAAAGTTGACATTTTTTTCCACTTTTTTCTGTCACTTAGAAGCTGTGCCTCTAACTAAAGCAGCATTTATAGCACTTGCAACAGTTGTTGTTACCATTGTTGCTGTAGTCAAGAACTTATAATTTAAAGAAAAAAAATTTAAATAATTTCCAGCGTTTTTTCCTGCAACTAAATGGTAATTTGTGTTGATTTATAAAGAAAAACGGCCACGGTTTTGCTGTCATATTATTGGCAATTAATCGACAATTAAAACAATTTTCTAAAAGAAAAAACCTTTAATATTAGACGCGCTTTTACGGCTGTTATTTTTGAAATTAATTAGACAAAAACTTCATAGCTTGGATATCTTAACATAAATTTTTTGTTTTTTTTTTTCGTGAAAGTTTTTTCTTTTGTGGGAACTAAAAATCAAAGGAATTACAAGTATTTTAGCAACAGGTATTTGTATAAAGCTGGTAAAGCTGGTAATTACCCATTCGGCATTGCCCGGAAACCTATAAGTATATTAAGTTTTTTCTTTTTTTCCAATCATATCAGTTTTTTTGCCATCCGTCTAACTGTCCTTATAAAGAAAATGCTAAGACAACTTCTGAAATCTCCCTCTGATGTATTCATTGAGATGTAGGAGAATATATACATATATATTATTTATCTGAGATGCCACGCCCATTAAGAATGTGCAATTTGATAAAAGAATACCATGTGGAAAGTTTGAAGTTTCTATCTTATCCGATTCTGCCCACTCGACTGATGATCTGAATTAACTATGAAGTCACTTAGACCAATGGCAGAACCTTCTACTCTAACCAATTTCAAGATATAAAAAAAAATATTTATTTTGTATGGGCGACTCCACGCCCACATATCCAATCTCATTCATATTTGCTGCAGAACTAAGAATCTGTAAACTGAATCTTCGTACGAAATCTCATTCAAATACCTTCAACAGAAGCAGAGATAACGGAATGATCGCCTACAGCCCCACCTGTTGAGAATTTTACGACTTTTCTCTTTTTCAAATCCTTCGCCTAGCAATTACGAACAAAATCGCAGAAAAAAGTATACAATGTGGTTCAGTCGTTTTAAAGTTTTAAACATCCGAACAAACTACAATACATTTTTGTATATATAGATGAAAGAACGGGTGGGAATCGAATCCGCAATCCTGGCACTGACAAACTAGCATGCTAATCGCTAGCCTACTAAGACTCTCAACAACGGAAGTAAAAATGTAAAAAAAAAATATTTAATGCAGCCAGGGGGGTGGTGTGGTGTAGTGGTTAGAGCGCATACATACAACACAAGCGGCCCACGTTCGAGCCCCCAGCAGAGGACATGGCAAAAAAAGTAATTGCGGCTTTAAGTGCTTAGTAAAGAGACTTCAACCTCCCTCCAAACAAATCTATTTAAAAGAAGCCCCATGATTATTCAACTTATCTCTGGCGATGATGACAACCATCAGGCGAATGATTAGGAGAAAACGCCACCTATTGAAAGAAATTAAAATGCTAAGTAAGGATCACCACCACCATCACTTAGCAAGTATCTTCACCATTATACACAATCATATGGAGGTAAGCAACAGTAGATTAATCATCTAATTACCTTATAAATCAACAGGGCAACCGAAAATATACGAAATTCTGTAAATGAGTAGTTACTTTCGAAAACTAGAAAAACGTCAATTGGCTTTTTTCAGCTTTAGAATCACTTTTCATAATCCCTTTTTGGTACGGTCCTTAGCACTCAACTTTATTTCTACAATCGCAGAAAATCTTAGTCCTTTCATGCATTATTTTTTTTTTTTTTTTTTTTTTTTTTTTTTTTTTTTGTAGATTTAAAAACAGGAAAAAAGCGAGAAGGATGGATGATTATATGAGTGATCATCGTAATATATTTTTTGTTGTAGTACTTTTCCCTAAAGAAACAATCTGTCCTCAGTGTCTCTGTTATACACCTGGTCAATGGGTTTGACCCATCGGAGTGTTTAAAGCCTCCTAACAAGTCTAGTATCTGAATAGTTATAGAAGGAACCTCTGGATATGAACAGATACTGAAATACCCAGGAACTTTGATTTCTGTCCAGTTTAGAGAGAGAGAGACTTCCTTAGACTCAATGCGAAATTGCATCGCATAAAAGCTGCCAATGTAGTAGCGAGGTTCTTAGATTGTTCACCAGTTTTAAGCAAGGATGGGGAACTACACACAGCTTGTTTAATCTTAATAGCCACACTCATGTTTTTTATAGTCAAATCGTATGATCTTGGTAGCCAAATGACGCGATTTCCCGGTCGTGTTGTATTGCTCGTGACAGCCTCTTGTTGAAACCACATATCGTCCAGTTCGTAATCTTCAATTGCAGACCAAGAAAAGTAGATTATCAAACGGTCACATAGCTCTGAATTGACGGTAGTGGTTCTTTCAGCGTCATTTTCAATAAAAATGCCCACCAAACAGGCACTTTTCCGTATGCAATGGCTTTTTCATAACGGCCTTTAAGTTTACTGAAGAAAATTCCATTCGAAAAATAAAAAAATCAGTAGCCACGTTTGAGTCACCATTTCTGTAGTAAGTTTTAATTATTTTTTACGCTTTGTTCTGTTGTTAAAGGATCCATATTTGCAACAACTGAAAGCCATGCCAAGCCGAAGGTTTTGAAGCCACTAAATGGATATCCCGATACAAGTGAACCTCTATCAACAAAACGGTAAGAACACCTTAATATTTGTTCTAAACTGTTGTGCTTCTTCAAGCTTGAGCAGCTCTTTCTTTGTCATGATTGGACTTTGGCCCCGATAGCTGAACTATATAGACGTAATTCGTCAATAAATTGATTTTGTTTTTTAATGTTGCTAAGTGATGCTAGTATGCCAGCTTGAGTTACAAAAATAAACCAGCAATTACGACTGACACATATTCAATTCCAATCGATATGTAGACATTCTCAACTGTCAGAAAATAGGCGCTAAACATCCAGCACATCACAGTTTTGAAAAAGATTGACTACTCAAAGGAGTGAGACGTTTGGATATTAAATGTGCGTATTTGATTGACCCAATTACCATTAGTGAAACACTACTGAAAAGAAAGAAAATCATTTTTAATATGAGTGGCTATAATAGTAAAAGACTGGTAAGTCTCCGCAAGCGATTGCAAAACCTGCACAATAGCCGAATAAGGTCATTTTGAGTATGATTGGTTACATTTTGGCAAAACTCACAATTCCAATTTCTACAGCTCAAAATTCGACAATTAAAACGAAGCCATCATCATCAGAAATGGTCTTTGATGACCCTTCATAAATTTACTGCAGTTCGCTGGAAAGTTTTGTGGTACACACCCGAAAGCCCAAACATTGCATTGCAGCTTCTTACTACCATTTGTTTCAGTGTCAATAAAATACTCTGAATGGTAAGGTCTTGGCGACACGGAAGTTATATGCCAATAGAAACTGTATAAAGCTACGTGTCAAATAATGACACTTCATAGGTAATAATGGCCAATTCAAAAAAAAAAAAAACAAAAATAAAAAATAGTAAAGGGTCCGCCATCTAACGTTTTTTTTCAACTAATGCTTATTTCGTGAATGGTAACACTTAACTCATGTCTGATTTGACAGAAAATTAGTTTTATCCTTCCGCTGAACGAATACGGTTGCGTATACGCTTTTTTCGCTTCGCTAAGTGGGCCTGCGATCGACTTACAGAAGATGTCGATTTTGCCAAAAAAAAAAAAAAAAAAATCTGCTTTTCAGATAAAGCTCATTTTGATCTTGGCGGGTATGTAAACAAGCAAAATAGAAGCATTTGGGGCACAGAAAAACCGCACGCATACATTGAAAAGTCGATACATCTAAGACGAGTCACTGTTTAGTGCGGATTTTGGTCCAGAGGCATAATTGCGCCATTTTTCTTCGAAAATGGCCGTTACAGTCAATTACAATAATTGATGAGGAGGATATTAGCAACATTTGGCTTCAACAGGACGGCGCTACGTGTCACACGGCCGAAGCTACACTCGATGTTTTGCGCCCTGTTTTCAAAAAAAAAGTTTATTTGGCGGACCCTATACAAAAATTTAACAAAGTTTATGCGGCTTACCTTTTATTTATTATTTTAAAATATTTTTTAAAAATTTTAAATAAAAATAAAACCTAGACCATCTCCTTTTTCTACGCAAATTATCTTACTTTACCAATGAATTTAGCATTAAAGTGAAATTATTTAATAAATATTTAGCGAAGGTATGTTCAATGACATTTCAAAAATATGTATTCATTTTTTCATAATTTCGTTTAAAAGCCTCGTTATGTTTTATTTTCTATTTGAAAAAATCCATAAAAATCAAATAAATTCCTGGACTATTGTCAACATACTCGTAAATTTCAATAGACCACTTCCCATACAAAAACCGAAAAACCATAAAAATTTAAATATGTGTCCATATGTATGTAAATGTGTACGTACAGATTTTCTTAAAGAAAAATTTTCATCAAAAATAAATAATAAATTTACATAAAATTTCAAATTTATACAAAAACATAAAAACATTAAAATATTTATTTCATAAGCCAATAATGCATCAACAAGATGGGCAGATGTTGTAGGATTTTGTCGGAAAATAAATAAAAAAATAAATGCTTTATGGACTGTTTCTAGAGTGGGGATCGTTATATAAAAAAATTTTTTTATGACAAAAACATCCACAGACTACCATACTGACAGCAGTTGTCAAAATTATTTATTCCATCTTCTAATGAAATCAGGGAGAAGAAAAGAATGAGACATAAAAAATGTCTATAAAAATTTGAAATCCGTAAATCTATAAAAATCCGTAGCAATTGTTTTGATACATAGAATGGCAATTTTACAGATTTTCAAAGAATGAATTCATAGACAAAAAGTAAACTTTATAAGCACTTAACAAACCTCTTTTCATCCATCTCGCCTAAGTTGCCTAATCAGAAATTTGTGGACGAAGCCAAAAATAAATATTTGTAGGAAAACAACTTAAAAGAACGACAAATATTTCCAGCCGTGGCTTGTGATTTAATCTTTATTACAACATAAGCGCTGATCTCCCAGATTTTTCCTAAAATATTAAAACATGAAAAAGTCGCAAGAGATTTAATATGAATAATATGGTTAATGGGGAAGCAGATTTGATGGGTTGGTAGGTAGCAGTGGCTGACCTAAAATAAGAACACACTTATGCCAAAAAATAACTCTCTGTGTTAGCGCAATGGACCGTCATTCACCTATACCTGGAACAATCCAGAACTCATAATAAAGCCGCTGAGTTTTCAAATGTTCATACCCGACAGTTTCGTAAGCTCAGTCGCATGGTAGGAGCCAAGGTGCCTCTTCCCACTGCCACGTAACACCGGGCAAGTTTCTCACCTTCATCCCTGCAGATTGGCAGATTTGATAGATTTATAAAAAAGATAGGACATGCATAACTACTGATTCCATTAAAATCTTTAAATAATTTGTTTTCGTTTTTCTCTTCGTCACTCCTCTAGTGAGCATCCATTGCCTTGTATCAGTTCCATTAATCAAATGGATTTTCAAGTTAAGTAGATAATTAATCTATTATAGCTCACCTCCATATGATTGTGTAGTGGTGAAGATCCTTGCTAAGTGGTGGTGGTAGTGATCCTTACTTAACATTCTATTTTTTCACAGTAGATGTCGTTTCTCCTGATCATTCATCTGATGTTTGTCATCATCGCCAGACATAAGCTAGAGGGCCATTGGGGATTCATTTCGAGGGATACGTGTGAAGGAAGGTTGAAGTCTCTTTACTAAGCGCTAGAAACCGCAATGAAATTTTTTCAGTATGTCCTCTGCTGGGAATTTAAATCCGGGCAGCTTGTGTTGTATTCGTGCACTCTAACCACGACACCCCCCTCCCACGTGAATAATATTCGTCCAAAATTTTTTATCCTTTGCAAGATAATTATCGGCCATCATAACGAATGCTTTCTTTGTAGGCCTACAAAACATCTTAGTTTTATTACGTTTACTTTGATCTGTAGGAACCCACTGTTTTGATCGTTCTTTCGTCCATAGTTCCATAGAGGAGCTATAGTTTGTTTAGGTTACACCATAACATCATAATTAATTTCTTTGTGGTGTTCTTACGGTTGCTACTTCGTCCACAATTCCAAAATAGCGCAAAAGCTCTTTTTTATTGAGCCTGAATACGCTATACAGTACTTTTAAGTTTTCACACAGCTAGCTGCACAAGCCAGTGTAAGAACAATTGCGGAATCCACCGAGCGAATAACTTGGTTATACTCAAATATTCATAAAAATGGTCAGTGGAGATAGCCACAACCTTAACCACCTAATGTACTTCTATTCTCAAATTTCTTAACTTCGTTTCCATGAACTTCGGAGTGGCATTTGCAGTTGGAAAGAAACTGCAACACCTGGTCTTACGGTTCACACCAGTGGATGAACAGCTAGATATCCTTCGATGTGGTCAAAGAACGCTTATATGACCGCTTATAACGAGCGTACGAACAATGCCCTTACCACGAGATTAAAATTGTGCTTGGCGTGCTGACACAGTCGGAAGATTCAGCCTCCACAGACACACCTCCGACAACAGTATGAGGCTGATCGACTTTGCCAAAGCGGAGAACATGGTAGAGGAGATCCCAAATTTCAGCATCATCATGCGACATCGACGTTATATTTTCTACGTACGTACTCCAGTCTCGATAGAGAAGCGTCTTAAGTGAGTCTCTCAACTTAGACAGAGCGTCGCTGTTGACAACCACAGCTTTGAAGTAGTGAAGGACTTTGTCTATCTTGGTACCAGCATTAACACCGTCAGCGACGTGAGACTGGAGATCAAACGGCGAATCGCTCTCATAAACAGTTGCTACTTTTGGTTCAGTAGGCAATTGAGGAGCAGTACGATCTCTCGATAAACCAAATTTATTAAATCGTAAGGCGCTTAGCATCCCTGTCCTGCTTTATGACGCAAAAGCGTGGACACTGTCCAACAACAACGAAAATGTTTTAGGAGCGCTCGAGAGGAAAATACTTCTTAAGATCTTCGGTTCTCTACGAGTAGGAGATTAGTACCGTGCACATTAGGACAGCGAACTATACGAGCTATACAGGGACGTGAATATAGTGAAGCGTGTGAAGATACAGCGCCTGCAGTGGCTTGGCCATGTCTCTCGTAATGGTGAAGAAACCCCGGCAAAGCAGACCTTGAATACGGTATCGCTAAGTGGAAAACGGGTAAGAAAACGACCAAACCTTCGTTGGAGACTGCAAGTATTGCAGAATCTGACGGCCCTAAGAATCTCAAACTGACGTCAGATAACGCAGGATAGATCCAGCATAAGTTTTTTTCTACTCGATCAAAACCGACAGACGATTGTAAGTCGCCTTTTCCATTTTCGTTGAAATCTGTTTGGTTCACTTCCAAATGCTATTAAAAACAAAGAATTATACGCAGCAAGCTCAAGATTCTACAGTAGTCTAGTAAAAGATAACACTTGAAGGGTGGCAGAGTTGAATTTCAAGTTATTGTGGTAGCTGTGCGAAAGATTTCGTTAACAAATAGCACTACAATTCCACTACACACCACTAATTGTTTCAATTAACAAGAAACAATTCCTTTTAATTATTCAAATGAAAAGGTAATTACAAAACGCTCACTAATACATACATACTTGTAAAAACATATACAATTTTTTATAGTCCAATGTTGAATGAAAAAAAAGAGGGCGAATGCGAGTATCAATAATATTTTACACTCTCCTATGGCTCCTAGAAAAATATACATGTGTATGTACAAAATATTTGTGAGTATTTGTCACACAGATTCTCAGTAAAACCTCAAAGTGAAAATGAAAACGAAAACAACGAAAAACAGAAAAGGCGTATGACAATAAAAACAAATATAGAAAATAACAACTTATATAACACAAAAAAGCAACAATAGCAGCAGCAGCAGCAAGACTACCAACAACAACAACGCTGGAACTAACAAACATCTTAATTAAGTTGTAAATTGTATTTACAAAAGCATATAATACTAAAAACCACGATGTAACTGCGTAACTCATGCATTTACATGCTCCCACACTCACATACACACACACAGTGTTTGTGTTGAGTAAAACAAAAACGATATAATTTGATGTATAAAGCGGCTTGCTATAGAGAGAGATAGAGAGAGAATATAGCACTACCACCAACATATGTATGTATATGTGCGTGATTTTATTACAAACATGCTGCTGCATTTAATTGAAGGTTGTTAATATTGTTTCAGATTATTATTGTATATTGTTGTTGTTGTTGTTGTTGTTGTTGTTATTGTTTCCAATTGCTCCCTTCTTGAGGTAGCAATTGTTGTATTTTTGTCAGACAAAATTAACATGTTGATATCACAGACAATGGGATGCGTAGGCTGTTTGGGAAGTTACTTAAAGAGTTTTAGTTTTAAAGGAAAAGAAAGTTGAAAATATCTCTTCACTTAGAAAATATTTAGATCTGATCTCAAGGTCTATTAAAATTCTATAATAAAAAATTATCTTTAAATAATAAAAATTTTAAGCAATTATTTCAAAATGCAAATTAGTGAAGTAGGAAAGGCTTTATTAAAGAGGAAAAGAACTGAAAGAGAGTTGTTATTACCGAGTGTTTTCTTTATATTAAAAAATCATCAAATCTTCTTAGAGAAAAGTATAAAGTTGATAAAATCTTGCTATATATCGGGTGGCACATATAAAAGTTAAAATGTAAAAATGCAATAAAACAAAAACGGTTTCATATTTTGACAAATTTATTTTTACTGTGAAGTATAATTGTTCCGGTTAGAAATAATATATTATTTTATTCGTATGGCTGGCGCGGCTAGCCTCACAGTACTCCATTCGATAGGAGCAATTTTCGAGAACTTTTTCGAGTGCATGGGATCGTATCTCGGCAACGGCATCACGAATGCTGGCCTTGAAATGCTCAATTGTCTGTTTGTCGGCATAACACCTGTCTTTAACGGTGCCCCACAGCAAATAGACCAACGTTGTCAAATCGCAGCATTTTGTGGCTTCAGATGTGTGGCAAGTTGCATCATCCTGTTGAAACCAAATTTCGTTCACATCAATACCATGAAGAGCGGGCACAAAAAAATCGATTATCATGGTGCGACGAATGTCTCCTTTGACCGTAATAGTTGCGTCATTCTCATTTGGGGCCAATTATGCCTCCGCTTCACAAGCTGCGCCAAACAGTCACTCGTAGTGGGTGCATTGGCTTCTGTAAGATCACGTTTGATTTTTTTGAGCCCCAAATACGGAATTTTTGCTTATTAACGTACCCACCAAAATGAAAATGAGCTTCATCCGAAAAGATGATTTTACAATTTCCGACCAATTATATTTGTTTTGTAAATAGATTTCCAATAAATCCCAATTTGCTCAAGCGTAAATCGAATTATTTCGTACAGTGGAGATAATATCCTGAATTTTGTGACAAAATGGAATGACATAAGTATTGCCACATTCGAAATAACCGCTAGATCAAGCTTAAACCGATAGATGGTCCACAATAGTATGTTGTTACCTACATCTTCTATTGGATGGGTAGTTTAAATTCATAACGTTTTTATCAAAGACTTTATACATGCTGTTCCACCCAAAATAGACCAGGCTGGTATCGGAGAAGCTGTTGAGTAAATTTTATAGTTCCTCTTCATTGTAAAACTTAAAGTCTTTTGTATGGTTCGACAGGGAGTCGAAGATGGTAATTCCGTGGTGCAAGTTGGATGCTGAACTACCTAACATTCGAGCTTTGTGCAGTTTTGACAACTTGTGCAACATGGGGTCTAGCCTCATCGTAAAGGAGTATAGTTTTACGCAATCGTTGTGGTCGTTTTAGTCGCATAGCCGTGGCATTTCTTTCAAGTATTTTTAGTAAAGTACATCACGCCCACGTAGCTTCACTCCCGATTTTGCTATATCTCCTTGAAACACATACTTCTTTATTTGCTTCATATTGTATTTATGTATAGGCACCATTTCTCATCTCCCCTGACGATTCGGTACCATCCTCCTTCAAAAGCACTTTGAGAGAGCAACGAAATTATTCCCAACCTAATACAAAAACAAAATTCTGCCGTTTTTCAAATGTGTATTCAATATTGCAACTGATAAAGCGAGCCCGACTAGCAAGCTGTTAGGAGGTAGCGTAGGCATTAATCATCAGTTAAGAACTTATATGGCCATAGCCGCAAAGAAGTGCACCGTATATGTGTACACGCCAACGAAAACGAAAATATTCAACAGAGAATAACAAATAAGCAACAATTTCATTTGGTTGTGTGAGAGTTTTTGATGAAAGCAAACGTATATATATGTATATGACGCTTTGCGTATTAAAATTGTTTATTTATTTTTATTTGTTTACTTTGTTGAAATTTTTGTTCAATTCACACTACCAAAATTTTATACTATTGCTACTACAAATGAAGTTTTCGCTCTGGCCACCCTTGGCTTAAAATTATTTTAAAACGACTGGCTTCACAAAGATACTCGATATTTGGGGTAACACATGAATATACGCAAAGATAGTTGATTGAATAAATAACAATTCTATCGGTGAAACGCTGTTTTAACGTACATAAATCGAATTATATTTTAAATGGATCATTATTGGCCATGAAAAATGACTTAAAAACGAAAATATTAAACGAAATAATGATCAAAATTCGGTGACTACTTTTGATTTCAATCAAAGGATTATGTTGATCGTTTAGTGCGCTTAAAAGTGAATTATAAATTATAAGCTGGTACAAGCTGCTGCTTACATCGAACAGAGCGATCAAGAAAAAGCGACCAGAATTCGCCAATAGAAAAGGTATTGTCTTTCATTATGACATCTTAGATAATATGCCAAAAGTTGTGCGGTAGTCCACTATTATAAAATCAATGGAAAAAATTAAATAAAATATTGCACTCTAAGGAACTGATGATAGTCATTTGGCCCAGTATTTTTCACATAAAACACAGCAGTTCCAAGTTGTTCGAATTATGAAGCTACACGCAAATGGCAAAATGTCATAGATAATAATGGCTTATAACACGTGGGCTGAAAAGACCCGGGCCTAGCACATAGATTTATTGCATTCACCTCTTTTTCAATAAGTGCTAATCTTCAAAAGATAGTTGTTTCAGAATAATTTATTAATAAGTTTGTGAGTTAGTGTGCTATGAGTGACGCTAACAATGGATCAAAAACAATTTCGTGTTTTAATTCTACACTGCTTTTTGATGAGAAAAAATAGCGGTCAAGCGAAGCAACAGCCTTAAAAGTGTTATGGGGACTCCGCTCCACTAGAAACAACAATAAGACGTTGGTTTGCTGACTTCAAACGTGGTCGTAGAGACACCGATGATGCAGAACGCTGTGGACAAAATCTTTTAGAATGATCAAAAAGTAAAGTTGCGTGAGTTAGCTGACATCGTAAAGATATCAAAGGAACGTGTTGGCTATATTGCATGAGAATTGGACTATGAGAAAGCTCTGTTCAAAGTGGTTCCGCGCTTGCTCACTGTTGACCAAAAACAAATCAATCAAAATAATGCCAAAACTACATGAAATGAACTTTGAATTGCTCCCACATTCACCGCATTCTCTAAATTTGGCTGCCATCTTACTACTGGCTGTTCGCAGAGCTCAAAAAAATGCTCGCCGGTAAGAAATTTTGCACAAATGAAGAGGTTATCGCTGAAACTGAGGAGTAATTTGAGGTAAAATATAAATCGTTCTACAAAAGTGGTACTAGAAGTGGTGCTAGAATAAGTGTATTGCTCTTGATGGAGGCTACGTTGATAAATAAGGCCAATTTCGAACAAAACAAATTGCTTTCTTTGTTATTCAGTCCATGCATTATGTACTTTAGTAAAATAATAATATAATTTTAGTTAAAAAATTACCAAAAAAAAATCTCACACTTTTTAAATGAACTAATACTTTAGTAGCTTTTAAATATACCCTCGTAAAATATAGGCACATATATACATAAGTAATTGCTACGATAAAAAGCATACAAACAGGTGTTAAACAATTGATAACACCCACGCGCACCAATCAACATATGCACACAAGCAAAAGTATGTAGAGATACTCACACATATACAAATTATTACATCAGTTACATATTATTACATAGAAAAACAGGTATGTGTGTGTGTGTGCGCGCGTGTGTGGGAGCAGTTTAACTTTTAGAAAATTATCCATAAGCTATGATCAGCCTATGCTTTTCTCATGTATAAGAATTATAAAAAGCAATTTCATTATGTTGGAAAACGTACATGTAAATGCGAGAAATTGCTATAAAATGCAATTAAATTTATGAATAGTTTGCGTAAAATAAATTTTTAATTATTAAGTATATAACATATTGGAGTATTATACACTTGGATAGCTAATTTAGTTAATTTTTTTGCAACAAAGCATATATTCTTTTATTATTTCCAATGGAAAAACGCAGCATTATTTTTTAAGGTCAGCGAACAGCCAGTAGCCTCTTAGAACCAAATCTGGCGATACGATAGATGTGGGAGCAATTCATTATTCAATTCATGTAGTTTTTCCATTATCAACAAGTTCTTGTTTTTGATCAACAGTGAGCAAACGCGGCACCTAATTTGAACAGAGCTTTCTCATAGTCATGCAGTATAAAGCCAACACGTCCTTCTGATACCTTTAAGATTTTGTGGATTTTTTTGATGTTGTCTGGTGTTACCGCCATATTGCAACGTCCAATGCTTTCTGCATCAACGGTCTATCCACGACCACATTTGAAGTCAGCCATAACACTTTTCAAGCTATTGCTTTGATATTTTCCCATCAAGAAGCAGTCTAGAATTAAAACACGAAATTTTTTTTGATCCATTGTTCTGCTAATAACAAAAGTAGCGTCACTCTTAGCACAATAACTCACAAACTAATTAATAGAATATCAAGAAATTTTAACAGCTGTTTATTGAAGGTTAGCACTAATCGGAAAAGGGGTGAATGCAATAAAACTTGCGCCATCTATGTGTTAGGCCCGGGACTTTTCAGGCCATGTGTTAGTACTTTTTGTTTATAAAGAGCTCCTCTGATAGATAGATAGATAGGTAGATAGATATAGATTTCTTTACTTAGCAATTGAATTATATAACGTAATCATTTTAGAAAACATGCTGAGAACACAGTGAACGCTTCACTTTCTTACACTTCGCATTGCATAGTGACAGATGTAAGCTTCTAATCAGACTTTCAATTTATTGTTCTTTCAAGGGCTATATAGTACCTATCTTCCATAGCTGTTTTCATTGTGCGTTTTGCAGCATAAATTTGATAAGCCCTCTAAAGACGCCGTCTATCCTTTGACTTCGTTCCCAGTTCCGTATAAGTGGTTCTAAAGCCTTTATTCACCTGTCAATATAGTTTATAATTCGTTATGATCCTGAGATAGACTTAATCTGTCTTTTTTGTTTGTTAAGTACTCGTAAGTACCTATTCAATTAAGTACTTCTTATTGAAATAATTTCTTAATGGCCAATAAAACGCATAGCAAAGTATTTGAATATAGCACCACACAGATTTCACTGTGTTCACATGAAGTACCTATTCAATTAAGTACTTCTTATTGAAATAATTTCTTAATGGCCAATAAAACGCATAGCAAAGTATTTGAATATAGCACCACACAGATTTCACTGTGTTCACATGAACTTTACTTTACTTTACTTTTCGAACGAATCCATGGAGCTGGAAATACTGGTTTAAATATTTCTATTGTTTTTCAAATTTCAAAGATACACACACACGTTAAGTCTGTGTTGTTTCATTTAGAATTGATAGACAAGGCCATTAATTTGAAATTAAAAATAAAAATAAAAAAAGTATTCCAAATAAATGAAATGTTCACAAAAATTAAGTTGAATTAATTCGTTTGGCATACCAGAGAACATTTTTAAATAATTTCGTAAAAAAAATAAAAATAAAAATACAAAATGAATTAAAAAATTAAATGAAATTAAATATGATACGAAAATGCTGTGAGTCTATAAACATTTTTGGTTTTCATTTCAATTTTTATCTCGAAATGTTATTTTTTAATACTGTGGCTGACTATCAACTGGTGGTTATTTTATCTGAAATATGAATTAAATTTTTGAATTTAAATTTCAAAAGCTTCGTAATCTTTTGTCATTTGTAAATGGGAATTTTATAAAATTTAATGTTTTATTAGGAGATTACAAGAGATTTTATGAGAGAGAAGGAGTGCGTTTTAATTTTCAATTTAAAGTAATTTAGTTGGGACATTAAACGTAATGGCATTAAATAAATAAACGTTTTTATAAATAATTCATTAAATTAAAATCAGCAGAAGTAGAACTTAAGAGGTGATAGAGTGTTAATTGCAGTAATAGAAAGCGTTTCATATGGACAAAATTAAGGTTTTATAAAGCTATCACTTAAATGATAAAGAAAGTAATTAATTAATTAAATCAAATTAATTTTCCAAATCAATTATAAAATTCGTTTTAAGGATAATGCAGCTCCTATTAAGATACAAAAAAATAGCATTTGGTAACAAGTACTTACCTGACGTAATTTGTAATTATTGACTGTCAATTAACCATTACTTTCAATCAGAAGCTATTAACTATTGATAGTATTGAGTTGTAATTTGCGATTTCCAATTATAAATTAAATATATGAGTAAAATGTCATAAATATTGAATTGCAAATACTACTTACCACTTATCAACTACAAGGAATTTGTAATTTTTATTATCAATTATAAATAACATATAATTACATTTAATTGGCAATTATTTACTGTCAATTACTAATTACATATTTTTAATTTCTAATTTCTGTAAAGATATAGTGAAAATGCCAATTACTAATTATACTAATTTTATGAAATTGGTAATTTATCAATTGATAATTGACAAATTGGTAATTGATAATGGCCAAGTGTGGTGGTATTGTAATTGGTAATTTGTCAATTATTTGCGATTTTCCATTATTAAATATTTTAAATGAATTTTATTAAAATTATTACCTAAAACCTGGCGTGCTTACCTACCCCATCTTAATTGCTATCGTAGTTACATTGTTTCCTATTTTTTACACTTTTGGACTAAGTCCAATTTCATGAGATGTTGTCAAACAGCTGATTTTTCTTTTAGAAGCTGTCAGCTAGAATTGTTGTAGTAAAACAAAACTACTAAAAACTAAGTGAAGTTAGTTGAAGTTGTTTGAAAATAAACTGGCTAATTCACATAGAAATGATAGTAAAAACGAGTTGTCACTGTAAATCAATTAAACGATAAGCTGGGGAAATTCCACAAAAAAAGTAAACTGAGAAAGTTCGTAAATTGTATCAAATGAGTAATTGGGGTACCATTGTACTTTTGAGTGTAAAATTGTATCAAAAAAAGTAAAATTGTACCAACTTTTGCAACCCTGTAACGAAGCTTTACGAGTTGTCGTTCTCCACATACACAAAATTCATTATTAAGTATAAATGGAAAGTGCCACGCTCACTTATCTAATCACGCCCAGTTACTGACTGATGAAGACGCATTGTTCACAACGTTGTTTAAGCCTAATGTAGAAGTTTTTACTATTGCCGTTCTCAAGATATGCAGAAATCGATATATAGGTTGAATGGTAAAACCACGCCCAGTTGTCGAATTCCGCCTATTTTTTGACTAATGATTTATATTGACTATGAAGTCATTCAAACCAAATACTGAAGCTTCAGCTTTAACTGTTCTCAAGATATAATGAAATCAATATATAGTTTATATGGGAGGTACTATGCCAACTTGTCCAATGCCGCTTAATTTTTGAATGATGATTTGCCTTGACTATGAATCGGTTGAGCTTTAGCTGTTCATAAGATATTAAAAGTAGAGAGAGCTTGAAGGATTACTAATTATTACACAACTTTATAAAAGTCAAATACGAACTAATTGTAATGCGGAATTGTAATTGAGTTACTAATTGGCATAATTCAAGAAGCTTATAAAATTGAGTTCGTAATTAGCATAATACAGTTACAATTACCCGTGTTTAGTATTATTCAATAATCATGAGAAGCATGAGTAGGTTATTCAGCACTATGTGCTATTAAAACTTTTTATTAGAAAATAAATTAATATTTACTTTAAATTTAATACTTTTTAATATCTACACTCTTTTAAATGAAAATCAGAAAATAAAATTAATTTCTAATCCTTTTCTCTACATAACTGTTTCCAGATAACCCCTTTTAATTAGTCTCTTCCAAAAAAAAATAAACAAATCAAACATGAAATCCATTCAACTAAATTTTTTTCATTCAAAGTCGACAAACTAATTCGATCGACCACTTATTATACCTAAAAACCATCTCTGTTCTTAGGTGGTCACGATTTTTAATTTTTTTAATTTTCATTTTCTTGAATACTATCACTGTGTGCTCTTCTCTTTGTATTTATTTATTTTTGTTAATACAATATAATGGCTGGCTGGCAGGTTAAAATATAAAATCAATGGCATCATGACATGACATGGCAAAGAAATTCTATTGATGGCCAAGTTAATAGGATAGAGAGACGGACAGCTGGCGATGTCATATATAATGATTTCTTTGTTCCTTTTCAATTTCGAAATATCAACGACTCTGTTACCATTTGTTTACTTAGCACAATTAATTAAAACAACATATAAAATAGCTAAAGCAACAACAGCACTAACAATGACAAAAGCATTATCAACAAAAACTTTAATGATAGCATCACCATCACCATCATAACATATCTTTTACTTGCAACATTGACAGAAATGAGAAAATTAAAGGAAGCAAGGAAGTTTATAAAATTCTTGCGAATTTAAAGATGCTCTACTCATAAAAAAAATACCAGACTTTGGCATTACCAATTAAAAATTTTGATTAAATACGGGTTCAATTATCAATCACGAGAAATTGGCAATCACCAGTTCTATCATATAATTGCCGAGCTTCAATTTAAATCCACGTAATTGGCAATGAACAATTAGTCGTCTACGTAGTGTATGTAATTGGTAGTTGGTAATTACTTATTAAATGTAATTGTTATTTGGCAATCTAGCAGTTCTAGCCATCAAGTATGTGTGTAATTAACATTATATGTATGCAATGTAATAAATGTAGTTCGTAATTGGCAATTATTTATTTAATGTAATTGTTAATTGGCAATCTAACAATATAGCCAACTACTTATGATTGTCAATTACTAATTATATAATTTTAATTGGAGAATTGGAGAACTGTCATATTCAATTCAAAACTTTAGACTTTTTGTAAATGTTGATTGCCAATGACCAATTACAATATGTTAATAATATAATAACATTTTCCCGTTGTTCCCACAAGGAGGATAGGGCCTCAGCAAATTTCTTGAACAGTTCTCTATTTTGTGCCAACGACTTCACTTTACTCCAGCTCTTTCCGATGCTATTTACTTCGACTTCAATATGTCTTCTCTATATGTGAGCGGGACGGCTCCTTCTTCTGTTCTCTTGCGGGTTTCAGTCTATGGCAATTCTGGTGATATTGTTAGGTAGTTTTCTAAGGGTATGTCCAATTCAGCACCGTATATGCCTCCTAATTTCATTCAATAGGGGTTGTTAACCCAACATACGATTGGAGGTAGAATATGCGATGGATCTTGCCAAGACAACGGTTCACAATATTTGCATTTTCTCATATATCGTATCGCAGCGTTCCAAGTTTCGCAAACATACATAAGAATGGATTCGCAGTAAAGATTGCACTTTTCGTAAGCAAATGGATCTGAGACGACCAAATGTCTGACAGACTTTCTGTAATCGATTATCTATATCCGCACTCGACCCTCCGTTTGTAGTTATGAGGCTCCTGAGGTAACAAAATTGGTCGACATATAAGTGAGGGCGTTGGTGGACGCACTTTATATTCACATGTGCTTTAAGACCGTGAAATAAGGTCCTATGGCAGGTACTCACATAAAGCAACTGACCTTATCCTCTATTTCGTTCGTGGCAATTGTAAATCGATCCTAGGACTTAGAATTGATACGAAGACTTTTCGTTTTTGCCACATTAATCTCTAGATCTGCTACTTCCGCCGCTAGCGTTAGCCAAAAGACAAATATCGTGCGATTACTTAAGCATCCATGTAAAACCCATGTTATCCCCGTGCCGTTAAGAATGGCTTTTCGTGTTCAAAACTATATTAAGTAACAGTGACGATAACACACAACTTTGCCGAACATCAGTTGCAACTTTCTCCGCTCTACTGAACAATTTTGCATGTTTAATTTTGCAGGATGCACTTCGATATAAGTCCTTGATAGGGCTTATAAGTTTCCGAGGGATGTTAATCGACTTAGCGATCTACTCCATAGTGGGACATGCGAAATTAATGTGTGGGTCGTCGTCGTGTAATTGACACATATGTATACCCTGACCACCAATCTATTAGTACTTATGTTTGTATATGTAATTTGTAAGTAGTGATTTCCAACTGTCAACTGCATAGTTTTTAATTGAAAATTGCGAATTACATATTACAGTTAATGGGTAATATGTAATTGAAATTAAATAATAATTCTCGTCCTTTAATTACTTAAAATTATAATTAGTAATTGAGTCTTGCGAATTGCAACATATAATTGAGCTTGTAATTGTCTACCTATCGAAGCACCTAGAGTCAGTACAATTTTCGCATAGGATACACTGGTTTAGTTGACCAGGAACAGTACTTTTATGAACTGAACAGTGCAGTCGTTACACACAGCTCTTAAAAACCATTATAGCCAAGAGTCTTAATGCAGGGTATTTAACTTAAGAAATATCTCTAATGAAGTGTATAAAATTATAACAGTTTTTATTCCATTGAATTTTTTCTTTTTTTTTACGTCCCTGTATTCTCTGGAATCAAATACAAAAAGTTAAACGAAACAAACAATTGCAAAGTCAAACAGTCAAATGAAAAGACTGTTGGAACGATATTGTAAATAAAAAATATTTAAAACGAAATAACAAAAACAACTCAATAACAAATTTGATCCCCGTACAGGATTCATTATAAATTAAAGAAAAAAATTGCCTTCATGCAAGATAGGGAAAAGAGTGAAGACGGAATGAAGGCCGGGTAACTGAAATTAAGAAAAAAGAATAATTTATAAAGAAATGTGGACTTAATTAAAGAATTATAATGAAATATATAATAGTAGTGTAGTAAAATATCTTGTGTAGTCAAATCTTAAGGCGAATTAAACGTTTGAAACCTTAAGGAAATCATTGAAGTAATATTTTTTTAAAAAATAACTTTATGTGCTGACAATAGCCTCCATTTGGTAATCCTTATTTAAAAAAAATTCAAGAGGTTACATTATGCTACTATAAGTTTTGATCCAAAAGTATAGGATAGGAGGGAGTGGGGAGCCTTCTTCAATCAAGACTCACTTGAGTACACATAGCGGCCCTTTGTGTACCATATGAAACAATGTCCCTGATCTAGTTACCAAGTCTAGACTAGGCGGGCTTTATAGTTAGCAAGAACGTTTCGTACTTAATTTTCCTAAATTAAGTCGGAAACCAGACCAACAGCCTAATAAATCCTGCTATTGTCCTGATATCAATGCTCGATAGCTCTCGATAACTATCGCGAAAGGGCAGGCCAAATATGAGAATTCTAAGTCTTGCCAGAGATAGACACTGGCAAATGAAGTGGGTTAAACTTTCGTCTTTCTCATCTACAACCTAGACAGAAGCCCTTAGCAAGCCTTTTGCAGCCTCTTCTCGTACCTACCCATTACAAAATGACCTGAAAGAATAGATACAGTAAAGGAGATGTCCCACGGTCTCGTTTAAATAGTTTATTGGCACGGTTTCTATCCAATCTTATCCAGCTTAATGGAGGTAAGAGGTACACCAACTCTCGTGTATGGCTAGATTTCCAGTAAAATCTGCTCGTCCTAGCGAATTCATCCACTGGACACAAAAGTGCGGTGAAAGTGCCACAAGGGAATCAAGACAGATTCGAGCTGAAAGTCACACTCAAAAGAGATCGCATCGCTGCCATATTCAGTATACATTAAATCAGTGAACAAACAAACAACATCATATTTTTTCACCATGTTAAAGATGGCGAATTTTGTACCAGAAATTGATGATTTGCGAAAGGCATTAATTTTTTGTTTTCATTTAAAGAAAAGTGCTGCAAAGTCGCATCGAATGCTTGTCGAGGCATATGGTGATCATGCTCTAAACGGAAAAAATAATGGGTTAATTCCGAACAACCAACAGCTTCAGCTACAAAACCAGATCGATTTGGCAGGAAGACAATGCTGTATGTCTGGTGGGACCAGAAATGTGTGGTGTACCACGAGCTCCTAAAATCAGCTGAAACAGTTAATACAGATCGCTCCTGACAACAAATGGTCAATTTTAACCATGCATTGATCGAAAAACGACCAGAATGGGCCACAAGACAAGGCAAGGTAATTTTGCAACATGACAACACAGCTGCACATAAAGCAAAACTGGCAAATTGGCAGTCAAATGATGAAATGTCAAGAATTGAGCTGTCAAATTGGGAAATTTTAACTATGGAACGCTACACTCTTGAACAAAGGATTTTACTTGTAAAAATTTACTATCAAAATGGTGAAGATTTTACTGTATCACTTCGTAGAATTGAGCAGCTTTTTCTCGTAATCAGGCTTTTTCTGAGACCGCTGTGCGTAATTTAATTGCTTATTTCGAGGCTCACGTTACTGTTGCCCACAATAGATCAAAAACAATACATTCGTAGTGGTCGTAGTTATGCAAACATAAGCGCTGTACAGCAAAGTGTTGAGAATGGGCATGGAACATCAACTCGTTGACGTTCGCAGCAATTGGGCATCAGCAAAGGAACTTCGCGCTACATTTTGCATAAAGATCTTCATCTTCACGCTTATAAAGTCCAACTCATTCAAGAATTAAAGCCAGCCGATCATTGTTTGCGTCGAACGTTTGTGAATTGTCTGTTTGAAAAACTGAACGAAAAAAACGAATTTTTCTACAAAATCATCTTGAAGACGCCCATTTTTACTTAGGCGGTTATGTAAACAAACAGAATTGTCGTATATGGGGCACACAATATCCACAAACAGTCCTCGAAAAACCATTAAATCCCACGCAAGTGACTGTATGGTGCGGTTTGTGGTTAGGCGGCATCATCGACCCGTATTTTTTCGAAAATGAGCAAGGAAACGCCGTCACCGTGAATTCTTTGCGCTATCAAACCACGATAACCAATTTTTTATGGCCACAATTGGCCAATGTTGACATCAGTTACCTTCGGCTTCAGCAGGACGGCGCCACTAGCCGCACAGCAAGCCAAACAATTTAGTAATTGCATGAGAATTTCTCGGTGGCGTAATTTCTCGATTTGGCGATGTCAATTGGCCGCCTCGTTCTTGTAACTTAACGCCGCTGGATTATTTTCTCTTGGGCCATTCAAAACACCGGGTTTACGTCGACAAACCAAAAACAGCTGACACTCAGAAAGATGAAATTCGGCGCAAAATGTAATCCAAAATTTTTTGAAAAGAGCGGATGTCTGCCGACGTGCTATAGGTGGACATTTGCCCAACATCATATTCCAATATTAATTCCCATATTTCTACTTAATATTTGTATGAATAAAATTGAATTTGAAAAAACGTGTTTTTAAGCTAATTTACTTCTTAACCTCAAATTGTTTTCATCGATGGGTCACACATTGGCTGAGCAGCACTTCGATTCCTATGAGGAAGTCGAAAATTGTGTTTGCTTTTGAAGTCGAACATTTTATTGGCGTGGAATCCACAAATTGCCTGAAAGATGGGAAAAATGTGTAGCCAGCAATTAATTAATTAGTTTTTTTTCTTAAAAAAAACACTTATTTCATAGCTCCGGATCAATTCCGCAGCATGATAAATAGCAATTACGTCGGCTTAAAATACACTACAATAGTCCGGAAGACGAAAGATTAAGATTAAGATTAAACATTTCGGAACAAATTCCACTATACACTCTGGAATCAAGTTTAGAATTGTCAGTTTAGACTTCGAATGACCTGGGATGATCGAGCCAGAGTCCTAGTCGTCTTTACTAGGAATGACGATATGGAATATCATATAAGATTTCGGTCCAGATGAGACATGTCACCCAGAAACTGGGATTTCTCAGATATGATAAAGGAGTGCCCCTAAGGAAAAATATGGTACGGCAGCGCGATAGGGCATTCAGTCTCACCGTTACAAATTTAGCCTATTGCCTGGAAAATATCCATGATGGAAGCCATCCAAGCATAACAAGAAGCGGTTATGAAACGCTCCAGTAATTTGGATTACAGCAGACCTCCTGCTCTTACCAAAGATTCAGTCCACCAAATGACCACTCCAAAAGGAAAATTAGATTCAATAACCGTTGAGTAAATCCAGTGAATAACACTAGAATAAAGTTCCCATCTTGCTCTCCTACAGAAGTAGTTGATATAAGCCACCTTACGAGGCTTCTCAGACAAGTTGGCTTTCCAACTTAGATTGGAATCAAGAATAAAGACTAGATATTTGATTGTGAGACTCAATCTAAGCCCATCTCTACTTTTGCTATGCAGTGTAAAATGAGGTACCTTGTGAATAGAATTAAATCGGTCTTACAAGGATTTACTCTAAGGCCATACAAATAAAATGTTCAGGGCAAAATTGAGTTTATCCGATAGTGACTGTGGACAGTAGCGAAATCAGGACTAGTAAGGGTCGTGCTAACCAAAAGATTCCCGAAGAGCGTAAGAGAAAGTTACCAGTCGAGATTTAAGAAGGAGCTCTATTAACCTAACCAGGCCAGAATCGACGTTAGAGTCACATAGAGCTTTTACGGAAAACATTATGGAAAGCTTCCTCAATACTGTCTCTCTTGATATTAGTCTGCCAAAACTTGAATATCGTGTACTGTTCATAATAGTTTTTCAAAGTTCTACAGTTACATCACTGAACCTAACTTCTCAGAGCGTCATGTCAGCTCTGTCTTTGGCAATTATTCCAGGCCATGTGCCACAGTATTACAGAATCTATAATAATTTTATTTTGTATCCGACGATATTTAATTCAAATATTATTTTCTTCTTTATTCAATTTTCGTTGAGTGTGCGCTTAATAAAACCAAAATTATTTTTATATTTTTTTTTTTTTTTTAATTGAAATCAGTACAATTACGAAGACAAACAATATTATCGTGGCATAAAATTAGAAATGCAAATAATAAATAATCATAATGAAAATTAATTTATATGATTTATACGAAAAAAAAATGCTTTTAATTCAATAAATTCTTAAACGATTAACGGAAACCAACGATGATTTTATAATGAAATCATTGCTTAAAGAGAAAAACAACAACAACAAAATCCTTTACCTATCCCCATAAGGAATTTCTCTGCTTATTGGCATGATTAAGGAAACATAACGAGAATAATTATAAATTCTATGCCACAAATCTTATAGAACCAAAACAACATTCATGTCTTTGCTAAAACAACAACATTCGACATAAAGGAATTTTAAGGGTTTTCTCTCTCTTTCTCTTACTTTCTCATCCACTCAGGGTTGTCTGATCTGGCGATTTCTCGCCAAATGTGGCGATTTTAAAAGTTATTTGGAGTCCTAATTTTTGATTTGGCGACATGGCGACTTTTTAGCGATTTTTAAATTAGTTGACGATTTTGTTGGCTATTTTTGATAAAAAGTTACGAAAAATTAAAATTAGTAGTTTTACAATTTTTATATATGAAATTCGTGAGCATAGTCATTTTAATGTGTCGATTATAGATGGCAGCCGAACTTCAATTGTGTTCTCGGCAACGAGAAATTTTTAGTTGACCATATGGAACTGAAACTAATAGATTTTTAGGTTCCAATTTACTTATGTAATGCAATTTTCGACAACTGTCAACGAAATATGTAAGTTCATAAATAGTACGAAAAAAGCACTAATCTAGACAAATGTGGAAAAAAATAATGTGTTTGCTTGATCTCGATCTGAGACCACTGACAATGTAAGTGGGACCCATCCAACGCCTGTATACAATTCCTGTTTACATTTACACAGCGTTGGTCTAAGCCGTAAGATGGGTTCGATAGAACAGACACTGTAAGCGAAGGTTGTATGGGTCCAATAGAGCAGAAATTTTAAGTGACGGTTGGATGGGTCCAATATTATAGACGTTGTAAGTAAAGGTTGAATTGGTTTTAACTGTCAAATAAAGGGTCCGCCATCTAACGTTTTTTTTTTCAACTAGTGCTTATTTCGTGAATGGTAACACTTAGCTTATGTCTGATTTGGCAGATAATTATGCTTCCGCTGAACGAATATGGTTGTGTATACGCTTTTTTCACTTCGCTAAGTGGGCCTGCGATCGACTTACAGAAGATACCGATTTTACCAAAAAAAAAAAAAAAAAATCATCTTTTCAGATGAAGCTCATTTTGATCTTGGCGGGTATGTAAACAAGCAAAATTGTCGCATTTGGGGCACAGAAAACCCGCACGCATACATTGAAAAACCGATACACCCAAGACGAGTCACTGTTTGGTGCGGATTTTGGTCCAGAGGCATAATTGGCCGTTTTTCTTCGAAAATGAGCAAGGAGTGGCCGTTACAGTCAATGGCGATCGTATCGGGCTATGTTGAACGAATTTTTGTTCACAAAAATTGAGGAGGAGGATATTAGCAACATTTGGTTTCAACAGGACGGCGCTACGTGCCACACACAAATTAAATAATGAAAATCCAGCTTATAAGCCATAGTCAATTCTAAATAAACTGCTTCATACTCTACACCACGCACACGGTTAGTCCACTTGCACTTTCAGAAACACTTTTCTTTTTAATATTTTAATTTGGCATTAAAAAGAACAATTTGCAAAATGGCAGCAAAAAACAAGCAAAATTTATAATCGAAACTACAACAATGTAATGCATCACAAAGCAATCCAAATCGAATGCTATTGCGATAGCTTTTTTACTTCTAACGAACATTAAATTTTACAATGTATTGGGAATGTGACTCATCGAATGCTAGTTTTATGTGCATAAAAATTTTATTTCAATTTTACGTCAATAAGTAATAGTATACAATCGGTTGACTGTCATTTAAAATCTCTACTTCTCTTATCTCTAAATCCACTGAAAAGCTTAAAATCGGATAGTATTCCGCTAAATTATAAGTCTATAAGTGTATGAAGGTACGAAAAACAGTTTTTTTTTTACTCATAATTAACGATTCTGGAGGTTTTTAGAAACTTTCAAAAACTGAATCTTGTTGTATTAGATAGATAGCGTTTATTAGTAAAATAGTATAACTTTTCAGATATTTTATCTTCGGTCTTTTTTGTCGTATAGTGTGAAATGTGAAATGTATTGAATAATGAGACTACATATCTATATCCAATATGTTTTTTATATTAAAAATAAACATTAGTTTTTATAGTTTTCTAGCTTTCAGTAAATTATAAACTATGTTATAGTAAGCAATGTACACTTTTTGTTTTTGCTAATAAAATTTATATTATGGCGAATTTTTTTCACTTTTGCGAAATTTAAGAATTCCGAACAAACTATTTTTTATTTGTTTTAACAATTTTTTTTTCATTATTAAAAAAAATATATAAATGTTATTGCCAAAATGTAAAAATGATGATTTGGCGATTTTGGCGATTTTTGAAATTGAATTTGGCGAAAAAGCTTAAGAAAGATCTGACAACCCTGCTCAAATGCCTTGCCACTCAAATTGAAATGCAAAAAATTTTCAAAATGAAATTCTTTGAGGCGGCTATACGTACGCATAATGATGATTTGATTTGTTTCGTATTGTGAGGGAGGAAAATATTTTCTTTAAAAAAAAAAAAACTCTTGTTTGTCTTGAAGTATGGAAATTTATGGGAAATGTAAACAAGTATGATGAAGACGGCGATGATATACGGTTATCAAAAAATGTTGAAAAGGGAAAGGATGAGGAGGCCTACGAGCTTTTTTTGTTCTTAAAGAAAACATCGATTTTTCGTTAATTTATGCCAAAAAATATTCCATTATCAGAAAATAAACTTTCAATTTACAAAATCATAAGAAAATAACCCTTAAACTCACCTATAACTGCTGTACTACACCTTAAAATATTCATCAAAGGACTTTTATTTTTTGTCCTTAGAGAGAGATCCTGCTGTTTTCTTTTCTTTCTATAATAAGCTGGCAAGTGAAGCAGAAGTATTAAAATTGAATTTCAAATAAATTTGAATATTCAAAACATATCTGTGCTTACATCGTCTTCAGCAGTCTAACCCTTTTACTTTCCCCCCCCCCCCCTCCTTTTTGTTTTACTCTATACTAAGATATTGTATATTGTTAATGTCAATGATCCTTTGTAAATATTTACGGTATATAAGTTTAAAATTTATATGCGAGTATTTATGTACTCACGTAGTAACTGAGTATGTCTGCTTTTTCCAAGGTAAAGCTAAAAAACATATTTACTTAACTATGATTTACTTTAAGAAATTCGATTATATTGGTTTTTTATTCGTCATTACTAAATCCCAGACGAAGACAATCAGAAGCGTCTTATGGTAGATGCAGAGGGATTTAGATATTTTATGCCATAATATAACTATCTAACAGGGGCAATTATGTACTGACCAAGGCTGCTAATAGGACGAGGTAAAGAATATTCAAAAATTGAAACCAAAACCGGTAAACTTATTTTTTCTGTAAAACCTGCTCTATTATTGTATTATATTATATATTAATTCCCATAACATTCCATGAAGGACTTCTCTCAGTCAATGAACTGCACCCGATTCTATTTTTAAGCTCATTGAAAGGGACCTACAATTTAACGCCGGCTCCGAACGGCAACGCATTTGGAGAAGTTTTTCAATAACACTTATAACCAGTTATTAGCTAATGCTATGAGGTAATACCGCTGTCGAAAAACTTTTTTTTCTAAGAAGGTCTGGCCTGGTATTGAACCGATGACCTACTGGCTGGTAGGCGGGTGTCTTACCTACCATACCACAGCGGCACACACAACTGTTGCTTTCAAAATATTATTTAGACCTTTTTCAGATCCGAAAAGTTAACTTTCATAAATTTTATTCCATTATCTTTTAAGATAATATCGACTAGGCACTGCCCCAAGACACTGCGATCCCTAGGATCTATTGTGCCCCTTCCTTATAGTTGGTTCAGCAGATCTGCTACCTTACTAATGAACACCAGCAGATCTGAAACCATAATGGTGGATATGAGAGACTCTATGTCCACCTAAATATTTCCACCTAAACCTATCAAGAACCCCACTGTCACACAATATGGCTTTTATATGGCTGAATTCTTGAACCTCTCGATATTTCAGGTATATTCTTTTTGTTTACATTTTTTTTCCATTTAGATCCATTTATACAGCCTTGCGAATGTAAACATCTACTTCTTTCAATTCTTTTTGCTTTGTTGTTGTTTGTTACTTGTTTTCTTTTCTGCCTGTTTTGTTGTTACCGTTTATTTTTATTTACTACTCTGTCTCTGCCTGTGAGTACAGTCTACACACATCCACATCTGTGACCGCCTAGAGTAGCGAAGTCCTCTTTGAGCATTTAAGTCTTCGAAGCATCTGGCAATTTTCCAATTCTTTATTAGATTGAGGATGTTTGTGTGTGGTGCTGCACAGCAAGGTTCCGGACCAATATAAGGTGTCATGGAACCCTTTCTGGCCAATATATCCGCAACTTCATTACCATCTTTTTCACAATGTCCAGGTACCCAAAACAACTGGACCTTATTTATATGCGAAAGCCTTGCACCGTACAGTAGCATTATTTGACCAGTCTAGATGGCATACGATTCGAGCCAAGTGCTCTTAAGACTGCTTGACTGTCAGAGAACGTATTATGGTCTTAGCTTTCAGCCCACTGTCCAGGTTAATTTCCCACATATAGCAATGGCCGTGATCTGAGCCTGTAAGACACTCAGTTATCTTCCCAGTGAGATCATTTATTTTTGAGCCATCAGTATACCAGTTTAAGTCAAACTCACTCCGAACTAAGGCCTTAGTATACCAACAATTGTTGTTGGTGCCGAAAGGATCAACATTAGTCCGAAGAATTTAGCCGGGAATTTCTGCAAGGAGTGATGCAAATCTGTAAAAGCTTACACCAAGGCCAGCAAGAAATGTAAAGATGATTCGAAGAAGAAAACGACTTCATTAAGACGCTCTGTTACTACAAGATAAGACGCGTTTTTTTTCATACCCAGAACCGTTTGGTCAAGCAACATTGAAAGAAAGCAACATTGAAAGAAAGCAAATATTATCGAAATATAATTGAAAATTAATTTCATTGAAGGTAAAATGGTATGTTTTAACATTTGAAAAAGTCATTCAGCTTAACAATGCGTTTGCTTAAGGTTAAAGGTATTTAGGCACTAAACAAGACGCACAAAGGCTTACGAAAACTTGCTTGTATTGGAGTTAAGTGTCTTTTCAATGTATTCAGTACATTTGCGTATAAAAATCAACAAGAAAATCAACCGTATTTGGTCCAATATTCTGTACATGACTAGTTTTTCAAGATAAACGCTTGCCATAAATACAATAAATTTTCTTCTTAACTTATAAAATTTAAAAATTTCTATGCATGTCCTTACATTTCCTTCAAGACCACTTTTCACCATAAAACCACATAATGGTTTCATATTTTTTTTAAAAGTCGATAAGAAATCTTAATTATTTTTGATTTTTATGGGAAAACAAATAAATTCTACGAATATTTTTGGAAAACGCACCTGTTTCATAGAGGTAAGAAAAAAAGTATGTGAATTGTGTTGCAACAGAGCTTTATTATCAAATTAAATTGTAAAACAATAAATTTCAATTTAAATTCAAATAAACAAATATTGTTTTGTGTTTTTGTTTATATTTTTTTATTGAACAGAAGCAAAAACTTAGTAAGAAAAAAAAATAAGAAAAAGGATTTTCTTTAAAAATTTAAAAGGATTGCATGTACAAAATAAATGGGAATTTAATGTTTATGACACATGTTCAGTCACACGTTAAGATTTTATTAAAAAAAAATTCGAAATAAACTTCGTTTCTAATATGTATGAGTCCACATATTTAAAGCCCCTGAGAAATGGCACATTACTCTAATGCCGCACATTAGGTGACTGATCAGGCCTCGAGGATCCAAAGGCGTATGCAAAAAAATTTCTTAGGTGAGGTTAAGATAGGTAGGGTGGTGGAACCCCCGGAACAAAGAAACTGCAAGCAGAGAAGTCAATGCAAGTATCAAAAAGTCTCCATATTAAACCATTCAGACTCCAAAATAAATTTCAAATTGCGGTGACTTTCACTAAAACTAAAAACTTTCGTCGTCTGATAGCTAAGTTTGGACACTTACACATGAGGTGAAAGAAAGTCTCCTTCTCCTCTTCAGAGCCACTACTCCTGCGTGGAGCTGACAAGTTTATCGGTATGCCTTCCAATCAGGTAATGACACGTAGGGGTTAGGGAAAAAAGACTTTTAGTCCACTTTTTTTCCAGGTTGGTCCAGCAGAGAACTTAGCGATACCACAGATGATTTCATGCCGCCATCGAGATTAAGCCTCGCCATACATCAACTGGAAAATATCCAGCCTAACCAAAGTAATCGGAATACCAATGATAGGCCCCGTTCAAAAATATAAAGCTGAATACCCGCCTTAGACAGTTCATCAGCAACACAATTCGCGACGATATCCCTGTGTCACGAAACCCATATGTGAGTTATCTTCGAATGAGCTGAGATTTCCAGGAGAAATCTGCGGCATTCATAGACGAGCATAGACGTTAAGGTGACGCTGTCAAAGGACTCTGCAAGTAAATCAGAATATTTGCAGGGAAAATCCCTACATTCAACAGGCATTGCACAGCCCTTAATCACAGCCCCTTGATCACTGTAGTGATCAGGAATCTATATATACCACAGCCCACTCTGCCCAGCATCAAGTGGCCGTCTGTATAGACCTCAAGGGTATTTCGAGGAAACTCATGTTTTTTAGACCAAAAGCCTCTCGTAAGTATATCGAAGTCAAAACTCCTATCAAGAAAATTATGGAGGACCACGTATGTTAAGCCCGAGTAACTCTGTGGTCTCCAAGGATCACAGCGTGTCCATTGGGTCAGATGTTGACTGCATTTAGCCTTAACGCCACCTACTTAGCCCTCTGCCTCAAAAGAATATCGGTGGAGTGCCAGTTAAGTATAGCAAATAAGGCTTTGGTTGGAGTGGAGCAGAGTGCAAAGTGATTAGCACAGCTGCCTGCCTGTGCACCCTGTCTATCAGCCTACAATGACAGTGATGTTTACATGTTCTCCATATAATATGGGCGCCGTAAACTAGAAGGTAGGTCCTACTATGCCTTAGTAGAGCCAATAGGTTCTATTACAGGTGTAAAGCGACGTAGTCGCCTTCTTTACATTATCCATTATGTTTTCCCTCCAGATGAGCTTAGGGTCAAAAATAACCTCCCGATATACTTCACCCTTGTGAATAAAAAGTAAACAATTCTTGCGCAGTTAGAAATTTCAAAATAAGTTTGAAAAAAATACAGTTCCGACAGGGTCTAATACGTGGCTTTATTTTTAATTTCTTTTTTCGAAATATAAAATGGATGCTTTAAGGAAATGAATTGCGAATTCAGTTTTTTATCAGGATTAAATTGCTTGCCTTAAAATAGCGACAGAATAAAAATTTTTGCTATGCTTCAGTTTTTAGCTTCAAAGTAAATACTTGTGTCGCTGACCGACTGTAACTTTATTGTTTTTTGTTTTTTTGCTGATTTTCTGGTCTAATGGGCATCCAGATGTTTGGGTACTGAACTGATTTTAAGTGTGAGTGTTTAAAACAGTTTAAATGTGGTCTGGCACTTATGAATTGTAACTGTAACTTTGTCCATATGAGTGATTTGCTTGAAAAACAATAACAACTGAAACAGTAACAACAATAACAACAGCAAACTTAAAACGTGATCACATCACGTGCTCAAACAACGTTTTACTGGCTTTCGTAGTCTCTGTTCCTACAAAACAGTCGCTTGGTGGTTTTCTTTTTTTATTCTTTTTTTTCTTGCTTTCCTTTCCTTTTTCTCTTTTTACAACGATGGTCGATCGTATGGCATCACGGTGTCAAATTACAGCTGTCATTATTGTTGTTGTTGTTGTTAGTGCTGTTGTTATATCATGACATCGATGCTGGAAATAAAATTAAAGTTGAGGAAATACACGTTGAGTACTTGAAAAGATTAACCACAAACTGTAACAACACTGGGAGAAGTAAAAAGGCATCGCGCAAGAAAACGTCATTTAATCTTTTTCAACTGGAATGGTGACAAACGTCATTGACTTAAAAGTCAATGAGTAGAGGGACAGCGGGTGGAATAAGGACTTAAACACAATAAAGTTAACCCATCAGATGAATCAATGATTAAAAGAAAATCACCTTTACATTTGGATGACAGATCACTGTGTGTCTTGGTTCTAGATTTAGGAAAAAGTGAATGTTAAGTCTGAGAAAAATGGGAAAAACTGCTTTGTATGATAGATTTCAATTGTCAGCCATCTGCGTTTCTGCCCAATTGTAATTCACGAAAACCAAAAAGCTAAAGTGCTGACGTTGATGATGATGACGAAGATGCTATTGATAATGAAAATGATGAAGAACAAGTGATTCACGCGATTTGATAGTTATGATGATTGTTGCATGTCAAATAAATAAGTAAATGAATATATAAATAGTGCAGATAATTAAAAGTGTTCATTCATATTTTTATACAACAGAAGTTAGTTTTTACGATTAAAGGCACTGGAAAAATTATTATCAATCGATCAATAATAAATTGAATAGTAATGTAAAGAGCGTTTTTTTAGCATATTTTAGTGAAATAAACATTTCACACTTTTTGCGATAAAAAGCCTATTTAGCAAGATACATTAGATACTATAAAAAATTGTATTAAAATGTTTATTGAAGACAGAGCGTTAATTTGTCACTTTTGAAAACATACGCTATGGTGACATGGGGGTATCGTGGTGTAGTGGTTAGAGCGCGCGCATAACGACCAAGGTTCGAGCGCCAGCAGAGGACATGACGAAGAAAAAATTTAATTGTGGTTTCGAATGTTTAATAATAAAAAAAGGCTTCAGTTTCTTCCCTCCAGACAACTCCATCTAAAAAAAAATAAAGAAAAAAGGCCCCCTGACCCTTCGCGCATACCTCTGGCGATGATGACAAACATCAAATGAATGATCAGGAAAAACACGCCACCTACTGGGAAAAATATACAATGCTAAAGTAAAGGTCACCACCAATTAGCAAGGCTCTTCACCACTACACAAAAAATATCATATGGAGGAAGCTACAGCGGATTAATCATCTACTTAGCTTGAAATATCAAATTGATTAAAGAAACTGAAACAAAGCAATAAATGCTTTGTGGAAAGCCAATATGCTCCCTAGAGGAGTGACGGAGAAAAAAAAATAAAAAAAGACAAGGACATGAATAAGCTCCAGTCTCAGGTTTTCCAAAATTCTGATTTCTAAAGTACAATGCGCTGTAATGAGAAAGTCATTACAAAAGTAAATGAAGTTGTACTCCTTGTTAGTGAACGAAAACCGCCACGTTATCCGTCAGGAGATAGCGAAGGTATTCGATTTATTTATTCTCTGAGCCCTTACAACTTAGTGAAACAATCAATTCTCACTTCTAATGACCACAACTACGAAAAGCTATCAAGAAATGGCGATCATGATAAGCCAACAGAAAAGGTAACAGAGCTAGGATACACACGTTTTCGATGGTCATAAATAATGATGGTAAATATGTCCTTGATTCAAATATAATTTCGATTAATAAAATTTTTGATCAAAAATTTACCAAAATCATGGTTATTTTTTAACATGATATTGGGTTAAAAATGCGGTAATGACAACAGACAGCTTATATTTTACACATATGTGCATAATTCCCTCATCGCAATCGCAATTAGAATATAGCGGAGCATTTCTCTTAATTAATAAGCTGCAGCTTATTCCACTTTCAGACTCATTGAAAGGGACCTACAATTTAACGCCGACTCCGCATGGCAGAAGCATTAGTTAGAGAAGTTGTTCGTAGTGTAAATACTCATAACCAGCTGCTCCCTGATCTTCAAGTGATACTGATACTGCTGAAAATTGTCAGATGGGCTGGTTTTGGATTGAACTGAAAACCTCTTGGTAGGCAGGTATCATACCTACCTATTTTTAATAACTTATGTGGCATTTTGGAGGGTAAATTTCTGTCATATATTATCACTTAGCCATTGTACGAAATAGTTTTTTTTGCTTCAATAATTTCTAATTGTGTACCAACAAGGCAGCATTTGTTGTTTTTGTTAACTTATTCAATTAAAAAATAACTGAAGCACATTGACTGCTCACCCAAGTTTATCCTGAATTTCAACGTGTGAAATATCTTTTGTACCGACGTCAGGCAAAAAAGTTCAAAAATGATGAATTAGAAACATTTTTTAGTTTCGTCACTCTTCTTGGGAGTATATAGCTTTCCACGAAACATCTATTGCCTCAAATCAGTTGTATTAATCAGTTGATTTAAAGCCAAATATATGATTAGTCTACCGTAGCTCGCCTCCATGAGATTGTCTTGTGGTGACGATCATTCCTAAGTGGTGATCCTTACTTAGCATATTAATTTTTCCCTCATAAGTGGAGTTTTATCCTCATCTTTCGTGTAATTTTTGTCATCCAGAGGTAAGCTGGAATATCATGGTGTCTTCTTTTGAATGTATTTGGCTAGAGGAGGATGAAGTCTCTAAATTATATACTCGAAAATGGCAATTAAGTCTTTTTATTGTCACCTCCTCTGCTAGAGATTCGAACCTGCGACACCTGTGTTGTATGCGGACACTCTAACCACTACACCACCCCACTGAACAGCATGCGCCATGAGAATAGTTTTTAAGCTTGAACAACAATTTAAAAACGATTGCAAGCAATTACCGACAGCAGGAACTTTGGGTACCAAACAAGTTAAAGTCAAGAGATGTTGAAAGACAATTTTCGAAATGAGGCTTAAACGTCATAAAAATACATTGGTTTTTGCAGCGATTCATTAAACTCATACCTCTTTATACGACCTAGATAGATTCTGGAAATGTAGGCCATGAGTCGAAATACCGTAAAACGAGTTGCCTCAGCTTGCCTTACACATTTCCTTAAAAAACAGTGATTGCCAGATTTTTTGCCGTATAACGAGGTAGTTAGTGCCGTACAGCGAAGGTGTAGGTTGTAGCGAAATGCCGTAAAAAGAATGGCTGTATAAAGAGTCAGAAGTATACTAATATTATGACAAGTTATATTCACAATAATAATTGGCGTAAAAAACAATCAATAGAAATTGGAATTTTTCGAGTTATCGCCTGTGTCAAGGACCAAGTTGTGCTGCCATATAACAAAACTGGTTTAGTTTAAAAATTTCCATCATCGTGCCACACAAAGCACCTCTAGCCCTGTTGATGCGGTCGCGAATGCCTGCTTCTGATCCTCCGTCCTTTGCCATCATACTAGCAAGGTGACGGCCCAGCTGTTGTAAACGGCCTTAGATTCGTTGTTCCTATTCTCATAAGCTTGGACACTTTGGTATTTATTGTTAAATCGACTTTAACATTATTCTCGTAGTTTTCATCCATATGTTCAAAACAGTGGGTGAAGAAACACATATCATCAGCATAGTCAATATCGATATTATTGATACTCCACCGAAAGGCAGAAGGTCCCTGACTATTTAGGATCAGGAAAATAGTGACCGACAGGGTACATCTCTGTTTTACCACGTTCTGGTTTTCTCTAAAGGAAAAATATTTTCTCTTTCACCAAAACGGATTCCAATTTCAGCATTTCTTTACAGTTTACTAATCAAGTTGACAATTTTCATAGGTATGCTTCTGTTTACTAGAGCGCTCCACATAGCGTCATGAGAAACAATATCGAAAGCTCACTCAAAGTCAATGTTAAGTCCCATGGACTCTTTAATAATTATACACAAGTTATTAATATAATATGTCTATCCTCACTAGGCATTGCGTTATGGGTAGGCACGCACAAAGGCTGCACTTACCGGCGAATGATTTCTGTCGGGGTTTCTTTACACATTTTCTTTCTACACAGTGAATCCCCGATTTTTGCCGTATAATGAGGTAATTTGTGCTGTAAAGCGAAAGTGTTTCATAATTCGTACAGAGCGTTGTAGCGATATGCCATAAAAAGAAAGGCCGTATAAAGAAATATAAGTATACTAATATTATGGCAACACAAAGCACAATATTTCGTATATGAAGTCTGGCCAACTAGATGAATTAACGCCAAAGTGAAGTACCACGAATGTTCTGTGCCGACCAGAGGTGAACAACGCTCGTCTAAATGCTGCCAGACCAGTAAAAGTTTTGCCTCACCAGCCTTAAGCTTTTTTGTTTTGATCGATGCACAACTCTCTCTCTCTCTCTCTCTCACCGGAATATGCTTGATTTAGAGCACGGTAAGCGAAATTGGTTTTATTTGTATTAGACACTTAAAAAGTGGGGAAGATGGGATAAGGTCGCAGCTGACGATATACAATATTTAGAATTAATTTATATTTTTTACCAATATTTCACAATAAACTTCCAAAATTTGCCAGAAATTGGCTAATAATTTTAAATATGGAAAATTATTGTTCATAAAACCGCTGTAAACTTTTTACATGATACAGAATAAGAGAATTATCAGACAATACAATGCTGTCATTGATTACTTAATTAATGTTCTTATAACGATTTTTCCCAATCGAAGCATTTAAGGACCCAAATAAAAGCTAAAAATGTTGAGTTAAAAATATCATAGCTTCGTTGTCGTTCGTTATTGATTTTATTTGATTATTTATTTTTTCTTACTTTTTATTTCATTGTTTTTTTAATTTATTATTTTTTAATTCTACTCCTAATACGATTTTTGCAATTTACAATTTTTATTAGAATAATACATATATAAAAAATACATTTATTTTTTTTTTCTTTTTGCAGACTATAAAAAAAATTCTTTTCATATTTGGTAAGTTTTTTAACGCACGAGTTAATTTTTATATATTTTTTTAATAATAAAATCGAAAATAATTGTGATAAATTAATAATTTTAGAAAGAAACCAACCTATTGCTTTATTTAATATTCTTGTGGCATATACATAAGTATTTTCTCCAATTTTTTTCTTTTTCTAATAAAAATTCAATTTATTAAAAAAAGAAAAATCGAGAATTGATTTTTTTCTATGTCAATAACTAATATATTGTTGTTTCTCTATTATATTCAGTTTCCTTTTCATTTTCAATTAAAATGTTCAAGAAATTCAAAATAAGTGTGTGATATTTGTTTGCATCACGTTCATGCCCCTAAACACACAAACATGCATACGTATACATACCTATACACAGTAAATATATATTTTTGTTTTGCTCCAGTTTTTCCAGATACAATTTTACAATGAAAAATTTGTGCCAAAACATACCGTGCCTTGGCCAACAATTGTCTAATAATGATGATGATGATGATGGTGGCATAGAAAAGTGAACAATAACGAAAATAATTTTTAAAATGAAAACAAAAAAACAAGAGAAAAAACTTTAAAAAATACATCGATAAAAATCGAAGCCTTAATTGGTTGGTACAGGTGCACAATGGAACGCGTTTTCAGTACTAAATGTGCCAGTAATTTACAGCTATTCTCTACCAAGGGGACTCATTGGACCTCTTACAAAATAAAACTTTATTTGCTGGCAAAAATTGTTTATTTTTTAAGCAAATAGTTTTCAATATAATTTCTAGTTTCTAACATAAAAATACTCAATCAGTTTTTACATACACTAATCGGATGTTTTTTTAGAGGTCCATAACTTTGAGTTGGCAACTTTGCTATATTTGACAACTGATTTAACAGCTGATAGTTACTTTTTGTTTAGTTTAACATTTCATTACGGATAGACTTAGACCAGAGCAACGTTTGCAAATTGTTTATTTTTTTTTTTATCAAAATAATGGTTCTCTTCGTCAAACTTCAAAATTCATAATTTTTTCTCTGATTAAGCCCATTTTTTAATTGAATGGCAGAATTGTCGCATTTAGAGTGAGGATAACTCGCAAGCTATGGGGTGTTTTATGGGCTTGCTGGGGTCATTGGTCCATACGTCTTCGAAAACAAAGATGGTCAGAATGTTACTGTCGATGTTAAACGGTGGAAACATGATTAGAAATTTTTTCGTATCTCAATTAGCAGGCATTAACTTTGCTGACATGTGGTTCCAACAGAAGGGAGCTGCATGCTACACAGTCCGTTGTTCAATTGACTTACTCAAAGAAACTTTTGAATCAAGAGTAATTTCAGATAATGGTCCAATTAATTGGCCACCAAGATTGGATTATTTTCTTTTAAGCGACTGCTGTATCTTATTTACAGTTAATTATATAATAACAAAAATATTTATTGTAAAAGGTTCAAAGTGTACATAGGGCATAGACAAGCTTTCTGCAACCAACTTCATCGTTATACAAAATTTTGCCTGATTCCAGTATATTTGGGCTGGTTACAGTTCTATCGGATACCGGAGTTTTTGGACGACCTTTTCTTCTTTTTCCCAAAACACTCCTAGCGTATCATTGTGCTGCCGACGTAAAATATGGCCTAACCAGGACCATTTCCTTCTACGAATTCACAATCACTAGACTAGTGTTCGTTTCTGTTCCCTATTCGAAATTTGGTTTGATCAGAAATTTCATAATAATTGGCGTAGACAACGGTTGATAAAAACTGGAATTTTGTAAGTTGTTGCCTGTGTCAAAGTCCACGTTGTACTGCCTTATCACAAAATAGATTTAAGGCTACAGTTGAAAATTCCCCCCATCCTGTCACACAAAATATTATCACATTTCCTGGTGTGGTATAGTGGTTAGAGCACGCGCAAAACAACACAAACGATCCTGGTTTGAGCCCCAGCAGAGGACATGATGAAGAAAAATTTTATTGTGGTTTTGAATGTTTAATAAAGAGGCTTTCACTGTCCTCCAAACAACTCCATCTAAGAATACAGAAGCTCGCCTGACCTTTCTGCATACCTCTGGCTCTGATGACAAACTTCAGACGAATGATCAGATTACACGCCACCTACTGGAAAAAAATTATAACGCTAAAGTAAAGACCACCACCAATTAGCAAAGATCTTCACCTCTACACAAAATCATATGGCGGAAGCTACAGTGGATTAATCATCTACTTAGCCTGAAAGATCATATTGATTAAAGAAACTGAAACAAAGCCATGGATGCTTTGTGGAAAGCCAATATGCTCCCTAAGGGAGTAACGGAGAAAAAAAATCCGCTGAGTGTAACAAAAGCACCTCTAAAGTTGCTAATAGAGTCGCGAGTACCTGCTTCCTTCGCCATCTTGCTCCTCATATAAAATCAGTTAAAAATTCGTTTTTCCTATTCTTATAAGCTTAGACAATCTGGTATTTATCCTTAGACCGACTTTAAGAGCATTTTTCAGTTTTCCACCATATGTTTAAAACAGTGCGCTAAGAATTATATATCGTCAGCGTAGTCAATATCGCCAAGAAAGTCAGTGATTCTACAACAAAAACCATAAAGTCCCTGGTTATTTGCCAATTCCAGATCAATATCCCAAAGGATCGACAGGATAAATCTTTGTTTTACCCCGCTATGGTTCTCTAAAAGGAAAATCTTTTCCCTTTCACAAAACGGACTCTAATATCAGCATTTCTATACAGCTTACTAATCAAATTGAGAATTTTCATAGGTATGCTTCTGTTCACTAGATCGCTCCACATAGCGTCATGAGAAACAACATCAAAAGCTCGCTTAAAGTCAATGTTAAGTCCCATGCACTCTTCAATAAGTATACGCGAGGTATTAATATGTCTATCCCTACTGTGCATTGTATTATGGATAGGCAAGTGTAAAGGCTGTGCTTACCGTTAAATGATTTCTATCAAGGTTGCAGATCGATTGAGGAAAAGGTGAATGTGGCCCACTTTATTTGCCAGTGCCCGTCTCAAGTTCGACGTAGATTGCTCACACTTGGCTCGCTCTTTCTCTAAAACATATCGGAGCTATCGACCATTCATATTAGGTTAATAGCTACGTACATTCGACTGTCGAGCTGGCTTCTGACTTGACTTGAGGGATTGTGCTTTAATGTGAGGCCTATGGTTGACTATCAAGTCCAGTTAATCTGGACTTGGAGACTAGCACATGGACATCGTTTCATGTGTGATATCTATCACAACGGGCCGCTATGTGTACTCAAGTGTGCCTTGACTTAACGATTTAACCTAACCTAACCTATTAATATTGTTGGCTCAAGACCTCCCTGGCGGAAACTAGCTTGCTCCTTCCACAAAACACTAAATTGTTGAATTTGGGATGATACCAATTGACTTGAGATTATTGGCATCTAGGTCTACATTTATTTGATAGTTAAGTTGGTCAGCTCATCATTGTCAACGGCGAGCGCTATAAGTCGCTATAATACGGACAGCAATTGACGTCTGGTTTTAACAAAACGGATCTACGTGTTACATAGCTCATGGTATATTGGACATTCTGCACAAGATGATATCAACGAGCCACAGTATATAGTTTTCTTAAGTCGCTTGTAGAAATTTTGTAAGTCGCAGCTGTTTGTAAAGAAGCACAGCGACATAAAAAACTAATATAATCCATGTCATCGGTCGAATTCGATTTTTGCCCCGCACATAGAAGCCATGACGGAGTTTTCAATCAAATATAGACTTCCAATGATATCTCACACACACACACACTTTGTTTAACATAAATTTTAAGATAAAAAGCGTTTGAAGAAAGACCCTGTATATTTAGGAGTAATATTGTTCAAATGGAAACGCTTGAACTATTAAGTTATTAAGTTTCTAACTGTTATTTTAGTAACTCAATACCTTAGCTATAATTGTAACCTTTTTAACAATGCAGACCATAGTGCAAACTATTTTTTTAATGTAATAATTAAAAAGATGTTTTGCAGAATTTTTATTTTTTTAATCTCACTCTTTATAGATCTTTCTTTCTTTGCATTAATTCAGCATTTGCCTCCTACAGCCCATTGTGCATTTCATTTTGGCCTTAAACAATCAGAATTTCTATTTTGCAATAAAATTTGTTTTCCTTTATTTATTGCTTTACAATATTTTCTCATATAAAAATCAATTTGAAAGTCAAAACTTATGGTAATGGCTATAAAGCATACCTACAATCCAACTTTTGTAATGATTTGTGAACTTTTGCAACAGCAACTACAATAAAAACCATACAGGAATTGTTGAAAATAGTTTACTGCAACAATTGCTGTATAAAAAAATTGGATTTTGAAGACAAAGTTGCCCAAAAGGAAAAACTATTTCAAAAAAAGCACAACATATTTTAAACCTATTGAGCATACTTGTAGAGAAGAGGGTTCCTTCCCTAGTAATAGGTTTTAAAAAATCATATAAAACCCTGAAGTTATCAAATATGTGATTGTGTGAGACGAAAGAGCATTTTTATTAAACGTTATTGAAGCTGCTGGCCCTAAAGCTTTATAATAGACTGATGGAAAATCAATGCAAAAAATCATTAACTTGATAGGATTATAGAGAACAACGAAAGGCAACAGCTCCCAGTGCCATTAAAACGAGTTTCATTTTATAAAACGCATTTTAAACAAAACTTTTAAATTATTCAACAAATTGTTTATTTTTAATACCTGTTACAATATGGTGCAGTAGCCTATGCCCCATATATGTATGTATTTTAAAGAAGGGTACAGATTTTTAAGTTATTAGCTTTCTCCTAATGAAACTCATGAAAAAATTATAAAGTTTTCAGCAAACCGCTGTTTTTTATTACTTTGAAATTTTATTTTTAAAAAAGTTTAAAATTTTGTACAATTTTGTATGACTTTTTCTTGAGTTACTATACTAAAAAATTTAATAACTCCGTTAATTTTCAACGGATTCCATTCCATTTCATTCACAACTTGATATAATTTCTTAATTAGTTCATAAATATAGGGTCCGCAAAATAAATTTTTTTTGAAAATGCTATTAAAAAAAACTACTGAATATTTTCTCAAATTTCTTTTTTTTATTTGAAAGTACAATCCTTCCGGTTAATAATGGAAAATAATTTCATTCAAATGGCTGCCTCGGATGGCCATGCAGTAGTCTACACAATCGGTCCAATTTTTAAGCACATTATCGATTGTGTGCAGTTATATTTCACCAATGGCTTCACGAATATTTTTCTTTAAAGCGTCAGTTGTCTCTGGCTTGTTGGCGTAACACTTATCTTTGACGGCACACCACAAATAATAATCCAACGGTGTCAAATTGCAGCTCCGAGGTGGCCAAACGACATCAGCTCTGCGGCTGATAATGCGATCTTCAAAAACAGGGCGCAAAACATCGAGTGTAGCTTCGGCTGTGTGGCACGTAGCGCCGTCCTGTTGAAACCAAATGTTGCTAATATCCTCCTTTTCAATTTTTATGAACAAAAATTCGTTCAACATGGCCCGATAACGATCGACATTGACTGTAACGGCCACTCCTTGCTCATTTTCGAAGAAAAATTGCCCAATTATGCCTCTGGACCAAAATCCGCACCAAACAGTGACTCGTCTTGGGTGTATCGGCTTTTCAATGTATGCATGCGGGTTTTCTGTGCCCCAAATGCGACAATTTTGCTTGTTTACATACCCGCCAAGATGAAAATGAGCTTCATCTGAAATGATGATTTTTGATTCTGCAACATTACCATGATTTTCAAAGTAATGTCGCAATATTTCCCAGAGTTTTTCAAGCGTATACACAACCATATTCGTTCAGCGGAAGGATAAAACTAATTATCTGTCAAATCAGACATGAAATAAGTGTTACCATTCACGAAATAAGCACTAATTGAAAAAAAACGTTAGATGGCAGACCCTTTAGTAATTTTTTAAAATTTGGGCATTTACTTTAAGAAGTCAATCATGAAGCAGAAAAACACAAAAAAAGTTTTTTTATTGTCGAAACCAAATTTTTTTTAAAGAAAATATAAAAATAATCCCAAAAATGGAAATTAACTATTTATGTGTGAATGTATTTAATAAATTTTTGTGTATTTTCATGTTATTTATGAAAATCAATTTATCAATGCCAATTTTCTTCTTCTTATTTGGTTTTTGACGTTTGACATACATTAAAACACTGATACAATGGTTGTTCACAAGCAAGTAAACAAAATGTTTGTTCAATACGTGATACACGGATACAAAACATTGTGAATTCAGCATATGTGTTCTGCTGTCTCTAATGTCTGTGAGAGCACAGTCTACAAACATCTAGATATGTGACCGTCATCTTCTTCAAATGCACTCTTGATCGACAGTGGCCCGTAAGAAACTACGTCAGGAATTTCAAGTCCGACCTGTCATACTTGAGAACCTCAGAGTGACGCCCTAATTGCGGACTGATTGCTGACCTGGAGTGGCGAAGTCTCCTTTGTGCATTTCAGTGTTCCAAGCATCTGGTTATATCCTCTACTGGAGGATCGGAAGAGAATATATCAAATTGCATTAAGAAGGCAATCAAGGCCTTCGGAGTGTTGCAGAAATTGTGAAAATCCCCACAGATTTATATAAGAACCAAATTTCACCTTTTCTCCACCAATCTACGGTTTCTGATGCTATACGGATGCAAGTCGTGGAACACCTCAGCCAAGGATATACGATCTCTGCAAGTATTTATCAACCGATGTTTACGAAGAAAATTAAGAATATTCTGGCCAAACGTAATTTCGAATAGTGATGGGGGGAATCGCCAATCGCTAGAAGAGAATGGAGAGAATTGGAACTCCTAAGGCAGCGGAAGAAGAGGTAGACCTGGCAATACCTTGAGAAGGCAGATTGATGAAGAAGAGAACTCTATTTAAAAGACCTGTGCTGAAGTAAAACTTTTGGCGCAGGACAGACTAGATTGTGAAAACATTGTTGTGCCCTTTATTCCAGCTTGGAGTTATAGGATCCAATATGTATAACACATGGGCTGAAAAGTCCCGGGCCTAAAAAAACACTTTTGCTTTAGCTTTATTCATCAACGTAATCTTCATCAAGAACAATACACTCATTCCAGAGCCGCTCTAACATTTCAGTACCACTTTTTTAGAAAGATTTATATTTTGCCTCAAAATAGGTCTCAGTTTCAGTGATGATATCTTCATTCGCACGAAATTTCTTATCGGCGAGGATTTTTTGAGGTCTTCGAACTGCTAGTAGTCGCTAAGAGCCCTTTTGATCGTAAAGATGTTTGCTAACTCACGCAACTTCACTTTTTGATCATTCAAAACGATTTTTTTTTATTTTTTTTTATTTTTATTTTTTTTTTTTTTTTGGGGGGGGGGGGGGTTTTCTGGTGTTACCGCCTTATTTAAACGACTGCGACTGTGCAACATCGGTGTCTCTACGACCGCATTTGAAGTCAGCAAACCAACGTTTTATTGTTGTTTCTGATGGAGGGCATCATTGCATCGTTTGAACAGTATTTTTTCCCATCAAGAAACAGTGTAAAATTAAAACACGAAATTGGTGTTGATCCATTGTTCTGAAAATAAAAAAAGTATTGCAACCCTTAGCACAATAACTCACAAACTTATTAATAGAATGACATGAAATTTGAACAGCTATCTTTTGAAGGTTGGCACTAACTGAAAAAGCATTCAATGCAATAAAACTAGTGCCTTCTATGTGTTAGGCCCGGGACTTTTTAGACCATGTGTTATATATATATACCACTTTTAATAATTTTAAAGATCATTAAGGTTATTAATGAATATTTTTTTACCCATTTACTAATCAAATTTTCTTACCCTATTATAGGGTTTCAACAATATTTTAAAAATATATTTTCCAGATGGAAAAAATTATGTTTTATTTTGAATTTTTGTTCTTGTAAAAAAGCAGTTGTTTTCTTTGAACATAAATCTTTTCATAAAATATAGACTTATTGTTGGTTTCAAACAATAATGGCAGTAACAGCAGAAAAACATCGCCAACATCAATAGCAACAACAGTAGTAGTAGTAGTAGGAGCAGCAGTAATACAACAATGTGGCCAGAATTTAAAAAACAACAAAATGGTCAAGTATTGTTTTCTTTTACATTCATTTGTTTTTGTTCCATATTTTATTCTGCTTTTTTTGAACAATTCACCAGGGAGTTATTTATCTTTTACCACTTGCGTTGGACTCCAACCAGCATTAAAAAATATTTTTTAAGATTTAATGTTATCGTTGTTGTTATAAAAGTTTAAGTAGAGGTTTCTTTCTGGCGTTTTCAGTTATTTTCTATTGTTTTCGTTTTCTTTTTTGTTTAATTAAAAATATTTCTAGCCACCACCACCATCACCACTACTCTGACCAAAAGGTAACACGCTTGACCGCCATTTGGTGCTAATTTTGATGAGCCACCAAATCGTTTTCATTTTCATTGCGATACTTCCACAGTGGCAATGTTTTAAGGCTTCAATACGTAAATTAAAAAGAGAAATCAAAATGTAAGCAATTACAACATAAAACGGTTCATGAAGAATCTACTGACATTCGGGAAAATCTCATAAAATTATTTAAATTTACTGAAGAAAATACCACTTGCAAGCGAAATAGCTGAAGATACAATCGTTTGAAACCTTTTATGCTTATATGTTGTCCTAGTCCATGATATACATACTTTTATTTTGGAATTATAAGGTCATAGCAGCTAGGATATATAGAGATTTGATACAAAATTAAAGAGATACACTTCAGGTATGTGAACCAATTTTCGTGCTTATACGACTTGCTTATACGTGGTATAGTGGTTAGAGCGCACGCATAACAATAACGACCCAGGTTCGAGCCCTAGCAGAGGACATGACGAAGAAAAATTTAATTGTGGTTTCGAATGTCTAATAAAGAGGCTTCCACTTCTCTCCAGACAACTCCATCTAAAAAAATAAAAAAGAAGCCCCCCTGAACTTCCCGCATATATCTGGCGGTGATTACAAACATAAGACGAATGATCAGGAAAACTCACCACACCACCTACTGGGCAAAAAATACAATGCTAAAGTAAAGATCACCACCAATTAGCAAGGATTTTCACCACTGCGCAAAATCATATGGAGGAAGCTACAGTGGATTAATTATCTACTTAGCTTGAAAGATCAAATTGATTAAAGAAACTAAAACAAGGCAATGGATGCTTTGTGGAGAAAAGTGACGGAGGAAAAAAAACTATGATGATGACTTCCGTAGCTGGGGTCGAAAAAGTGTTCAGTTCTGTTGGTAATTCTCTTGTATAAGCCATTAAAACAAACAATTTTCTATTCACTTTGATAGAATAATTGTAAAATTTAGAGGTCAATTACGACTTGAACTCGGATCGTCCAGCTCGAACGAAAAAATTGAAATTTATTTTTATCATAATTTACGGGAATAACTTTTATAAAAAAAACTGTTTCACAAACCAACAGAACAGATAACAAGATAAATGTATGTTTTTTTTTAATTATAAAAGATTTTTCAGCGTAATAAAGAGATTCGTGACTTGTGGTAATGTCAAAAAGACTTAGGAAGGTTTGCCATTTCCCATGAACAGAGTAACAAACGAACAACACTTGCAAATCTCTCAATATTATTATCAAAATTTGTGCAGTGTTTTTATGGTCCTCATAACCAAAATATTGTTGTGATCAAATTTACTACCAGTTTCACTTAATTGAACATTAACTCGCATGCTAAAAGTTACTGCTGTATCGACCAGTCAGTTTCTAGTCAATTAAGCTTGTGTTTTTCTAACACCTGGAAGGTTTTACAAAAGAACCTCGGTATGAAACAAGCTGCTGCAAAAACTGAAGCGATGTAACGTATCACAATGGCTCAATGGATACATCAGCAAAAAGAATTGCCGGATTTGATATGTAGTGCTGCCAGATGTAGTTCAAGAGCTGCTAATGCACCCTATTTGGTGCGGCTTGTGCAAATTAAGAAGTTTTTCTCTACACGTACCTCCGAAGCATAATTGATAGCTCACTTAGCAGAATAATGAACTCATCACAAATATCGAGACGAGTCTTGCGTAAAATCTATTCTCCTATATGGTTGCGAAACATGGAAGGTAACTAACTCCAGTACAGTGAAATTACAGGTGTTTATAAATGTATGAGAAAGAAAATAAAATATTCTGGCCAAACCTCATATCTAATACCAAGTTGCTATCAACTAGCAACCAGGAGCCAATTGCGAAGGAAATTCGTAATAAAAAACGAAAATAGATCGGTTATACCCTCCGCTAAAACATTCGCGACATTGCAAAAACCAGCCTGCAGTGGAATTCTCAAGACAAGCGTAAAGTGGGCCGCCAAAGAAACACCTAGCGCAGATCAGTGGAGACTGAACACCAAAACAAAGGTCTATCTTAGTCACAGATATGTCATATGGCACAGGACAGAGACAGATGAAGGATCTTTGTGGAATCTTTATAACTTGACAGAGAAAGTTGAACGTTTGAGTCACCTACTATTATTTTTGTTACTAGGTGGGCCATCTATCGGCTTAAATTTGAACTAGCGGTTATTTCGAATCTGCCAATACTTATATCATTCTATTCTGTCACAAAATTCAGTATATTACCTCAACTGAACGAAACGAATCGCTTTACGCTTGAGCAACGTTGGGATTTATTGGAAATTTATTTTCAAAAAACAGAGCCCGGTATACGCAAGCTTATTGCTACAGTTCGTTAAACTGGTTTCGTTGTTGATGCGCGAAGACGTTAGCAGGCTCTTACAGTGCGTACACCCGAAAATATCGAAGCTGCGACTGAGAGTGTGCGTGAGAATCCATCAACATCAACTCGTCATCGGTCTCGAGAATTTAACATTTCACGCGCCAGTTTACGTCCAATTTTGCGAAAACAGATCGAGATGACGCCTTAAAAAGGTCATTTGGTTCTAGAGTTAAAGCACCGATTCGTTTTTGCTTTACTAGATGGTCCAACGACCATCTTTTCGGATGAAGCTCATTTTCATATTGGTGGGTACGTTAATAAGCAAATTTGTCGTATTTGGAGCTCAGAAAACCAAAACGTGGTCTCACAGAAGTCAATGCACCCACTACGAGTGACTATTTGGTGCGGCTTGTGGAGCGGAGAAATCATTGGCCCATATTTCTTTGAAAATGAGGACAGCGCAACCGCACCATATTAACCGATTTTTTGTGCCGGCTCTTCTCGGTATTGATGTGAACGATGTTTGGTTTCAACGGGATGATGCAACTTGCCACACATCCCATGCCACAATCTATTTATTGCGTCTTGCGTTTGATGGCCGTTTAATTAACCGCCAAGAAGCTACAATTTCACACTGTTGGACTATTTTCTGTGGGACGCCGTTAAATGCAAGTGCTATGCCGATAAAGCAGAGACAATTGAGCATTTGAAGGCCAACATTCATTATGACATTGCCGTGTTACGACCCCATACATTCGAAAAAGTTCTCGAAAATTGATCCGATCGATACTGTGAAGCCAGCTGCGGCAGCCATATAAATGAAATAATATATCATTTCTAACCGGAACAATTGGAAAAATTTCAAATCGTTTTTATTTATTGCATTTTTAAATTTAAACTTTTAAATGGCCCACCCTTTAAAAAAGAAAAAATTTTGATTGTTTATAAGACTAAAGATCAAGGGTTTGCTTATAAAAATATTTATTTTTCTTTTGCTTCGAATATGGTCGATTTCTATCGACTGTAATTTTTCAATGAGTCATGATTTTCAGCTCTTTTCCTATTTATGTCCACTATTTGTATGAAATATTTTATTTTTCTGACTTTTTGTCTATTTTTAATTGGTGTGTTTTAAGGTGTTGTTGATGATGCGTTACACTGTAATAATTCAAGTTTTTTTTCCTTCATTTTTTAAGTAATTTTTTTCCAAATTGAAACAATTATACTTTTCCTTTTTGATTTTTGTTTTGTTTGTTGTGCTACTATATGTTGTAACTGCTGTTATCATTGTGTGTTACAATTTAACTTTTTTGTTTTACTTCTTTACTTCAACTGAACAAATTTACTTCCGCTTTAAACTGGGTGTCTGTCAGTGGTTTTAAGCGAATTTTCTCAAAAATAAAACAACAACAAAAAAGTTGGAATAAGAGAAAAAGAGCCCATTAAAAAAAAATTATGAAAATAAAAGAAATTAATTCTATATCTTGTTGACTTCACTTAAAGTTGACAGAATATTATCACAGCCACTGTTTAAATTCATGCACTCGATTGTATTTGGTAGCGTTTCGTAGGGTTCATTTCGGAACAGTCAGAATATTTTATTTATTGTGGGAAAAAGTTCTGTTTTTTTGTATTTTTGTTTTGTTTTGTTTTATAATTATAAAGTGTTTCATATTTTTGAGTTTTTTTTATTATTTTTAGTGAATGAATAATAACCTAGTCATTCAAGTCAAGACGACCAAGTTTGTAGTGCAGAAATATCACTTTGAAAATATTTGCTTTTTAACTTTTACTTGTTGTGGTATTGTTTCTGTGGCGTATGTCTTCAATTTGACCCAATTTTTAATGGTTTCGCAATAAGAATTTTTAAACAAATTTTTTTTATTACGATTATTGTTGTTGCCAGAAGAAAGTTTTTTTTAAGAAAAGCATAAAAATACCTACAAATGCAATGAGAATTTTTAATTTTTTGAAGTTAAACAAAAACGGAAATTATATTCGCTCAAGCTTAACTATCGAGTGATTTATTAAGAGCTTTAGGATTTGATTTAAAAAAACACATAAAATTGAGAGAAATCTTTATTTGAGTCGATAGAACAATCTACGAGTATGTATACAATTCAATGTTTAAAAATGATTTCATGTAAATATTGACCGCGGCTACGCCTCAAATGGTTCAAACGCTGCGTCCAATTTTGGATAACTCTCCAACAAATCAGCCGGTTTCTCACGAATTAATTCTTCTATCTTGTCCTTATAGTTATTAGCCTTAACATAGCTCCACAAAAAATAGTCTCAAGGCATTAAAACGCACGATCTAGACGGTCTATTGACCGGCCTCAAAGGTAAAATAAACTGTTCTCCGAACTCGCCTCTCAATTGGGTCATTGTTTCGCGTGCTGTATGCCATGAGCACCGCTGTGTTGAAATCACATATTAGCCAAGTCCAGCTCTTCCATTTTGGGCAAAAAAAATTTCTAATCATCACATGGTAACGTTCCTGCCTTTGTCATCTTTAAAAAAGTACGGTCAAATGATACCACCGGCTCATAATCCACACCAAACAGTTTATTTTTCGAGATGCATTGGCAGTTCTTGTAATGCTTCTGGCTTCTCTTCACACCAAATACGGCAATTTCGCCTGTTCACTTACTACCTTGATCAAAAAGCTCGCGGAATAACCCCTGTGTGGCGGTCTCATCGTTCCGGTTGGATTTTTTTTTTTTTTTTTTTTTTTGTTAAGTTGGCACATCTGTTGTTGTACCATCCACTGTGACGCTAAATCTTAGCGTCATAGCTTGCAATTTGCAAAAGCTACGTAGCCAAGAGTACATCCATCTCTATGTATGCTGGCGATTTTTTACAATTTTAGAAATGAATTTAAATTTACAACAACGAACTTGTATTCAATTTTGCGTAAAAAACGGATTTACTGGTGAGCAAACGTTGAAAATGTTAGAAAAGTGTTTCGGCAACGATTCTCTAAAGAAAGCTGTTGTTTACAAGTGGTAAACAACAAATAGCGGTTCATAAGTGATCGTGAGTCAATCGAATATGATGAATTGATTAAGTAAAAAAAATGTTGGTCAATAACCGCAAATTAACCATCAGAGAAATAACGGAGGACTTGAACATTGAACTATGAATCAGTCCATGACATTTTGGTTGATGATTTGGTTTTCCGTCGTGTAGCAGCAAAGTTGGTGCCAAAAGACCTCAATTTCATGCAAAAATAAGACCGTGTTGAGGTCGCAAAAGATATGAGTTGCGAGGCTGAATTGGATCCCACCTTTATGAAAAGGATCATTATTGAAGACGGGACGTGGATTTTTGAGTAGGACACGCAATCCAGACATCAAGCAAGTGAATGGCGTTCACCAAATGAGCTGAGACCAAAAAAACCACGTCGTTTTCAGTCAAAAAATAAGGCAATGCTCACGGTGTAATAATGCAACATGAATTTTTGCCGGAAGGCGAGACAGTAAACAAAGAGTATTATTTGGGCGTTATGAGACGTTTGGGTAAAGCTATTCGCCGAAAGAGGCCAGAATTGTGGACAGAAAACTCGTGGTTTGACATAAGTTACTGTCATCTGCAAAAGAGTAGATAGGATTGGAATTGAGAAAAAGAAAGTCGCTAAGAAATATTAGGAATAGCGTAGGAGAATTAACAGAGCTTTACGATAAAACCCATCTATAACCACTCTTATAGAGCGATCTCTGAGAAAACTCGAGAGAAGTGACCGCCGACACCAAAAGCAATAAATTTCGAAATGAAAGCCTCATGCCAAACTCTATCAAACGCCTTGGAGATATCTACAGCCACAACCTTACTCTCGCCGAAACCATGACTGTTCTTGTTCCACTTTTCCGAGGGTAACGCCAGCAAGTCACCACTAGAACGGGTCTTACGGAAACCATACTGATGATCGGTCATCAATTGGTTGGACTCCAAATACCTCACAAGGTGGAAATTAATCCTGTTCTCCATAACTTTAGAAAGTGCAGAAGAAACTGCTATTGCGCGATAGTTCTCAGGGTTACTAGCCTCACCCTTTTTAGGGGTTGTCGCTACATTAGCAACCTTCCAGCAAGATGCAAAAATAACACTACTTCAGGACCAGTGCTGGAATGCCATTCGGCCCAGATGACCTATTAAAGTGGAGATTTTCAAGGACCCTTTTTACTCGACTCGAAAATATTTACTAGGCTTAGTTACTGATACCTTTTCTACTTAGGGCGTTTAGGAAGGCTTAAAAAAGAATTCTTTGTCGTTTAAACCTTCCTCATTGTCTTCAAAAACGTTATTGGTCAGAATGTTACTGTAAATAGTGAACGGTATATGGACATGATTAGAAATTTTTTCGTTCCCCAATTAGCTGGCATTAATCTTGCTGATATGTGGTTCCTACAGGACGGAGCCACATACCACACAGCACGCTACTATCGGCTCACGCAAAGAAACATTTGATGAAAAATAATTTCGCGTAATGATCCAATTAATTGGCGACAAAGACCGTGTGATTTAGCCCCATTAGATACGCCAACCGACCGGAGATAATTGAGCAGCTGGAAATCAACATTCGCAGAGTTATTAGCGCAATATGGCTTTTTTGCTGCGAAATCATATTTAAACATTAATGTCATAAAAATTTCTATCCAACAAAGTCCATTTCATTGATATTAAAAATATATTTCTTTGTTTTATTCTGATGTAAACTTGTGTAACTGTAAAAAAACACCCGATATCTCTTTCATTGCTGCTCACGTGCTGGGTATGTACATATGTCCATATGTATGTGTACACGATCACAATTAATCAGTAATTTTAATCTATTATTTTCAAATATTGAAAATTATGAAATGTGTATTCCAAAACGTCGTTAGATATTCAAATTAAAACATGTGGGTATCGTTAGACATATCAATATTCATGCCAAGAAAATATTGTATTCAAATGATAATTATTATTTATGTTTTTATTTTTGTCAAGCAGGGATAGATTAATTTTGTGATATACCATATCGAGCCATAGCCGCCAAAAAGACGTAAGCGCCAGGATTATCGATTTTCGTTTTTTGATAAAGATCGATAGTATTCGATCATTCCCACCAGCATACAAAATTTTGTAGCTCTAAAAAGTACCTTTGAGATTTTACAGCAAACACAAAAGAGTCTTATGTACTACTATAGAACAAAAAGTATTGAAAAACCTTCTCCTGAAAAATTTGTTTTTTGTCGCTTACGTCTTTTTGGCGGTTATGGCTCGATATGCTACTAGAGTCATACATGACCACATATGTATGTATGTATGCATACTTTTTTATCATTTGACTATCAATTATTTATGGTTTTTACAATGATGATAATGATAAAAGCCAATAATACATATAAAAGGCAAAGCATTGAAAGATGTAGACCAACTACAACTATAGAGTAACACTATTGAATGATGAAAAGGATAAAATTACTGAACGATATCAACTCACCACCACTATTCTAACTATTCTAACCAACCAACAAGTTGTAATGTGTCAGGTTATACAATAAGCATTGTTGGACAATAAATATTATTTTTCTTTCTCTCACTCCTTCTTATCTTTTATTTTGTTCTTTTTTATTTTCATATGAAGAAGAAGAGTATCATTCTTTTGGTTGAAATCCATACTAATTGGATAGTTTTACATATCAGAAGACAAAAATAAAAGGATGCAATAACTGCAATAACAAGCATTACTGACACTGTAATAATTTAAAGAGCTGAAGATTGATTACATTACTGGATTGGTTTAAAGTGTCACCCTTTTTATTGGATATATGGATGACTAAGAGAGTTAGATGTATGCCTTTCAAGGGTATAAAATTTAAGAATTAAAAAAATTGAAAATATATTTTTCGATTTCGAATGGAAGTCTTGTATAAGCCTTTATAACTCCAAAATAAGTTTTTTTGTTAAGATTTTCAATTCTTCTAATTTTTCTAATTTTTGATACTACTGCTTTGGTGTATCCACTAAAAACTCTCTCGCGTCTATATAACTCCGGATAGAATCTTATGTTGATTTAATCACAACTTCAATTGTCTTGCGTCCAAGCAATACCTCCTGACTGATTATCCAAATCTACCTTTTTCATTTTAACGATTTTCTTAGCGTATTTTGCCACCTCATCCCAATATTCCTTTCCAAATATCATCGTATCCACTATATTATCCACGGCTATGGATCCGATTAAGCTTTTCTTTCCCATTCTTATCGTCCACATTCATGAAATGTGTGTTGAATCGTCATGTATTGTCCCCACAAAGCAAATTCGTTCGTCCTCCTTCTCGGCCCGAAAGGTATATTTCTGAAAATACGCGTGTCCTGATAGCATTTGCGGCAGGTAATAATTTACTTCGTATTCTCTTCTATTACACGGGGAATGATATTATTTTTCTGATAGCCGCTATCGAATACATCAAACATCTGTATTTGAAATTTTCGAAAAATCTTCAAAATCTTGAGTTACGGGTAAAAAACAGATTTTTCGTACCTTCATGCAGTTATGAGGAGATAACTCAGCTAAATATTAACCGATTTGAAGTTCTCGACCGAATTTCACAAGAAGAGTGTGGGGGCTGGTATGAAGGCAGACTAAAAGGAAACTACAGGAGAGAAAGGTTTTTTTAAGTTTCTCTACTAAACACCTTAATAGCTCCTTCAATTTCCAACCGATTTCTAAAACGTAAAACTCATTTTATTCGGTACAAAACATAGTTACCTTATTATTTCATAAATAAGGGTTAATTGTAAATAAAACAAAAAGTTTTCAGAGAATTCTCTTAATATTTTTTATTACGATAGAAGGATCTCTGACAATTATGTGTGAAATAAAATATCGGCCAAATGGCATACCTCTATCCATCGGTCCAATGACTCTGAGACATAATTGAGGTTCAATATCATTAATGTGGGGAATGATCTTATTCTTTACTTCTTTAATTGTTCTTGGCTTATTGACGTCCCCAAAGAAAGAAGTCCAATAATGTCAAATCAAATGATCGTGGCGGCCAATTAACATCGCCACGGCATAAGTGACACCATTTTATTGTAATCACCTATCATCCAGGCCCATATATTAAATTTCTAGCGACAAAAAGTCTCCTATCATCTCACGATAGCGAACACCGACGACGAATCGAGGTTGACGGGTCTTCTGCCACACTATCGCGAACAACAATAATGTCTTCCGCAGAAGTTCGCACGAATTGGGCGAACAGGCACATGTGTTTCCACAATTCCTACAGACCAGGTTCGCTGAAATTTGCGTACAATTCTTCCGATAGTGGACACATTTGGTCGATTATGCTGACCAAAAAAAAAATAACAAAGTGTACGAAATGCATTTGGATTTGAACACCCATTTCCGTAAAAGATTTTTTACTTAACGCGCTGCTCAATTGTGTACTTCTTCTGTGAATTTGAATTTGCTGAATTTGTCAGACACTGAAGCAAACAAATGTCAAATTAAGTTGGGCAAAAAACTTGACGTTAAGGTGTGACTTACAATTAACATCGTGCATTATGGTAAGAGCACCCTTTAGTTGATCTTGTCTAGGTTAACTAGTGAACTTACCTACCTACCTAACTACTGGTATGAAACACACGCCACATTGTAACGATGAACTAACAAATCCCTGCCGTCATTTATAATCACCTTATCCCTCTCATGTAGGCGTTCGAAAAGCTCCAAAATAGACTTTAAAGCACTGGCCCATACATGAGAGTTGTAATCTTTCTACACTTGAAATATATCACAGTTTTTCATGCCCAGAACACCATGCCCACCACATCTGTTTGCCAAAAAACTACTACTTGTAGAGCTGTAAATAGTAAGCCCACTATTACTATTATTATTATTATTATTCTTTACCTTTCACTTAAATTCTAACATTGTTGCCACTAGTAGTACTTAGAAAACTATCGAATCCGATAGTATCGATAGTTTTTTTGCAAACTATCGAAACTATCGATACTATCGGATTGTTTTAAGTATTACTGGTGGCAACCTTTTTAGAATTTAAGTGAAAGAGAAAAAATAATATTGTTTCATCAAGAACAGTAATAAACGTTTTGTATGATAGCAGCTTTAAAAGTAGAACAGCACGCAAAAAGCCATTTATTTCAGCCAAGAATCGTCAACTTTGCCTGGACTTTGCTAAGGCACATTTACAGAAAGGATTGGATTTTTGGAAGAAGGTTATATTTACCGATGAAAGTAAGTATAATACTTTCGGGAATGACGGCCGATACAAGGTTTGGCGAAAACCGAACACTGCACTTGATCTTAAAAATATTATACCTACTGTGAAACATGGTGGAGGCAGTGTTATGGTGTGGCAGCATCTTGAGTTGGTCGATTGGTCTTTATTGAAGGCGTTATGGACAGATGTAAGTATAAGACAATATTGGAACAAAATCTGAAGCCATCTATGGAAAGCTTGGGCCTGGGAAACCAATGGATTTTCCAACAAAATAACGATCCCAAGCATACTGCGCATATTGTTCGAGACTGGCTCCTTTATTATGCATCAAGGCATCTCAATACGCCTCCCCAGTCACCAGACCAATTGAGCATATTTGGGATGTTTTGGAAAAATCTGTGCGCAAACATGATATCAGAAATCGTGAAACTCTGAAAACTGCCATAACTCGCGCATCGTCGGAAATTGCGCCCAGTATTACGGAGAATTTGGTGATGTCTATGCCACGTCGTCTTCAGGCGGTTATTGAAGCCCAACTTGGTCCTACAAAATATTAAAAATATATTGTTTTCTTTTATTTATTTAAAAGAAATTAAATATTGTATTCGATTTTTAAGACTGTATGTAGACTTAGTTCTCATGAATTTTTATTGTTTTTGTCATTTCTGTTATTGTTATGCTTTTGAATTAGCTTTTTGTTTTGTAAATAAACTTTGTTTTTGGTACTTTAAATATTAATGCAAACGGTTTATTAATTTGCCTTACGAATATCTTAAAAACACAAAATAGGGGGCTGTATGTAGAGTTTTTTCCTTAACTGTAGAACAACTGTCAATTTTTAATTCGTACTTCAAAGATTAATCTCTTCAAGTCATCAAAAAGAAAAAAAAACTTATGGAAGCTAGACTTATGGTATGTGTCCTCGAAATGTGTAATTTCTCAGCAAATGGGAGCAACACCTGCACCGTAGTAATTAAAATAACATTATATGGTCTGACGAAACGAAGATTAATTTGTTTGGGTCAAATGCAAAATCGTATGTACGAATATATTTTAGTTACAATTCATACTTTATTTGAGTTTAATAAATAGAGATTTCAGAAACTGTTAAGCTGTGTCCCTATGTAACTATATGCGTCGAACAAATTATTGCAAATGTGACTTTGACTACATTTAGTGGCCTCCGTATTTACTCTTAGAATTTGGCGATAGTATCGAACAGTGGAAAAAAACTATCGATGGTCAGGCAAAAACAAAACTATCGATACTATCGATAGTACTATCGATGGTTTTTAGTGTGTTCATAGCCATAAACTTTAAACAAATTAAAATTTTCTTGTTAAAATAGCATTCAAATGCAAATATTTGTATGAGAAATCGATGATAATGACAGTCATTGACGGCGCTGATAAACACAACGATAATGATAAAAAGAAAAAAAGAGAAACCCTTTCATTTTTTATGGAAACCAATACTCAATGGAACTTTTTCTTCATTTTCATTCTGCACTTGTGTGTTATTAAAGGAAACAGCCAGCCAAACAAGGTAAACCAGCAACAACGAATGTTTAATTTTCCTTTTATTTGCATTGAAATAATATTGATTTTATATATAAAAAAAAAAATACTCTTGCATTCCATTTTAAATAGAAATAAAAAAGCAATATGCTAACTCCCATCTCTGCATCTCTGCTCTCTGAGAAAAAACTAAAATGCAAAAATATTTCAATAAAACTTTTGAACAAACAGCCTCAGGTTGCATTGTTTTCATGTGAATCCATTGGTCGGTTGGTTGTGTTGGTTGGCTGGCATAAACGAGACAAAGCCAATATCGTTAATAATGCCTGCCATACTAAAAAGATAATAAACAAAAAACAATACAGAGAATATTAGTGTGGCATGACTGCTTTACTTGTTTATAATTTGTATTTGTATTTTTTTTTCCATTTTTCATTTTTAAGTAGAACTATCAAGATCAATAAACAGATTTTTGTTTGTTAATATTTTATAAAGTATTTTTGTTTTGTTTTTATGTTTCTGTTTGTTTTTGCTTTTTATACTTTTCTTGAGAATTCCCTATAGGCTTGAGCTTACTAGCGGTAGAAAACTGCAAATAGTCGCGACTGCGAAAAAGAAAAGAAAAGAAAAAACGTAAATACATACATACGTAAATGGCTATTTTTCAATGATAACGAATTTGTTTACTTTGGCATACGTTCATCCCAAATAAATCACATCAAAGCAGTGGCGCCAATAAAAGAGATTCGTTGGTTCGCTTTTTTTAAGTGGCTTACGGACAAAATACATAAGAATAAAATAACAAATTGGTTGAGGAAAGGAAATGTCTTCTAAAAAAATATGCATAAAAACGTAAATTTAAATCCCAAGCGGGCCATTTTTAAGCAGAAAAAGAGATTTATTTGTAATTATGCGTAGAAAACAAATCGTATCCACTATCTAGCTATCGGGTGTTTTTTTACAGTTACATAAGTTTAAATCCTAATAAAGCAAAGACATATATATGTTGGATACAAAAGTTTATGACAATGTTTAAATATTGGTGTAACTATTACATATGGTTCGTGTCAATAATAAAAAATATGGTATTTTAGAGGGTAAACATCTGTCATTATAATTCAGTATTCGATAGACGCCAAAGCGTAAACACACATTTTTTTCAATCGCTAAAATAATGTCGAATTTTTTGTCTAAAAGAGATGTTTTGCGGGGAAGTCTGATAACCTTTTTTCATTTGAAGAAAACGGCTGCTGAAAGTTATCGATTGTTGGTAGAAGCTTACGGTCAACATGAACTAACCCGAAAAACTTGTGATGGTGATGGTGATTTCGCACAGAAGACAAATAGAGGCCTGGTCAGACGAAAAAGTTTGAAGATGATGAATTGGAAGCATTACTCGACGAAGAATGTTGTCAAACGCAAGAAGAACTATTATTAGGAGTCACACAGCAAGCCATTTCCCTGCATTTAAGAGCATTAGGAAGGAAGGAATTTAGATCCCATATGAATTGAAGCCGAGACGTTGAAAGGCGATTATACATGCCGGAAATGATGCTTGAACGCTACAAAAAAAAGTCATTTTTGCATCGTATTGTTACTGGTGATACAAAATGGATACATTACGATAACCCCAAGTAGAAGAAGTCGTAGGTATAGCATGGCCAACCAACCAAATCAACGCCGAAGCTGAATATCCATGACGCCAAGGTAATGCTTTGTATTTTGTGGGATCAGAAGGGTGTGTTGTATTATGAGCTAATAAATCGGATCAGATGATCACAGGGGATCTGTACCGAACACAATTGATTCGTTTGAAGAGAGCAATCAACGAAAAACTACCAGAATATTCGACCAGACACGATGCTATAATCTTTCATCATGACAACGCTCAGCTACATGTTGCAAACTATTTGGAAAACAGTGGTTGGAAAGTTTTGGCTCACTCGCCTTATATCCCACACCTTACCCCTTCTGACTATCATTTGTTTCGATCGATGCAAAACGCTCTTACTGGAATAGGCTTCACTTCAGAACAGGGTATCAGAAATTGTCTTGATTCATTCTGTACCACTAAACCGCAGCAGTTCTTTTGGCGGGTAGTCCATATGCTACCAGACAGATGGGAAAAAGTAGTGGGTAACGATGGACAATACTTTGAATAATGTATCAATTCATTTTGTTATTATAATAAATGCATTTTTCAAGCACAAAATCGACATTATTAACTTGTATACCCAATATGATTTCGATCATGTGGCCACCACGGCTGGCGCAATCTGAAACACAAATTTTCACAAACAATTCGCAGAATATGCGGTGACCGTATTTCCCCAATTTGCAGATGTACAATTGTCTATAGTTTGTCCGATGGCCGCAAACACCTGGAAACTTATAATAATGGAAGAAAAGAAAAATAAAAATCAATACAAAAGAGAAAACTTAAGGAAAAAAAAACTGGAAAATCCTTCTACACACCCAGGAATTCAATCAATTCCCATGCCATAATCAGCTGAGGCCCTTGGCAAACCGAAAGATAACGGTAGAGTCGGTACATGAAAGGGAGATTAGGGTTTGGATCGTAAATTCACCACGGATTCAATGCCTCCTGCCAGAGAGCCTAGAACAATGACATAATAGTTGTTCGATAATCTCTAACTCTTCTTCGTCCTCGTACATCCTAACCAGTGTCGATATTTTCCCATCTACGAGTCATCGCACGGATACCGCAATGGCCCATAATAACGTCCGGAGTCAGTCTCAGCTACACTTTACTCATAGAAAAGAGCAGACGCCCTACGACTGGAAATAAACGGCCATATAGATCTAGAGACCCTGCAACCCGGTTCATTGAACCAGGTTTTACCAGCCTTCTCAGCGTAGAACATCTCTAGCACACTTATGTAATAACTCAATGGCGACAAGATAGAGTCTTCAGTCTGGAGGACTATTGGCGCATAGCCATGACGAGCAAATTCTTCAGCTTTGTCATTGTCAGCGATGACCTGGTACCCAGCAAAGTTAAACGTTCTTCTGAAGCCTATCCAAGGCTAATCTGCAATCACGAACGACATTGGCTGCCAACGAAAACAGTAACCTGGTCCTCAATGTACATAATCTCATTCTCGATTATCTCAGTCTTTCGAACCACAAAAACTTCCGCCTGGAATATGCTGCACTCACCGCTCAACTTTTAGGAACACACAAGGTAAAGTTGTTCGCAGTAGACGCCAGCACCGGTGTTTTCCTCCGTCTTAGTTCCCTCCGTATAAAAAGCCAGACCGCCAAGAGGAGGGTTTCATTTCTACCAATCATCTCTTCCCAGCATCACCACCTCCACAGTTTCAAAATTCAAGTTCGACAGGACATAGTCACTCCATACATTCGTTCCAAGACTTAAATTCAGATAGCACAGAACACGCGCATGTCCATAATCACCATCCCGACAAAAGCCCAATTCCTTGAGTAGTAGAGCACTCTTGGTTGCTTGAAGGTGAATTTGAAAGTCTAATGGACGGACTTTAAGCATCACATCAGAGCCGCCTGCGGAGTACTCCTACGAAAGTACTCCAGCGAAACGGGACGCTGAACACTGCTTAGCTTCATCGGCGCGATCTACCGCCCACTGCGTGCCATCAAACAAGACTACCATAAACAAGAATGGGGTATACCATCGTGCTGTACAACCAGTGAACAGCATGCGGTTTTAAACCCAATTCTACTCGATAGAGTTCTTCAGACAACCGGCTCTAGCTACTCTTCAGTAGTCGAATAGACAAGTGACTTTACATAACTTTAAAAAAAATAATCCAATGGGGTTAAATTACATGATCTTAGTGGCCAATTTATTAAACCATTACGCGAAATTACTCTGTGGCTCCTTCCTGTTGGAGCAAGCTAATTGAAGTACGAAAAAATTTCTAATCATGTCCCTATACCGTTCACCATTGACGGTAACATTCTGACCATCATCGTTTTTGAAGACATATGGATCAGTGAATCCTCCAGCCCAATTAGCGCACCAAATAGTAATTTTCTGTGGATGTAATGGTATTTCGACAACAGCTTGTGGATTACCTTCACTCCAAATAAGATAATTCTGCTTATTTACGTATCCATTCAACCAAAAATTGACTTCATCCGAGAACAAAATTTTGAATGAAAATTTAATTCAAAAATGTCAATAATTTGCAAGCGCCACTCTGATGTAAGTCTGTCATAATAAAATGTCAAACCAAACTAAGCAAAAGGCTGTTTAATCGGCTATCAAATAAAGCAGTGTTGCCAAAACGAAGTTATAAACCTCTAAAAAACACCCGAAATATCAGAACAATGAACTAACAAATTAACATAAGCCAAAGCGTCAAGCGTAACTTTTTAAGCGCCTAACTTTAATGTAATGATGGATTAATTTTAAAAAAGGTTGAATATTCTGTAAGGGGCCCAATAAATAGAAATAAAAATAAAAATAAATTCGCTAGATTAGCCTGAAAATAGCTAACGTGCTATTACACCTAATTCTCTTTTTACACGATAGATACGTTCATAAAAAATTCGTGTAAAAATAGAATTAGTTCAACCATATTACAAAAATTCGTTAACTTCGTTAAATTAAATCAACAACTTGTCACTGTTTCATTGACGACTAGAAGCAAGAGAGTAAAGGTAGGATCATACGATTGTCGTAATGCACAAACAAATAGTGATTTTTATACGCCAATCGTATGATTATACAATTTATTGGCTCACACGGCAACTCACAATATTATTGTGCAACCCTGATGCAACAATCGTGTGAAAGCTTTATCAGCAATCATGCACCAATGTAAATTCCAAAAATACACCAATATTTATTGTATTCTTGTGTGGCAGTTGAAAAAGACAATAATCACCAATTTTTATGTTTTAATTGATTTCTTTCTGAAAAAACACGTGTTTACACGATATTTATAATTTTCATCAATATATGTAAATAAATATGACGCTATTTTCTTTTTTTAAAGAACGAACCATTTTGAACACGCACAAAAAAATAATTTAATTTACCACGACAGCTGATTTACAGAGTTGCCGTAAACTAGAACGATGGTGTGACAGCGTTGTGACAACTAATGTCAATACATCGTTTCGCGCCATTTTGTGATAATAAATTTTGTATAAAATAAGACAACCGTGTGAACACAGAATTTTTAATTGGGACAATTTTATTATTGTTCGCTTAATTGTAACAATAAAATTTGTATCAGGTTGGTGTATTTGAGTCAATCGTGTGATCTCAGCTTAAGAGTACGTGAGTTGATCTGAGACAAAAGTCCAATGAAAAGCTCATGACTGATCTTAATCTTGCAAGGTGATAAGAAGAATGGTATATATAATATAGAACATCGTCTTTTTTAAAACAAAATCGTATAAAAAAATTGGTGTAAAAAGAGAATTAGATGTACTTTTAATTAATAATCACAGTTATTTTGCAACCAAAACTGAAATAATAGTTATTAGCTCTTTAAATAATTTTGCTTAATTTTTCCATTATTGAATATTTTAATTTTACTTTAGTTGTAAAGAAAATAAATTGAAAAAAGAAACGCAAAATTAACTGAAAAAAAATTAATACAAAAATCACTGTTAAGTTTGCGAACATAAAAAGAAAGAATAAATAATTTAAATGCTTTAATACAAGGCATATACAACAAAAGAGTTTTTATATGGAATGCAAATTGTATTCAATTCATAATTTTCATGCAAATATGTTCATACTCGTATATCCAGCCATGTGAATGATCAAGAGAACCACTAGGAAATTACAAAAGTATTAGTACATGATCAAACATCGATAGCACTTAGAGTAAAAGCACAGATTTTCATATTCGAAAGACTATCGGTAACTATACCTACACACTAATATACATTCCTTTAAACCCTTGCCGTTAAAGGGGTTTTTGCTTATCTTAATACAAACCAGCTTTTTGTACCAAATTAGAATATCACCAATGAAGCAGTAATCTTAGACTAAACTTTTCTGTACGTGGCTACCGTTCAAAAGCGATTTGTTCGGTACTTTCCAAAGTAATGGGAGTAAAATAATTCTTCACTTCATTAAATATTTAGCATCCAGTGCGATCGTCAGTACATTAGAGCTACTCTACTGCCAATCCGCCAGTGTTGCTTTCAGAAATTTAGGCTCAATTAATTGATTTATTCGTTGTAATTAGAATTTTGTATTGAGGAAGCGGCAAGGAGTTTATTTAGACTTGGCGAATCAGAAAATCATAGTAGGTAGTCAATTACAATTGCGGCTTAGGTCGACGGATTATAGTTTTGACTTCAAGAGCATGACCCAGTTGATAATACCTAAACGTGACAAGTGAATAGGATTAGCTAAGCTATTTGATGGTCGGGCAATTTTCACGGAAAGGTCCAAATAGATATGGCATTGGTCCTTGTTTCAGATAGGTGTATACAGATTTCGTATACAATACCTAACGACTGCAGCATTTTCCAGGCTGAAATCTAGATTATAGCTTAAAATATGGTAGTAGGGAAGGAGGTTTCGACAGGAAGCCAAGAAGTACTTCTTTTTGCCACTCCTTTAGGTAGAATATTGGCTTTCCCCAAAGCATCCATTGCCTTGTTTCAGTTTCTGGAATCAGGTTGATTTTCAAGCTAAGTAGATTAATGTACTGTATCTTACGTTATCTTATCTGGCGTTTTCTCCTGATCATTTGTCTGATTACTTCCTATCATCGCCAGAGGTCAGGGGGGGTACCTTTACATGGATTTGTCTGGAGTGAAGTTGAAGTCGTCTTGATAAACACTCAAAACTGCAATTACATTATGCATGCTAGGTATTTGGACATGGGCCGCTGGTGTTGTATGCGAGTGCTGTAGATACTACACCACACCACTCAAAGACTCTGATAAGGCATACAGTAAGATCTAGACAGGTATGTGACTGCAAACGATCCTAAGCGTGCTGATGGACCAATATGTAGTCAGATTGTGCTGGATACCAGGTCACTGCAGCATCAGCGGCAAGGAAGTTACCGGAAAATTGGTTAGACAAGGTACATCGGACAGATCTTTGCTTGTGAAACAGTTGGTTAAACCACCGATGAGTCATCACTTTGAGATGTCAAGGATATGGATCTTAGATAAATCCCATGGCTCATTAAGTAATAAAAGTAACTACAGGACTTATGGCCCAAACTGAAAAAATCAGGAACTCATTCACTACCGGGTTTAGGTAGGAAAACACTTAGGATTGTAGCAGTGATTGTCTTTTACGCTCAAGAACCTTCAGGCCATATACTGGGCTTTTTGAGGATGTTTAAAAAGGAGGATGAACTGAAGACAATTAAGCATATTGTATGCCTCCACCCGAGACAGCAGAGCCTACGAATTCGATGGTTTCAGGTATTGGTTTGGGTAACCTATTTGGATTTATCAAGGCATTTATTGCGTAAAGGAGAGACAATAAAACAACAGACGACAGGAGGGTTCAGGTATTAAGATATTGACAGGAAATTTTGAGTAGATTTAAAAGGAACTTACAATCAATCAAGTGTGGTGTCTGAATGTAATATTGTCTGTTGATATCTTTTTGATTTCATCTGTGAGAAATGTAAACATTAAAAACACAGATGCTTTTGGTACGTAAAGCTCTCTACGCCCTTCACTTCTGCATTCCCGATAACAAAGGGTACTGCGTTATTGGCTTTGATGTATATGGATTCCATTTCACTTATATTTACTCGTATCCTAAGTTCAACTTTTGCTGATTCATTATACAGTTGGTTGAGCTTCGACTGCATGTGTTGGTCGGTGTGTGAGAATAGGCTAGAGTAGAGTCTCCAGTTAAGCACTCTGTTGTTGCGTATTAAAAATTTGAAGAACACAGATCAAAACAGCGATAAACAGCAGCGGTGACAGGATGCACTCTTGTTTTACACCTGCGATGGAGTAAAACGAGTCGCTTAATATTCTATTATGCAGCGCCATATTAAATTTAATGCAATTTGAACATTTTTTTAATAAAAAAGAGGACATTTGTTTTTGTTTTTTGGTTGTTCTTTCAGCATTAAGTAGCATTAAGTAGCACACTTTTCACTTCCAACAGGGACTTCTTTTCATTCACCTTTAAAGTGCAACAAATATATATGTATGTATGGCAAATAAGAACAACAATAAAATAATATTTCTGCGGCTTTAACTTAAGCACGTACACTCACCTCAATTTTATTTTATATTTTATTGTTGTGTCTTCTTTTAAGTTGTTGCCACTTGATATTTCCAGCGTAAGGACGGTTGTATGTTGCATACACAACACAACAGTTCACATGATTTGTTACTTCAAATAAAAGTTTAACAGAAACAAACAAATATATTTCCATGCCATGTGTCTCCAGTTATACTCCATTGCAGTATATATGTATGTATGTATGTCTGTATGTTTGTGTGAATAAAAGAAATTTTTAAAGAAAAGTTTTATATTTTATTTATTTTCTTTTTGATAAACGATTTAAAATTTCTTTTTAAACTCTTTGAAAGCGTTTTTTAAGCAGTTTTTTCTCTTTTTTATTATTCCCTGTAATTGCTAAAGGATTTTATGTGAGAGCGTGGGACTATGTTGACCCAACAGCTAAGAAATTATTTAAATTACCCTCAGGTCTTTAAAAATTATTTACTTATTTCAATAAGATTTTATCATATTCAGTAAGGAACTGTATATGTTAGTTAATGTGCTCAAGCACCCAACCTAGCTGAGGGCTACAAAGTGTTTATTAGAAAAATCTTAATGGCAAGAAGTAGTGTGTATTTGTGCGTTAGGCATGCCGCATGCCATATAGCCCGCAGAAAAATTTTGTTAATGACATTTCCTGATAATAAGTCATTTCCATTTCAAGATATGCTCTCGTTTTAGTTATCAAAGCTGGTCCGCTAACAGTGTGATTTATGGTATTATTTAAAGCCCAAATTTTATATCAATAGATCCACATGCGTGAAAAATTCTGCCAAATTTAAGCAAAACTGCCAGCATTGTTATCAGAGTCGTGCTTAATTTTTTTTTTAATTTTAAAAATTACCGAATTTTAGAACAAACATCGTTGGCGGTCCATTTTGATAGTTTAACTGCAAATAACTTATTCGCACTAGCAGGTATTTGGTCTGGATCATGTTGCAAAAGGTTCACATTTCATTATAACACACAACCTAAAAAGTCCCGGGCCTAACAAAGAAAAATCTTCTTTTTTTTTGTTCAAAATTAACTTTATCCATCAACATAACCTCCATTAAGAGCTATTCAATCATTCCAGCGCCGCTTTAACATTTCAATACCACTTTTGTAGAACGATTTATCATGAGGCCTCATTTTCAACCATAACCTCGTCATTAGTGCGAAATTATTTAGCGGCGAGCTTTTTTTTGAGGTATGCGAACAGCCAGTAGTAGCTGGGAGCCTAATCTGGCGAATACGGTGGATGTGGCAGCAATTCGAGGTTCAATTTTTGTAGTTATGCCATCAACAACACGTTCTTGTTTTTGGTCAACGGTGTCAAACACGGCACCAACTTTGAACAGAGCTTTCTCATAGTCAAATGCTCATGCAACAAAAAGCCAACACATTTTTTTGATATCTTTACGCTGTCAGCTAACTCACGCAATTTTACTTTTGAGTCATTGAAAACGATTATGTGGATTCTTTTGATGTTTTCTAGTGGTACCGCTTCGTTTGGATGTCCACTGCGTTCTGCATTTTTGGTGTCTCTACGACTACGTTTAAAGTCAGCAAACCAATGTATTATTTTTATTTCAGATGGAGCGGAGTCCTCATAACACTTTTTAAGCCATTACTTCGCTTAAACGGTATTTGTTCCCATCAAGACGCAGTGTAGAATTAAAACAAGAAGTAGTTTTTGATCCATTGTAGCAACGCTCTTAGCACAACAACTCACAAACTAATTAATATAATATCATGAAATATTAACAGTCTTTTGAAGGTTAGCACTAACTGAATGCCATAAAACTAGCGTTAGGCCCGGGGCCTTCAGCCCATGTCTTATATCGCAATGTGATATGTGCGTTTCATTGTTCCATCGATATTATAACAGAATGTGTTCTGACGTAACAAAGTGATTGATTCCTAATAATCACGTATTTCCACTCAGAGCACATCCCTTTGTAACTGGTTATCCAATGAGTCGCACAATGCATAAACATAAAAGAAATAATTAGTGCCATTTTACCTGCTTTACGTGAAATCTAGCGTTTTCGTTTAATTTCAATTTAGTGATTTTTTGCCGAAAAGTTAACTTAACATTACTGTTCACGACACAATTTCGACGTTTTTATTTAGGTATTGTCTTAGGCTAAACAAATGTTAACGCAGCGCCCAATGCTCTAGTTTATATTTGTCAGTTAGTAAGGAGACGTTTTATGAGATCGGCAAATTTAGGAATAAGCCTATATGCCTAGTTCGGATGTGCTAAGTTAATTTGTAAAACAACAGCTGATTCACAGAGTTGCCCTACACTACACAGCGTTGGGAAAACATCGTTTCGCGCCATCTTGTGACAATAGATTGTGTATAAAATAAGACAACCGTCTGAATACAGAAGTTTTAATTGGGGCAATAAAAATTGTATCAGACTGATATATTTGAGGCAATCGTCTGATCCTAGGCTTAGGCTATATTACAAAATTGTCACAAAACATGATCCAAAAAACACATATTTTACAATGATTATATTTATATAAAGGGTTAAGTGAGTTCAGACTTAAAACATGTTGCGAATCATTAGTTAATTACCAAAAATTTATTGAAATTAAGTCAACTTTAATTTGATTTTGTCGGTTTTTTATTAAAAGGTTATGTTATTCATGAAAACCATTTAATAAATCATTTGATTTATTTACACAATTCGTATCAAGTACTCTACCAAAAAAAATTATACACTTAAAACAAAGCAAAATATGTTATTCAGTTAATTCGTTTTAAATACTTAATACTTAAATTAATTTCAAAATAAAAAAAAATTATAAAATTTCAATTGTATTTTGCATATTTACAAGTATTTGCGTGGCATGACACTGCTTAGACCATAATATACTCAAAAAAGAACAGTTTAATGACCAGTCGAAAAACAGCAATAATAAACGAAACAATCAACGAACGTGCAAACACTCCTACGACTCCCTTACTTCAATTGCCATCATGTCCCTTTTTGTATGTGTGCGTTGCTTTTTTTTCAACCTCCTTTATACACTTCATTCATTCAGTCGTTGTAGTGAGTGCATAAATTTCAATAAAAACGAAGGTGTGGCCCACTGTTCGTGGGCAAGCTGAAGTGTATAATCCACACTGACACTGATACACACATTTGTCGATAAATTTTAATTTGTGAAAAAATAAGAAAAATAAAATTTTCTTTAAAACATGTAAATGGAAAATGAAGAACAACAACAATAACAAAAAATAAATATAAAAAACAATGCAAAACTTAAATGGAGGGAATAATTTTTCTTTTTAATTTTCAAGTGGAATGGAATTTTTTGTTAAGCACGCCTTAAGAATATTGTTTGTTGTCCAAAACGAACTTTTGTTTGTTAATTCTTTATCTCAAGGAGTAACAATAAAATATATAACAACTTAACATTCAACTTTAAAAAAATTCTTGAACGTACTCTTAATATTATTTTTTAAGATTAAAATTTAAAAGATTTAAGTACATAAATGATGAGCTTATTGAAATGCGAAACACTTTTAATATTTTCTAATTCTGTTCGTTTGAGAACCACACCATCGTGAAAAATTGGTTTCGAAAGTTTAAAAAAGTACAGAAAATTTGCAAAAGTGCATGATATGTTCATTTGGGGCGATAAATGAATGTCTGCCATGTAGTTTTTAAAGATTTTTTACATCATTTCTCTAGCAAGCATATTGGCTTTCTACAAGGCATCCATTGCTTTGTTTCAGTTTTAGTAATGGAGTAATCTGCCCTCCATATGATTGTATAGTAATGAAGATCCTTGCTAATTGGTGGTGGTGGTGATCTTTACTTAGCATTGTAATTTTTTCCCAGTAGGTGGCGTTTTTTTCCTGATCATTCATCTACTGCTTTTTATCATTCACAGAGGTAAGCTGGAACGTCAGGGAGGCTTCTGCTTTATTTTTAAGGTAGAGTTGTCTGGAGGGAAATTGAAGGCTCTTTATTAAATACTAGGAACTACAATTTAATTTTTTTTACTTCATATCCTCTGCTAGATCTTTAACCTCGGCTGGTTGTGTTGTTATGAGTGCCTCCAATTACTACACCAAGCCACATTCCATTTTTTAAAAATTGTTTCATATAATTATTGCCTGCTGCCGTAGGTGATCCATCCGTGTTCCCAATTTCGTTATATTTTGTCCAGCCCTTCGGTCGGTATCTCACCAATGACAGTTGTAATGTTGTCTTCTAGGGCTGGAATTGTGGCTGGCTTGTGTCTGCACTCGAGAGTGACTTTACGTATCCTCACAAAAAAATAGTCCGGTGGGGTCAAATCGCATAATCTTGGGGTTAGTGGACTACTCCAAAATGTGAGACTAATTATTCACCAAACTCGTCTCTCAAAGGGTTCATGGTACCATGTGCTGTGTGCTATATGACACCATATTGTTGAAACCACATATCAAGCAAGTTCAACGTATACTTCCAATTTAAATAAATGTCAGTAATCATCGCATGATAGCTTGCTGCATTGACTGTATTGTTGCGAGTTTTACCGTTCTTGAAGAAGTACGGTTCTATGATAGCTCGGCACACAAACCATACCAAACAGTACAGCTTTCAGGGTGCATTGTTAGCTCTTAAACTGGCTCTGGCTACGCTTGTCAGTACACATGATGCCAAAAATTAGTTTCGTCGCAGAACGAATTTTGATAATAAAATTCTATGATTAGCAAGCATTCTACGTCTGTTCGCGGGGAAATGGCAGACCTTAATGAGCATTTTTGGCATTGGCACATACCTCGAATTCTGTTTTTTACACTTAAAATCCAAATAACTTGTTCATTTCCTTATGAACAAGTTTTACGTTATTTTGTTATAAAGTTTATTAAGGTTAAAGACGTGCCAAATCATAGCGGTTTTAGTGCATGCAAATTTAGGCTCTGCAACTCAACCTATTGAATTTGTTGTTTGTTTTACAAAGAGTGGGGTTTCAGAATATAGTAATATTGTGACTCCAAGTGGTGTGGGATATACTATAGCCTATTGTCACTATTTCTGTGTCCAGACTGACTTTTGACACATGTATGAAAGCTGTTACGGAGTATATTATTGGTCATTGTACAGATGTTAATTCTGCTGATTTTAGAGTTTTAAAATTCTAGTTTAATAAGCTAATCGATACTTATTAATTGATTGAGCAAGGAGGCAATACACGCCACTACCAAAAGTTTTAGTTGCTATAGCTTCCTCTCACATAGTACTTGCTCAGACGTCACATTGTGTATTGAATTGAGTGTATACTGATTAATTTCAACATTTCCTGAGATATGTTGATGGTAGGTTAGGTCGGGTAACGTTAGTCGCTTGCTGTCCATGAGTTCAGTCGGAGGCTACCCCATAGAGGACGAGGCCACCCTCGAATAGTCGCAAGAATCTTCACCCAAACCCCGAAAATCCAGTTCACAATTCCCTTACGTGAGCCAACTGGTAACCATGACTAATGTTAATGGTACCTCAAACCACAATGTCCGGTAAATTGACCCTCTAGTACCTTAAGTTCGCTCTTATTGAGTAATAATATTTTACAAACCGCTATGCTTGTGACAGTGCTGAGGCATTACCCCCATAGCTAAGAAGAAGTTCCCACAGGTATGCCAAATAATGCTTCCGTACCAATGAAATCCCTTAGAACATATCTGTTTGCTAAACAGTCAGCTCCTTCGATTCCAGAATGGTTATAACATAATCCAAGGATATTTCGCCATTTAAACTTTTTGGTACTTCGGTTGATTGACAAATCTATTTGGCCGGTTGGTACTTTGGTAAGAGTGTTTTTTCATTGTGATTCCACGAGGACTAATAGGGTTGTAGTTCATCCATAAAATTTTCCAATATTTTAGCAGCAAATAAAAGTATGTAAGCAGCACGAGCCTAACAAAAAAGCTAGCGAGATACTAAGTACGAATCTCACCTTGAAAGCCATAGCGTATCGAAAAATTTTGGGGAAATAAAAACATATCATTTGGATGTTGCCATGTAATTTTTTCTTAATTTTTACTGCATAAGACGTATGTATGTGAGCACGATGAATTACATGAAATGAGTGAAGATTGGGATCAACTCAAAAGGATCACTGGTTAAGTTAGGTTAGGTAAGGTTAGGTCGATAAGAGTGTTGAAGTGTGCTGTCCCAAGCCAAAGAAACTTACACCTAATTCAAATTGGGCCCGTTGTGCGCTCCAGAAATGGCATTCCGTCATTACCCAACATTAATGAACTAAGTCTCTGCAACATAGCCCTTATGGTTCTCCAATCAATGCCAAAGAGAAAGTTCATATCCGATAATATGTCGAGCTCGAAGTACACCACTCTACAGGGGAAGTGTATGATCACAACTAGTCACCAACTGTGAGTTTATTGCTACCACGTCAAAGCCACAGCTTAATCTATTCAATCAAAAACCATTTTTGAACAAACCTCTTACTATGCTCTAGGTGAGTATATTAACGAGTAACAAAGAAAAAACAAAGTCTTTCCATATTTCTAAAAACATAAATTTTTACGTTTTTGTTACTGCTATTGTTTGTGTCATAAACCTGAGGTTAAGAGGTCATACGTTAACGATTTTTAACATTATGTTTTTCGGAGTAATGGTCTATAAAGTCATAATTATGCCTTAAGATAAAATTCTCTTACAACATTAAGGAAAACTGAAAATACATTTCTTTTAACGCTGTTTTTCTTACATTTTTGAGAATCTTAAACATTTTCGTTTTGAAGCTTAAATATGACAGAAAATTTCAATGTTACGAGGTGTTATTTGATGAGAATAATGTTTGATGAGAAATTTACGCAGATGGTAAAGTAATAGCAACAGTAATGCGTTAAAAAATAGCATATAAACTAATTTTGAAAATTATTTATTTGTAAATGGCTTTAGTTTTATAAAATAGAGTTCTATGCGTTCAATCTTCTTTCCTTTTAGTTTAGTTCCATACAACACTTTCTGTCAGGTGTCGAATGATGTCTTTATCATACAACACTAAAGAAGGGTATCGTCTTTGTTTCGAAAATTGTTGCGCTCATTAGTTGTTGAAATCATTTTCATCATCTGATGATCAAAAGGTTTTTAAATTTTTTTTATTATGTATGTGCTTAGCAAGAAAAAGGGCAACATTTTTGTAGAAAGATGGCAACACTTTGCTGCTACTTTTCACTCAAATTCAAATATAATTTCTAAATTATCGCTGTAAAAACAAGACAAATTTATTGCTTGTTTGCCATATAAACTGGCTGTGGTGTCCTCTATACAATGTTTTCCTCTTCAAATTATAGGCTATAATATTTATAACAACTCTAAAAGTGATTTTTGTTTACTGTGAACATAACGTTTGTAATTTGAGGGGCCTATTTATTCATTTAATGCCTGTACTTTCTTTTTTTATATGGTTTTTTTTATACATATATTATGTGTTTCATTTTTGTTAGCAAATTGTTGTTTATTTGTGAGAAATACTTATTTCTTGAAATACTCATGGTATTTAAAACCAAACATAAAAGTTGTGGGTCGTATGCTCGCTTTTAGAGTTATGACCAACAAAAAAAAGATGAAAGAGTTCCCTATGTAGTACCTATACAATAAAGTCCTAAATGTGAAACATATAAATATTTTAGTGCAAACAAACATTAGATTGAATTTTATAATAAAGATTAAAATATAAAGGTAAAAGCCATCAGTTGTAGGCAAAGTTATATGCGAAATTAACTCACTTACCGTAACATCTATAACATTTTTGTTTTTATAAAATGTTATGGTATTTAACTAATGTTGTTGAATCACTTTTCAAAACGAAAAACTAAAACAAAAAGGTTTTCTGTTATTAATAAATTAAATATTTTACCCCGGGGGTAAAACTCCTTAAAGTATGCTAATTGTATTTATTTTTAATTAAGGCGAAAGAAAATCTGTGTTAAGGTTTATGTAAATGATGACTCTTTGTCAGCAGGAAATGACTATTAAAATTAAAGATAATTAAACAGTATTAAACTATATAAAAAATAGCTAAAACGAGCTCAGTTTAGTATTTATTTATCTTCTCTATTAACACAGTCTAAAGAGGCTGTTATTTCGAATCTTATGTCATTCTATTCTGTCACAAATTCAGTATATTAGCTCCACTGAACGAAATAAATCGATTTACGCTTGAACAACGACAACCAACAAAGACAATTGGTCGGAAATTGCAAAAAAATCAAAAAATTAAAGATCATCTTTTCGAATGAAGCTCATTTTCATCTTGTTGCTTACGTTAATAAGTAAAATTGTCCTATTTGGGGCTAGAAAACACAAACGTGCTCTTACGGAAGCCAATGCACCAATTACGTGGGACTGTTTGGTGCGGCTTGTGGAGCAGAGGCATCATTAGCCCATATTTTATATTTCATATTTAATAATTCGTAACCACTACGGTCAATGGAAACAACTATCGCACCATGATAACCGATTTTTTTGTGCCCGCTATTCACGGTAAACAAGTTTGGTTTCAACAGAGTGATGCCACTTGCCACACATCTCATGCCACAATCGATTTGTTGCGTCGAACATTTGATGCCCGTTTAATTAGCCGTAATTGTAATGTCAGTCGGATGCCAAGAAGCTACGATTTGACACCGTTTTACTATTTTTTGTGGAGCACCGTTAAAGACAAGTGTTATACCGACAAGCCAGAGACAAATGAGCATGTACACTCGAATAAGTTCTCGAAAATTGGTCCGATCGAATGGGGTATAGTGAGGCCAGCCGCGGCAGTCATATAAATGAAATAATACCACCTTGATCAAAAACTTCCCGGAATTTATTCAGAAAATTAAAAATACAAGTCTATTCATCCAAATCTATATTGTCCCATTCAAAGTAATCCCCATCAACTGCAACGCACTTATGGCAGCGCTTCATCCAATCATCGAAGCATTTTTTATATTCGGTTTTCGGTATGTACATCAGTGCTTCTTGCGATTTTTCCATTATTTCCTCTCGGCTGCTGAAACACATTCCACGTAATGGTTTTTAACTCGATTGAACAGAAGAAAGCCAAATGAAGTGAATTCGGTGGCTGTTGGATGGTATTTGTTGCACGACGCGACTAGTTTTCTGCCCACAATTCTGGTCTCTTTCGGCGAATTGATTCACGCAATCGTCTCACAACGCCCAAAATAATACTCTTTCTTTATTGTCAGGCCTTTTGGCAAAAATTCATGATGCACTACACCGTTGTAATTCATGAAAACAATGAGCATTGCCTTCTTTGTTGACTAAAAACGACGTGGTTTTTTCTAGATTGCGTGTCGTACTCATAGGCAATGTTCAAGTCCTCCGCTATCTCTCTGATGGTTAATTTGCGGCTATTGACCAACATTTCTTTTACTTTATCAATGTTTTTGTCGGTTTTCGATGTCGACCGTTGATAAACGACCGTTCTCTTTATAGAATCGTAGCAAAAACACTTATTTAACATTTCCAACGTTCGCGCAAAATTTAATACAACTTTGTTGTTGCAAATTTAAATCCAGATCTAAAATTGTAAAAAACCACCAACACACGTAGAGATAGTTGTACTCTTGGCTACGTAGCTTTTGCAAATATCAAGCTATGACGCTAAGATTTAGCAGGAATATCAACAACAGATGTACCAACTTAACGTAAATTCGCAAGCAGTGAAACCACTGCGGTCATTACCTGATTTAACACCTCCTCTTTAAGTTTTGGCAAAATGTATTTCGTGTTGTAAAATTAAAGAAGAAGGGGAAATGCTATTACCAGGCTAAAACCTAGTTGAAGTAATCTTCGCTTCGGTGAAAATGTTTGCCCTTTTGCCAGTGGACTGCTAGTGATATGTTCATCAACCCGATCGACTCCAGATTTTATAAAATGATTCATAAATTCTTTAAATTATATTACCAAGCTTAGAAAACTCTCAATTCATCTTAAGGAAACATAGTTCGGCATTCCCTAAAAAATTTTAAAATTTAACATAAATTTCTTTCTAAATGGACCGGGTATTATCTTTATGTTTGGCTCTAAGACGCATACTAACGATATCAATATTCGAATGAGTTAATAGAGTAAAATATCTTTCTATCTGTCTTGTACGCTGTCGAAAACCTTCACTATACATTTTGAAGTACCGATCCAGACATACAATACAATAGATAAAGGACCACCAAAGACGTTCTCAATATTTCCATCAAAATTCCTATATTTAAGCCCAGCATATGTATATTCGTAGGGCAGCCCACGTTTCATCTCCGTTTAGTACGCAGATATTGTATAGCAAGAAATATTAAATGAGAAAACAAAAACATCAAATTAACTGCCTTTATGAAATTCAGAAATGTTTGTTAAGATTTTTTAAATGCTTCCATTATCGTGTTACGCTCGTAATGCGTCCATATACCATCGGCAGTTTAAAAAGTTTCACTTTTTAATTTTGTTATGCATTTGCCTTTAAAAATGTTTATTTTTTATATATAAGAAAAATAATTCCAACGATTATAATTTTCCAACGAACAAACGCAGACCCCTAAAGGTCATTTAAAATGTTATTTCCTCTTTTCATGACAGTGACATTTTCAAATGGGGTATGGGGCAAAAAACCACATTTGAGTTTATAAACATTTTTAAAAAGTCGAAATAAAAAAAAAAAAAATTAAGCCAAAGCACAACAACAATAACAACAACAACAACAAAAATAAAATATAAAATAGAAAAAATTTGCCGGGAAATAACAAAAATAAAATTGAAACTGAAATAGTCAGAAAACAATTTTTTTCTTTACCTTGAGGAGGAAAATAAAACGCCAGTTAAGAAAAGTTATTTTAAAAAACTATACAAAGGCAAGTTGATTTACTCAGTAACGGCAGATCAGTGCCTCCGATAGAAATCGAAACTAGGATTCCAAAGCTGACAAACTTGCGCACTACCTACTAATCCACCGCGGCACTCGTTATGCACGGATATTTTCTAAGAATGCCATCTGGTATTGACTAGGTTTAATAAAATAATGAATAATATCAGTCTACTCTGACATTTGATGAACTAAAAGAGACCTGAGAAAAATAGGTCGTGGAAAAGAAGATAGAAGTAGTGCTTATAGAAATATAATATGAATCTATTGCGAGAAGTGCAACTAAGGCACGGATTGCAATGCTCTGTTCGATCCAGCGACCAAGCACCCATTAACACTTAGAGAGCATGTTGGGCGAATAAGCAATAGATAGATAGATAAAAATAAATATCCAGATGTGGACGGAATTTCTAAAGAACTACTGAAATTGGACCACATTTTAGTGCTGAAATAATAATCCCAATTATTCGATCTATTTACGAGAATGAGATCTTACTAAAGCAGCTTGTTGAAGAAGTAATGGTGAATATACCGAAGAAGGGCGACCTCACGCATCATAAAAATTGGCGCTGTATAACTCTGCTATGTGTGATCAATAAGCTTATTGCCCAGATAATTACTAAAACGATATCTCATGGGGTGACGCCAGCACTGGTACTTGAGCAAGCTAGATTTCGATAACTACCGACTCATCATGGAACCATCAGTCGAATGGCGCTCAGCATTTTACTTATGTTGCAAAGACTTCGAGAAAACCTTCGACAAACTAACTTAACCCTTTAACAGGCCAATTTTATTTTGAGCTAAGAAAATTATACTGGGCTGGTAGGGGGAAAAACAATACTTTAAAGTAAAAAGTTGAAAAACATTAAAAACTTATCTTCTAGCTAAGAAAATATGTTGCCCACCAAAAGGCGGACATGCCTGTTAAGTCAAAGACATATATGTACCAAAGAATGATTTGTGTGGTAACTTCGGAAACATTTTATATATTATCTACACGTGAAATCCACCCTTTTAAGCAGCTGCGACATGCAAAAATTATAAGTACTTGTGAATAGCTGCCTTCGTAAGATCCTTCCCATTTACTGGCCAAGAACTATAACTAATCACATTCTCGAGCAGAGAAAGTGTCAGCAGCCCTTATTGATTGAGATAAGAAGACGCAAATGGCAGTGGGCCACATCCTTAGAAGGCGATTAAGCAAAATCGCTAGATTTTTCATAGAATGGCATCCGCAAGGTAACAGAAGAAGACTACGTCCAGCTCATACATTGAGAAAGCAGATTGAGGCCGTGGTAACTAGCAGCAGAAAGAGTTGGATAAAGTTCGAAGCGTTGGCGCAAAATATAAATATGTTTAGAAAATTTGTTGAGACCCTATGCTCCTTATAGGAACGGGAGAAGCTTCTTGATGGGAAAAAATACCGTTCAAGCGAAGCAATGGCTTAAAAAGTATTATGGGACTCCACTCCAATAGAAACAACAATAAAATGTTGGCTTACTAACTTCAAACGTGGTCGTGGAGACACCGATGATGCAAAAAAAATTCACAAAATCGTTTCAAATGATCAAAAAGTGAAGTTGCATGAGTTAGCTGGCATCGTAAAGATATCAAACGATGTTGGCTTTATATTGCATGACCAATATTTAAAGTTGATGCTCACTGTTGACCAAAAACAAGAATTTGTTGATGATGGCAAACTACATGAATTAAGCTTCGAATTGCTCCTACATCCACCGTATTAGGCTCCCAGAAACTACTGGCTGTTAGCAGAACTTAAAAAAATGCTCGCCCGTAGGAAATTTAGCATGAATGAAAAGGGGTGGCTTGGTGTAGTGGTTAAAGCGCACGCATACCGAATGTTTAATAAAGAGGCTTCAACTTCCCTCCAGATAACTCCACCTAAAAAATAAAAAGAAAGCCCGCCTTACCTTCCCGCATATCTCTGGCGATGATGGCAAACATCAGATGAATGATTAGTAAAGCACGCCATCTACTGGGAAAAATCACAATGCTAAAGTAAAGATCACCACCAACTAGCAAAGATCTTCACTACTACGCAAAATCATATGGAGGAAGCTATAGTGGATTAATCATCTACTTAGCTTGAAAGATTAAATTGATTAAAGAAACTGAAACAAAGTAATGGATGCTTTGTAGAAAGCCAATATGCTCCCGAGTGGAGTGACGGAGAAAAGAAAAGAGGTTATCACTGAAACTGAGGCGTATTTTGAGACAAAAGATAAGTCGTTCTACAAAAGTGGTATTGAAACGTTAGGGCAGCGCTGGAATGATTTCATTGCTCTTGATTACGTTGATGAATAAAGCCAATTTTTAACAAAACAAAGTATTTTCTTTGTTAGCCCCGGGACTTTTCAGCCCATATGCTGTGTATACATATGTACATACATATATATTTTCCTGAACTCGTCTGATGAGATCCTATGTAAAGCAACACGTATAATGCGATTACCATTCAATCGTTAAATTAAAGCAGTGGATGGAAACAAAGGTGCTTATTTAGGTGGAGAAACAAGAGAGAAAGCACACTGATTGTCGCTCAGCACTGTTTAACGCTAAGTGCCTTATTGTTTTAGTGATTACTGGAGTCAGATTGTTAGTGGCAACCTATGGTAGTGGCATATGCTAGTGGCACCCTATGCTAGTCGTACCCTTTCAATTTCGTTGGCATTGGTAAATAACTCTCCGGCAACTACTTACATGTAATAAACCCAAACGGATAGCTTTATAAAATAACAAACAAAACATTGAACTCATCTACGTTACCTATTCAATTTGACTTTTCCAAATTGATACCATAATAATTTGTCCATTTCTATTTAACCTTTGCTTGAAAACTTTAGACTTGCAGTTAATAATGTTTTTATATTTGCATTTGAAACTCTTGTTGTTTTCATTTAATGCAATTAAAAACTGAAAATATACTTTACACAGGTGAAAACAACAAACTTTTTTTTGTATTTTATAATCAGTTGCGAAATGTGTTTTTGGCAATTAAAACTAAAATTAAATTTGAATACAAAAGTTCAAGTCAACAAATATGAATATAATACACATATGGAAAGTAAAAACAATAACACAAAAAGGAGTATGAAATCAACAGTTAAAGCAAATAAAAATCGAATTTTTTTTAAACATAGTGTTTAATAAGCTATGTAGCCGAATATAAGGACTGATGTAGCATATATGAACTTACCTGTGAACCTGCCTATAGCAGCGACCTAAGAAGTCTTTAATTCTTCTTTATTGAGTTGTATATAATTGCTATCCTAAAAATATGCTTTAATTAAAATATTTTGTAAAGTATACCAAATTATTTATAAGATGTTTTTCTTATTCTATGCTACATATCTCAATAACTTCTTATTTTCTATTTAGTTTCAGGAACCATGATATGAAAATTTATCCATTAAAACTTGTTTATTCAATGAAAATTTGTTCATAATTTTCATTTCAACGGCTTTCACTTCTAATAACCAAAATATCTCTTCAAGTAAATTTTCAAAAAGTGTTCTAAATTGTTTGGTATTCTTCTAAAGTTAACATGCATGAGAGACGTGTTAAAAAGTAAGTCATAAATTCACTTAACTAAAATGGATTTAAAATAAAAGAAATTTTATTTTGTTTCCCAATTTATAGAATTAAGGGCGGTCATTATGTGGCCACTCATGGTCGTTTAACGCCAGATCCTCCCTATGTCCACTCGAATCGTGGCTACTCTACGGATGGCGAAGAATCACATCGTGCTCCCTCCGAACGTACTATGTCCGAGTATACGATAGCACACGAACGTACCTCACCTCAGGGTCATTATCATTCTTCAAGAAAAACACGCCTTAATGGCCATTCAAACGGCACTTCGAATGGCCACTACAATCAGTCGGTGGTAGATAGCGGTGGGCCACGGGCACTCAATGGTCCACCACCAACACGCCTGCCACCTAGGGCCCCCTCAGCCCTTAGCTATGATCACGGTGGTGATGCCGGCAGTGATATCTACGTAACAAGTGCTGCCTATAAAGCTCCATCGGAAATAAGGTAAATAAGGCCTTAAATCTTAAACTAAAGCATTAATACTTAATAAAAAAAAATATAATTTTTAGTCGTTATAGTCATCGTCCACCTTCACGAGCGCCGCGAAGTGTTTATTCTGTGGCCAGTACAGCTAAAACTGGTCGAAGCGCTCGAAGCACTACAAAGCGGGGAGCTAAAATCGAAACAATGTCAGCACCAAATCCATTTTGTCCAAATATTAAAGGTGTCTGCTGTCTAATGCTACTCTTAAATTTGGGTATCATCTTGGTAACACTGGGTTTCGTCATTGTGGTGCAATTATATGAGCCTTTCTATGTGTGGTAAGTACAAGTAGATAAATTAGAAATTTTATTTATATATTAGTCGACCGTAGACGATTTAAATGTTTGAACCAAAATTTTGTTCACGTGCGTTAAAAGATAAAAAAATGACCACACACTAGCTACAGGGTAACCATATTTTAATCTTTTGGTTTAAACAATATGATCGTCTATCGTTGACTTTAGTTGTTAAATCAATCACTTGAAAATATACAAATCGGAAAGAACTGCCAGTAAAATGGAGGTATTCGTTTTATTGCTGTGCCATTGAAATTTCCTTATCTGTCGTTCTTCTCTGGTCAACCTACACTTTCAAATACAGGCCTTTTCATTGAGTTATTTTACTGCACCTATTATTTTTTCGTTTTTTTTTTTTTTGTATTTAAATAATTTCCCTTTTTTCCATTTTTTTCGAAATCTTTCAGGATCTTGGGTATAATATTTTTGATATTTGGTTTCTTAACATTAATCGGTTGTATGGTCTATTGTGTGTATGTATGCCGAGATGCCAAGACCCCATCACAGGTACGCAATGAAGATCTCTATTGGACTAGACATTGGCAGAAAAATATCGGTTATACACCGCAAGAAATTAATTATAAAGCGGATAAATATGATGCCTATTCAGATCGTTACTCGGTTAGTAAAATGAGTGGTAAATATTCGGATAGAGAAAGTAATCGCTATTGATTTAAAAAACAAACGCAATAACGAAATACGAACGAATATGAATGGATAATAAACGACGAATAGAAATTTAATTTAAACCTTCTGACGAGTTGTATTTTTTAACGTACCTGCTGCAAGTTACTTGCTAGTTCGTATGTTTTCCTTTTCATCTTCTTATGCTATCACGCTCTTAATTTAAGATATTTTTATTAAAATTAAAAAAATAACTTTATTTAAATTTTAATTATTAACTCTAATTTAATTAAGATATTTGAAAAAAGAACAAATACACCATTATAAGAAATGCCATAATAATCAGTTGTTTTTAGGTAATAATAATCGATTACTCTGTAAAAAAAGTAATCATAGTTTTAAAACTGTATAATTGCAAAAAACAATAGTCAAGTAATCAGTTCAATAAAATGTACAATAATCGTATTAATTACAATACTACTTATACGCATAAACATATATATGTAATGAAATAGACCCAGTCAACAAAAATCCTTTAACTTTACACACAACACACACACACAATGCAGAAACACGATTAAGTGTACCATACACTGTAAAAAATATTATAAATATTGTATCTATTTATTAAAATGTGTATGTAGTCTGTAGCAAATATTTTAAGTTTTTTTTTAATAATCATTTATTTTATAAAACAATAAAAATAAAAACTAAATATTATTTAAATAATAAAAAACAAAATAATTGTTATATTAGAATTAAAAAACAAATTATTTTTAATAACCGTTATTGATTGATTTTTTTAAGTGTAAATTGTAAATAACCATTTTTATTAATAAAAATAATAAATGTGCGAAAAAAAAATATTAAACAAAATTGCATGGAAGTTTTTCTTTAACATGAACTTTTAAAAGAAGGACTATTACACTGATTAACAACCAGTGTTACCAGATACTTACTCGTAGCTTTGTCACAGTTTTAACAATTTAAACTATCAAATGAGTAAACTATTTGCTCAAAAATTGGCCACTGCTATCAAACTTGCCGCACTGTAGTAATATTGATAATTTGTATGTGATACGTGTATATGATCTTTAAAATGAGAGACTATTTTTTGAGTATAGTAGCCAAATATGCAACTTTGTCATAAGGGATTTTTTAATGTGAACTATTAAATGATGGACTACGTGCATTGCGAAATGTATAATCATTTAAATGTGACCATCTTTCAAATATCAGTCTATGTCCACTAAAGAACTAAATATTTCTATCAACTAGGCCGTTCAGTTGTCATTTTGCGGAGTTCCTTAACACGAGCTATCAAATGAGCGAATATTTATCAAGGAACTCAGTACAGTTAGTAAATATGTATGAATCTATCAAAGTTTTGACGATTTGTTAGCCTCGTAAGTACACTGTGTAACTTACTACTTTCGTTATTTTTAACCATATCTTTAGTGTGTTATATCAAATGAGGATCTCTGTACACTAAAGAACTAGCCACTTATATCAAGTAGGCCTCTATGTCGTAGTTGTGAAGATTTCTCTAACGTGAACTGTCAAATGAGTCATAATTTTGAAGATTTGTTAATCTCGTTTTTCAAGGAATGGTCTATCCACAATGGGCCTCTATGGTACCGGTACCGCCTTTCGCACCACCCACCTACCTAGTACACTGAGTAACTTACCACATTGAAATATACCGCTTCATCTTTATTTTAACCATTTTTTTATATGTTTTATTGAATGAGGGTCTAAGTACATTGAGGAAATTACCACTGCTATCAAGTATGCCTCTAAGTCGTAGTTTTGAAGATTTCTCTAATGTGAACTATCAAATGAGAGACTATTTATTGAAGAACTGAATACAGTTACCAAATATGCAGCTTTTTAATAGCATTCCTTTAACGTGAGCTATGAAATGAAGAACTATTTGTAAAAAAAAAACTTGCCACTCATTAATAATTTAAGCGATTTCTCTAATGTAAGCAATCCAGTGGGGGACTATTTACAATGTGAGATTAACCACTGTTATCAAAAAGACCACTTAATCGTAATTTTGTAAAGTCCTTTAATAGGAGAAATAAAGTAAGGAATTATTGGGTGTTCGAAAAAGTTTGTTTACAAAATGTCGGAGATGGTTCTAAAACGTAATATCTCTGTAAGTTTTACTTTGTTAGAAGTCATTTTTAAATTGCATTTTTTAGTCAGAAGTTATCTACATTTACAAATTAGTTAAAATTCAAAACATTACCGTCAGATTTTGCTTTTTTATTATAGAAAAGGTTCTGCGTCGCAGGATAGTAAAAAACGTTGTGTGGCCTTCAGAGACAATGCTGTAACTAGCAATAGAGCAGCGAAATTGGTTGTTCGTTTTCGATCTGATAATTTTGATGTTGGAGATGCACCTTGCTCTGATCGACCCAATCGCTGTAAAAAATCTACGAAATCATTTGTTTTTTATATATGAGACCAGTACTCAGGGTATGAACACTACTCATGCAGTGCATTGTGCTGGTTCTAGGAAAACAGGTTATGTGAAATCATGGAAACAATTGAGAAAGACCGGAAGATAAGCAGCGTAGACGTTGCTAGGGAACTAGGCATTAAATAAACAGTTATCAAACATTTAAAGAAAGCTGGATACACAAAAAATTAAAAGTTTGGGTGCCACATGAAATAAAATTGAAAAGTTTAGTGGAGAGAATATCCCTTTCCGATTTACTGATTTTACGGAACGAAATCGGATCATTCCTGAATAAAATGATTACAGGCGATGTAAAGTGGATCTTGTACGTTAATAATGTGTGAAGAAGACCATGGACTAAGTAAGTTGAAGCCTCGTAGATGGTGGCAAAGCAAGGTTTATTACCAAAGAAGGTGTGTCTGGTAGGATTGGAAGAGAATCGTTTATTATGAGTTTCTACAACCTGGTCCAACGGTTGATTCTCGACCTAACACTTTCAGATTATCATTTGTTTCGTTCTCTGCAGAACTCTCTTAATGATATACAATTAAATTCCATAGAGACCTGCAAAATGCAATTGAATCAGTTTTTCGCTAAGAAAATCTAGAAGTTCTACACTGATGGAATAATAGCTTTACCACAAAAATAGCAGGTTAGCGATTAAACTAGCACATATTTCGTTTAATAAAGCTGGTTTCAAATATAAGAAAAATGTTTTATTTTTGGTCAAATTTGTAACCGAACTTTTTTTTTAAGCGTTTGAAAGGTTATTGATGGATTATTAAAGGAAGGCAAGAAAAACATTGTTCTCTTTTATTTAACATATTTAAGACATTTAAGTATTTACAGAACGGTAGAAGGCCTATTTAAAATACTTTATATTTAAGAATTTCAATAAACTTGGCAACTAATTTACGGAAAACCTTTTATAAATAAAAACTTTTTCTCACGTAGGCTGAAAAATAGCCTTTCGAAAAGGATAAAACTTTATGTCATTAGATGAGCTTTAACTAATAGCGGTAAACTACAACAAATACTTAATACAAGAAACTAAAATAAAGCGAAATTATCGCCTATCATCGTGATTATTACCAAAAAAATATATATCTGTAAAATTTTATCAAATTATCTTCAAAGCAGCGACTTAACTAACTTTGCGAACGCCAAATAATAATTTAATAATAATTTTACTTGAATTTGAATTGTAGCGGAAAATAATTTATTTAAACTCCATGAACTTATTTATCAATCACATATTTGATAACACATTTCTGGCTAACAATGTGATAATACAGTAGCAAGTACGAATAATAAACGTGGCAAATTGTGTTACTAAAATAATTTACATTTCACAGCACTGGCTGGCAACACATCAATACGTAATAAATGGCAACACTTCTGACAAAAAAAACCTTTGTAATTTTCCTATAAAGCGCGTTTTGAAAAAAGCGCTTAAAACAGGATTTGGCTTTGGATTATAACAATTTAATAAAATTTTCTTTAAAATTACAAGAAGCTTTTTGGAACTATACAACAAATTTTTTTTACATTTGTGTGCCTAATTGAATACGGTGAAATTTACACAGCCAGAGATAATAATTAAGTGTTATTGTTGCATTTTATGTAATTTATGCACATATCTGCTAATTTAAAAGCGTTTTAAATTCTAAAAGCTGACAACACTGTTTTTGTCGTTGGCAAGAAAGTCAGAGAGAGAGATAAAGAGAGCCAGACATAGGAAAACAAGTTTTTGTTTTTGCTTAAGCCTTTGTTTATTGACTTTGTTTTTTTCTTTGTGTTTTGTGCCTTTATTCGTGGTGTTTTTCTTTTGTGTTCAGTTATTCGCTTTAGCTGGCAGTTTGTTTTATTCTTTTTTTAATTTATTGTTATCAATAGTCGTGCAGTAAAACAAAAACATTACTGCTGTGTAGAAAAAGTGTTGCGTGATTTTTATTATTAATTTTAAAATGTGTTAAAAAATTTTAACAAAAAATAATTTTTTTAAGTGTGTGTTAAACATTAATATTAAAACAAGAATGGTCCCATTGGAATTAAGTATCCTAACCTTAAATGTTTGGTAAGTAGTGGCTGGATGGCTAATTAGGTAGTAAAAAATAAAAGTCTAAAACAAAACAACAGAAAACTAATTCGTTCCGTAACAGTAAAACTTTTAAATAAACGTGAATACGGAAGAGATTTATTTGTTTACGTTGCAAGTTTTTTGAACTTTAATTGTATGAACGAACAAACAATAGATGTATGGAGGACACACTCTAATTTTGGCAACTTTCTTTATAGGGGTATACCCTTCATTTCCGCTGATAGAGCGGAACGTATGCAACATATTGGCAAGGAATTAAGTACAGGCAAATATGATATCGTATCACTGCAGGAGGTGTGGTTAACAAAGGACAGCGATACCTTGCAGGAGTCGACAAAAGCAGTGCTGCCATATGCTCATTATTTCTATAGGTAATCTAATGTTTCTATGTTGCGGCTATAAAAAGGATATTCATTTTTTATTTTAAATTTAAATTATGTTTTCTTTCTTAATAGTGGTGTTATAGGTGCTGGCCTATTGGTGTTATCAAAATATCCCATTGTCACTAGTCTATTTCATTCGTGGACAGTTAATGGCTATTGTCATCGTATACAACATGCCGATTGGTTTGGTGGCAAGGGTGTGGGCCTGTGTAGAATACGTATTGGCGATATCTATGTACACCTATACAATGCTCATGTATGTATCAAATCGTGTTAGTTATCTGTTTTCAGTTGTCTCGTAACCCTGTTTTTTAGTAATGCAGTGTTTTATTTTTAGTTACATGCTGAATACAATATTAAGAACGATGATTATAAAACACATCGTGTTATACAAGCATTTGATACTGCTCAGTTTATAGAGGCTACACGTTGGGATGCTGCCGTACAAATATTGGCGGGTGATTTAAATACTAAACCCGTTGATATCTCATACAAGTAAGTTACAACTTAAATTTGGGTATTGATTGGATTGGATTTTTGATTTTCTTTTTTGTTTGATTCTTGCAGACTTCTTCTTTATACATCACAAATGATAGATACTTGCAATTCGGATACGGTAGCAACTAACGAATCCAAACATAATTCTTATACACCTAAAAAGACTTTGAAACATAATCCTAATGGCTATCGTATTGATCATATATTCGTACGTAGTGCTGATAACATAAAGACTTCAATATTAGAATATAAATTGCCTTTACCTGATCGTGTGCCAGGACAAAAGTTTAGTTATTCTGATCATGAGGCAGTGCAAGTTCGCTTAGGATTGCAACGAAAGCAGGAGGGTGATACTTGCTCAATTGCCCGTCTAAATGCTTGCAATCATAATGATGAAGAAGGCACAGTTAATACAGAGACTATGCAGGATGTTAATTTAACGCCGCCACAAACGCCACTAGCTGCTAAAGGTAAAAGATTGTCTATTGTGCCCGAAGGTGAATGTCCCACAGATGAGCCACGTTTGCCAAAAAGTTTAGCCGTTATAAAAGAATCCATAGATTTATGTGAGAAGCATTTGAAACAAATACAAACCGATCGTATTATCTACTTTACAATGGCTGCTATACTGCTGGCCAGCCTAATAGTAATGGCTGAGTTTCCAGTACCTACTGGTTATAAGACTCTTTACTTATTGCTCAAGCTCTTGGTATTTGCTATTGTATTATTCTGTACATTTATGGGTTCCATTTGGAATTTAATGGAACGCAATGGTACTTTATCGGGTAAAACTTCAATGGAGATTAAATTGCAAATGTCACAGCAGTATTTTGAATTGAAACAAGATTGACCTCAAATGCTAAGCATTGTTAGTAATGGTTCAGTACCATCATCACCTACAATGGCGGTTTGTAGTGGTGGCAATTCCTTCCATCAATCACAACCACTATTAAATAAAGCTCAACAAGCATTTCGTTTTCTTAAGAAAAATTAAAAAAAATCTTGCATTTTTCAGTCTTAAGTCTCTACGCATAGCATTCCCCCCCCCCCCCCCCAAGACAACTTTTATGTGCTTAAAATAAAATTAATAATTAGTACGTACTTTTCTTTATAATTAAGTTTAGAACTTTGCTTAAATTATTATTATTTCAATAATTAATTTCTTAAAAAGTGCAATTTTGTTTTCAAGTTTACGTTATTAAGTTTGTTTTTTCCTGTGTTGTCAGTATAGTTTAAATATTAATATGCGAAAGTTATATTTAAGGCAATCGATTATTGTTATCAATACGGTATACATACTTATACATATATATTATATATACTTTAAAATATATACAAGTACTGAACTTTGTTCAAGAATAAAAGACAAATAGTATTGCAACTGATCTCTTTGTTTTGTATTTACAATTATGGAGCTATCTAAACGGTGTCAATTTTTAGGTTTTTCTTTATTGCTCCGTTAGAATGTTCATGTTGTGAGCAGTAATGATCAGAATAAAAGGTTTTTTCAACTTGTAACAATTCAATGCCATCGTCAAATTAAGCTCTGAAATCGCTTGTGGTGGGTTAATATTCTCATATTTAACTTATTTTGTATCACCTTTAATGATGCGCAAAATAGGCTCGAATTCGTTACATTTCAACAAATTTCAGAACGGAGTCAAAGCCCACTAACGAGCATCTAGGGACAAAAAACTGCAGATACTTTTTCACCCCTATTCTGCGTTTCGATTCTCCGTTTGGGGAATTCGATATTCTAAGTTTCTGTTCCGTTCATTTTTTTTTTTCGATTGTATGTATTCTGCTTCACGATCGTAACTAAGTTTTTCTAAGTTGTTAAAGTTGTGACGGATAATTTTTCGATTTTTTTTAGGTCAAAATATATTATTTGGCTAACATTTTTATTATATTATTTATCTTTATTAAATACAAAAATTTGCGTGAAAAAAAAACAAACATTATTGCCCATTTTTCTGTTTCTATTTCATATTCCTATGCTTTTGAGAACATATATAGTCTTCTTTTTCTCTCGATATTTTTTTTGAATATCTATTTGCGACCGAAACGTAGCAGAATGTGGCGAAGTAATCGAAAAGCAAAATAGAGGCGTTTATAAAGCCAAATAAAGGGTCCGCCATTTAACTTTTTTCAACTAGTGCTTATTTCGTGAACGGTAACACTTAGCTCATGTCTGATTTAACAGATAATTAGTTTTATCCTTCCGCTGAACGAATATAGAAAAAAAATCATCTTTTCAGATGAAGCTCATTTTGATCTTGGCGGGTATGTAAACAAGCAAAATTGTCGCATTTGGGGCACAGAAAACCCGTACGCATACATTGAAAAGCCGATACACCCAAGACGAGTCACTGTTTGGTGCGGATTTTGGTCCAGAGACATAATTGGGCCATTTTTCTTTGAAAATGAGCAAGGAGTGGCCATTACAGTCAGTGGCGATCGTTATCGGGCCATGTTGAACGAATTTTTGTTCACAAAAATTGAAGAAGAGGATATTAGCAACATTTGGTTTCAACAGGACGGCGCTACGCAGCCGAAGCAGCAGCTACACAGCCGAAGCTACACTCGATGTGTTGCGCCCTGTTTTTGAAGATCGCATTATCAGCCGCAGAGCTGATGTCGTTTTGCCACCTCGGAGATGCGATTTGACACCGTTGGACTATTATTTGCGGGGTGCCGTCAAAGATAAGTGTTACGCCAACAAGCCAGAGACAATTGACGCTTTAAAGGACAATATTCGTAAAGCCATTGGTGAAATACAGCTGCACACAATCGATAATGTGCTTAAAAATCGGACCGATCGTGTAGGCTACTGCATGGCCAGCCGAGGCAGCCATTTCAATGAAATTATTTTCCATTATTAACCGGAAGGATTGTACTTTCAAGAAAAAAAAAATTTGATAAAATATTCAGTAGTTTTTTTATAGCATTTTCAAACAAAAAATTTATTTGGCGGACCCTTTATTAAAAAACCTGAACTAAAAGCAATCGAGAAATATGTTACGATCAGATGAATCTAAAATTAACCTCCAATGTACATTGTGGCTTTGGCAGAGTATGGTGATAGAAACAATGCTTTGGAAATGTATCTCAGGCCAAATAGCGTCGAGAAAAAACCAAAAAAAGAAAATACTTATGACGTGTCCAGCAATACATATGTACTTAAAAAAATTGAAACTACATTAAAAGCACCCAAATTTATTTTTTTAGTTTATTTTTCAAAAAGTGAAATATTTGAGAAAAAATTGTTTAGCCTTAAAGTAAGCACTTTCACAGAAGTGTAAACACGCATATGTATGTTAACGTAAGTACCCTGTAATTATGATGTGACGCTTAAGTTGAAATCATAAGAATTGAAAAGATTATTTAAAAAAATAAAAAAAATACACAAATAATCTGCTCTTAAAATGTAAATTGACAGAAAAGGAAACAAAATGCTTAAAAATACTTTCGATGAAAATGGCATATGAATTTATAATTGTTTATATGTGGGCCTAAACAGCCGATTCTTTTAGTTCTTCTGTTACTGTATCACAGGCAGCTGCTGCTGACATGCCAACACCCATGGCATTTAAAAGATTAGATACAGGGCCAGCACCACCAATTTGTGATTTATAACTATCCATCATATTTTTCAAAGTGTTCACATTGATATTAATGGGTTCAAAATCTTCAATATCATCAAAATCATCCTCTGCGGTGGCCTTAGAAGCAGAGCGTTTTGTTTTGCTTGTCTGTGGTGTAGAGAAAGTTTGACCTATTGTGGTTTTAGCCAATTCACGATCCATTTGATTCATATAGGCCCTAATATCGGCATCTATATGCTTCTCTGCATCTGCCATAGCAGCGAAATTTCGCTCCATATCATCTTCATCCTCATAATCACTCATTTCAGAATTAGAATCCCATTTGTCTTCAGGTATAACAAAATCTAAAAAGCTTTTAACTTGCGTGCTAATACTTTCATCTGCATCGGAGGTATTAATAGACTGATTTATATTAACCGGGTTCTTGCGACAAGCTTGACGCATAGAATTATTCTTTTTAACTTTTGCCTTAAAATCACTCCTCTTGGTAAAACGCCTTGCAGATGCAGTTTCATCTTCATCTGGCGTGCTGTCATCATCTGAATCTCTTTCAACACCCTCATAGCCAGATTGTTTTTCCAAAAACTCTGCTATATTTTTAGTAAATTCCTCGGCATTGATATCACCATTCGACTTGTAAAGCTTTTTGGGACCATAACGTTCTGCCAACATAGCATCCAACTGTTCAGCACTGACATTAAGCCAATCATCTGGATCACTTGGCTGCAAGACATGAGAAATATTTATAGAACGCAGAAAAAAAAACGAAAATAAATTTAAATTTACTTACCCTTAGATTGTTCTCTTCGTCTCTCAGTTCCTCTGCGTTTATATCTGAGACTTTTAGGAATTCCAATATTTCTTTACCCACCAGTGGTGCTGTACGAAAACGTGTTTGATTGTCTTTGAAAAATAGTTTTGCCTGTTCCAGCAAACGTTGATAATCAGCTGAGCCTTCAATATTTTCCCGGAAATAACCTTTAGACTGTAGACTTCTTACATATGCCTTCCAAGTGGCTGAGTTTTCTTCATCCTTAGCATCTTTAGCCTGTGATGCTAAAATTTCAAAACCACAAGCCAACTTTATACCCAACAAATCTTCTTTGTATTCCTCTGAGTTAGGACTGCCTGACAAATTCCAACCAATCTTACGATCAGGCACATAATTGCTATGCATTATCATGGCGTAGAGGCATTTTGTGAAACAAATATTTGTGCGCACACGTTGCTCGGGTGGAAAATAACGCATAGTGCGACAGGCTCTCATGTCTATGGGATCACGTTCACAAAAAGCTCGCACTGCAGCTGCTACCAACGATGGTTGTTTCTTTAAAATCATGGCCACACCCAAAGGCAAACGCACAATCTGATGATGCAAATTAGGATTATCAAGCGTTACGAATTCCTTTGTTCTTTCTTCAATACAACCTTGTATTTCTTTTGAGGCCTTATACAGGGTCGGATTATTTTGTATTTTCGAAACAGCCGTTGCCACTGACATTGTTTTACAAGTATTTGAAGGTGAATTCTGTACCAAATGCATACTACCACCAGCTAAATAGACTCTCTGCTCACAAGTATCGGGATTTGCCCATTTGGGTAAAACATCAGCCGCTTCTATTAATAAAAATTCTCCATCCGCATCTATAACTCTCACAGTGATTTTGGGCAATTCTTGGGTTAATTTCATCAAGAGAAACACTATAAACCATTCATCGACTATATTATCACCGTAATGGGTAACACCATGCAAGTGAGGTGGTAACAATTCTATTGAGCGATACAAAAAAAAGCATAAAAGGAATACATTTTCCCAAACGTACTAATACAAAAACACACATGTACATATATAAAGAATAATGTTATTTTATGAATGAATGATATTAATAGAATAGAAAAAAAAGAATAATCGAATTGTAAATCGCAATGAGAAAAAGCAGCACATCTCTTTGAATGAAAGCTATAAATAAGAATTTTGTTGATGGTTGTGTAGAGGGAAAACCTACTATATATTATGTTTAGATTTCCCTATGACGTGTATTTGTTTTATTAAAATTATTTTGTTAGCACTTCAATAATTTAAAATCCATTTTTATTAATAGACAAAGAGATATAAGGGGCATATATAGGTATGTATTGTATTATTTTTGCATTCTTTAAGTTGAGAAAGTAGCTCATGATATGTAGCCTAACGAATGTTTTTAGCATTGAATTTAATATGTAGCTCTATAAGCTACAACAGTCTAAATGAAATTTCGTGTACGTTGTGTAGGATGTCATTCTATAATTTTTATTGTTTTTTTTTTAATGAAAACTATAAATAAGAATTTTGTTGATTGTTGTGTAGAGGGAAAACCTACTATATAATTATGTTTAGATTTCCCTATGACGTTTATTTGTTTTATTAAAATTATTTTGTTAGCACTTCAATAATTTAAAATCCATTTTTATTAATAGACAAAGAGATATAAGGGCATATATAGGTATGTATTGTATTATTTTTGCATTCTTTAAGTTCAGAAAATAGCTCATGATATGTAGCCTAACGAATATTTTTAGCATTGAATTTAATATGTAGCTTTACAGGCACTACAGCAGTAGTGCACGTTGTGTAGGATCTCATTCTCTAATTTTTATTGTTTTTTTTAATTATTTGATGAATTATTTATTTTTGTTCTTAAAAATTTAACTTTTACCCTGTAAGGTAAGTTTTGTCAGGTGTTTCTTATAGTCCATACTTTGCCCCATCTGATTACCATTTATTCCGATCGGTGCAGAACATTCTCACTGAAATATGTTTCACTTTAAAACAGAGCGTCCAAAATTGGCTTGGTTCGTTCTTTACCTCAAAAAATTATCAGTTTTTTTGGCCTAGAATCTACATATTGGCAAGAAAGATATTTTTAAGTTGTACACCCGTTAGTTCGCTCGGCCCTTGTGGAATTGGCAATTTTTTTAGTCATTCCTTTGTCTCAACCATACATTCTGCAGATATTATTATAAGAATGTAGGTACTAATTAATTAAATAAATTAAAATATCTATACTAACCAGATGTACTTATATCGATTTACTATATATAAAACAGAATTTCATTATTTATACACATGTATATCACGTATAATATCAGATACATATTCTACATGCATACACCCCATCCATAATATAAAGTTGAACTAATTCAATATTTTTTTTTAACTAAAATACGTTAAAACATTTAAAACTTCATGTTTTGTCTTTTCACACATCACTTCATCATAAATGACATCTTCTGCTGTGTTACCATCATCACCCCCAACCATGCAACTCGTCGTGGTAGCTAAACCCTATTTCTTCTACGTTGTATTCTAAAAACTATTCAATAGGTAACACATCTAAGTACACATTGTTTTCAAAGCATACAAGAGATGTATGCCAAAGCAAAAGCAAATATACCAAACAGGCATACACTATAATGACCCGTACATGAAATGGGTATAAAGCGTATGTGTAAGTGTTTGTATGCAAACAAAAGTCATTAACAATGATGATGATAATGATGTTGGTGTTGGTAATGATTTCTTTCTTACCTTCTGGTTGTACATTTTTGCTACTATTTGTTGCCTTCTCCTTTGCTGCTGTTGTTGTTGACTCATCATTTAATAACATCTCCTGTTTTGTACATGTACGTATGCATAATTGAAATTCATCTTTATGCCATATATATTGACGTTCCTTAATGAGTTTTTCACACAACTTCATACACTGTCCCCTTAAATCTTCCAATTGTTTGCGCAACTCTTGTTCATCCTGACTACTATCAACATTTTGTGGAAATATAAAATATTCCACATAATCATCTTCTCGTACAAATTCCAAATTGGCACCAAAAATTTTATCCATTTTAATTGATAATTTATTCGAGGAAATATATTACTTGGCTACCTGACTGCTGCTTACTGAAGACTGGCTGGTGGGGTAGTCTGTTGAATGAGCAGCACAACAATACTTGAGGGAAAACACGTTTCTTTTGTTTGTGTTTTATTATCAGTTAATATTTGAATTTTGCAACTTTAAAGAATGTATTTAAGTTGCAGGCTTCGTTTCTTATTGTTTTATATAATTTTTTAATACTAATTTTTCTGTTAATTGTTCAAAAAACAAAAGCAGAATAAATTTTTCTTTTGTTTCCCTTTTTAATTAGGGATGATGATTTTCTTATTAACCGTGATGTGTTTACATTAATAAGTGTAATCGATAGACATATGATGCCGAGTTGTATAGAAAAGTAGTAAAAATTGTAGATTGGAAATTTTCTAATGGTCATCAATTTTAAAATTTACATGTATGGAAATATATTTAATTAAAGACTAATGACAATACTTCGAATTATTCAACTATTGATAGAAAATTATTTTAAACACATTTTACAGTAATATATACATATTGGCTTCCCACTAAGCATCCAGTTAATTTATATGATTAATCTACTATGGTTCGCCTACATCTAATTGTGTGTAGTAGTGAAGATCCTTGCTAAGTGTTGGTGATCCGTACTTAGCATTGCAATTTTTTCCCAGAATGTGGCGTTCTCCTAATCAATAGTCTGATGTTTATCATCATCGCCTGATGTAAGCTGTAAGGTCAGAGGGAGTCTTTAGATGGATTTGTCTGGAGAGAGATTGAAGTATTTTTATATTAAGCAGTCGAAACCGCAATTAAATTTTTTCTTCATGCTCTCAGGATTCGAACCTGGATTATTCGTGTTGTATGCCAGCGACTAACCACTCATCACGCCAACCCACAGTTATAATAGGACGTATAGTTATAAAAATGAAAAACAAATTATCCGCCCAATAACATCCTACCTCTAGCTAAAGGGAAGGTATAGTAACGGCCCTTAAATATTGTAAATATTGAAGAAATAAATATTTATACTAAAACAAATAATACCGAAAACGTCAAAAGTGACAACTTTTTTAAAATCTCTAAAAATCTCTTTTGAAATTTTGAGGTTTACTGTGTACTTCTTTTCTTAAAGTATCATTCAAATCAAAGTATTAAAACAACTTAACGGACTAGGTTTACCCGCCCGGCGTTACCCGAAAAATCCATAAATGTAAGTATATTTATTTTTTTCCATTACGCCTAAGACGACTTAGATTTTGTTGAAATTTTGAGCACAGAAACATAGGTCCAGCTAAGGCAGGTGTAAAAGGGTTAGGCTAGTTTAGGTGGTGGATACTCCAGAAGCATGGAGTCTCGTTTGGGCCGGAGATTTGTCCATTGTGATACTACAAGGATGGGAGCTAAGCCTGGGATGAAACAGTCTCCGTAGGAAACCATTTTGACTTAAAAATAAGTGTTGCAATTGCGGGATTCTTTATTTTGAAGGGTTCAGTCAAAGATAAAAAGAAATAGGAGGCCAAAAACTTCCGTCGCCTGACATATGGGGAAAGACAGTCATCTCCTCCTCCTCAGAACCACAGCTCCTGCAAAAATCATTCGCAAGAATGTCGAATCTCCGACATGCCTTCTAATTAGGCAATAGTCCGTGAAAATCGAAGTAATGAGGTAGATGGCCGTGCGATTTAAGGAAAAAAGACATCGGTCCAGCAAAGACTACCGATACCGCACGTGGCCTCCAACCTGGACCGGTGAATATCCGGCCTAACCGAAGCATTCGGAACCCCAATGTTAGATTCCCGTTCGAAATGCCGGCTTAGTACCTGCCCTAGCCAGTTCATAAGCAACGTAATTTCCCACGATATCTCTGTGTCCTGGAACCCATATAACAGTTACTTTGGAATGATCCGAGATTTCCATGAGAAACCTCCAGCATTCAAGAAGGAGGATAGACGTCGAGGTAATGCATGTAAGAGGCTTGATTGTAGCCTGGTTGTGCGAGTAAATCAGAAGATTTCCAGGGAATATCCTGTCACTCAACAGCCTTCAGTATGCTTGTGACTTTCGTCTGAAATATAATGCAGAGGCCAGGCAACCTATAAGACATTCTTCGGAAATGAAGCGCATGTTTTTTTCTTAAAACAAAGTTGCTTGTTTGTTAACATTCATAACATGGTACAAGAATATAAGGTAGCCTCGCAAAACCAGCTGGTTTTATTTACCTTTGTTTTGTTGTCCCGCTGAAACGTTAAATTTGTTTACGTTTATATCTGTTTATAAACAACCACTGTGTTTTACATAAATTTTAAAAATAATTATTTTTTAAAATTTTTTTTTACGTTTTTATAGTAATTTCTTAGAAAAAATATCAAAACGAACAAAACAAAAAAGTTAATTCTGATATTTTAGCGTACACGTATAACAATAAAATGCCTGTAGTTATGAGGCTACCTGATAAATTGTGCTATAATTCATCACCCTCTAAAATAAATGGACAAAAGTACATTATCAAAAGTTGTACTTTGAGTGGCTTGTAAGGGGTAAAGGAGAATTTTTTCATGGTCTATTCCCACGAAATAAATGGTTTTTACGGGAAACTAGATACAAAAGATAAGGTCTATAAGCTTTACACATGCATAAATTCCATTTTATCCCAATCTTATATGTATTGGTTCTACCTATTTGTCTATAAAGAAAAAGGTTATACAACGTTTGAAACGCCCGCTAATATATTTATTGAGATGTACGATAATAAGTATAATATATTATGGGAGGTGCCATGCCTACTCTTCCTGTGGACTTAATTTTTTAGCTTAATTTGCACCTTAGGCGAATACCATGTAAAAAGCTTGAAAACTCTATCTTATCTATCCATCTCTAGTGTAATTATAATTAAGATAAAATACTTGATCCCTACCAGTCTATGAAATTGTTTGATTTTGATTTACAAAATTCAATAAATAAAATGTATGTATGTATTTCAAACAATGAATCTCTTTTGAATGAAAGCACTTTTATATTCTTTTATTGAAGATATGAAATTTTATTTTATTGAAATTTTTTCTCTTTATCTTTTTATTAATAATATACATACAGTATAGTATTTCTTTAAATTCCATTGATTTTATTTAAAATTTTGAGAAAAAAGGACAAATTTATGTAAAATAAATGTAATATGTATATACAGAGAGGAGATTTTTGTTTTTTTGATATTAGATAAGAATAAATTTATTGTTTCTATCTATTTGGAAAAGAAATTCAAAACGAAATGAAAATTATAAAATGCTTCGTTTTATTTTACTTTAAATGTATTTCAATAATATTTACATGTATTTACGAGGACAGACAATGTAATGGGGTGGAGAGAGGAGAATGAATATATCACAAATTTAAGATTATTTTAAAAAATATATATATATATATGCAAGTGTAAACATGAAGATGTAATTATGTATTTTAAGATTTTTATGACACGTCGTAATACAGACAAGTGTAAGTTACAATAATAATAAAAAAATTTGTTTTTTAAGTAAAATCTTTTAAGAAATATTACTTTTTTTGATAGTGTGCTAAATATTATAAAAAGTGTGTGGTGAATAAAACGTAAAAAACAATGGTAATAAAATAGAGTTAGAGTTGTGCTTTTAAATTGCATAAAATTTCGATAGTAAATCGAATAATAACAACAAAACCTTAACAATAATATAAAAACAAAATAAAATACATATTTATAATAAAAAAATATGACAAAACGTTTTCTTTTAGTTACTTGAGGTTTATATTGCCTATTTGTTATTTAATTTGTGTTTTTTGGCTCTTACTTGGAAAAATATTGCATACATTTTTGGTTTTTTTCTTGTTTAATTATTTTAAAATTTAAAATTGTTTCATTCACTATTTTTATATATTCAATTATTGGCCTAAAATTTATTTTAGTTTCATTTTAATATCTTTTTAACTTATTGCTTTAGCTATGGCATAAACATCACTTTTAGGATCCGGAGCCAGTGAACTCCAGGTTGTTTCTTTACACAGGGGTAGTTTTTCTAAAGCTGCCGTTGTTAATCTTGTAGCTGCTTGATTGATAGCACACGTTTCTCGGATATGGAAAAATTTCCCCGTTAAATCGTCTATCCATTCATAGAGTTTCTCACCTGTCCTCAAAGCATTGTGGGCGGCTATTTTCTTCAATTGATCAACTTCTTCAAAACTGGGTATGTACTGTAGCCACTCTTGCGGTAAAACAAAATCGTCTGGCAGAGTAACACCATTTCCAGCATTGATTAAGCGTGCCCGTTCAACTTCAATGGGTTGGCCATTGTACAGGGCTAGCGGGGTAATGAGAAATTTTGTTTGGGCATAAATTGCTGAGCGTCCTATCAATTTGGCCGTCCATATACCAGGCGTTAATGGTAGCTTTAATAAGGCTTTAGAATAGTTTATGTTATCGGTTTGTGTATCTTCAACGTGCAATTCGTTAAAGTCTTGTAAACGACCCATAGGATCAATCCATAATAGAGTTAAGTTATATGAATGTGAAGTGTCTTTGGGCGATGAAGATGCTGAGCCCAAAAATGTAAACGTTAATACTAAATCTGTATAGGGACCTAAAAATTTTTGAAAATTTCTAGCTAGCTGCTCTTTTTGGTCATATTCGGCTGAGATTTCAAAGTTTCTTAAGCGTTTGGAGAATTTTGAGTTTTTAGCAAATTTTGCATATTGTAAAGGCCTTACGCGTGTCTCCAGTTCGTATATCGTATTATTTTGTGGCTCTCGCGTTTGATATCTTATCAGTAAACCTTTGTACTGATCATTGTGCATGTAATGTGTAAGTTCCAACACTTTGTGGCTCTCCGTATGCCATTGCCTACATAGTCGTCTCATTATACTTTCGGCTAAAGTTAAAGTTAAATCATCCTGTTTGGTTCTTTTATCCTCATAATGATAAAAGCTTTGCCAATAGGCTGGTAAATTCAAATAGTCTTGCGGATAAGCACCAAATAACCATTCCTCCAATTTCAAGAGTATAGCCTGATTTATAATGGGTTCAAATTTGCGGGCAAAATAAAGCATTTTATTCTCCGTATTCTGCAAACGCGACCAATCCTCGGGTTTAAAATCATTCGGACTACAACCACACCAATCCACAACATGTTTATATTGACATTTACAACCCAATTTACGTTTCCAGTTGGTCACATGCAAGTTATTATCAACATATGTGCCACAAAATTCTGAATTTCTTAAAACAGTATGGAAAAATGATTCAGCTGGCAACAATGTATGTTTAAATATAACCAAAAGGCCTTTTAATAACTCATCAGTATCTTTATTGCTTAAAACATATTCCACAAAAGGCCGTGATAAGCTTATCCAATCTGAGCCACCATCTATTTGTATACCAGTGGGTAGTTTACGATCGCCTATACGCCACATATGGGTATCACATTCCACAAATGTTTTATCTAAACCCTGTTTCTGTATAAACCGCTGAGTTTCGCGTCCATGACTTTTAACAAAATTACGATTACGATTAGCTGTTAAAAATTCTTCCAATTTTTCAAGTTTCTTTACAGGAAAATCACTTTCACTTAAATTAATAACAAAGTCCCATTGATATGATGATTTCAATAGATCATCCATGCATTGCATAAGCATAGTGAGCAATGAGGCACCACCCCAAATCGTAGAAAAACGTGTACGAGCCAAACGTATATTGGGAAATTTCGATTCTAATTCCAAAAGTTTGCGATATAAATAATCTTGACGCTGTAAAATAAAAAAATTGAATTACCATAAAAAAAAACTTGTTGAAAAGCTTTTCCAAATAACTGTAACTTGTTAACAACTGGTTACATTATTTTTTTTTAATAAATTACTACTTAATTATATTTAAGAACAGCTTTTTAGTGAACTAAATAAAAGCAATATAATTTAATAATTATCCTAAACTAGTTTTAATTATAATATTTTATGAATCTATGAGTACATATGTATGTATATGACTTAGAAACAGGAAACTTACTTTGTCCACATGTATATAATAGACATGTTGCGGTGCATACAGTGATTTTATTAAACGATGGACTTGTCGTAAAGCACGACCATTTAATGTTAATAAAAATGCAATTCTGATACGTTCTGTAGTGTCAGGTTTCACACTAGTCTCAGCAATTTGTGCTGAAAATTCTGCAAAAAAAACAAACATAAATAAAACGAAAAAGAAAAGAAAAAATAAAATATAATAAACGTTTAATTAATAGCATGTTTCAACAGTGTTTATTTTTCTTTGTTGTTATTTGTGGTTTAAGTATGAAGTAATAATGCAAATTTTCTGTTCAAACGAATTGTTTTGGTGATTGTACATTTTAAATACACTAGTCAACAGAAAATGAACAACTTTTTTTGTCAACATAAATTACTCAAGTAAATAGAAATTTGTTTCGCATAATGAATACCACAAGGTTCGAAATCTATGATTTCTTAGCATGGAGAACAAAACTGCATTATTCGATAATATTGAGTTTCAATATTTCACATTTGTCACAACAAAAAGTTTTTTACAGAATTTATTAACTGATAAATGAATGAATATAGTTGATCCTACTATTCAATAAACTTCTTGCATATCGTTAATTATTTCCACTATTTCCAATTTTCCGAAAATGTTAAATAAGAGTAAAAACTATATCTGTTGTTTAGTGTAATATTTTAAAATTACGTGTCTACAACATTAGACTTCAGTTTGGAAGGCATAATGGTTAATTAAAAAGTTTAATAACCTAATGGTAAAACGGTATACAAAACACGTTTAAGTTTGGTACAATAAAGTATTGCGGTTGAAAAAAATTCAAATAGAACAATATATATATATATATATATATATATATATATATATATATATATATATATATATATATATATATATATATTTTTTTTTTTTTTTGCAAAAACACGTTTAATAAATTAGCGTGAATTGCAAAAAGCAAAGTTTAATATTCAAATAATAAATTAAAAATATTTTTAGTTAACCTACATTTGTGCTACCTTTTGAAAAATGCTTGAACAGAATTTTTGTTTGGGTTTCAAATTTATTTTCAACATAATCTCCATAAACAGAACGAGTTTTTGCAGCAAAGTTCTGCAGTCAATAAGGAGTTTAATCTTTAAGTTATGCGATAGTTAAAAAAAGTAATGAGAAATAATGTCTGAAGTTCTGGAAAAGAAACATTTTTTGTAAAAAATAACCAAAGCGTAAGGATTGATATTTAGGATTTGACCACCTCCGAGTGTTTCTTGTTTTAAAAACTGAAGAGATTCATAAGATGACAGAAATTTGTAAGGATTAAGAAGATAAAGTCTGTATTGCTTAGGAGAGCCCAATGCTTTGCCAAAAAAGCTTTTCAGTAGTCGTATTCAATAATTCTACTGGCTGAAGCTAAATTTGCAAAGCTGCAGTGTTTAACAAAATTTACGGCACTAATTTTGGTAAAATCGCTAAACTTGCATTCTGTAAGCTTAGCTTATATATAATATTTTCACCCTAGCTCATTTTATATTATTATACTATTTCTTCCGTTCGGCCTTCATAGATTGTTGTTGTTTTTAAGGTCGCCGATTTGAAAGGTGTGCCATATTAAGAGTGTGCTGATAAAATTGGCACATTTTTCTCCTGTGTTAGCCTCTCTCAGCTCCCTATTGTACATATTTAGCCAGATCTGTCTGTATTTCAAATTCCAACAAAATTGGTTCAGTCGTTTAGGCACTTTATCCATAAACAAATTGAACAAACAAACAAATAGACTTACAGACATTTGAATTAATTATATCGCTTCATAAAACGAAAATTGCATTAACTAACCAACTTTTTTTACTGATTCTGATGCGTTTTATTGATCCAAATGTCGACAAAAAGTATTGGATTCCTTCGATCAAAATTTGCGATTTTATTAAAAAAACAAAAACAAACCGACCTTTCTACAAAAGCTATTATATGATAAATCCAAAAATTCATTTCTCACCGTAAAACAATGTTAAGTGTCAAAAGAATTAAGAGGTTTTACCGTTAAAAAACTATATTATTGAAGAAAAAATAACTAAATATGCCCCTATTGTCGTTCTAAACTCAATTAAGTTTGGTCTTATTCACCTATTGGGTTCGAATAAAAAATTATAGTGTATTGTTCGCATGATTTTTTTTTTACTAAAACTCAAAACGAATAACAAAGTAGAATAAAAAATAAATATTGTACTCACTTGCTATGCCCGTTTCATATATATTCATGGCATAATAGCCGCCACAGATCTCATGTTGATCACCTGAACATTTCATGTTACAGCTGGAATCAGCCAATTTGGCGGCATCCGTCGGCGGATCGGACCCACAAAAGCACTCTGAACCATATTGTACGCCAGCGTAGGGAAAACCAGATTGCAAACAAAGTTGAACACATTTATCTGGCGTGTTGGTAGATTTAAAATTTATAAAATAACCAGATAAAAGACGGAATTCCTTTTCGTCACGATAACAACCCAATTGAGTATTAGCGCTATGATTGCCACGCGGACAATGGCTAGGCAGGTGGGAGGCATAAAATTCACCAGCCTGTATGGCACAAGCTATTTGAGCGATATGTTGCCGACAGTCTTTAGTTTTGGCTCGTTGTAAGGCGGAAACGGCATCTTTAGATATTATATCACATGCTGGTGTAAAACCCAATTGTTTGGCAGAAATCAAAGAAGAGGTGGAGGAGGGAGATATAGCATCATAAGAAGCATCGCCTAAAGAGGATGAAGCTGATCTCTTTCTGGACAGTAGAGAAGCATTGGAAGAGTCTTCATCGTCGCTAGCGGAGTTATAATGGGCAACAGCAGGATTCTTTCGTTGCAAATTTATAGACGGCAGCTCAGCATTACTAATAGCGGGTATATCACTGAACGTAAAGGCGGGCAGATTTAAAGACTTGTAGGCTAAGAAAATCTGTATGGCAAATATAATGAGACCTACTAAAAAGAATATTTTATAGCGGCACAAAAGACGCCACACCAGACTCTCAGCCATTGTAAATTGAAATTGATATCGTCGTGCTGGTGCTGTTACTGCTGGTCGTCACAGTGTAGGCGGTTGTATCACGCACTTGTTTGAGAAGATTGTGCATAAACAGTGAAATATATTAAGAAAAATGGTCTGTTTTTTATTAATAATAACGCTGACAATGTAGTATACGTAAGATTTAACATGACAATTGTTGTTTAACAAACACTTCTAGATAGACGATCAAATAAATAAAACAAAAGTAATAAAATAACACAAAGGTTGGTTGGCTGGCTATTTAAGAGTTGGGCGGAGAAAAAACAAAAACTTGCGTCGTTCCTTTAATTCAGTTTAGGAATATATTTGCTCACAGAAAATTCACGTTTTAAGAGACATTTTTTAATCAGCTGCCTTATTTCATTTACACATTAATTAATTTATTTTAATTTTCTTATTGCAATTTAGGAAGCCAACCAGAATTCTGTAAAACTGCGCACAACCAGAAAAATTGCAGCTAATTTTGACAAGTTGTAGAATAACACAAGAACAGTGTTGGTAAATTTTCTAGAGTTACCAGTATCCTGTTTGCAAAAAAGAGTATAAAACAGCTGTTGAGTTATTGTGAATGACAGCTGTTATAAAATCTATTGTGAGTTAATAAATAACATTAAAAAGTATATAGAAAGAACACAACAATTGTAGCAGTTTTATAGAAATCAGTCTCAAGCATCTCAAATATTTGTCATATTTCGGGCAAAAGAAGAAACAACAAATTCTATTAAAATTCAAAATAAAGATGGTGGATCCAAACCGCAAAATAAATCGTCTGACCGACAAGGATCTCGAATTTCTTGAAGAATGTGAACGAGAATTTGGCCTGCGTTATACAGAAGAAGATCCCGAATTTATGGAGCACTGCTTGAAACCATTGGACGATCCGCCCATTGTAGAAAACTGGAATTTTGGTGGAGGAGGTGATAATGTTAGTCGTAATGATAGTGGCGGCCGGAATTATAATCGTGGTGGCAATCGGCATAGAAACTGGCGTGGACATTTAGGCGTCGGCGGAGGTAACCGCCACCATCAAAGAGATCGCAGTATTCGACCACGTAGAGGGTTCGGTAGTCGCGTAGGCGGTGGTGACTATCATAATCGTAGTGATCACCATAATGATTCCAATAACAGATATCCTATGCAGAGGCCTTCTTTTAATCAAAACAATAACCACACACCCATCAACGTTAGAAGGGACTACAATAATTTTGTAGCGGCTTCTAAAGACGAGTAAATTAGATTCGTGCAAAGAAAATAGAATTTTTTTATATTAAAAAACTTGATGTGACTAAATAAAAAGGACTGTTTTGTTTTAAATCCAATATTATATTTTCTATTCTATAGGTACTACATAATAAGTTATAAAGCCATTTTGAGAGATTTGAAATTGTTTGAGGCACAATTGCATGCGCATTTTAACTTTTCAAATATTTAAATCTTCATCGGGATCTTCATCATCAAAATCATCGGCAGCATCTGGCGTATAGATAATATTACTTTCTGTAGCCTCAACAGCTCTGAAATGTTAAGATAAATTTTAAAGTTATGTTTTAAAAATACGTAACAGTCGAAAACGAATTTTCCAACACTTTTTTCCCTGAGCACCTTGTAAAGTAAATTTACTCACTTTTCATATGGCATTTTCATAGCATTCCTAGCCACTATCTCTTCTTCATCCAGTTCTATTTTAAATGTACCCATTTGTTCAGTTTTCTTATCACCATCACCAACTTCTGCATTGCTAGATTTTGACACGTCTTCAATTTGTTTCATTTCAACTTTTAATTCTGATTTCGTTTTTAAATATGAGTAATGTTTAAACGTGACACCACCACCCGGTTTACATATCAACAGAGAAAGCTCTCTCTCCGATAAAATATGTAAAACTAAATCGGCAATATATTCACAAGCAGCTACTACGAATTGTACATGATCGTGTTGTAAATTTGGCAGTGCAATCCATAGAAAAGACCTTTTAACATATTCAGATTTCTTTAAGTTATTTAGGAACTGAAATATCGCAGATACTTTTTGATATGCCAAGAGGTCTGATAAAGAGGGCAGCACAACATTCCATAGTTTACCCTCGTCTTTAGGTTTTACACTGCAATCGTTGAGGAATTTTTCTAGAGTGGACGCATCGCTTAGGTCAGCTGTAACGGGTAGAATTTTGGTGGCGACATCTTCTCCCTGCTCTTTTAATAGCTGAGTGATGAACTTTTGGCAAATTCTCTCATGACCCAGTTCATCTGCAACAAATAAATTTGTCAATGGAATATTCAATAATATTTAGGTTTCAACTGTTAAATACCTTTTATGAGAACACATTTTTGTCTGGTAACAATTAAATTGGATAACATTTTTAAAATAATTTCTTTATATCGATAGTTAATCGTTTTTTTTTTTTTTTGTACTAAACTATTTTTCTGGTTGAGCTAGCAAATTTGTTTACAGCACGTTGCAATGTTTTTGTTTTTACAAAACTCAGCTGTTCATTCACAATAGTGTGGAACGTTAAGCAGGGGTAGGAATTCAGCATGTTATAGAGAGAAAAAATGCCAAATTACAGTAATTTTGATTTACCTGCCTTTATCTCAAGTGCACATTGCCTTTACACGACCAAAAATATTGTCTAGTGTCCTTATTTCTCTAAATTATGCACAAAATTATTTTTTAATGTACTTTTATAATATGTGTCTTATGTATTTAGAACTTTAAAACTTTTTCGTAGAAAAAACCACGATTATTTATTATTATTTATTACATTTATTGTTCAAATTTATTTCTTGAAATAATCACTAGATGCAAGAATCAATTTGTCATCTTTAAATTTTAAATCATTTGTTGATATTTGAACCAGTAGTATGCTAGGTAAGACACCCGCCTACCAACCAGAAGGTCTTCGGTTCAATACCAGGCCAGACCATCTTAAAACAGAAAAAAAACATTTTTTCGACAGCGGTATCACCTCATAACATTAGCTAGTAACTGGTTATGAGTATTACTACTATTGAAAACTTCTCTAAATGCATTTGCCGCTCGGAGCAGGCGTTAACCTGTAGGTCCCTTTCAATGAGTTTAAAAATAGAATATAGAATATATATATATATATATATATATATATATATATATATATATATATATATATATATATATATGGAGACTTCTCTCTACATATGTAATATAATATTTTGTCCTCTCCAAAAAATTAATAAGCATTACTTTATTACTTACTTTTACTTTTTTTTTTTTTGGAGAGGACAAAATATTGAATCAAAAAAATTCAAAAAGTTTTTTTTTTTTTTTTTTTTTTGTAAAACCAGCAGAAAAATATGAGAAAATGTACTCAAATTTTACTTACATTGTCTCATTTTTGCACCACACTGTATGAAATGCGCATAAAGATATAGAGCAACTGGGAATGAACTTGCACAAGCAGGCTTTGACGTTCAATCGAATGATGTAAAAATAATAGGTGAAAGAACCCACCCAAATTCAAAAAGTTCAGGTCGAATTTTAATGGCCACTTCAAAGTTAGTATTGAAACCGCCCAGAATGTATACTTATGTATAAGCAGCCTTATAGGGATTATAACTTGCCTTTGCGCTGTAGGTTCATATGCCCAGAGAATAATTATATTTGCAGAAGCTTGAGCTGTGTCACAGTCAGTATAAAAAGAACCTTACTATTGGATATAATATGCTTATTATTATTGTTTTGAATTGATGATATTTTGTTACAGAAAAATATAGCAACGTTTCTTTCACCAATTTGTTAGCTATTATAACACGTTCTATCATATCGATTGTTACGTTCATTCATTAATCCATTCATTCATAATTTTATCCTCTGTTTTATGAATGAATTGCTGTTTGGATGTTTCATGTAAAACAAAAATGAATGTAATAGATACAACAAGTGCGACCAAAAAATTTTCCATTTAAATGAATCCAACAAATTATTGAGGTGTGCAAGCAAGTATCACCACTAAAACAGTCGACCACTTGTTATTTGATACTTGGGTACTGTTCTTACATCTTTTGAAGTAGGCATATGGCATGGTGCCAACAAAAAAGTCGGAAATGAAACATAAAGAGACTGCAAAGAAAATACCAAGTGAATAGGAGAAGATTTGTTGATGCAGAAGATGCCAGATGGTGTTTTTCTTTAATCGCTTAAATATCATACATATGTATATAAAAAACAAATTTTATATTTTTCATTTCATTCTAAAATCGTTAGCATACATTTTGGGACCAGCGGTCTAAAATGTGTATGTATTTTTTTTCTACTATTCGCGATAGAATTAAAAATTAATAGAAACTTTTTCAACTTCAAAACAGCTTAAACATGATTAATATGGTATCACTTATTAACATACACAATAGAAATTGTACAGGCGTGGGTGGTGCGGCCTTGAAAACTTGTTGCTTAACAGGAAAGGCATAAAGAGAAAATGGTAAATATAATTGTAGTTGTATTGTAAGTCATCCCGTTAAATAGCAAGTAATAAAAGAGAGCAAGCATTTACGGCTATGTATTTATAGAGAAAACTGAGGTGGCCATGTAATGCAAATTTCCAAAGGATGTGTTTATCAATACAATGCTTCAATAAGAGGATACTTTTTATATGGCCGCTTTAATTTGCAAGAAAGTGTGCTTTTTTTAGAACAACAAAATTTGTGTGTACATATTTTGATTTGTACGTCATTTTCATAGATTCACACGCAGTTTAACACCGACTACGTTCAAAAGAAGTTCGAGGATTCTGCAAATTCTTTTGCGAAAGTAAAAAACAGAAAAAGATAAAATTAAAAGGGTTTAAATATGTTGCAAATATTTGGTAAGTACATATACTAATACATTAATAAAACAATTAACTTTTTCAATTGCGTTGTTTTTAACTGAATCAAAAGAAAAAAGTAGAAATACCTCTATGCATAATTGAATAATTTGCACTCTCTTTTTTATATGTTCCCATTATATGGCTTTTGTAGTTGTTTTTTCTTTTCAATTTTTTTAGTGGGAGTTGATATAGTAAAGCGAATTGTAGTTGTATGAGTTGTTAATGTGAATGTTCAAGTGTATGAGTGTATAGATGTATATGTTCTTAATGAAAGTATTTCCTTGCCTATGTTTCATAAGCAGCAATAAAGGAGCTTTGCATTTTTAAGGAATTTATTTATAGTTTTTTATTATTGTTAAAAAATCGTAATTATTCATTTTCAAAAGTTATTTATTCGCTTAATTATGATTGCAAAAATACATATGTAGGTATAATAGAATTTTGCAACTTTTTGCAAAATTCACTAACTTTCTTTTAAGTGAAATAACTATTGTGTTCTACCAACTGTTGTGGTAATTAAGTTCAATTTTCAGTTTTAAATATAATTAGGTAGTGATGGGTGTCCTAACTAATTAAGATATCACCTCATTCTACTGATTGTACTAATGCTAGAAAAACAGGTAGCGTGAAGAAGGAAGAAGAGAGTGGTATTTTTTGATATATAAATTAATTTGTATTGTAATCTTTACTGTAAGATTGTCTCACAAACGAGAGAAGTACGACTTGCCTCTGTAATGAGTTGCTCTATTCACTATAAAATTAACTACAAACAGAAAAATACATAAGTATGTATGTGATCTTTAGGATCAATTTTCGTCAGAATACTTTTTCTTGTAGTATGGATAGAACAGTTAAAACACATGCTACATTGCGACAATTCTCCAATGAATGAATAGAGTCAGTCAATAATGAGTGAGCATTAATGAGTTGTGCACCATTTTAGATCGGATAAATATTTAGAAGAGCAAAATATTTCTAGCAACGTTTCCAAAAAAAAAATGTATTTTCGATACTCGAAAAATGTGAACATCACAATGAAGTCTCATTCCCAGAGCATCAAACTCATCTGCCTTTTTAATATTTATGTACATTATTCACAGGCACAGATAACATGACAACTTCCTCGCCCTCAAAAAAGAACATTAGGTCTGTCGATCCCACTCAGAGATATTCAGTAGGTTACTTGTGAGTATATGCTATTCATATATCGTCTTTTTGACTCAAAACTCCAAGAGGCTCGGCCTACAATTAAGTTAATATGAGTGACAAATGTTCATGTCATCTGCAAAAAACTAGACAGGATTATCAGTAAGAAGGACAAGGTCGTTAGGAAAAATTATAAGCAAAAAATATATATCGGCTTTTTAATTCAAAACTCCAAGAGGCTCGGCCTACAATTAAATTAATATGAGTGACAAACGTTCATGTCATCTGCAAAAAACTAGACAGGATTACCAGTAAGAAGGACAAGGTCGTTAGGAAAAATTATAAGTAAAATAGAAGATAGAAAAGTAATTACATGCAGTGATTCAATAGTTTTATAGACTGTATGGTATGTGGCATTATAAATATTTTTGCTATAATGCGACAGACACTGAACGACAATTCTCATTTAAAAAAATTATGACCTAATAATTACTCCACTCCAAAATCCACATGAAACAGTTGCAAGAAACGGATGCCTTTGTTTTCAACAATCACAAGGTTCTTCTACACCATTAGAGTGAAAATGTGCTTTAAATAACTCCATGAAAGAATATAATGCAGTTGAAGTAGACGATTGGTTTAATTGATTCAAACTCTGTTATAATTTCAAACCAGTAAATATTGTATTACGAAATAAATAGACCTTCTTTTTAAAAAATTAACAATATTGTTTTAAGAATTGATTACTGTATCGAAAAAAAAATTGACTAACGTATGCAAAAAATAACGACTGGTAACAAAAAAGAAACAGTAAGAGTAAGAGTAAAATAATTAAAAATACACAGTAATTCCAAGTGATTTCGAAGTGAATGTTGGTACAACCCAAATAAAAAAGTCTTAACTGAGAAACTCAAATGTGAAAACAATTCAATTCTAAATTGCTAACATTGGCATGTAAAACGACAGACATTATAGCAACAATAACAATCAGAAAAAATAAATTCATATCTTTGTGTCTGTATTTGAATATCTCTTATAACAAATATCAGTAAAACTAAATACAAAAATAATCAATAAAGTTATAAACCGCTAAGCTCGACTATATAATACTCTACAAAACATTTTACTTTTTTGAAAGTTGAAGTTCTTTGTCAGTATGCTAAATTATGAATTGAATAAACTGTTACAGTAATTATAGAACTCAGAATGTTTATTGGATCCATCCTTTATCTCATTAAAGGTATCTACTTGAGAATTTGTTAAGTTTCACCGAAATTTTTATTAAATAATGAACTGATTTTTCGTAAAATTTTAAATTATCGTTACAACTTTTCGCAAATAACTTGTATGGCAAATACCAAATTTAATAAAATGTTGAAGCTATCAAAATCTGGGCTTAAATTTGTCTTTTTTTTTTAATAAACTTGCAATTAATCGTTCGGAACTAATATTTTTTTAGAAAAAAGATAGCTTAGCCAGGGAATCCATCAATATGAGAAAAATTTATTTTTTTCCCGATTCTATCCTTTTTTGCCACATATAAAGAAAATGCTAAGACATTCATTGAAGTTACCCGCTGATATACATATAGCCCATAAAATCTGCGTTCACCTTAATTTTTTTATAAATTACATATATAAATAAACATCATAAGTGTTGAGTTTGAATACAAATTTGTTCATTAATATACATATATTATTGAAAGTATGTATGTACTTAAAGCAGCTGTAAAAATAACCAAAAAATTATATTAATTTTAATGTTTGTATTAAATATAATATCGTTCAATATAACTGTATAATTTAGCAGTAATTAAGTCAGAAATTAATGAATTTGTTATAACAATGAATTGCAAAGAATCCGCTTAATAACTTTTTTTTGCTGATGGATTAAAATAGTTTTCCTCCGTAGTTAGAGTAAAAATTTTTTGCAACCGCATGCTGAAACAAACCTTTGTTAAAAAGCAAGACATCTGTAAATTTTCTATTATTTTGCGGTATTATTCCGTTAAATGGTTTGCTGTCTTCTTTTAAGACATCCGGAATTCTTAAAATATTTACGTTATGCTATACATAACGATAAGGGATTCTGAATGCCACTACAAGTAAATACAACCATAAAAAAGTTTGCGTTTAGTCTTAAAAGAAATTATATAAGTTCTTAGGAATATAACAAAATTCTAAATTTAATACTTTGGTGCGTAGCCTAATATTTACTTTGTATGGGAGATATCATGCCTACTTATCCGATTTTGTCAACTTTTTTACTGATCTATTTGGACCGGATTTAGTTACCGTTTAGAAAATATAGACAAATAAATAATTATATGTCCGTGGTATCGCCCATTTAAAAAAAGACATTCAAAGGCATGTATTAGTTTGTAAATCGGTTAAGTAGTTCTCGAGTTATTATTATATTACGAACATAGGACAACTTATTTGTATATACATATATATGTAGATTTAATTTACTTAACGAAATCGAATGAGTCATTTCAAAGACATTATAAGATGCATGAAGCAGCCTCTTCAAAAATCTTACATTTTAGAAAAAAAAAATTCTAAAAAGAACTTATCCATAGAATCTGGAATGCTGACAATTTTTGAAGTTAGGCGACCATAGCGTAAAAAAATAATATAGTGGTTATCCAAGGTCAGAAAATTTTGTAATTATTAATGGTTATTTAAATTTATAAGCTGATTTATAGTCTTAAAAAATAACGTAAATAGTAGATGCATACATATGTACCAAGAATTCGGGTTATAATTATTTAAAAACTGCTCTAGATTGTTTGTTTATAAGCTTATCTTGAGCAGATGGACAGAGAATTTTTAAGTGAATCGCTATAATATAAAAGTGGTATGGTGTTACAAATCAACAGTACAAATACTATACTTCGTCTAACATCTATAGTGGTATGGGGTATAAACATTCACTTTTTCTCTCCCTCTCCTGATAAATAATTCACTTCTCATTTATTTCACTTTTTATTATTTTTTTTTGTATCAAAAAGAACTGTGTGTCCAAATAAGTCTTTTACTTGCGGTGGTTTTAAGCGGTTGTCGAATTTTTGTTTGGTTGATATTCGTAAAATAATTCTATAAAAAAAGAAACTTGTTGTTATAAGTATATTAAAAAAAAAATAATAATAATATTACTTATAAGATCTCTTCAAATAATTAACTAAATTTTTTTCTATATATTTATACAAGCAGCCATCTTTCAAGGTAAGTGGAAATGAAAATTATAAAAAATACAAAAAAAAATTGCAAAAAAAGCCAACATATTGTTAATTATTTGTGGATATTTTCTACAATAATGTATTATGATTTTATTTGTTTTTTAATACATTTCACTCACGCTATCGCAATCGAAACGATAAAAAGAACTTTTTTTAAAATTGATAAAAAAAATACATTCGTTTGTGTGTGTGCGTGCGTGTGACTTTTGTTTGTTTAAGAGAATTTCTCTTTCTATGTACCTATTTTCTCTTAATTTGTATATCTTTAAATTGCTTGTTGACGTCAAAAATTTTTGTTGGCAATAACCATTACAAGTAGTTGTTATTATTATTGTTGTTGTTTTTGATATCAACAACATCATCAGAAAACATATGTTTTATGACATAAACACACACACACACATACACTCATATACATATATATATATATTTTTTTTTTAATAGGAATTATACTATTAGGATGACTGTTTTAAAAGTTTTTGGCAATTTTTAATGACAAAATTCCAAATATTTACGAGTATATTATAATTAAATAAAATACATATGGGCAAAATAAAATGTTTTTTTTTTTTGCAATATTCCCTGAAATCCAAGTAGGTTTCTTTTGTAGTTTCGGCTTTTGTTCAATAGATGGCAAAACACTCAAAATCCAATGCCACAATTCCGACAAAATTTTGTATATCATATATCTTCCATGAAACGTACCCGGTAGCGAACGTGATGGTGAATCAAAGTTATAAGCGTTGGCAATGGTAAAGCATCAATGACTGACAATGAATTTTCTTTGGTTCCATACGTGGCTTTTTAAGTAATTCCCTAAATTTTCACAGGTGACAGAGGTAGATTTTGTCTTGCAGACGACCATTTAATAGTGAGTCCTAGCAAACAACATCACCAGCAATCATTAATGCTTTATTCATTAAATCATGCATTGCTTAGCATGTAGTCGACTCATAACAGACCATGTTATATTTCAGCTCTCTTTAGTATGGTGGCATTCAATGACGTTGTCCCTTTGTTTGTGCCATTGTCACGAGGATTCACCACTAAAATTTTTCATTTATGATTATTTCATAGGAATTTTGACATGATATTGATATTGTAGTGCATACAGTTCAGGGTACATTTGGTATCGATATTCGTTATTTAGGACAACAAGTTCGTATGTCATGGGAAGAATCTTTCTCTCGAAAACCCCTAGAATTGATATTGATATTGTGACGATGATAAAACGATGCATATATTATAGTGAAAATGTCGCTCAAATACACCACCTAGCAAGAAGGGTTTCTGTGTTATTTTACTTCTGTAGGATATTCATATGTATAGATGGGAAGAGTTAAAAAATAAAGAAAAAAAGAGTCGAAAAACTGATTCAGGGATTTTAACAAAACTTTGTACTTTACTTTTATGGAACGTGAATAGTGTTTTTGCGCTTAACCGCCTCAATGTCGGGATATAGTGCATATGGTTGAGGGTACATTTGGTATCGATATTCGTTATTTAAGACAACAAGTCCGTATGTCATGGGGAAAATCTTTCTCTCAAAAATTCCTAGAATCGCCTCATCAGCCTGTGTCGTCACCCACGATTCGACACCATACAGCAAAACTGGTAAAATTAACATCTTGTAGATATGGAGTTTTGTTCTTTCACTCAAGTCATTTGTTTGCAAGCAGGATTCTCCTTTTTACTTTCGGGCTTACATTATTGTTTCTGTGCATGTTGGAACCAAGATAAACGCAGTTTCCACAACTTCAATTTTAAAGTTATTTACATATGGCTAATGATGGTCCAAGGCGCATGATCTGTTTGTATGTGAAAACCATTAACTTCGTCTTGCACTCATTCACCATCAAACCCGCTTTAACTGACTCTTTCTCAATTCTGGAGAATACTGACGTGACTTCTCGTAAATTCCGGCGCATTATGTTGATATTATCGGCATATGCGAGAAGCATGTGACTCTTGTTGTAAATTGTGCCGCTGGTATTCATCGCAGCGATAGACCGTCTCCCTGTCTGAGTTCTCTTTTTGTTACAAACGGCTCCGAGAGGTTTTTGTCTATTTTCACTGAGGACTTTGTATCTGAGCGTTATTCTACACAGTGGTATTAGCTTGGCGGGTATTTCGAACTCAGACATCGTCTACCGACGATAGGTTTCGAGAAGACTTATACCACGGTAGTCGGGGCATATGCTGGGATAACCTTTCTTATAAATAAGACAGAGTACTCCGAGGCTGCAATCCGAGGACATGACTTCTATCGATCAAATTGTGCACAGCAGCTCGTCGCCATCAAATTTTAGAGCTCTGAGGTTATTGCCACCCGCAGCTCTATTATTCGCCTTTTTCACCTCATCCTGGCTGGGAGATAAGCAGACTACTTGATTGGGTGTCGCCATCGTCAGCGTCCTCTCCCATAACCAACTTGAAAAAGTGGTGTCTCCGAATCCTCTGTACACCTTCCTTATCTATATCGGACAAGGTTAAAAAACAGACTTTATATGATATTTAAAAGCAGAGTAGGAAAAGTGCTAGAATTGAATTCGTTCGTAAAAAACGATTCTATTTCAAAGCCGAATTTTAAAAGAATTTAAAATCGACTTGTGAGAAGAATCAAAAACAAAAGAATTTAAAAATAAAATTTGGAACTTAAACCGAGTTCCGAGAAATTCTTTTTAGTAAATGTTGTTTGTGTAATATAAAACATGCATGTTTGTGATATTTATTGGTCGCTGCACACAAAATATACATACATACACACACACACAAACAACATGCACTGAAATGAAATGAACGTTTTCAATTCGTGTTTGCTTATTTTTGATTCGTTCGCAATATAAGATTCGTGCTGACGAGTTGAAGAACAAAACTCGTAAGCACAAATTATAAAAATTTGAAATTGCTCACGAGTCTAGCAATATACATTTTGAGAAAAAAAAAAATATGATTCGTGCTTACGAATGTAAAAATAAAACTGACGAGCACGAATCATCAAACGAGCGAACCAAAGAAAATTCTGCTCATGAGCTGAGTTTTTACGTACTATGCCTTAAAGATCTATCTATTGAATGGATAAGTTTGGAATATATAATTAGTTTTATAGGTTTTTCTTTGAATTCGCAATAATTCGCAGTGACTCCAACATCTTTATATGCATGTGTATTATATCCAAATAGTAAAAAATGTATTTAAATAAATTAAGAATTACTTCATAAAGTTTAGTTTTTTTTTTTTTGAGGTGAGAAGCGTGAATATTTAAAGAGTGAATTACATTTACTGCTTTTTATTACTTACTACTATTGTTCAAACAGTTTTGTTATTTTTTCGAATGTTAAATCGCAATTATTTTAAATTATTTAAATTCTATGACACATAAAACAAAATAATCGTAATTTTCTATAATATCTCAACTCAATTAAAAGTTAATCAAAAGCTTTTAATGAATCATACAGTCTATTTTATTAAAAATAAAATACGTAATTAATTTTAGATGGACCGACAGTGTTAATCATGGACAAAGCTTTATGCAAAGATTCGTTACAAATTTATTTTTTTTATAGCTTTTTTTTTAATAAGTCTTATAAAAAAGAGGAATATTTTACGTTAAAAATGCAAGAAAAAGGTTTTTTTTAATAAGTACATAAACACATAGGCTACAGCTGGAATTACATAAATCGCCTTGGTGGTATATACATACATATAAAAGATAAGTTTTTAAGATTAATGCATACGTACTGTATGTATATTAAGATTTTAAAAATGAATTTGTATTAATTTTACTCTATTGCAAAATAAAAACGTTTCATATTTCTCCAATATAGAGAAAAAACAAATTTCAAAATAAAAATGTAAATTTCATTTGAGCTAAAGTTCATTGCACTTTTGTATTTAATCATATTTGCTCAGTGCGATTGCAATTAAAACCCATTAAAATAATAAATCCATAAAAGTACAATCATTATATGTATTTGAGTACAATTGCATAAAAGTACATTGTGATATGCAAAAAAAAAAAAATGAAGAAAAGGAAATTGTATACCAAAATTTAATAATCATACACTAAACATCTAAAATGCATTTTGTAAAATAAAAAAAAAATAAAAAAAATTTTATCGCTACTTTTGACCTACAAAGGTTTAAAAAAAAATTCTACACTTTATTTGCTTTACAAATATTTTCCAAACATTGCAATATATTTATAAAAAGAAATATAAATTTATTAAAAATTTTAATTTCCATAATCCTGTACCAAATTTATTTCAATGTCAAGAATAATAAGTGACACCTATAATAACTGACACCTATGTTGCACTTTGTTGCTCTTTCTTTTTTGGATTAATTTTTTACAAATTTTTTGCCTTAAAAAATCTGCGATATATCTTATTTTTTGACGACGTTTTATGGCAAAGAACAAAAGAAGTTCAACATTTTTTGTCAGAAAAGAAAACGCCATTATTTTGTCCGTTTTCTCCCGATTTTAACCTCTTCTGGTCCCAATTTGAAAGCTAGATTTATATGTTAAAAACATTTAAATTGGTAGCTAAAAAGTATGTCAAGCTCATATAATCTAATTTGGTTCATGCAGTAATTTCCTGAGTTTTTTTCTTTCTTTTTTCTACCTACACAGGATTGAATGAACTAAAACGTGCAAGATTGGATACATTGACTTTTTTCATTAAATTGCCTAAAACTTAACACCACACTAGTGAATTCCATTTTGTTATCTTCTCTTATTCCTCTACTCATTATTTTAAACCAAAAGTCGAATTACTTTTCTTAATATTTTTGGGTTTTACTGCGCTTCTAATTCAAACTTCATTGGAATGTAGCCAATTCTGTTTACCCTGCTTACTCGGTGACGTATTTGAGCGACATTGTCACTATAATACTTTCATCGATGAATCAAAGCCACAAAGTCAATACCAAATGGAACTTTGTATGGAATTATCATAAATGAAAAATTTCATTGGTGAGTACTGATGACAATGGTACAAATAAAAATAAAGGGATTTATGTATGACAACGTCGTTGAATGTCACCATACTAAAGAACGCTGAAATTTAGCTGCATTGTCTGTTATGAATCGACTATATTTTGAAATTTAGAGACATTATCTGTTATGAGTCGACTACATGCTGAATGATGCTGGATATTGTTTGCTACACTTTCTCGTTAACGAATAAAAGCACTAATGAGTCTTGTTGATATTATCTGTTAGCACTTACTAATACATGGACGGCTGTAGGACAAGATCAACTTCTTTCATCTATGAAAAATTGGACAATTACCTTAAAAATTCATATATGACACCAAAGAAAATTCGTTATTAGTAAGATGATTGACTATGACATTCGCCATTGAAGCCCTATTAGAAACCGTTTTTTTTTTTTTATCAATGTTTCGAATAATCCTAAAAACGGTTGTTTTCAAAATTCCTCTTTTTTTAACATGCCACTTTAGAATTTAATTACACTATAGGTCAGAGTTTAAAAACCCATAATATTGTAAGTTAACCTCTACGTACCAAGAAAAACTTTAACAAAATATGGCTAAAGGCTTCCAACACTAAAATATCTAAATAAAGATCCGTTACGAGTTTTTATAGCCAAAGCTTAATATATACATTCTTGAGTTATTAAGGGTAGGAAATAACATTAAGTTCAGCCTAAATATGCCATTGTAGAGTCCCATAAAGTTGATTGACTTTTATTTAACTATACGAAGAAAAAAAAAATGCAACTAAATAGTCGACTGTATCGTATATTGCACGAACATTCTTAACACCGTTTGCAAGAACATTCATTATTTATTCATTATTATTGTCTGTTAAATTTTTCCAACCCCCCTTTACCTCTGTCATAAAAATATGGTCAGGTATTACCTCAGCGTGTCATTCAACAGTCGTAATATTATGACCGTTTATTGCTATTTTATTAATATGAAATTTTTTTCTCTACAATAAAACAATTTTTTTTATAAGTATGACCGTTTTTAATCATGACAGTATGGTGTGCGATGGTGCTGATGACAATGGCGATGACGATGTTTAAGTCCCAATTATTATATTTTATCGCATGGAACGCATGTAAATGCTGAAAAAAATTAAGAAAAATAGTATGAGAATTTTTATACAATTTAAACTGAGTGTTTGTTAATTATTAACTTTTGCCAAGTTTCTATTTTTTATTTTATAAAATTAACATAAAAATACGTTAATTAAAGATTAAATAGAAGTTGCCAACTTGTTAGAAAAACATGTTTAATGGGTTTCGTAAGAATATGAATACCATAAGCTTGCAAAATAAATAACTTATTTCGGTGTGGAATTCTATCAAATTCTGTCATAACTTTAAAAAAAGAAAGAAAAAGAAAGAACCATCAGAGTATCTAAGCGTATGTTTTAAAATCGATAAACTGTAACCAACTCTACGCAATTGTTCGACCTTTTGGGGAGGACGGTAATCTACCTGACATACTTACTGTGGGTGTGGTGATAAATATGTCGAAAAAGGGAGACCTTACAAACCCTAATAATAGCAGGCATTACGCTACTTTGCATAATACGCAAGGTCATAGCTCAAATTATTTCCAAGATAATCTGCGCAAGACTAACTTCAGTATTGAAATAGGAGCAAGTTGGATTCAGACAACAAAAGTTCACTTTAAATCATGTCCAGAACAATCTGTGAAATGGCGGTCGCCAGTATATTTTTGTACGTTGTCATATAAGTCAGATCCACTTAAAGCAATTCAACTCGTTAGGGATGCATATTGCAGCGTTAGACTTGGCAAGCTGTTAAGCTGATCGGTAGAATTGGGAATTGTAATCCGCTGCAATTTAATATAGTTTTAGACACGATCCTTGAGAGGGGGATAACATGGGGACTGCAGAGCCGGTGGAATGACCTCGATTATGCGGATGAAATCCGTCTCCTGGTCTATAGAGTTTCAGACTTTGCGACAAATTTACGTAACGTACCGCAGGCAGCGGAAGTGACAGGTTTGAGAATAAATGTTTCGAAGGCTAAAACTCTCCGTATTAGTGCGACGTCTCGGGAATTATTTGTTATTGGCGCTGAAGAAATTCAGGACGTTCGTCAATTGTGCTACCTGAGGAAAATTATATCCGTAAACGGAGGTTCGAATGAGGATATGGAGAACCGTTTGCAAAAAGCTTGTCAAGCATTTGGCCGTCTAAGATCAATTTGGAAATCATATTATCGTTACGTACAAAAATTGCTATATTCAAGGCCAACTGTATTGTATTGTTGCAAAACGTGGAACGCTACCACTCGCGACGTGAATATGTTACAAGTTTTCGTGAACCGCAATTTGCGCAGACAACTGTGTTTAATCATATGTTTTGCCGTAGAAAAGAACAGGAATCATTATCGATTGAGATAAAGAGGTGCAAATGCGGTGAATAAGTCACGATTTTAGTAGACAACCGACCGAATAACGACAAACTGATGCCAAACCGAACAGATGCGACAAGAGTTGGAGAGAAGTGAAGGCATCAGCATAAAACAGCGAGTTGTTGAGGAAATTTATAGAGGTCCTGTGCCCCTTTTAGCATCGATTACATGTATAATTTCCACGATAACACAAGTAGAATAAAGGGGACTTCTCTTAATCAATGAGTTGACCTCGATTCTAATTTTTTAGACTCATTGAAAGTTTAACGCCGGCTCCGAATGGCGAATGCATTAGTCAGAGAAGTTTTTTTTTTTCATAACCAGTTGCTAGCAATGTTATGAGGTGATACCACTGTGAAAAGTTTCAGCAGGTCTCTCCTCGTGTGTGAGAGACTTCTAAGTTACCTAAGATTTTTGTTGAACGGCTATTGTTCTTTGACAATTTTAACGGTCTGGCATGGATTGCCATTTTACTGAATGACGACTTATTTTTTCGGATAAGGCTTTATGCCTCCAAAAGAAGTTCTGTACGTTAGCAATTAATATAATCACATAATTTGTTTAACTTAACATATATTCTGCGAAAGATATTGATATTGATGAAATTAAATGATGAGAATGGTAAGGTATTATTATTTTAAAAATTACGGAAAAAAAACCGTAAAATTTTTACTGAACCGATTCAATTTTTTTTTTGTACACTGTCGGATATACTTAGGGTTGACAGATTCAACCAAGGCGAATTTAATAAGGTGGTCTTAAATTGAAAATGAATACAACACTGTAAAAGAAAATTTCAGTGTGTCAATATAATGCAACACTGTAGTAGGCAAAAAGCTGTAGTATCAAAAATATTTGTTGTCAACAAAATACAGAATGTTTGTGTTTTTTGACATATGCGAATGTAACAGCTGTTGCTTACGTAGTAAAATATGACCACCTTATTGAATTCACCTTGGATTCAACACTGCAGAATTCTTGACATTTATAAAAAATGTATTGAATTTGAAAAAAAATCTTAACAGCAAAAATGTTGGTGTTCGAAAAACTTCGGTTACAAATTATCGGTGAATGGCTTTAAAAATATCCCGGGTAATATTAATTGCATCAGGCAAGACTGTAGCTGATTTGATAGGTCCGAATGATTTCTGGCGATGAAAAGTGGATCACGTACGACAATAATGTGAAAAGATCATGGACGAAGCCAGGTGTAGCTTCGTAAACGGTGTCAAAGCCAGAATAGACATCAAGAAATGTAATGCTGTTCCTCTGGTGGGATTGTCAATATTGTCAAACGATTGGTTATGATCTCGACTGTCGATATTTAACATAAAAAAAATATGTTTTAAAAAATCTTGACAAACCATATTTTTTCTTTATTCTTGATAAGCTTCAAAAATTCTTGTAAATCAAGCGAAGTCAAGGCCATTTGACAAGCCTAGCTGTACTAGAGATGTAAAGAAATTGAAATATGCATAGTATATATCGTCACCTAAAATCCAAAGGCCGTGAACGACAAAAAATCAAAATCGCTTTTTTATTGATTATGATGTAATTAGCCAAAATACATCATAATCAATAAATAAATGAATGGTGTATTTTGACTAATTACATCATAATCAATATTGTGGCTAATTATCAGGGTTGGCAACCCACTAGGTAACCGAATAAAATCCGGGTGGGTTTTTTACTTAAATGTTTTTGTAGCTTATATGCAACAAAAATGAGTATAATTTACGTATTGGGAGTACGAATTAATTGGGTCCCTTATTTTTAGCTCAAAAATAATAACGAAGTAACAAATTAATAAAAAATTTTTTTTTCAGATCACTCTTTACATCCTTTCACACCTTTGAACCAATTTCTGAATCCTGTTTCAGAAAAACTTATCATCTTTTGAGGCGATACAACTTTGAAGCCAATTTAACATATCTTGAAAAGAAGTGATTCGGTGAAATGTGCAGAGAATACGGTGGTTGTGGCATTTGGGCGTTTCTGACAATCGCCAATCATGACAACATCTGCGATTTTTTTTTTGTTTTTTTCATAATGCACGGCTTAAACGAAGTATTTGCTGTCAGCTTTAGCAGCCCATAGTATCCAACACCTTCTTGATCCGACCAAGAGTGTAAAATTGCATTATAAATACTAAAACAACGTAATATTACTAACAAATATAAAATATTGTCGAATTCAACGAAACTAGGAAGCAGTTATAAAACCCAATAAAACCCGGGTTTTTGCCAACTCTGCTAATTACATTATAATCAATCAAAAAATTCATTTTGAATGTTTTGTCGCTTACGGTCTTTTGGATTTTAGGTAGTGATATGTATGCACATATATTATTCTTTTTTGATTCTGGTTTTCATTTTTAAAACTTGGAAACTCTATTTATGTTTTTGTACAGAAAAACAACATTTTTCCCTGAGAGTTTTATAATCATTTTATTGCATCTATTAAAAATCATTATTGTTGTTTTTTATAATTAATGAGCTATTCATTCATTATTTTATCGTAAAATAAAATAAAATAAAACAAAATGAAATATAAAAAAATATTTTGAATATTCTTAGAATGAATAATCGTTATGTATCCACAATATCCGCGGTTCTAGATTCAAATCTGGTTTGAAATTTATTAAAGCCACTTAAAAAGGGGTGTGGATAATTAATATTAGACTAGAATTAAAAAAAAAATATTAAAATACATACATGTGGATGTATGCATGTATATGAAAACGATTTCTTTTTAATTTGAAACCCTAAAAAATTTAATAATTTGCTTGTGTTTGATCTGACATTGAAACCTTTTTCTCAAACCTAGAATATTTGAATTGAACAATAAATTTAAGTTGATAAATTATGATGTTTTCAGTATTTCGGTAAACAGATGTGTAGCGTACTAAATCTTCAGCATAGAAATCGTGGTTTCGGCTTAAAGTAGATACTGAACTAAATATATAGTTTTAGCCTTTAACTTGTCAATTTTAAATACAATCTTGTTAATGAGTAGCACTGGCGTCTTAAAACTAAGTCACATACATGTCCTTTAGTAAATTTTATGTTGTTTTACAAAATAAAATCATTAACAAGTTTAAGTGAAATTATATTCTGGTACTGTGAACATTTAATTTTAACGCTCCCTTTTTCGAGACTTTCCATGTATATCTTCTGCTTTGAAATTTTTTTAAAATTACTTTTGCTGCCTTTAAATCTTTAAATGTTTTTAAATGACAGGTCTGGTTATTACGAGTACAATTTAAAATAGAAAACTGGTATTAAGAAAGTCAAATGCATTTTGTTACCTGCATAAATCTAATGCAAGACAAAAACCATCAATGTAGTTATGGTGGCAGTAATTAGTATGGAGCATACAGTAAAGGTAAAAAGAATAGCATAAACAAATGTATTGATTGTAAAAGTCAACTACGATTTTATGTAATTCCTTCTAAATTGGTAAATATTCAAACTAAATCGCAAAAATCCTTTTTTCCTTTGCAACTCTAAATTTGCCACTAAATATATACGGGATTTTCCTATGGCCCCTACATGCTACTTATTCCATTTTTTATGCTCCATTGCTCTAGATTATTAGCGATGTTCTCCAGCTTTACGAAGTGTCCAATATATACCGCTTAAGTATATATTTACATTAGTTCTAGTTCTAGTTCCTACTTTCACTATGTTATCCGAAATCAAATTAAATCCCATATGGAATCCTCAGGCATGAAAATGGGACTTGTTCTGCAGATTAGATTTGTGTAGTAGATTTGTGGCGTCCTTATCGGTATAAAAAGCTTCTGTAATCATCATCTCCTGCAAGGTATTTTGTCAAAATAAGTGGCGTTTTTATTACAAAATAATAATCATGTATGGCTTATCGTTCGAAAAGTTCAATATTTTTACGCGAATTCTTTAGTCTTCTTTACAACGATGTTTTCCATTTTAGCCTGACATATCGGGTTTAAATTTAAAAATGCAATAAAACAAAAGCGGTTTGAAATTTTGCGATTTTTTTTTTTTTTTGTTGTTGTGAAGTACAATTGTTCCGGTTAGAAATGATATATTATTTCATTCATTTGGCTGACGCGGCTGGCCTCACAGTACCCCATTCGATCGGACCAATTTTCGAAAACCTTTTCGAGTGTATGGGGTCGTATCTCGACAATGGCATCACGAATGTTAGCCTTCAAATGCTCAATTGTTTTTGGTTTGTCGGCATAACACTTGTCTTTAACGGCGCTCCACAGAAAATAGTCCAACAATGTCAAATTGCAGCTTTTGAGTGGCAAATGACATCACTATTTCGGCTAATTGAACTGTCATTAAGCGTTTGACGCAATGAATCGATTGTGGCATGCGATGTGTGACAAGTTACACCATCCTGTTGAAACCAAACTTCGTTCGCACGAAGAACGGGCACAAAAAAATCGGTTATCATAATACTATAGGTGTCTCCATTGACCGTAATGATTGCGCCATCCTCATTTTCAAGGAAATATGGGCCAATGATGCCTCCGCTCCACCAATTGTTTTTATTTTGGAAATAAATTTCCAATAAATACCAACGTCGCTCAAGCGTAAATCGATTTATTTCGTTCAGTGGAGATAGTAATGACATAAGTATTGCCAGATTTGAAATAACCGCTGATTCAAATTTAAGCCGATAGATGGGCCACCCGATATATACATTTCTTCCCGATGTTCCAGTATTTATTTTTAATTCATTATGAGCATTAGATACTTTCCTAGCAGAAAGGTTGATGGTTAAGTCCTGCAAAAAAAATTGCCTCTGTGTTTAGAAAGCAAAGCATTTTTGGTTGTTGTTCCCAATTTGATGAGCAACAAAATAGGACTTCCTTGTAAACTCCAGAGATTAATAAGTCGTAGCCGTTTGGCGTGGTCCACCTATGTTAGGCACAATTCTTGCTAGAGCGTTCGTTGCTGCAGCGGCTTTTTTGTATGTGTAAAGCTGCGAATTCTACCAATAACTATTTCTAGGTATTTCGTAGCCTCTAATAAATTGACCTCTGTTGATTCTATATAAATCTTTAAAGTTATATTCTTCTTGTTGTCAATCTTTTGCCAATGTATATCTGTCCAGATATCGATGAAAATATGACCATTCTATGATAGACGAAAGAATGACACTCTGATGAAGTCGTTTAAAAGGAAATTTTTCCATGGTTGTGGCAGTCAACATTGGGCACCAACCATCATGTGCAGTTTCTGAATATAGTTGGTTGGATATAGGCGACTAAAACCAACCATACAATTGTACGTGATGTTCCAGATAAGTGGAACGACTGCATGTAAGGATTAAATGAAAAATGTGTCCTTTTTATACATCTGTTTTTAATAATGGTCAGTTTGTGACTTTTGTATTAGACTTACAGAAGATGCCGATTTTGCCAAAAAAATCATCTTTTCATTTTGATCTTGGCGGGCAAAATTGTCGCATTTGTTGCACAGAAAACCCGCACTCATACATTGAAAAGCCGATACACCCAAGACGAGTCACTGTTTGATGCGGATTTTGATCCAGAAGCATAATTGGGTCATTTTTCTTCGAAAATGAGCAAGGAGTGGCCGTTACAGTAAATGGCGATTGTTATCGGGCCATGTTGAACGGATTTTTGTTCACAAAAATTGGAGAGGAGGATATTAGCAACATTTGGTTTCAATCGGACGGCGCTATGTGCCACACAGCCGAGGCTACACTCGATGTTTTGCGCCCTGTTTTTGAAGATCGCATTATCAGCCGCAGAGCTGATGTCGTTTGGCCACCTCGGAGCTTCGATTTGACACCGTTGAACTATCATTTGTGGGGTGCCGTCAAAGATAAGTGTTACGCCAACAAGCCAGAGACAATTAACACTTTAAAGGACAATATTCATGAAGCCATTATTTGGTGGACCCTTTATAATGTTTTCATTATCTTTCGTTTTTAATATGTGCTATTTTCTCCTCCATAACTGTCTGTTACATATGTCACGTTTATGGTTTATGGTTACTTTTTAATATCGACATACATAATGAAAAGTGTACAAGTAAAATTAGTTATTAAACTAAATTGTAATTTTTTCGCTTCTTTTTTGTTTGTTACAAATGCATAAAAAGAAGTCAGACAGGCGGACAGACAGGCAACAGGTAAATAGCAGCGCACTTGCAAATACCAGTTTGCATTATATGTCTTTTATGTATAAAATTAGCACTGCCAAAATATAGTCAATGATTTCTAAACAATTGTCTGGAAGTAATAGACAATCGCATTGTTGTAAAACTCTCTCTAAAACAACACTCTCTAATCTATGGAATTCGAATTTACTCGAAAAATTACATGAGAGTTTTCCAAATACTTTTTTATAAATTAAAATCCATTTTTTTGTGTCATGCTAGAGAGTGTAAACTTGTTTGTTTTTCGATTTTCACTAACAGAGAATATTCATGCATGTGTTTGTACTAGTGCGGTAATTGCTAAAAGTGACGGGAAAGTGAGTGAAAATTGGAGAAGTGATGTTGATCACCAAAAATTTGTTTTTAAACTTCGAATTTTTTTGTTTGTATACCAACTAAGAGGTTCTGGGTTCAACCCCAGTTCGGGCTATCTGAACATTTTTAACAGCGATATCACAACATTGACAAACGACTGGTTATGAGCATCACATTATGAAAAACTGTGGGACAATGAGTATACAAATAAAATCGGGTGCAGCTCATTGATTGAGTTGTTGTGTGGTTGCGTTGTTGTGTGGTTTAGAATACAATATGTAGGGCTATTTTGTTAAAAGATGAGCTCTAGCTACAGAAAATTGGCTAATATTGCTTTATACTGAGTATCAATGTCGGTTATTCATTATTTCAAATGAAGTAAAGTTTAATTATGCTGCCTTCACAAAAACCATGTCTAACAATCAATCAATACTGTTTCCAAAGAAAAAGAGGTCTTACCTTAAAGTAATAGACTTTGTCTGATTCCAAGCTGAAATTTGGGCAATATTTTATTTTTTGAATAATTTCAATATGTTCGACAAACTTGAAAAGATGCACGAAATACTACCCAAGTCTCGTGTCCAGTAATGAATCTTTTGATGAATGTGGGATCGGATTCAGTTTCGCAAATCATGTCAAGCTATGATGCTAAGATTAAGCGGGAATATCAACAACAGATGTACCAATTTAACAAAAAAAAAAAAAAAAACTCAAATCGGAACGATGGGACCGCCACACGGGGGTTATTCCGGAAACTTTTCGTTCAAGGTAGTATTGGCAAATTTTTCGACATGCAAAATCGCCTTTCAACGTCTCTCGGCTTCAATTCATATGGGACCCAACTTCCTTGCTTTTGAATGAATCCCAATGCTTTTAAACATAGGGAAATGGCTTGTTGTGTGACTTCTAATCATAATGCATATCTTCTTGCGTTTGACAATAATATTCGTCAAGTAATGCTTCCTTCTAATTCCTCATCTCAAAATTTTTTCGGCCGACCAGGCCTCTCCTTGTCTTCTGTGTCGAAATCACCACTATTGATTCACCCAAACCATCGTTCATAAGCGTTTTGGTGCATGTTGACCGTAAGCTTTTATCAACAATCGATAACTTTTAGCTGCCGTTTTCTTCAAATGAAAAAAGGTTATCAGACTTCCCAGCAAAACATCTTTTTTAGGCACAAAATTCGACATTATTATAGCGATTGAAAAAATGTGTGTTTACGCTTTGGATTCTATCGAATACTGAATTATAATGACAGATGTTTTCCCTTTACAAAATACCATATTTTTTATAATTGGCACAAACCATATGTGATAGTTATGCCATATGTTGTCCAAATCGACATTATTAACTTGTATACTCAATATACATATCTTGAGAATGGCAATAGTAGAAGTTTCTAAATTAGGTTCAAACAACGTCGTGAACGATACACAACAACGTCTATATACATATCTTGTATATAGAACTAAATGTGTATTTGTTTGAAGACTGTATACAGCTAAAAAAAAGAACCTACAACGTCTTCCTGTACCGAAAAAGTGATTGAATTTTGAATGGAAGGGGACAAAGTGTGGAAAAGGGGTAAAAAATGTAACTAAGATAGCATTTAAGATAACAATTAAGATGATGATAGTGAAGCACACTAAGTTTTAGCTAGTTTCTCTATATACTATTTGAAATACAAATGTACATATTGTTACGTTTTAACCTTTTTAAAACGTATTAGTTCGCTTAAATTACGTTAAAACAAAATAAACACCGCTTTATTTTGTTGTTTTGCAGTTATCTTATTCCACTATAAATTTTATATTGTTTGTCTTAATACAACACTTAATATTCGTTTATACAACACTTTTATTACCGCTTTATCACAACTTTATTTATTGACAGCCGAACGATAACTAACTGACGTGTAGCTAAAGCAGCCTCTTTATATACCTAATTGCCTACAGTTTGGAAGGTTCCGGGAATGTCTCATATTTTCTATTTTTATATCTGTTAATTCAAATGTAAAGTAAAGATGGTCAATTTGGCAGTGTTGCCAAATACCCAAATAAGTACGGCATTGACAGGGTGACACATAACTACCAAATATACCAAAATTTAGGCATTTTAAGTTTCGTAACAATATAAAGACAATTACAAAAACCGATTTATAAAAAAGTTGAATTGATTCACTTTATTTGTTCACGGCTAGTCACGCTTTCATCCCTGTTATTCGATTTGTTGTTTTCAACTTCAGTTTATTGTGTATAGAGTCGACGATCTGTTGAAAATTGAGTTGAGTTGGTGGTTACAACGGCGACAAGTACGTACAGCAAAACAATTGTTTCAGCTCTAAATAAAACAAAATTAAAATGGTTTTAAATATTTTTTCACAATCACTTTTAGTTGCGATTGAGACGTTAAGACGTGAGGTTGTTTAACGCGTAAACGAAAATTAGTAATAATTTGTAATAATAAAAAACATTAAGTGTTATTAATAAAAATTAAAAAAATAAATAAATTTTTTGTGCAATGTTTTTTCCTATAAAAAATATTTAATATTTAAAACACGCATATATTAAAAAAAAGAAAACAAAACAAGAAAAAAGAACAAAAGAACAAAAGAGTAACACGCAGGATAATTTATTAATCAAAGCACAGATAATAAACCAGTAAAAAAATTTAAACATGTCATCAACAGCCACGAATTTTGTGGAAAAAAATATTAGTTCGGAAAATTCCAATGCGAATTTGATGACAGTAGAAATACCAATACCAACAAGCATTGTTAGTGATTCCATGAAGACACCTCCTCAAACTCCCGCCCCGGATATAATGGGTTCAAAACAAACATCACAACAGATGCAATCCGATAATAAAGGCGGCCAACAAATTGAAATTACGTTGACCTCAAAGGTTTCTGAACCAATGGATACAGCACAACAACAGACACAGACCCATAATCAACAAATGCAATCATCATCGACCACCACAACGACCATGACTAGTAATGCAGGTATGCTTCTTTAAAGTTTAGTTCTCAAGATTTGCAAAAATCAAGGAGTTAATGTAAATTAAAATACCTGTGCTGAATTGTCGAATCCCTATTTTTGTTTTGAAGCTATTTTTGAAAAAGGATTTGCAAGAATTTCAGTGGGATTTTTGATCGAATGTGCAAAAATTAAATAATTAGTAAAAATTAAATTTTTTCATATAAAAAAAGTTATAAAAAATTTGAAGCACCACAGAAAGCGTCGTTTAGAAACTTAGGGGATTATGTATAACCCCTCGGGTGGATAATGGGAAAAAATATTCTACATTACAAAAAACATAACATTTATTTTAAAAACGACGTTTTTATTTTTTTTTATTGATTTAACTTCCCTTTAGTCCCTGAAACGTTTGAATGCGTACTCCCTGTTTTCGTTTTAACGCTCTTCGAAAGAGTATTTGCAGTACTTTGGCGAATGAATTCAATGCCAATGAAAACGTTATACATAAGCGTGTACATGAGGGTAATATGAAACTCCTTGAATAGAAAAAATGGAATACTAAACTAAAAATTAATTCAATTTAGAAATAAAATATGTAATATTCTCTACCTTAGTCCCTAAAGTTCTATTTAGAACAAAGAAAAAACCTTCTTCGCTATATGTAGAGCATAGGGACGTATTGGCTATGCTCCATTTTAAGAATGTCAAAAAGTTGTTCTAGCTTTAACGGTAAATATTTGTTAGTCAACAATTAACTCAAATACGAGTACGAGACTGGTAAATATTTAAAGTTAAATAAAATAATGAAAATATATCCAATTAAGAAACTTGTCTATTAAAAGTATTACTTTAGCTGTCACGTTATTCCCTAGGGGAATATTGGGGATTCCATATTAATATTCCCAGTAAGGCCATTGGGCCCCTGGCTCGGTCCACCCGGGTGATTCTTTGGAAGCCTATACTGATGGATCTTAACCTGGGAATAGGTTGGTCAGTATAAATTATTCCGAAGGCCTTGACCTTAGGCTATCTATCCGGCTTCCTGACTACTGTGCTGTGTTTCAGATGGCTATTTATGATTCTGGAGAGGTGGTTCGTAGTAGTGGCGCTCCTAGTACTGACTAATATATCTTTTCTAGTAATCAAGAAGTGATCAGATCTTTTTCGGGTGTGACTTTCAGCTCTAGGCTGACTAGAGAAAGTTGCGAGTATCCCTTGTGTCCACCTCAAATAGGCCAGATGAACAATCTGGGTAATTGTGTTGCTGATGAACTTGCTAGGGCGGGCACACTTCTACCGGACATTTGTCAACGCACAAGTGTGTGAATACCTCTTACCTACATTAAGCTTTCAGAAGTATCTTTTGAACGCTGACAGCTGCTGGGTAGAGATGAATCTTTACTGCTAGACTTACCTGTCCTAGATTGTATGGGAAACGTAGCAGACAACTGTTAAATTTGGATCGTGAAAACATCTCTACTATATCTATTCTCACAGGACATTACATAATGTGTAGGCGGAGAGGCTAAGCTTACCCGCAAATGATTTTCGTCGAGATTGTGGATCGATTGAGGAGTTCCTTATTTGCCAATGTATTTCTCTGACTCGGCGTAGACTTCTCACATTTTGCTCGCCGTTTTCCGATGATTTATACGAGCTATCAACGCTTAATATCAGGTTAATAGGAAGGCTCATTACGCTGTTGGGTTGTTTTCCGACCTAATTTAGGAAAATTATATTTCTGTGCTTATGGTTAAGACCAATTATTCTGGACTTTGTGACCAGCTCTGAGACATCGTTGTATCACAATGGTCCGCGCTAGTCCTAGTTGGAACTTTTTTCACATTTTGGAAAAAAAAATGTGGAAAAAATAAAGGAACGTTTTATATATTGCAAATGGCATACATATATGATGCTCTAATATATATACAACAGGTCACTCAATAAGTCCGTAAGATAAGTAAGAAAAAAGCAAAATTTTGACAAAAATCAATTTTATTATTTAACAAAGTTGCCTTGGAGGGCTATACAACGAGTATAGCAATTTTCCAACTTTTCGATATCACTTCTCGTCAAAATAGGTCTCTGTTCCAGCGATTACTTCATCATTGGACTTGCATTTTTCCCAGCAAGTATTCTCTTGAGATCTAAAAACAGGAAAAAGTCGTTGGGGGCTAAATCCGGAGAATACGAAGCACAATTCCTTTAATTTTGTCATCGTTTTCATCGATTTGTGAGCTCACGCGGCAACCACTTTGAACAGAGCTTTTGCATACCCAAATGTTCGTGTAAAATGTTATAAACACTACCAACTGATATCTTTACAATGTCAGCTAGCTCGTGCACCTTCAATTTACGTTCGTTCATAACCAATTTGTGGATTTTTTTATGTTTTTTGGAATATCAGCTCATTTGGTCGTTCACTGTGCTCTGCATCATTTCTGGTGGTACGGTCACGTTTAAAGTTAGTAAACCACTTTTCTATCATTTGTGTCGATGAAGCAGAGTTTGGATAATATTTATCAAGCTATTGCTTGGCTTCTACTGTATTTTTTTTTATCAAAAGACAATGCTTATCAATACTCGAAATTCAATTTTTTAATTTTGTTCAAAAACAATAGTTTTTTCACATAAAATGCTATAGCTCACGAATATATAGTCAGATTGTTGTCAAATTTATACACGTATCGTTTGAAGGTTAGTACTACATAAAAATCATACAAACAAAATAAAATTCTAGTAATGCCATCTATGTGTCATCCTACGAACTTATTAAGTGACTTGATACACCTCGTAGATTCACTAAACCATCGAACAGAAGTCCCTATAAATGGAATATTCTTTCTTTCTTAATTTATTTTTTAACTTTCTTAGCTACTTTCTGGATTTAGGACCTGTAATCATATTTTTAAAAACGTCAAGAGATGATTTAAAAATCAGAACCTGATAATTGGGTTTACTAATTCATAATGTCCACATGATTTTCACAAAGTCTGGATTTTACACTTCTAGTCGGTTGTCGATAAGTTACAGAACTTCTGCAACTATGATTTATGATAATGCCCAAAAAATGGCAAACGATTATGATAAAAATGTCAAATATTTATTAAAAATTTTCCATAAAACCGTTGATTATTTTAATAGGTCCTAATATTTAAAGTTGATATATAGTCCGCAAAATTTTTTGTAATATACATACATATTACTAAAATCTAATATCTAAACCGTGATACTTCGATGTTTATAAAGAGAGGAGTTTTGTAGCAGCCAAATTTAAATTTGGTTGAAATAATCATTTAGTAAAATATACAAGAAACAAATTTTTCGAAATCAAAAGGTTATAAGAATATCAGTTCTTAAAAAGCATAAGTAACATTTAAGCGCTTAGAGGGCTTACGCGGCAAGTTCTACAAAAAAGTACTTCATCTGCTATTAGAGAGTTTACACACTATTACCATTCGAACAAAAGAATCCTTTATCTGTGTAATAAGCTTGTTTTGCATAAAACACCATTAAAAATAATAAAAACAAATAAAAAACAAAATAATAATAATTTACTTTCGCTTTTAAATCTTCTGTTTTTCTTTTGTATTGTTAAAGCGTGTAAACAGTTCATTGTATTTATTTTTTAAAGGCATGCACCATCAAAAACAAAACATATGCAAGGGGGCTATACCATGCAATTCCAAGTAATAATAAAAATAAATAAAAAAAAACTGTAAAATTTAAACAAATACTAACGACATCAGTAAGTAAATATGAATGTCTAGATAATATTTGCCAAAATGCATAGCCCCCTGCACGGTTAATGAATTAATGAACAATTTGTTCATACGAGCTTATGTATTTTGTATGATTATGCATGTTTCTGTATTTCTTTTCTTTTTTTATGATTTCTTTTGAAAAGCGTTTATACTTTAAAAATTTATAATCACTACGAGTGTGAGTATAATGTTGTGATATATGTTCGGGTTTCGAGTATAAATAACCCATAATATAGAAACAATTTTATATATATTTTTTATTGAATATAATTTGATTTTTTTCTTTACTTTTTACAAAAAAAAAGTAATAATAAACAACTCTCTACAAATATCTGTATTACTATTATATTTTTAATATTATTATTGTTGTTGCTATTGTTGTTATTGTTATTTACAAGAGGAGAGATGGATAGTAAACGAACAATAAAATTGTTCAGTAGAGATAATAATAACAAAATACTCGTATTCGTAGTCGTACGTGAAGATACATTTACAATAAATTACATTTTTTTTAATATTATTTTTCACTTGTATTAAGAAATAATGATTTATTTTATTTTAGCTTTAAACTTGATATATTTCTTAAAAAAAGAAAAATAATCTTATAGGGGAAGGAGATCTAATAACATATAATTTTTAATATAGGAAATTTCTAGCTTAAGAAGAAACATTTGTACAGTTTTCAGTGGTTCAAATAGATGAAACCATTTTCATAATTATAGCAATTGAAATAATAGTGTTGTACTGTCATAAAGAATCAAATTACTATATATAGCTAAGGCAAATTTATAGTGACCGATTCACGATTAATGCTCCCAATACCTCATCTTTAAACTATCTAGGCTGACTAGGCCTCTCCTTGTCTTCTGTGTCGAAATCACCACTTTTGAAACGCACAAACCATCGTTCACAAGTTTTTTGAGTTGGTGCATGTTGACTGTAAACTTCTACCAACAATCGATAACTTTCAGCAGCCGTTTGTTGGCTTGTTTGTTTGTATCTTATAGACAGCTAAATTTTTACAGTATCTCTGTGTATGTCTGAAAGGAACTGGGCGATGCCACGCCCATACAAAATGTATATTTATTAATCTATATCTTAAAAGTGAATACAGAAAGATTCTCTTAATTTGGCCCCAATTATATTCATAGTCAAGGCAAATCATCAGTCAAAAAGTGGGCGGGATTAGACTAGTGGGCGTGGTACTTCCCATACAAAGTAAATATTGATTTTAGTATAACTTGGGAACGATTAAAGCTTAAGTCTCAGTATTTGATCTGAATAACTTAATACTCAATTCAAAACATCAGGCGAAAAGTGGACGGAATTTGTAAATTGGGCGTGGTACCTCTCATATAAACTCACATTTAGTTTGAGAATGATTAAAGCTTAAGCCTCAGTATTTGGTCTGAATAACTTAATACTTAATTCAAAGCGTCAGGCAAAAATTGGATGGAATTTGACAAGTGGTAGTGGTACCTTTCATATAAACTCTCATTTAGTTTATTTGCCTTGACTATGAGTCTATTTGGGCCAAATTAAGAGAATCTTTCTGTAATCATTTTTAAGACATAGATAAATAAAGGAAAATCATCAGTCAAAAAGTGGGCGGGATTAGACAAGTGGGCGTGGTTCTTCCCATACAAAGTAAATATTAATTTTAGTATAACTTGGGAACGATTACAGCTCAGTATTTGGTCTGAATAACTTAATACTTAATTCAAAGCATCAGGCAAAAATTGGATGGAATTTGACAAGTGGTCGTGGTACCTCTCATACCAACTAAATATTAATTTCATTGTATCTTGAGAACGGTTAAAGCTAAAGTTTCAGTATTTAGTCTGAATGACTTCATAGTCAATGCAAATCATCAGGCAAAAAATGTGCAGAATTGGACAAAATAAATGTTAATATTTGTATGTGTTGAGAACGGAAGTAGAAGTTTCTAAATTAGGTTCAAACAACGTCATGAACAATACACATTATCAGTCAGTAACTGCACGATATTAGATAAGTGGGCGTGGCACCTATTAAAGCTTCGTTATCTATCTACATCAGCCAAAAAGCGTGATTTGCAGAAATCACACTGTATGAAAGCGGTCTACACGTATACTATATAAAAATGAATGTGTGTTTGTTGGAAGACTGTATGCAGCTAAAAAGCAGAATCTACAGTGTTTTTCTGGAAGAATCAAATGATTGGATTTTAATGCGGAAAAGTATAAAAAATGTAAGACAGATAGCATTTAAGATAATAATTAAGATGTGGTTAGCGAAGCACACCGGGTTTTAGCTACATCAAAGCCTAGTATCCATGGCTTGTCTAAGTGTGCAAGCGTGTAATTTTTTTCTAATATCTGTATATAACAGTAGACCGGTACCAAATTCGATCAACTTAATTTTTACTACTTTTTACACTAAATCTGGCCGTATGGCGTCAATAGTGGCTTGAATATTGGTTTCGAAAGCTTCAAGGGTTGCTGGTTTGCCGGCATAAGCCAATGACTTAACATAGCCCCATAAAAAGTAATTCAGATGCGTTAAATCGAACAAACGAGGGGACCAGTGAACAGGACTATTTCTGGAAACAAAGTTGTAACTAAATTGGTTTTCCAATAAACCAACTGTTAAGCAAATGTCGATGATGTTTAGCTGATTATTTTTTGAAAACAAATATTTTGCCAGCATGGCTTGATAGCACTCGCCACTCCGTGCTCATTTCGAAAGATATAAGGACCGGTGATGCCGCCAGTGTGTAAACCGCACCAAACGGTTCATTTTAATGAATGCAATAGTGATACGTTAACGGCTGGAGGATTGTCTTCCCTCATAATACGGCAATGCTCTATGAACTTCGCATTCAGATTTATTTTTTTCAAAGAAAATTTCCACAATTCGTAAGCGTTGTTCTGGTGTTAAACGATTCCTGATGATTAGCCAAACCTAACTGAACAAGAATTACAACACAGTTTGACATTCTTATCTGTCAAACCGTAGTTATCGAATCAAACCATAGTAATAACACACGATACATCATCTACGAGCCACCATGGCAAAGCACGGCGTCATATGAATAGTATTGTTCAACCCTTCAGACGCTTGAATTTTACTAATGGCGGTTTCCTTTCTGAGCAAAAAAAAAAAAAAGCCAAACATTTGGTAACATTTTCACACTGTGTTTTTAGAGGACTTAAAGTGAAAATTTGTGTGCTCTATGAGGGCAACATTTTTAGAACAGAGATCGTTAACCTTTCTACATCATTCTTACGCCATTCTTTTTTTAGAAATTCTAAATTTTTTGTCAGAAAAAGTTAAATATTATTCTATAATACTGTTATGATATTATACAGAAAGAATCAGATTTGAATGCAAAAATTCTTCTTGGGATGCATTCCCCTCGCAGAAAAAATTTTGCATTCCATTTCATTTAAAATGCGAATTAAAATTACAAAGAGAAAAACTAAAAAAAAGTGAAAATTAATGTGAAACATCAACAACTTTTACTAGACGATCATCATACATTAATTATCATTATCACTTTTATTTTTATGGCCATTAAATGGGTAACTGGTAACTCTACTCCATTCATGTGCGCATATACATACTTACTATGTACTACATATGTGATGTGAGTATTTAATAGTTGGTTAACCACAATGATGATGACGGGTGTCGATGATGTTGATAATGTTGAGTATAAGAGTGGGGGCTTTTTTTTTTAGCTGAGAGTGAGCATGTATAGCAATAAATAAAATAAAAATGTTTATAGTTTAAGTTTTTCTTTTTTTATTTTCTATAACATTTTATGCATTTCGTAGCTGTTTAAGCATTAATCGGTTTTGATGGTTTGCATGTCTACTGCAGGTTGACCAAAACAAAAATGTAGTATTTTTTATTGAACCTATGGAATGAACTGACAGGTTTTAGACTATACATGTATATTGATTATTAATTTCATTACTGAAAATTGAGTTTTTAGAAAAAAAAAAAATTAAAAATTTCCCTTCAGTCAGCCTAGAACCACACATCTCTAAGTCAATACTTTTCTATAAACGATTGCACTAATTAAAATGTCGATAACTTTCCTTTTATAAGCGATTATAAATACGTTAGAGACAACAGTTCTATATGTTCATATGTTCGCAAAAGAACTATCTTGTCAACAGTGCTAAAGTCTACTGCTGGATTTTAAATGACGAGATGATTACATTTGAGGGGCACGGTAGTCAGTAGTAAAAGGTCCACCAAATAATTTTTTTTTTTGAAAATGCTATAAAAAAAAACTGAATATTTTCTCAAATTTCTTTTTTTATTTGAAAGTACAATCCTTCCGGTTAATAATGGAAAATAATTTCATTCAAATGGCTGCCTCGGCTGGCCATGCAGTAGCCTACACGATCGGTCCAATTTTTAAGCACATTATCGATTGTGTGCAGCGGTATTTCACCAATGGTTGGTTGGCGTAACACTTATCTTTGACGGCACCCCACAAATAATAGTCCAATGGCGTCAAATCGCAGCTCCGAGGTGGCCAAACGACATCAGCTCTGCGGCTGATAATGCGATCTTCAAAAACAGGGCGCAAAACATCGAGTGTAGTTTCGGCTGTGTGGCACGTAGCGCCGTCCTGTTGAAACCAAGTGTTGCTAATATCCTCCTCTTCAATTTTTGTGAACAAAAATTCGTTCAACATGGCCCGATAACGATCGCCATTGACTGTAACGGCCACTCCTTGCTCATTTTTGAAGAAAAATGGCCCAATTATGCTTCTGGACCAAAATCCGCACTAAACAGTGACTCGTCTTGGGTGTATCGGCTTTTCAATGTATGCGTGCGGGTTTTCTGTGCCCCAAATGCGACAATTTTGCTTGTTTACATACCCGCCAAGATCAAAATGAGCTTCATCTGAAAAGATGATTTTTTCGGCAAAATTGGCATCTTCTGTGAGTCGATCGCAGGCCCACATAGCGAAGCGAAAACGCATTTGACACAACCATATTCGTTCAGCGGAAGGATAAAACTAATTATCTGTCAAATCAGATATGAGCTAAGTGTTTCTACCATTCACGAAATAAGCACTAGTTGAAAAAAAAAACATTAGATGGCGGATCCTATTTTAATGACAATGCCACTAGTAACGCACTAATATTTCACTATTGGCATTTCCTGTAAGGGTGTTTTATGAATATAAAGTCATTATACAATTTCAAATAAGAGAAAAACAAAAGGACACGAGCTGTCAGTTTTGCCGGGTCATCGATATGGTACACAACACCTTTTCTATTGGCAAACTCTGTTTGCTCTTTCTTAATTGCTTCGTCTAAATATTAGAATTAAACCAATAGAAATCATAATTGATCGTTTCGTTAGGTTGTAGCTGTTCAAAATGGGTAATTTGTTTCCCATTCCATCAGTTTTTTGACATCGAGATTTGTGAAGCTGAATCGAATAAACCTTCTCTGGATCTGGCAATCCCACACAGCATTTTTACTGTACAATGTTGACAATATTTTTTTATTGCAGAAAATCATTACAGCGTATTTCTTCAGATTATTTAAAAAACGAGTTAGAGAATTATCTTCACTAAATAGTAATCTAAAATCATTGGATAAATCATTTTTTATTCACTTAGAAAAATTTAAATTCTGATCTCAAGGCTGACAAATTAAAAAAAAACTCATAAATAAATTATCCAGCTCAACGGGGTTTGAACTCAAACTTCAAGAAATATGCTAATGACCCAAAAAATTCAGTACCATAGTATATAAGTAATACAAAAGTATGACGTCAAATTTTAAAATTCTTAGTTAATCGCATTTCATTAGGTTTTTTTTTTGAGCCATGTGATGTATTTACAGTAATTCTTGGACTTCGAATTGTATACGCTATACACCAACAGTATTGTGAGGGACTATATTTGGCCTATAATTTTAGGATATCGAAGTTTTCATTTAAACTTTATGTTTTTTAGTGTTGAAGTAGGGTGTCGTTGAAACAATTTTGATTGTACTTGAATACATACATAATTTCTACTGCTATTTTTATAGTTATTTTTTCTTAGCTATTATTTTTTTTTTCATAAGAATAACTAGATGACTCACCCTGAGTTTTAATTATTTCATAAAAATATAATTTGCTACATGCACACTAGCGAATACGTTTCTGTTTTTTTTTTTTTTAATTTCAATTAAATTGGTATTATTAATTAAGAGTTTTGTTCATTGAGTAAAAAAGTCGTAAGTGCAAAACAAGCGGCCATTAACTAAAGCGAAAACAAAAAGTAACAGAAATTGCACAAAATTTAATTGAGAAATCTAGAGAATTTATGTCATCCATCAAAAATTTTAAAAACGATAATAACATTTTTCTATATATAGTTTCAACAAAAGCTGCAACAATGTAAAAAATGTTGGGTTCAGAAATATTGAACGTTATTAAAATTAAAAAAATGGGATATTATGTAACTTTGAATAAAAATGTATGTCTAAGGCCATGGTGGGTTTAGAATAAAGGGTGGGCAAAATTGAGGCTAGGAAGTAAATTGACTTAAAAACAATTTTTTTTTCACGAATTCAGTTTTATTCATACCAATATGATGTCGGGCAAATGTCCACCTCTAGCACGTCGGCAGATGTCCGCTCTTTTCACAAAATTTTGAACCACACTTTTCAATAAAATTAACTTTAGTGATGATGATGAGGCCCATTTTCAATTAGGCGGTTATGTAAACAAACAAAAATGTCACATATGGGGCTCACATAATCCACAAACAGTCCTCGAAAAATCATTACACCCAAAGGAAGTGACCGCATGGTGCGCTTTGTGGTTAGGCGGCATCATCGGCCCGTATATTTTTGAAAATGAGCAAGGAAACGCCGTAACCGTGAATTCTCTGCGCTACCAAACCATGATAACCAATTTTTTGTGGCCCCAATTGGCTAATCTTGACATCAGTGACCTTTGATTTCAACAGGACGGCGCCAAAAGCCACACAGCCAGCCAAACAATTAAGTTATTGCATGCGAATTTTACCGGTCGCGTAATTTCTCGATTTGGCGATGTCGATTGGCCGCCTCGTTCTTGTGATTTAACGTCGCTGGATTATTTTCTCCGGGACCATTTGAAAGTCCGGGCTTACGTGAGAAATTCGGTGCTGCATTGACGAGATAAGCGAAGCTTTGTTGCAAAATGTGATGCATAATTTTGTTAAAAGAGCGGGCGTCTGTCAACTTCTAGAGATGGGCGTTTGCCCAGCATCATATGCCATTATTAATTCCTATATTTCTATTTTATATTGATACGAATAAAACAAAATTTCTCAAAAAAAAAAAAAAAAATTGTGTTTTTAAGCCAATTTACTTCCTAAGCTAAAATTTGGCCATCCTTTAGAAGTTTTATGTGACAAAAAATTACTGCAAAATGACTATTTTATGCCATCCTTCAGCATTTATTATTTTCCACATAGTGTTTATGCGCTTGCACAATGTGAGGCCAAGCATTGTTGTCATGAAAAATCATATGCATACATACTCATATCTGATCGTATGCCTTTAAACGGCTGAACTGTGTGTTTTACAGGGAACAAATTGTCGCACATGTGATACATAACTTTTATCTAAGTTTTCAAGTAATTAATATAAGTTTTAGTAATTATGCGACAGCTTTCTCTTATTAACACTATTCAAATTACACTAGTGTCCATTGACAGCGCTTTAAGTTAGATTTTTTTAAATTTCTACTTCAAAATTATTTCGTATTATGCCGCTTACTCGTATGCAGCATTTCAGTCATGTAAAATCGTCAAACAAAATAAGTTATTCGTTACTTGCTTAGATTTAGAGTTTTATTTATTTGGAAAATTGTTGCTCGATTTTATTTCAAGCATTCTGTAAGCATTAGGGTAAAGAGCTTAAATTTTTTAGTCTTCACTTGTAAACTGTTGAAACCACTTACGAAGCACAGTGGTATTGCTTAATCACTTTTTGAGCAAAAAATATAGGGAGTGATGCTAGATCATTGAAAGTTGACACTGAGAATTTTATGGATTAAATTAAGAAAAATATAAAAAAATCTAAAATTTCATCAAAATTGTCCACCGCCTATACAATTTAAATGGATTTTATACACAAATTTTTTCATATCAAAGCAAAAGTCTTCAAATTTAGTACATATGCTTTCCAGCATGCCAAGTTTCATTAAAATGGGCCAAGCCTATCGGCCTCCACCCATTCAATTCAAATCTATTTTTTCGTATAAAATTTTTCCTATCAAAGCAAAAGAGAGAGAGAGAGAGAGAGAGAGAGAGAGAGAGAGAGAGAAAGTGTCTTCAAATTTGTTACATACCTTTTCTAGAATAAACAAATAATCGACAAATCGATCTGTCGCAAAAAAATGTTTCCTATCAAGGTAAAAGTCTGTTCAGAAAATTTGTAAGTTCGTTTAGTGACCGGTAAAACTCGGTGATTTTTTTTGGCTAAATTTAAAGAATAGGCTATAGCCCTTTATTTAATTCTAGTAAGAAGACGGAGGTAGTCGGAGCTAACTTCTTTTTTTTCAATGAAAGCCCGTTTTCAAACGCTCATATCTACTAAACTATATATGCATTCTAAATATATTTTTTTAAATTAATACAGTGCTGTATTTAAAATTAAAATAGTACTAAAATGTTATCAGTAAAAAATATCATTTACACGTAAGCTATTGAGTTTTAATTTTCTTTTAACAAAATTTACGTGATTTCAACAGATTTTTTAGATAAAATATTTTTTGCTAAAACAAATTATGGCTTGTTTAGTTATACATTTCTCCATAGAACAGCATCATTACATTTTTAAAAAGCATATGTCAAAAAATTGCTCTATTGCCACCAAAATACCACTGTGCAACATATTGCTTTTGTTTAAGCAAGATACTCTTGTATAAGAATACTTTTGTAATAAGAATCCGTTCATTTACAAACTTATGAGCAGAGTGGCTAAGACCATATACTCGGTGGAGCTTACTAGGGCATTTAAAATAATTTTTACCGGGTAAAAAAAGTATAATGATATTAATAAATCTAGTGAAAAACGATGAGAATCAATGCATCTACCCAATAGTAGTATACAGTTATTTTTTAATAATTTCTTCTTATTTCTTCGAAATATTTAATTATTCTCTTTAAACTTTCTCTCTTCACTTTTAATTTAGTTTTTCAACGAATGCTTTAACTTTGTGACAAGTTCTTTTTTTATCTGCACTTTATAGCACTTTTTCTATTTTTCAAAGCAACTGATAAAATGTTTTATTTTTTAATTATTTTATTCTATTTATGGCTTTCAATTGAAGTGCAAAAGAAGCCAATAAATGTTTTTAACTGAACTGAATAAAAAGAAAATGTTTTAACAATTATTTTTGATAACCGTAACCGTAACAAGTGCAAACTTATTGAAGACAATGCCGAAGATATTATACATACATATATGTATGTATGTAGTCTTTTATCATTTCTCTTTTGTTTTAATTCTGAAATGTTTTTGTTACGATTAAAATTGAATTTTATAAAGGGTCGGCCATCTAACGTTTTTTTTTTTCAACTAGTGCTTATTTCGTGAATGGTAACACTTAGCTCATGTGTGATTTGACAGATAATTAGTTTTATCCTTCCGCTGAATGAATATGGTTGTGTATACGCTTGAACAACGCTGGTTATCTGGGCCTGCAATCGACTTGCAGAAGATGCCGATTTTGCTAAAAAAAATCATCTTTTCAGGTGAAGCTCATTTTGATCTTGACGGGTATGTAAACAAGCAAAATTGTCGCATTTGGGGCACAGAAAACCCGTGCGCATACATTGAAAAGCCGATACACCCAAGACGAGTCACTGTTTAGTGCAGATTTTGGTCCAGAAGCATAATTGGGCCATTTTTCTTCAAAAATGAGCAAGGAGTGGCCGTTACAGTCAATGGCGATCGTTATTGGGTCATGTTGAACGAATTTTTGTTCACAAAAATTGAAGAGGAGCATATTAGCAACATTTGGTATCAACAGGACGGCGCTACGTGCCACACAGCCGAAGCTACACTCGATGTTTTGCGCTCTGTTTTTGAAGACTGCATTATCAGCCGCAGAGCTGATATCGTTTGGCCACCTCGGAGCTGCGATTTGACACCGTTGGACTATTATTTGTGGGTGCCGTCAAAGATAAGTGTTACGCCAACAAGCCAGAGACAATTGACGCTTTAAAGGACAATATTCGTAAAGCCATTGGTGAAATACAGCTGCACACAATCGATAATGTGCTTAAAAATTGGACCGATCGTGTAGGCTACTGCATGGCCAGCCGAGTCAGCCATTTGAATGAAATTATTTTCCCTTATCAACCGGAAGGATTTTACTTTCAAATAAAAAAAGAAATTTAGAAAATATTCAGTAGTTTTTTTATAGCATTTTCAAAAAAAAAAAAAAATTATTTGGCGGACCCTATATGTTGTTTGATAACAGATGACACATTTGCATATTTAATAATATTCCGTATAAAGATATTTAAGATAATTACTCATTGAGTTCAATTTCATTCAGCGTGATTTCATTCAACTGTTTTTTGATTTGATGTAACTTGACTAGCGTCTAAAGGAAATGCGATTTTTCTATTCAACCTGAATACTGAAATACAGTTTGACTAAAAGTCGTTTTCTATTAAAAACACTTAGAGAATAGAGTTGTAGAAATTAAAAATATAATTTCTATACACACAAGTATACAATTAGAAGTGATTTTGTGTTCTCGCAAAGGAATTGAGTGGATATTTACTTGATAGAATCATAAAAGGCGGGTGAACATTTTAGCAGTTAATATAGAAAGAACCTCTTGCAGGCTAATATTTTTTTTATTTTCAGCTTTTAAAATATTACTTAGGTTTCTTATACTTTTGTTTGTTAATAACATATATACGATATACATACATATATCTTCCTTAATTTAGATGAATTAAATAATAAATTATCAAATTTAAAAAATTTATTATATACATATTGGGTATAAGAGTTAATAATGTCGATTATTTTTTTTGCTTGAAAAATGCATTTATTATAATAACAAAATGAATTGATATATTATTTAAAGTATTGTCAATCGTTAGTTAAGAGAACAACTCCGGATTTGAGTTAAAGAATGAATCAAGCCAATTTCTGACACCCTGTTCTGAAGTGAAGCGTATTCCAGTAAGAGCGTTCTGCATCGATCGAAGGGGCAAGGTCTAGGCTATAAGGCGGGTGAGCCAATACTTCTCATCCACAGTTTTCCAAATAGTTTTTGACCGGTCTTGCAACATGTGGCCAGGCGTTGTCATGATAGAAGATAATGGCCTCGTATCTGGTCGAATATTCTGGTGGTTTTTGTTGATTGCTCTCTTCAGTCGAATTAGTTGTGTTCGGTACAGGTCCTCTGTGATCGTCTGACCTGATTTAAACAGCTCTTAATACAAAACATCCTTCTGATCCCACCAAAAAGAAAGCATTGGCCGGGCTTTAAATATGATTTTTTGCGCTTGGGGTTATCGTAATGTGTCCATTTTCATCACCTTTCAGCGTCTTTCGGCTTCAATTTATATGGGACCAAATTTCCTTGGTTTTGTATGAATCCTAATGCTTTTAAACGTAAGGAAATGGCTTGCTGTGTGACTTCCAATGGCAATGCAAGTACTTCTGGGGTTTGACTACAATCTACGTTCACAAGTAAGCTTCTACCAATAATCGATAACATTTGGCAGCCGTTTTCTTCAGACTTCCACGCAAAACATCTTTTGTAGGCACAAAATTCGACATTATTTTAGTAATTGAACAAATGTGTATTTACACTTTGGCGTCTATAGAATACTGATTTATAATGACAGATGTTTACCCTCCAAATATCGTATTTGTTATTATTGACACAAACCTTATGTGATAGTTATGCCATATGTCGCCCAAATCGACATTATTAACTTGTATACCCAATATATTAGTCTAGTCAGTACCAGATAAGTTAATTTGTTGCACGAAATTCGCAGTCATTTAGTCTTTATCTTTCTCATTTTTGGTTGAGTCAAAAAGTGTCTCTATTTCTTAGCTGATTATGACCACCGTCATTTAGAAACTACGGACTAATGAGTTTGGATGGGGCGACAGTAAGTCCCAGCTTAACGTTAGTATCGCTACGCTGGCATACCCTACTGTGCCCAAGGTACGAGAGAATACAATGCGTCCTCCAAAGCCCCCTCATATGATTTGTAAGTACCAAATTCGAAGGCATGTTATTTAGACATGACTATGTGTCACGGCTCCGGGTTAAGAATGTGTCGAGCCGAGTGGGTTTCTATATATACAGTCAAGGAGAAAAGTCTATATACAGCCTACGATTTTGACGTTTTAGAGAATTAGTGGCGAAAGGTATTTATGCTTAAGGTTATCTGAAGAAAAAAATAATATGAAAAAAACTTAGAAGTTATTAGGGAGCAACATAATAATTAGCAGGAAAAAAGCCTACAGACAATGTGCAACTACTAATATCAAATAGAAATTTAAAAACAAAGAAAGCGAAATAATAGTTAGATTTGTTGATTTACTCAAATTAATAAGCATTACAATTGTTTAAGTGGACAAAGTGATTGTAAAAGAAGATATTATTTGACTTTGTATCCTCGAAAATGGAAAATAGAAAAGTTTAAAATATGGAGGTAAGTCTCCAAAGGGAAAATTAATCATGTGAAAAAATTGCTAAGACAACAAACTTCAGTCGTGCTACTGTACAGACAATCATTATAAATTATAACAACAGCAATAGTACCGAAAATAAACCAATTAAATTGTTGCTCCACGAACAGTAATAGAAGTTTTACATGATAATGGATTTCATAGCAGAATAGCACGCAAGAAGCCACTAATTTTAGTAAAGAATCGTAAATTTCGTCTCGAGTTTGCACATGTAGACAGGCTTATGGATTTTTCAATTGAGCTATATTTACCGACGAAAGTAATTAAGAGAGATTAAGTAAGAGTTGGCCGTTCCAAAGTTTGCATTTTATCTAAATAATATTATACCTACAGTCAAACATAGTGGAGACAACGTTATGTTTTGGGGCACCATGGCATCAAATAAAGTGGCTCGTTTGACTTTATGCGGTGGTAATATTGGTCGCTATCACCATAAAATCATATTGAAACAAATTCCGAGGCATCTGTTAATAGCTTGGGCCTGGGATACCAATGGATTTTCCAATAAGATAACGGCCTTAAGCATACTGCGCACTTTTTTCGAGACTGACTTCTTTACTATGCTTCAAAACAGCTTAATTCACCATCCCAGTCACCAGACTTAAACCCAATACAACACATATGAAAACTCTTTTATCAAAATATGGCTTTAATAACCGTAAAACATTAAGAACTGCCCTTATTCGAGTATGGGCCGAAATATTACTCACTATTACAAAGAATTTGTTGACATTTAAGCTTCTTTGTCTTCAAGCAGTTATTGATGCCCAAGGTGGATCAATCAAATATTAGAAGTAAAATTTTTATTTTTTATATATAAAATGTTTAAATAATAATTACTTTTTTGTAAGATGTATGTAGATTTTTTTCCTATGAACGTTTAATACTACACTACGCTACCCCCATTATCATTTACATTATAATATAACTAACGTGGTATTAGATTCAGCCTGAAGCCCTAACATATCTCAGTATGACATGCAATCTAGACCCAGATAACTAATCAAGATTAGATAGTATATACATAGTTGCCTAGGAATCTGTTTCTATTGACAGTTAGAGCTGGACATTTGCAGAGAAGGCAGATAACCGATTTCTTCTTTCTCCTGTTAGTCCAACTTCAACAATTGCCGTTGAAGAGAAGTCCAAGTCGACTAGCACGCTTACTTAGCACCTAAGATCCTGAAATTACTGCCAGCAACCTTTTTTACCTTTTACATGTTATTAGATGCTTAGTACGTTTTTAATTAAAATATGGCTACATCAACTTAGCCACCCTACAAGTGTTCAGCCTTTTGAAAATAGAGTCTGAAGATACTACTTTTAATAGACCATAGTAACCGATTTTAGTTTTAGACCCCCTGAAAGGCACATACATCCGGCTCCAAACGGCATGTGCATTTGTTATAGAAGATTTTCATAGTTTAATACTCAACAACCAGTCACTAGCAATGTTATGAAGTGATACCGCTGCTGAAAAATGACAAGTGGTCTGGCCTTGTATTGAACTGAAGACCACTTCGTTGATAGGCGGTTGTCTTAACTATCATATCACATTTAATTTTTAATGCTGTTTTATTTTACAACGTTTTTTCATTTCCATAAGATATTCATAAAGTATTTTTGTTTTTATTTTCTACTGTACTAGTATACAGAAATTACAGAAGGTTTATATGATTTGTAGTCAAATATGTACCAGGTACTTAACGCGTATTGTATGCGATTGGAATAAATAAATAATTTGCGTAATTCTATTTAAATATACGTATATTTTGTCTCCTATTTCCAATAAAAATATCATAATAAACAAAAAACTATTTTTAATATGAATATATTTATAAACAAGAATGTTGATCAATAAACAAAAATAAAAAATATTTAATTTAAAATAAATTAAAAAATTATTAAAATTTATTAATTGTATGCTTAACAATTACTTCAAGTGTTTATTAAATAACCTCCCTTTTTTAAAACGACTTAAGAAAAAACCATCCAAAAATATCATCACACGATATTGCTTTATTATAATTTAATGCTCTACTATTTTCAAGAATTACAAAAAAAAAAAAAAAAAATTATGATCGGAATGCGTTTCAAAAATATTTCAAGAATTCCAAACCATACCATAAAAAACATTTTGTTATATATGTATGTATTGTAATAGTATAGTATAAAGGCGTGGTATTATATGAACACGGTTTGTTAAAAAATTAAGTCGCATATTATATTCTTCTCGATAAGAATTTATTTATGCATGAATATCCATTTTGCTCTCATCAAAGTTGTTCTTAAATAAATATAAGTCTGAGGAACATTTGTTAGTATAATCTTAACCCTAAGATGCATTAGGTATTATTATGATGGTTAATGTAATCGATCCGAATAACCGAAACTTGACCATAGTTCAGATTATGCCAAAAGTTAACTGGACTTAATCTTACTGTCACCAGCTTAGCCCTCTGCTTTAAAAGAAGATTGGTGGGGAGTTAGTTAAGTATAGCAAATAAGGCTTTTGTTGGAGTGGTGATCAGTAGCTATCAGTTTACAATGACACACCGTCCTCCAAATATATTCTACTACGGCCTGATAGAGCTGTTAGGTGATAACAGGCTTGAGCCACCATATCTTGCCTACGGCCCTCTTACAGGTGTAAAGCGCTATGGTAGCCTTTTTCACCCTATCCATTATGTTCTTCCTACAGGTGAGCTTGCGGTCATGAATAACCACAGATACTTCAACTTTGTGGACAAAAAGTGTTGAATGTCACCGAGTCTCAGCAGACTAAATACAGGTGTCTTGTACCGTTTGGTAAAGATCAAAGGGGGAAAATAAAGCAGAATTTAAAAAGCATCAAATATGATGAAATCATATAGCAAATTGGGAATAAATTAAAGATGCTACTGCTTATTTATCACAAGGTGTTTTGGTAAAAACTATATTAGTGCCCGAAAATTGAACATTTAGAATAAAAACCGACCTTTGCTCTCTTTTGCTCTACCAATAAAAGTAAGTGGGTCTTGATATAACTTCAAAATCATTCATGTCTGTCTTTAACCATTAATGCAAATGGATGCAAACACCATCTTGCTTTTCTCTAATGGTGATTTAACGGTTTCTTAACACCATTTTCAAAAATTTTCAAAGCTTTTATCATATAAAGACTTTCTGTGGTATTCAAATCGAATAGTCGTCATCTAAAGACGACTGTATCTCTTACTTGCAGTGGAGTAGTATTGTATTCGAAGAATTTTATTTTACTTCTTAAGTTAAATTTATTGAACAAACTTCGTACTAAAATTATATGTATGTAATTATATTCTAGATTTTAAAAATATTTTAAACATCTCTTATTATAATTTCTTTAAAGTTTACAAATTTCCTTTTTTTAAATTTTTTTCAGGTAAAATGGACACTGATCCCGCTATGGCCAACTTTAAAGTGCTGTACGTTTTGACGCAATTATGTGGTCTAACGATGATCGTATTGATGGGCAGCTGGATTGGCGTACATATGGGCGGTTTGGGTGGTACGGATGTACCAAGTCTAGAATTTAATTGGCATCCTTTATTGATGACAATTGGTTTAATATTTTTATATGGCAATGGTAAGGAAAAAAGTTAATTTTATTTCTTTATTCTAACAAACTTGTAAAATTTTTAAAATTCGTAAAGGCCCAGATCAAAAAAAAAAAACATCATAACCTGATGTCCAATAGGTTATAGAAATTAATCTGAGCTAAAATTTGTTGGACTGTTTTAGATATCATCCTAAAATCAAAATCTTAGGTAAAGCGTATTCTAAGCTTTTTTGGGTGGATATTTGCAAAGCAATAAATTTAACCTTTTGATTTTTAAAAGATCTAATTGGCTTCAATTTGATTGATAGTTTTGGATACCAAAAAATTTTAATTGAATCATATTCTAAGCTTTGTACCATGAAGGAAGTGCACGACGGGTTGAGCGGGTTTTCTATTCACTATTTTTAAATAATTTTTTAACTAAAAATTGTTCATACTCAAAATTGTTGATTGACAAAACTCCGCTAAGTAATTTTCAGCAGTTCGTTTATGTCTAATTTTTGAACTGGCAGTCAGACCGTACTTGACTCTTCTTATACATTGGTAACGTTCAAACTTCCTAGTTAAGTGCAGTTAGTTGTTGACGCATCACCAAAGATGTGAGCCTTATCGCCGTATTATGGTGATGCAACGCTCTTTCTGTCGGCCAACTGTGGTTGCTGCTGCTGTGGTTTTCTAGATTGCTTCTTTTAAATTGTTAGTACTAGAGATTAGAATTGATCGTATCGTAAGGTTGTAGTCTTGTCATGACCGACAATAATGCACGATGTTAATTGTGTGTCCCACCTTAACGTCAAGTTTCTTGATCAACTTAATTTGGCATTTCTTTGTTTCAGTGTTTGACAAATTTAACCATGTGGAGGTACACAATTAAGCAAGACGTTAAGATGCATTTCAAAATGCATTTCGTGCACTTCGTAATATTTTTGATCAGCGTAATCGACTAAATTTGTTCACAATCGGGAGAATTGTGCACAAATTTCAGCAAATCGGGTCTATAAGAAATGTGAAAATACCTGTGAGTGATTGTTTGCTGCGGCTTATAGGCTAACGGAGTCATCGGGCCGTACCTCTTCGGAAATGTGCGGTTATCATGAATGGTGTTCGCTATCGCGAGATGATAACGGACTTCATGTGGCCAGAAATTGTGGATATGGACCTGGACAATATGTGGTTCCAACAGGATGGTGTTACTTCATGTTATGGCGATGTTAATTGGCCGCCAAAATCATGTGATTTGATAGAGTTGGACATCTTTCTTTGTGGATATTTAAAAGGAAAAGTTAACAAGAAAACAAGAGCTAAAGGATGAGATAATTCGGCACATTAATGACATTTAACCTCAATTGTGTCGCAGAGTTATTGAAAATATGGACCGATATTTTGTTTCACACATAATCGTCATACTATAGGTTTTTCCATCAAAATAAAAAATATTAAGATAATTATCTGAGAACTTTTTGATTCGTTTACAATTAATATCGTGCATGGAGATCCCCGTGTGGAGCTCCCAATGTTCCGATTTGAGTTTTTTTGTGTGTTAGGTTGGTACATCTGTTGAGCGAGAGAGCGTCAGAAGAGAGTACCCTCTTGACCACGCCATTCAATAATAACATCACCTTCGAAAGTTTGACAAACATTTCTCTGATAAAATATTCGAAAACAACTATTGGAAGCGAAACGAAAAAGAACTCATAGAGTTCACCCAGTTTGTGGCAGCAAATCTTTCGTTAACAAACGCTTGCCTGTAATATTCACAGCAGACCTTTAGCGAACCTTTATGTAAATCAGATTTCGGCAAAGAGCTGCTCTTCTCTTCTGTTTTCACATGTATGTACGTACTCACATGGACAGGAAAAAATAAGCAAAAAATAAACAAAAATGGTGAAGAGAAAACAAGTGGAAAAATACAGTGAAGTGGACTGAGTGAGAGTAATATTAGTTTGCCTAGCGCTGATCTAAAGCAGCCAAGACTAAAAAATCTGGCATTCGAATAATCCAAAAATATAATATACTAAAAACTGGGCACTTTTTGAAGAAAAAAGTCAGTTTTCGGTTTTCGATTAATTTAATTCAATTTATTTTTAGAATAAATTCTTTTTCCATGCACTTGTCGTTCAAAGATTAAAAAAAAACTCTAATCGCATGAGACACATTAGAAATGAGTAAACTGTAAGCCTTTTTGTCACTAATATTGTTAAACATCAGACAGACTATTTTTTTATTCAGATGGTAATGAATGATTTTTAAATATAGTTTTCTTCGTTTTTTACTCTTAAAGGTGTGTATGAATGTTGAAATTTTGTGAAGTAAGTGACTGCGTTGTCGCAATGTTATTGTAGGTGACGTGAAGGTGCAGTTAATTTGCAATTGTGCAAATATTTTTTTTTACAATTTTTATTATTATTTTGATGTACAAGTGCGATTATTTTATTTGATTGGATGTGATTAGTATGCTAAAATCGAATTTGTGGGTCTTTTTGTTTTATTTTTTTCTTTTGCAAATTTGTATCGACACATGTGTGTATAAATTAGGTATTGGCGGATTTTTTTTATGTATTTCTTATATGTTAAGCATATAAAATATTATTACTCAATACAAAAATTCTTAAGTTATTTTAACATTTTATGATTGTACTTTAAAATTGAAAGGAGGTACAAGTACAAGTACATATGACGGAATGAATATACGAATATATGGAAAAAAGTGAATTGTGTAGTATGCGTTTAATGCATATAAAACATTTTCAAATTGTTTTATGCATTCAGCAGTTACCTCTATTCTAATCCTATTTTGGATATTGGCATAATTATACAATTCAATAAATAAAATATCAACATTTTATAAAGCTATTTTGCATATAACTTAAGCCACGATTTTAAATTGAAAACAAACATTTGTTAAGAATTGTCTAATTTTTCTCTTATAAATACAGCATGAGCTTAAAGAATTCATTGATATTGATTCGCATAATCAAAGGCAAGTTATCTGTACAAAAAAAGTATAATGAATTTTAAATTTAAATACAGTTAAAGCTCTGCTGGCAGATAGCTCTCTTAGGTGGGCTTCTTCCATATAAATAATAAATCTCCGCTAGCCGTATATCTACCATGAGCGAACGGTTGGTGTCCGCCTGCTGAAAATTTCAGAGTGTTTATAAACTCGTTGGTCATATTTTATAACTTGAGTGTTACTCTAACCTTTTGAAAATTAGAAGAAATTCACTTTTAATAATGTGAAAACATATTTGTTGAAGGGAAATTTAAATTATTATAAAGGTGGATAAAATTGGTGTTTAACGATGGACAATTACGCTAGTTTACATGCCTGGGGTTGTTATTTATCAGGTCACTCAATAAGTCAGTAAGATGACACATAGATGGTGTTAATAGAATTTTGTCCATATGATTTTTATTTAGTACTAACCTTCAAACGATACGTGTATAAATTTGACAGCAATCTGACCATTGATTCGTGAGTTATAGCATTTTGTGTGAAGCAACTTTTGTTATTGAAACGAAAATGGAAAAAAGTGAATTTCGAGTTTTGATAGTGTTGCTATTTAATGAAAAGAATGCAGTGGAAACTAAACCCTGGTTTGATGAATATTATCCGTACTCTAAAATTGAATGAATTGGGCTTCGAATTGATAACCCACTCACCGTATTCTCCAGACTTAGCTCACAGCGACTTTTTCCTGTTTTCAGATCTCAAGAGAATGCTTGCTAGAAAAAAATTGAAGTCCAATGATGAGGTAATCGCTGAAATCGAGGCATATTTTTACGAGAAACAGAAATCATACTATAAAAGTGGTATTGGAAAGTTGGCAAATCACTACCTCGTTGTATTCACCTCGAAGGCAAATATGTTGAATAATAATATCGAGTTTTGTTAAAATTTTGTTTTTTTCTTACTTATTCTACGGATTATTGAGTGACCTAATAGGCATTCTAACTAAACTTGTGCGATAAGTGATACCAGATTCTTGATGGATTTGGCATGAAGAGGAACAGAGCTATTAAATGGTGTATAATTTACTTAAGTAAACTTAAGCCATCTGTGTTTATTTCTTAAACAGAAAAATTTTTATTAAATAAATTACAAAATTTCCAAGTTTAGAGTCCTTTTACAAGCTATTTTATATAGTACTGGTACTATTTTTGGTCTTATTAAAGTAGTAAGTTTGGGTGAAAATTGACGGAGTTAAAGTAACTATTTGGTAAAGTATCTTTTGGCTTTGCGAAATAGATAAATAAATAAAATATTCAAAAAAAAAAAAAAATTATAGAAAATTATAAAAAAGTGAAATCACTTGTAATTTTTTACGTTTTCTGTAGAAGTTAATAACGGAATTAATTTCACTTTCGATCGGAATTCAATTCTGTGACATGCCTGTATATTTATTTAAATGACTGTGAATGGTAACAGTGGTAATAAACTTTTTCATAAATACATTCGAATTGACAAATGAATCAATTCATTTGAAAAATGTGTGTACCTTTTGCTATACTTACTCCCCTGACTCTTCTCATTCACTTCCGTGAGGACTAATAAAAAAGTGAGCACAGCAAGTAAAAATGCTTTGATTTTGAATGTTTTTTTTTTTTAGAATATGAAAGCCAAATTCAAAGTAAATTAATCATAACAATAAATATTACTTCTCTTCAAAAATGCCGATACTAATGCCAGTTCAAATAATTCATCTTCATCTATTTTCTTTAATGGGTTGTTCACTACTATTCTTGTTACATTTGGTTTCCTTTTACGGTAGTCATTTCTTATTTCTCATACTCTTATTGTGTGTATTGCAAAACGCGTTGCTGGGAGCTGTGTTGTATACCTATGAAATATATTCCTCGTAAGAAAAATTAAAAAAAACCGTTAAACCGTTCTCTAGATATACTAAAAACAAACTTTACTTTGTATTGGAAGTGCCACGTCCACTTAACCAATTCCGCCCACTCTTTGACTTATGATTTGTATTGACCACAAAGTTATTTAGGCAATACAACTGGCACCGCCCAGTTTAACCAAGAACAACCGATGTATTAGTTTGTAAATCGGTTTAGTGGTTCTCGAGTTATAAGATGACGAACATAGGACAACTAATTTTTATATATATAGATAAGCGCACTGTGCAATAAATATAGATCACAGTCAATTTAATTGCACTTTAATAGTACTGTTATGTGCCGCTGTGGTATGGTAGGTAAGACATCCGCCTACCAATCAAGAGGTCCACGCTTCAATCTCAGGCCAGACCATCTGACATCAGCGAAATCACCTCATAACTGGTTATTATGTGAATTTACGCTATTAAAAACTTCTTTAACTAATGCGTCTGCCGTCACAGCCGGTGTTGAGACAAGTCTCCCTTTTTCCACTTGAGATGTCGCTGGAATTATGTAGATATGTATAATAGCACTGTTCAGCAAGCTATATTAAGATACATACACACTTGTGCAAATATTTAGCGTAATAGCAACTTTAGAAAATCGTCAAAGATTAAAAATTTTTGCATACTCTATTGAGTTATTCCTGAAATATATACAGCAGTTAAGTTTTAGGCAGTATGCTGTTTTGTGATACATTTAGTGATAGTTTTTTTCCTACAAATAATAAAAATATTCCGTAATTAGATCAAATTTGTTTTGGATATATTTTCTTTAATTTTTTTTATTGTATTCAACACACATAACTAGCCAAAGGTGGCGTACATACTTTTATGGCAAAATCAAGAAAATCAGTAAGTAGTAATTGACTGGTTAGTAGAACGATTGAAATGGTAATTTATAGAAATAGATTAAATTAAATTTATAACAATAAATCGATTTATTATGAACATCATATTATGTAGGTCTATCGATCTACCTTAACCCAAAGGAATTTGTCTTCTACCCCATTGCATTAAATTATCTTAAAACGCCTTTAGTATTTCAATTTGTTTGCTACCAATTTCATGGAAATAAAATCGATTTTTCATAAAAGCATTTCGTTAAAAAAACATTCGTTTTTACAATACAAATGTATATTTTTTCCAATAATAAATGTTTTTCAAATCTATTTTAACATTAACCCGTACGAGTAACCAATGTACTCGTAATATACAATTTTTATAAGTATTTTGTGGTATAACGTTTTTACATTACTTTCTTGGCATTGGTCTAATTACAAATGGTTACAATTTACATGTAAAGTATATGGTGTCGTACAAATAAATTGTATAAAATTAACTTGTTATTTTAGTAGTAACAACTGTACAGATATCATTAACATTTACATTTATTAAACCATTCAATTAAATACTCATTCATACACAGTCAAAATCATATATTTTTTATTATAAATTTATTTTTTTACATCTTTTTCTTGTAGCCATTTTAGTATATCGTGGCTTCCGCTCGGTGCGCAAGAAGGCATTGAAAATAACACATGCCGCCATACATATGGGTGCATTTATATTAACGGTTATTGCCCTCAAAACTGTATTCGATTCGCATAATTTAGCCAAAGTTCCCATACCGAATATGTATTCGTTGCACTCATGGTTGGGTCTATCGGCTGTCATACTCTTCTGTTTGCAATATGTTGTGGGTTTTGCAACTTATCTGGTGCCCGGTGCTAAGGACACTTTAAGAGCGGCCATTATGCCATTGCACATATATTTCGGCCTATTTGGTTTTGTATTATCAATTGCAGCGGCTGTAATGGGCATTACAGAAAAGGCAATATTTTCAATGTAAGTTTTTAGTATTTTTTTATTGTAAGTTTTTTAAATCTTTTACTTTTATTTTCTAGTCCCAACTATTCGAATTTACCCAGTTCAGGTGTTATGGTTAATTTATGTGGTGTTTTGTTTGTCATCTTTGGTGGCTTAGTCGTTTATTTGGCTACAAATCCCGTTTATAAAAGAAAACCATTACCCGAGGATACTGCTCTATTAACAAGCAATGTCGAATAAATAGAGTTTTTATTATTATTAAATTTTTTACCTACAACAACAACAACAACAACAACAACAACAATCTTCACAAAGAAGTGCTCAAACTTTTCATTTTATTTTTTTTCTTATTTTTAATATTATTTAAACAAAACATGTATTTTTTGCTCAATTTACAATGTAATTTAAATATGTGTGCGCACAAATGTTGTGGTGCTAAGGAAAGAGAAATGTAACACTTTTTGTTTCAATATCTTTCTTTTTTATTTTAATTTTTTAAAATTATTTTTTAAATTGTTTTTCAATGCTTTTTTGAAAACAAAAGACGATTACCAAATATGAAGTTTATATACAAAATATTCATAAAATCTTATTAAAATTAAAATTATAATATAAAAAAAATTAATCTCCCCATTATAACTAATATTGCTAAATTCAGAATTTTAAATACGTTTACTGACAGTATGTATAACATGCATACAAACATACATACATGTAATAGAAACATATGTTAGTACATTAATCTAACAAATCAGACGAAATTATATTGATGTACATACGTAAGTTATAATCAAAAATAGATTTCAAATACATACATACATATACAATAATGTAATTTTAATTAATTCTTTTTTTAATTGTTTAAAGATAGCATTTTTAGTTTCTTCTTTGTGAAACCCTTTCAAATTCCAAATCCTTTGTTAGACCCACATAATATGTTGGTATACTACCACATCCCTTTACAAATGTCATGCCTTGATACTTACAATTGATATTAAACGATTTTAAATTTTTTGCAGTTTCTTCAGTCACATGTATTTGACCTGGTATACCAGTTGTATCCATGCGTGAAGCCATATTAACAGCATTGCCCCATATATCGTAATGGGCTTGGGATTGACCAACAATGCCGGCCATAACTTCGCCAGAACTTATGCCTAAAGTTAATAAATTATACATATGTACATATGTAAGTACGTACATATTTAAGTAATTATATGAGGGTAACACGGCTACACTCTTACCAATTCTTAAGTTAATGGATGTCTCATCTGTCTCTGAATCAAGACCTTGATCCAACTGATTTGCCTTATTGAATGCCTGTATAGAATGTAAAAGATCAAGAGCAAAAAAAGTTATAACCTTTGTTATATCCTTTTTTTGTTTTTCTTTAAAGAGATCGTATGTATTATAATTATTCATTTCCTTTTCATCTTCGCTACCATCATTATCACTGCTTCTGTTGCTGTCATAGCTTAAACTTTCAGATGATTTTTCATCCTGTCCTATGGAATCTTTGAAGTATACGACAGAACCTCTTCTGTCAACGGGAAGTTTAAAACCACAGGCTGCCATATACGACCAATTGGCAACTTTTATTTTTTCGACGCGTATGGGACCCTTATACAAAGCCAACTTAATAAAACAAAGACGAAATAATTTTAATAAATATTTTTTTATTGAAAATAATTCTACTTAAGCTACGGTCACTTTTGTCAAATATTTGACGAATAAAACGTGACCACTATTTAATAGAAATATTTGTTCTTTTATTAATTGTTTTTTTTAAGTTAATAATTAAAAAATCTAAGTAATTTTTTGTACTATTTTTTTTTTTTGTATTTAAATAATTTTTTAAGAAAGGCTGACATAAAAGGAAATTCTCTGAAATAGTGGTCAAATAGTTGACAAATGTGACCGTAGCTTTAGAGAACTTACCACGTCATCAAAATCGCATATAATATCATTAAGTAGACGCAATTCTACGCTACCCGTGCGTGGATAAATGATGGTGGCAAACATTACGGCCACATATTCGTGCTGCTCATAGTAAGCTTCATTGCGCATACGTTTCGATAGATAAACTTTCACTAATTTTTAAATTCATCAAAAGTTTATTTAAATGTTCCTGCTTTAGCTTTTATAAAAACCATATGATTGGTTCCAACTTACCCACATGTGATGGCAGAATATTATGTAATAAAATCTTAATAGATTCATTGGTTACACGAGCATTATCGATTTTCTTTTCCAAACGCCATTTGTAACTTCAATTTGAATGCACATACATAAATGTAAATATTAAGAATTGATCGATTGATGTCTATCGCACTTGTACCTCTGAAGTGAGTCAACTCAAAATGTTTACATTTTCGGTAGCGACAAACATCTTTTCTGCTTAATATAAAATTATATTACAAAAATGGGTAACAAGAGTATTATTTTTTTGCGAAAGAGTAGAGAAAATGATTAAAGATTTATACATTGTTTAGACTCGACTACTGCATATTGTTTTCTTGTAAAAGGTAAAAATTGACAACTTTTCAGTTGATGACCTACTTTAGAGGTATAAATGCGATATGTGTGTTACTTACAATGAAGTTAGTTTTGATATATAAACTTTATGGCGACTTATTAGTTGATATATTATTAAAATTATAATAACATTCCATATGTGATTATATTCCGGGCCAATTTCCAAATTTGTCTCACGACTTGATTCATAAACCAGACTGAATTCGCTAAATATAACAGTGGCATAGAACAACGTTAGGGAAAGGGCAAAAGCCATTTGTAATATATAAGGAATGTGTGCGAAAGAAAAAATTGTTGCCAAAGCAAGAACAACACTATTGGTAACAGCCTAAAATGTGAGAAAATAAAAATTTTGTATAAGCGCATAATCATAACAAACTGAATCTAAAAATTAATATTTTCTTTTATGTAGATAGCAATTTAAAGGTATTGTCCTGCTAAAATGTTGCCCTTTTTCTTGTCTGAAGCAAACATAGAAGAGTTGTAAAACCTTTTGATAATCAGATCACGAAGATAACTTAGTCGAAAATTTTTTATTTGCACATAAAAAAGTTATCATTTTTACACTTTATTAGGGCAAAGTTTACAGAAAACATGATTCAATTTTTTAAAAGAACATCAAAAATTGAAAGTTAAAAGGACATACATGTAAGGAATAAGTGGACAACAAGAGAGCAATAATGAGTAGCAAAATAACAAGCAGCAAAAAAACGAGCAACAGAACAGTGAATAGAAAATGAACGAGGAGTAGTTAGTTAAGAATTTGATTCAGAAGAAATCGGTCGCGTTTTTCAGTTAAAATTCAATCGTTTTAGTAAAAGCTAGTAAAGTTTACAGTTTCAGATAAGTGATAAGATTCCTTTTTATAAATTTAAATATTATATAAAGTAAATGAAGAACTAATTTTCTTTTATCTATCGCGTACTTCAATATTGTTTTTATTAAAAAAAGTCAATATAAAATTTATTTTCATTAATTTTTCTAATCCAGTTAAAACTAAATATTTCTTTTAATATCTACACTAAAAACTTAATATTTTGAATTGTTATAAATCAAAAATAAGAAACATACAAATAAAATAAAAATGGTGTGTTCTCTTTATTACATACATACATCCATTAAATTGAAAACACGCCTTTTTCATGGATGTAGTACGATATCCTTAGAATAAGTGGTCATTACAAAAACGACCAAGTTCAGAAAAGGCCTTTCGATAATCTTTTAAAAGCCAACATGTTTGGTTAGTTGAAAGGGAGGGAACACTATAAGATTATAGGTAGTCCCATGTCTGCATGAATTCGTGACCTATTCCTAACAAAGACCGAGGTTTTCATTAGCCTCACCACAAGCCATACATATACTGCTCCGAGTCACGCCTATGCCGTTTAAGTGCTCTCCTAGGCCCGAATATCCCGTTAGGCTTCAGTTAAGATATTGGGCTTAGACTTTCAACTAAACACTAATTTGGTTGTATTAGACAAATACGTACATATTTGAAGACATTTTTCTGATTATACTTTTTGGTTAATGAACAAAATATTTTACACAAGAAATAATCGCTGCAAAAATATGCCGCAAAAACATTTTGTGAGTGGACTGGTTAGCTATGTGACGTTTCGCAAATTTCGGTGTTAAGAACTTTAGTGGAATTTAAAGGCAAATATTGATTATAAGCTGCGAAATAATCAGTTCTGATCTCTATCGCTCCCATCATCAATATAAATTAGAATTTTGGAAAGAGAAAGATCACTATCAGCTAACAGAAAAGGTGCTATGTTTTATCATCACAGTGAATCGTCAAAAATTGTCTGCCTTTGGCTGGGAAGTTTTGATAGCTCGAATTTTGCACTGTTTGATGACCATAGGTTTCAGTGTCTGCAAAACGCTCTTGATGGTAAAAAGGTTTTCCACCAAAACCCTTAGAAACCCTATAGCAGTGACATTACGTAGCTACCCGCAAAATGGTGAAAGATGGTAATAGTAATAATGATAAATATGTACTTGCGTTAAAATAAAAATAAATAAATTCAATGCAAATAATTTTTTCTATTCTTAAGGTGTGTTCGCTTACCCAAGAGTTAAAGCACAATACGCGTTTGCCACCCTCTAAAAATTCAAATATCAAAAGGTCATCATTTTCCAATGCAATAAGATCACAAAACATCTAAAAATTGAGAAAATAAAATAAAAAAAGATATTTTAGAAAATTAAACTGTTTGTATCACACATATAATATACATACGATATATGACGATATATTCTAGTAACTTACCAAATGTATAAATGCTGTTGATAATAAGACTCCAGTCATTAAGATATATATGAATATTCGTGGTAAAGGTTTAGTTTCAAAATATTCGGACACGTTATATAAAAACAAAGCACATTTATTTGTTGGTTTTTGTTTCGAAATACAGAAGAAGTACTTTATCCACAACTCACTAAAATTTACCAAAAAGGCCATTATAAGTCCAAAGACTACAATGAAAGTATAACATATTGCGAATGTTACAATATCTTGATGTCTGCAAAGAGAAGTTAGAGTTTCAGTAAGAAAAAAAAGGTGTTAAAAATCGTAATAACTGTACAACTCATTTGCCATCTGTGAACCTGTTATAAGAATCAGTATGACATAAATGATGGCTATATTGGATTTAAGAATCTCATCGGGTTGCTTTAAACATTTCCAAGCTGAATTCCAATCGGAAAATAAAAGCCAAACGGTAGTTATACTGTGATGAGCCATATAATCTTCAGTTTTTTGCGATATTAAACTCTTCATTGGCTTAAAACAGTATTGTTTGATACTAAAAAATAATAAAATATATAATATTTTTGGAAATTTATTAATTTATGTTATAAGTGGTAAGTAGGTAGGCATTTTATGCAAAAAATATTTTTTCTTTATACTTTATTTTACAAATTGGTAAACTTTGCAGTTCCTTAAGCAATTGCACATTTGTCTTGTCACGCAATTCTGCATAATTTATGGCAACATTATTACCCATGATTGTATCCATTAAACCGTTATTTCTGAATTTATTCCTATTTTTGTTCTTATACATACGCCATTCCATTGAATTGGTCATATATTCCTTAAAAGTAAAAATTGAATCAAACAAAATAAATATTGGAGATAATGATGTGCGCTAGGACCGATTACAAAATAAATGGCAGTAAGTTTTTTAAACTAAAAACTATTCAATAGAGTATTTATAAATTACAGATGATGAAACAGTTTTAGTGGATAACTGTATGTGAGAAAGGCTTTATTAAGTCCTCATTATTCAATACTTACACTTGGTTCAACAATTATATAGGTCTTTATACGTTCTTTTTGTAAAAATGGATCTGTTTTAGCTCTTTCAGGGCCTTCTTCGTAGATATAAAAACCCTCAACAAGATTTAAAGTAGCCTCGCTTATATGAACTCGACCAGCTAAGCCAGTATGTTCTAAACGTTGAGCAATATCAACATCTTTTGACCAGATATCATATTGCCATTTGGCTTGACCAATAATGCCGGACAATATATTGCCCGAATGAATGCCAATGCGCATATTAATATCTAAGTTACGTTGGTTTCTTAAACGAGATAATTAATATATGGATATACATATATAGGTATGAGTACATTTTAAAATAAAACTGATTCGTATTCTTTAAATTTGTACGTACCTGACTTCCATTATATGATTTATAATCGATCTGCCTAATTCTGTGCAACATAGACCATGAAATGGATGTGACATGGGCATACCGGCCACACAATAAAAGCAATCACCTAAAAATTTAATACGCATCACATTGTATTCCATACAGGCAGCATCGAATCTTTGAAAAAGATCATGCAGTGTTTCAACCAGAGTTTTTACATCGAGCGTCGTCGTTAGTTTGATATAGTTTACGACATCGGCAAACAATATAGTGACATCATTATGGGCCTCTATGAAGAGTTTTCTAAAAGTGTATACATACATAATTATATATAAAGTTACAATTTTAATTCTGAAAGTATTAGTACATTTAACGTTATTTATCAGCTTAAAGCTACACCCATTTATTATATAAAAGGCCGATTGATGCTCGATATTTAAAAAAAAGAAGCAGTTACCAGAGAATTTAGCAAAAGAAACAATGATGCTGTTTTACGACAAAACTCATTCGGTGAACATATGATTTAAGAAGTAAAGAAATATATAAAGTTTTAAGTCAAAAGCAGCTTGACAACTTATAATGGATAATAGAGGTAAGTCTAGACCTTCTTGAGCTCATAAATTCGTAAATACTTTTATAAACCAACCATGTTATAAGATACACAGACGAAGTACAATTAAACAATTTGTAAAAAAAAATCCTTATCAATATAAGCATAAGGGAAATTTTTAAAGAGTATGAGAAAAAAATTATTAAAGTTAACTTGCCATGCCTCCGAGAGGGGTCAAAATAATATTTTAAGAGCAATATGTAATGACGGGGGAAATTAAGTAATTATAACGTATATTATTAATTTGAATATCAAAAGTTTTTTTTAACCCGAAATATTAGAAATATTGAGAAAGAGGCAAAAGAATATTAACCGGTTCTTAAATACTATAAACGAAATAAAGGTTACGTGTTACTGAGAGTGAGAACAATACGTGTCATATTTTCTTTTAACTTGAAATCAACCAGTTAATGATGAAGTGGAATAAAAATATAACACACATACCTGTTTTGAGTCATCATGGGTATTTTTTTTGCAAAACGTGATCTCTGAATTCTATATTTGATTTCTTGAGAAAGTATTTGCGCAATTTGAGGTGGTATAATACTCATTACGAGATTTTTCTAAAAAAAGTAATTATTCAGACAGACAGATATTTGTAATTATATCCGTACAATAATACCTCCTGATCCTTGGCATAATTTAGTATAAAATTTTGCTCAATACTCTGACGTTTTGTTAAGAAAAATTTTCTAGTTTCATAGTCTCTGCTCGATCGATTGCCTAAACCCACCAAATTGAGGCCAATTATATAGAAAATTTCTGGTAGAATTTCATGAAAATCCATAAAATCCTTTTTACCATCTGGTATAAAATACGTTACACAACCAAAGCTTATAGCATATATGACTGATATGCATACACCCAATAGAAATAAAGGCAAATATGATGGTATGGGCATAAACAGATAAAGAGTGGATAAGGCATAACCACAATAGCTTGGTCGTAAGAATTTATCCCGATGCTTATAATAATGGCAAAAACCAACTAAAACATCTAATGGAAAAAATATTTATATATATATATATACATATCACTTTTTTCTTTTTACAAATTAGTTTGATAACACAACCAACCGCTTAAGGTCATTACGCTGCAGACCCACCATGACAGTATATGAGGCATAAACTGATACATTCGTTCATCATTATTTATTTTATAGTACAAATAAAAAAATATGGATGAAACAACTAGTGCACAACCAGTCATATAAATATATGCATCTAGAAGAGAGCTGTCGGGGTTCTTAAAAAAATGAAACATTAAACAAATATTATAGCAATTATTTAATAAAATTTGTTTCACTCTCATACATACTTCCTTTCCAATTTGAATGGCTATACTGTGTACCACTGTTATGAAGATATGCAATTGCAGGAAAGTCTTCAAATAGTTGTTGTAAATTTCTCTGTAATACATTTGATAGGCCGTTTCCAAGCCTAAAATTGTGCATTTTCTCTAAAAGAAAAAAAATATGTGAGAAAAAACGTCATTCGATTACAAATGCTGACCTTAAATGTTAGCCATTCGAAATATTTTTGTGGCATTAGAGAATTTGAAAATAATTGACTTTCCCGAGATAAATGTTCTACCGTTGTTTCAGCGGAAACGATTGAGTTGGCCATTGTTATGGATAATATTTTATTTTAATTTTAATAAATTATGAAAATATATTTTTGTATGTTGCACGTTTTAAAATATTTTTCAAATTCGAAAATATTTGATAGATGTTGTTGAGTACAACTTTCAGCACTTTTTGAATAAACAAATGGAAAGAAACAAAGAAAAAATAACATTAAAGTCTTGTAATTATAATATCGTTAAATATTAAATTAGATATTAATTTTACTTAAGTTCAAAGAACAAACTGCGATTCTAAAGGTTATTAGTTAATATTTCAAAAAAATTCCTATTTATAGAACTCTATACGTGAATTTTTAAACCGTTGATGACTGTACCTGCCACTTAAATGTACATTTACCGATAATTAACTATGCTGCTATACAGTTTTTACACAATTTGCTTGTACAAGCATTTGCACAAATTATTTAGAAAATAAAAATATCTTAAACAAAAATTAATGATTGTGGTAAAGATTGTGTTCTATATATAATAATAATAAAATGCTTAAGCACTACATTTTGTTAATAAATTGTTTGCACTTGTTTTCAATATTAAATCTGTTTAAAAATCTATAAAAATATTTGTCTATAATGGACTTCGCTCATTTTTAACATCGACCTTGATGCCTTGATGTCACGAGTGTCCCATCACAATAGAGAAATCACCTGGGGAATAAACGGCAGACTCAGAGATCTCGACTACGTAGACACACAGCCGTAACTGAAATGTTAAATAATGTTGTGAAATTTCTCGGTAGCACCATAACAAGTGCAGCTGATTAGACGATCTCGCATGAATAAAGGTATGGAGATCGATACGAATTTTAAGGGACACAAAAATGCAAGCATCAAATCAGTGGTGCTATACGACTGCGAAACATGGAATGTACCGAAAAAAAAACAGCTGCTAACACTTCAAGCCTTTAAAAATACAGCATGAGCTTAAAAAATTCATAGAAATTGATTTGAATGATTAAGATAAGTTATCTGTACAATAGACGAACGATTTTTTAAGATAAATCTTCGCTAATCGAATATCTTCCGTGAGCGGACAAAATTGCTCTGACGGTTATTGCAAAATCAGAAAAAATGCATTTTTAATAACGTGGAAACATATTTTCTGAAGGGAAATTCAAATTATTTTAAAGGTGAATTATTATTTAGGCTGTCTAACTTTGGGAATGAACCCTCAAAGTTGCTAAGGTATATACGTTGGGAGGATTTCAACATAATCTGCTGCAAGGCGAATTCGACTTGATTATTCCTAAACAACAATATTACCGCTACTATGCTTTATAGTCTTAATGGTGGAAGTACATAACTCCCGTTATGTTGTTGTGCTTGCAGGCTTCTGTCAAAATAGTTAAAATTGTGTATTTTTATATAAAGCAAGCTACATGCAAAGTGTGCAACGCCTCTAACGCGATAAAGTTGGTGAATTTTTACTTCTAAACCGTTGGCAGTTGAACAGCTGACTTGCATTTTTTGTTATGTGTTCAATTGTTTTAAAAAACGAAATGAATTCAATGAATTGAAAAAAAAAACAACTTGAATTAAATTTACTGTTACTAAAATAAAGATCTAAAAAAAACATCAGTGCATTTAAAACTGTATTATGTGATTCTAATCTATTGGCTTGTGTCAAGGCTGTGAATGTGCTACCCTGGTAATGTCATACATAATTTGTTATATTAAGAGTGTTACCAATTGCGTATTGAACGGTGTTGCATTTGAATATAAGAATATTCGAAATTGATGATGATTTGCTATAAAAGGTGACATAGTTTTTCAGTCGTAAAGTAAAACCTTGTTTAGGCGTAAAGAAAAGTAATTTGTGTATTTAGTTGTAGTCGCTGTATAAAGTAAAAATGTGCAAATATAAATCTGTTTAAAAGAACAAATTCGTGTATTTATTTTATTTTAATGGTATTTAAAAGAACTCAAACGTTTTAAAAAGTTTAAAACGTAACAATACATAAGTACATAGTTTACTCTCAATTTTTACATATAAAATAATTCAAACAAATGAAATTTCAGCAATTAGTTGATACAAATGTCATCTCTACAGCGTGTTGTATAACTTGGCATCCTTAAAACGTTGAATCATTTAAAGTGCTTATAAATTAATGAAGTTAATTAATATCGAGGTTTTAATACCGTGAGGAGACCAAGTAACACTGCTCTCTTCAAAACTGCCGATGCTAATGCCAGTTAAGAAATTAATCTCTTCCTTCATCTATTTTCTTTAATTTGTTGTTCACTACTATTCTTGTTTCATTAGGTTTTCTTTTACTGTACTCATTTCTCAGTAACTAGTGAAGGCTTGTAAGCGAAAACATGTTCGGCATGCTTTTAATGTGTGATGGGATAGTTGGTAAAATTGTACTTTATTTTATCACTATTTGTAAGTCAAAAGTACAATAGAACCCCAATGACTAATTTAGCACTATTTAAAAATTACACATTTGTATCAAAATATAATAAATGCCATAGAGAGGAAAAGATTGTTTCTTCTGTCTTCAAGCTAATCCCAATGAAGGATGTGCTGAAGTCATTTGACTCGTAATACTACAATTAAAAAAGAGTAAGAAAGTAAGAAGTACATCATAAAAGATCCTTTGAACTTTAGATCTCATTAACTAATAAATAGTCTTTTGTCTACCTTTTGAAATTAAACATTAAAATGTAATTTTATTTACATTAAATATATAATAAAAATAATATTGTATAGTAAAAATAATATTGTATCGTATTCATGTACAAATTTACAAAAATGAATATATGGTCTTAAATCTCCTGAATATTATGTTTACGCAGGGAGTTCCATATTAGTTGTAAATTTCTATCTGTGGTACAATCCAGAGTGTCCTCTAGTGACAAACCAGTCCTCGACTGCGGGCAGGATGATAAAATATGGGGAACGGTTAGGGATACCGAATTCGTTACACTCATGGCTAGGTCTATCGGCAGTTATTCTCTTCTGTTTGAAATATGTTGTGGGTTTTGCAACTTGTCTGGTGTCCGGTGCTAAGGACCTATTAATAGCGGCCATTATGCCGTTGCATATATATATAGTATATGTAAATCGGTCTATTTGGTTATGTATTATCAATTGCAGCCGCTATAAAAGGCATTACAGAAAAGGCAATATTTTTAATGTCAGTTTTTAGTATTTTTTATTGTAAATTTTTTACTTTTATTTTCTAGTCCCAACTATTCGAATTTACCCAGTTCAGGTGTTATGGTTAATTTATGTGGTGTTTTGTTTGTTATCTTTGGTGGCTTAGTCATTTGTTTGGCTTCAAATCTCGTTTATAAAATAAAACCATTACCCGAGGATGCTGCTCTATTAACAAACAATGTCGAATAAATAGTTTTTATTATTAAATGTTTTACCTACAACAACAACAACAAAAACAGAAGAAGAAGAAGAAATTTTCACAAAGAAATGCCCAAAGTTTTATTTTTATTTTTGTTTTCTTATTTTTAATATTATTTTAAAAAAACATGTATTTTTTGCTCAATATACAATGTGATTTTTAAATTGTTTTTGAATGCTTTTTTGAAAACAAAAGATGATTACCAAATATAAAGTTTGTTACAATATATTAAAAAAATTATATTAAAAAAAATTACAAAATACATTATAACTAATATTGCTAAATTCAGAATTTTAAATAAGTTTACAGACAGTACATACACACAACCAAGCATATGTTAGTATATTAATACAACAAATGTAACAAATCAAACGAAATTATATTGATGTACATGTATATGTACGTAAGTTATAGTCACAAATAAGTTCCAAATACATATGTGCATACATATACAGTATTGTAATTTTAATGAATTCTTTTTTTTTTTCTAACTGTTTAAAGATATAATTTTAGTTTCTTCTTTGTGAAACTCTTTCAAATTCCAAATCCTTTGTTAGACCCACATAATATGTTGGTATACTACCACATCCCTTTACAAATGTCATGCCTTGATACTTACAATTGATATTAAACGATTTTAAATTTTTTGCAGTTTCTTCAGTCACATGTATTTGACCTGGTATACCAGTTGTATCCATGCGTGAAGCCATATTAACAGCATTGCCCCATATATCGTAATGGGCTTGGGATTGACCAACAATGCCGGCCATAACTTCGCCAGAACTTATGCCTAAAGTTAATAAATTATACATATGTACATATGTAAGTACGTACATATTTAAGTAATTATATGAGGGTAACACGGCTACACTCTTACCAATTCTTAAGTTAATGGATGTCTCATCTGTCTCTGAATCAAGACCTTGATCCAACTGATTTGCCTTATTGAATGCCTGTATAGAATGTAAAAGATCAAGAGCAAAAAAAGTTATAACCTTTGTTATATCCTTTTTTTGTTTTTCTTTAAAGAGATCGTATGTATTATAATTATTCATTTCCTTTTCATCTTCGCTACCATCATTATCACTGCTTCTGTTGCTGTCATAGCTTAAACTTTCAGATGATTTTTCATCCTGTCCTATGGAATCTTTGAAGTATACGACAGAACCTCTTCTGTCAACGGGAAGTTTAAAACCACAGGCTGCCATATACGACCAATTGGCAACTTTTATTTTTTCGACGCGTATGGGACCCTTATACAAAGCCAACTTAATAAAACAAAGACGAAATAATTTTAATAAATATTTTTTTATTGAAAATAATTCTACTTAAGCTACGGTCACTTTTGTCAAATATTTGACGAATAAAACGTGACCACTATTTAATAGAAATATTTGTTCTTTTATTAATTGTTTTTTTTAGTTAATAATTAAAAAATCTAAGTAATTTTTTGTACTATTTTTTTTTTTGTATTTAAATAATTTTTTAAGAAAGGCTGACATAAAAGGAAATTCTCTGAAATAGTGGTCAAATAGTTGACAAATGTGACCGTAGCTTTAGAGAACTTACCACGTCATCAAAATCGCATATAATATCATTAAGTAGACGTAATTCTACGCTACCCGTGCGTGGATAAATGATGGTGGCAAACATTACGGCCACATATTCGTGCTGCTCATAGTAAGCTTCATTGCGCATACGTTTCGATAGATAAACTTTCACTAATTTTTAAATTCATCAAAAGTTAAGTTTAAATGTTCCTGCTTTAGCTTTTATAAAAACCTTATGATTGGTTCCAACTTACCCACATGTGATGGCAGAATATTATGTAATAAAATCTTAATTGATTCATTGGTTACACGAGCATTATCGATTTTCTTTTCCAAACACCATTTGTAACTTCAATTTGAATGCACATACATAAATGTAAATAATAAGAATTGATCGATTGATGTCTATCGCACTTGTACCTCTGAAGTGAGTCAACTCAAAATGTTTACATTTTCTGTAGCGACAAACAACTTTTCTGCTTAATATAAAATTATATCACAAAAATGGGTAACAAGAGTAAGAAAATGATTAAAGATTTATACATTGGTTAGACTCGACTACTGCATATTGTTTTCTTGTAAAAGGTAAAAATTGACAACTTTTCTGTTGATGACCTACTTTAGAGGTATAAATGCGATATGTATGTATGTTACTTACAATGAAGTTAGTTTTGATATATAAACTATATGGCGACTTATTAGTTGATATATTATTAAAATTATAATAACATTCCATATGTGATTATATTCCGGGCTAATTTCGACATTCATCTCACGACTTGATTCATAAACCAGACTGAATTCGCTAAATATAACAGTGCCATAGAATATCGTTAGGGGAATGGCAAAAGCCATTTGTAATATATAAGGAATGTGTGCGAAGGAAAAAATTGTTGCCAAAGCAAGAACAACATTATCGGTGACAGCCTAAAATGTGAGAAAATACAAATTATGTGTTAGCGCTTTACTATAACAAACTGAATCTAAAACCTAATAGTTTCTTTTAAAAATATAGCAATTTAAATATATTGCCCTGTTAAAATATTGTCTTTTTTCTCGCTTGAAACAAACATAAAAGAATTGTAATAATCTTTTGGCTAAGATTGCTTTAATAATTCATCGAGAGCTTTATTTGCACATTAAAAAGTCAGCATTTTTGTGGTTTATAAGGGCAACATTTTCAGAAAACATGATGAAGTTTTTTTTTAAATCATCAAGTGGAAAAAGTTAAAAATGCATGCAAAGAAAAGGCCATTAGATTGAAAAGTTGTCCGCACGCCGTCTTTGTTGAAGTAGTACGATATCCTTAGAAAAAGTGTCCAAAACGCAAAGATTGTAATACATTTAACATTATAAGACGGCCAAGCTTTGAATAGGCCTTTTTATAATCTTTTAAAGGCCAACATGTTTGGTCGGTTAAAATATAGGGAAGGATAAAAGATTATAGGTAGTCACATGACTGTATGGATTCGTGACCTATTTCTAACATACTCGTATACTGCTCCGCGTCACGCCTATGCAGTTAAAGTGCACTCCTAGGCTCAAATCTCCCTTTAGGATCCCAGCTAGGATAATGAGTTTGCGTACATATTTGAAAGAAGACATTTTTTCTGATTATATTTTTGGTTAATGAAGAAATATTTTGCACATGACATAATCGCTGTAAAAATATGCCGCAAAAATATTCGCTGAGGTGAGACAGCTATAAGTAAACACCGGTGTCGTTAGCTATATGCCGCTTTGAAAATTTTGATATTAAAGATTTTAGTGGAATGCGGCAATTATTGATTATGAGCTGCGAAAAAGTTGTGATCTCTATCGCACCCAATTAGAATTTCGGAAAGAGGAAGACCACTATTGGCCAACAGAAAAAGTGCTGTTGTATCAAGACAATGAAACGACAAAAATTGTCTTCACTTGACTGGGAAGTTATGATAGCTCGGACCTTGCACAGTTTGTTGACCATAGGTTTCAGTATCTGCAAAATGCTCTTAGTGACAGTGGAATTACGAAGCTACCCAGAAAATGGCGAAAGATGCTAAATAATAATGGTAAATATGTACTTGATTCAAAATAAATAAAATAAAATAAAATGCAAATTATTTTTTCTACGAGCTAATACATATTTTTTTAATTATTTCTGTTCAAAAATGGTTAAAGTGTGTTAACTTACCCAAGAATTAAAACACAGTACCCGTTTGCTACCCTCTAAAAATTCAAATATCGAAAGGTCATCATTTTCCAATGCAATAAGATCACACAACATCTAAAATATGGAGAAAATAAAATAAGAAAAAAAAAGATATTTTAGAAAATTAAACTGTTTGTATCAAAGATACAATATACATACGATATATGATGATATATTGTAGTAACTTACCAAATGTATAAATGCTGTTGATAATAAGACTCCAATCATTAAAATATATATGAATATTCGTAGTACAGGATTGGTTTCAATAAATTCGGACATCTTATATAAAATTAAAACACATTTATTTCTTGGTTTTTGTTTCGAAAAACGAAAAAAGTATTTTATCCACAGTTCATTAAAATTGACAAAAAACACAATTGTAAGTCCAAAGACTACAACGGAAGTATAATATATTGCGAATGTTACAATATCTTGATGTCTGTAAAGAGAAATTAGAATTTCAGTAAGAAAAAAAGGTGTTAAAAAGCGTAAAAACTGTACAACTCATTTGCCATCTGTGAACCTGTTATAAGAATCAACATGACATAAATGATGACTATATTGGATTTAAGAATCTCATCGGGTTGCTTTAAACATTTCCAAGTTGAATTCCAATCGGAAAATAAAAGCCAAACGGTGGTTATACTGCGATGAGCCATATTGTTTTCTTTTTGATGAGCTTTTAAGCGTTCCATTGGCTTAAAACAGTGTTGTTTGATACTAAAAAAATAATAAAGTAAATAATTTTCTTGAAAATGTATTAATTTATATTAAAATTTTTAAGTAGGGAGGCATTTTATGCGAATAAAATGCTTTCTTTATACTTTATTTTACAAATTGGTAAACTTTTCAATTCCTCAAGCAATTGCACATTTGTCTTATCACACAATTCTGCATAATTTATGGCAACATTAGTACCCATGATTGTATCTGCTAAGCCGATATTTGAGAATTTACTTCTATTTTTGTTCTTATACATGCGCCATTCCATTGAATTGGTCATATATTCCTTAAAAGTAAATAAAATAAATATTGGAGGTACTGATGTGCGTCAGGACCGATTATAAATTAAATACTGCTCAGATATATTTTTTTAATAAAAAACTACTGAATACAGTATTTATGAAGTATAGATGATGAAACAGTTTTAGTGGATAACTGTATGTGAACAAGGCTTTATTAAATCCTCATTATTCAATACTTACACTCGGTTCAACAATTATATAGGTCTTTATACGTTCTTTTTGTAAAAATGGATCTGTTTTAGCTCTTTCAGGGCCTTCTTCGTAGATATAAAAGCCCTCAACAAGATTTAAAGTAGCATCGCTTATATGAACTCGACCAGCTAAGCCAGTATGTTCTAAACGTTGAGCAATATCAACATCTTTTGACCAGATATCATATTGCCATTTGGCTTGACCGATAATGCCGGACAATATATTACCCGAATGAATGCCAATGCGCATATTAATATCTAAGTTACGTTGGTTTCTTAAACGAGATAATTAATACATGTATATACATATATAGGTATGCGTACATGTTAAAATAAAATTGATTCCTATTCTATAAATTTGTACGTACCTGACTTCCATTATATGATTTATAATCGATCTGCCTAATTCTGTGCAACATAGACCATGAAATGGATGTGATATGGGCATACCGGCCACACAATAAAAGCAATCACCTAAGAATTTAATACGCATCACATTGTATTCCATACAGGCAGCATCGAATCTTTGAAAAAGATCATGCAGTATTTCAACCAGAGTTTTTACATCGAGCGTCGTCGTAAGTTTTGTATAATTTACGACATCGGCAAACAATATAGTGACATCATTATGGGCCTCTATGAAAAGCTTTCTAAAAGTATATACATTATTATATATGAAAATTCCGATTAAATTCTAAAAGTATTAGTACAATTAACGGTTCTTATTAGCTTAAAGCTACACCCATTTATTATACGAAACGTCGATTGGTGCTCGATATTTTTTTTTAACAAAAAAAGAAGCAGTTACTTTAAAACAATATAATAAATAGATAAACAATGGGTGTGAGTCTAGAGTTTCTTCAGATCACAAATTTGTAAATGCTTTCATAAGCCAATCATATGAACAATCTATATATGTATCTAAAAATAAATTGTCCTAAATTTGTCATTCAATAACTCGAAAATAGAATATAGAATCTTTGCTTGTGACTTAACTTAAGCTAAAACAAAGTTTCATATTTCTATCAAACCGGAAAGAATATAAAATGGTCCTAGTACTCAGAATTATCGATGGCCAATAGATATTAATTTTATTGAACTTTCTTAGAAACAAAATGTTTTATTACCATTTTTATATGTAGCGTTTGTAAACGTTTTAAAATAAAAAAATTAGTATTCACACTTGTTAAACTTTAAACAATATTTACATTTAAGCGTAAACTCACAATCCAACAGTACTCTAAATAATAGAATTGGTGAAGGATAACTGGTCTTATGAGCAAGAAGAGTAAAAAATCTAAAATTTTTTTATTGTTATTGAAAGGAAACACGGTGTTTACATTAGTTCTATGATCATATATAGCAAAATTATACCTACGAGTATATAATAAGTAGCGGTACTTGTAAGTACCGTCAGGCAATAAAGGGTAAAAGAAGCAGACAGCGGCAGGCTAATAATAATATATATTTAAACCATATCTTTAAAACCGTAAAAGTAAGAATCTCCAAATTTGGTTCAAATAATTTCATAGTCAATACAAATTATCAATTGAAAAATGAGCAAAATTGGATAAGTGGTCACGCTACTGCCCACACAAAGTAAATATTGATTTTTGTATATCTTCTTGAATTTAATCTAAATGACTTGGCAGTCAATACGGTTCATCCGTTTTAAAATAGGCGGAATAGGATAAAAGAGCGTGGCATCTCCCATACATAGTAACTATTTTTGTATATCTTTGTTTCTAAATGTGGGTTGAACAATTCCTTGGACATATCATCAGTAAATAACTGGGCGAGATTAAATAAGTTGGCATGGTTGCTCTCATTCAAACTAAATATGGAATTTTGTCAATAAGAAAAATTTAAATAACTTTTTCAAGCACATAGCTATCATCAAGCTATCATCTGATTTGGATGAGTCTCATTTCCAATACATTGTAAAATGAAATGTACATTGGAAGTAAAAAAAGCCATCGCACTCGCGTCCGATTTTGATGGGTTTGTAATGCATTACATTGTTATTCAAGTTTCGATTATGAATTTTGTGTTGTTTGTTGCTATTTTTCCAATTGTTTTTTTTAATTCTTCCCAGTTAAAATGGTTAAAAAAGTGTTTTTGAAAGTGCAAGTATTATATAGAGCAGTATATATGGTAGCGATTATGGCCTATAAACTGGATTTTCATTATTGAATTTTTAATAAATAAATAAAATGAAATGAAAAATATATATTTGATAATTAAAACACTTCCAACCTTCACTTACAATATCTGTATCGACAGACCCATCTAATCTTCGCTTACAATGTCTGTTACAACGGATCTATCTGACGGCCTGGGCCAAGGCTGTGTAAATGTAAATAGGAATTGTATACAGGCTTTGGATGGGTCCTGCTTACATTGTAAGTGGTCTCGGACCGCAGATGTACTGTATGTATGTGATAAAAATTTTACTGAGATGGAATGGTGTGGTGCCGCTATGGGAAGCCTACGGACCAAGAGGTTCTCGGTTCAATCCCAGGCCAGACCAACTGAAAAAGAAAAATATTTTTTACAGCGGTACCACCTCATAACCTTAGTTTGTATATAATGTATTTATCGTTCAAAGTCGACGTTAAACTGTAGAATCGGGTACCGCCAATTGGCTGTGAAAAGTTTCCGCGTCCCTCCATTGAATGTTATACGAATTATTATTATTATTAATGGTCGAGTAACTAACATAATTATAACGTATATTATTAGTAATTTTAATTTTATTAGAAGTATTAAAAAAAAATTCAAGAAGTGGAATAAAAATAAAAAACAACCATACCTGCTCTGCGCTAACATGGGTAATTTTTTTGGAAAGCGTGATCTTTGAATTCTATATTTTATTTCTTGAGAAATTTTTTGGGCGATTAGTGGTGGTATAATACTCATTACGAGATTTTTCTAAAAAAAACATAATAATTATTCATACAGCCAGAAATTTGTAATTATACTCATACAAACATACCTCTTGATCCTTAGCATAATTTAATATAAAATTTTGCTCAATACTCTGACGTTTTGTTAAGAAAAATTTTCTAGTTACATAGTCTCTGCTCGATCGATTACCTAAACCCACCAAATTGAGGCCAATTATATAGAAAATTTCTGGTAGAAATTCATGAAAATCCATAAAATCCTTTTTACCATCTGGTATAAAATACGTTACACAACCGAAGCTTATAGCATATATGACTGACATGTATACACCCAATAGAAACAAAGGCCAATATGTTGGTATGGGCATAAACAGATAAAGAGTGGATAAGGCATAACCACAATAGCTCGGTCGTAAGAATTTATCCCGATGCTTATAATAATGGCAAAAACCAACTAAAACATCTAATGGAAAAAATATTTATATATATATATACATATCACTTTTTTCTTTTTACAAATTAGTTTGATAACACAACCAACCGCTTAAGGTCATTACGCTGCAGACCCACCATGACAGTATATGAGGCATAAACTGATACATTCGTTCATCATTATTTATTTTATTGTACAAATAAAAAAGTATGGATGAAACAACTAGTGCACAACCAGTCATATAAATATATGCATCTAGAAGAGAGCTGTCGGGATTCTTAAAAAAATGAAACATTAAACAAATATTATAGCAATTATTGAATAAAATTTGTTTCACTCTCATACATACTTCCTTTCCAATTTGAATGGCTATACTGTGTACTACTGTTATGAAGATATGCAATTGCAGGAATGTCTTCAAATAGTTGTTGTAAATTCTTCTATAATACATTTGATAGGTGGTTTCCAAGCCTAAAATTGTGCATTTTCTCTAAAAGAATAAAAAAATATGTGAGGAAAAACGTCATTCGATTACAAATGCTGACCTTAAATGTTAGCCATTCAGAAAATTTTTGCGGCATAAGAGATCTTGAAAAAATGTGACTTTCCCGACTTAAAAGGTCTACCGGTGTTTCAGCGGAAAGGGCTATGATGGACATTGTTATGGATAATATTCTATTTTAATTTTAATTAATTAAGAAAATATATTTTTATATGTTGCACGTTTTAAAATATTTTTCAAATTCGAAAATATTTGATGGATGTTTTTGAGTACAACTTTCAGCAATTTTTAAACAAACAGATGGAAAGAAACAAGGAAAAAATAATGCCAACAATTTTTAATTATTATAGTATCGTTAAAAATTCACTTAGATATTAATTTTACTTAAGTTCAAAGCACAAACTACAATTATAAAGGTTATTTGTTAATATTTCAAAAAATTTAAAAACGTTCATGACTGTACTGCCACTTACATATGTATGTAAATATAAATTAATGATAACTGAATCATGCCTGTATATAGTTTTTGCACAATTCACTTGCACAAACATTTGCACAAACAATTCAGCAAATTCCGCTTGAAATGAAAAAATAAAATATCTTTAAGAAAACTTATCATTGTGGTAAAGATTGTGTTCTATTTATAATAATAATAAAATGCTTAAGCATTTCTGCTCTTATACTACGAGGGAAGTTTGATGAATTTGTAACACAGTTTTTTAATAAATCTTTTTAAGATTTTTTGGCCTAAATCAATATTAAATTTGTTAAATAGCCATACATAATTCCCATCGACATCCCCCATTCCCACTGTTTTTTAACATCGATCTTGACGCCTCGATGTCTTGAGTGTCCCAATGCAATAAAGATAAATAAACGGCAGACTTAGCGATCTCTACGCAGACACTCAGCTGTAACTGAAATGTTAAATGATTTTATGAAATTTGTTGTGTGAGTTGGATTGTACATAAACATCCCAGACACGAAAATCATGCTCATTAACTCCAACAACCACAAACCATTTACTGTAGACGGAATGCCGACTAACACCATAGAGTCATTCTGCTATCCCGGCAGCGTCATAACAACTACAGTTTGTTTCGCTAAAGATAAATGATCTCACATAACTAAAGGCTTGGAGATCGACACAAATTTCGAGGGAGCAACGAATTAGTGGTGCTATACTGCTGCGAAACATGAAATGCATTAAGAAAAGAGCTGCGAACACTTCAAGCTTTTATAAATCGCTGCTTAAGAAGAATTGTGAGCGTATATTGGCTCAACAAAATCAGCAATGAAATCCTGTGGGCAACCACAAAGCAAAAACCTGTAATCTAAAAAATCTGACGTCGCAAGTGGAATTGTATTGGCCACAGCTCTCAATTGCAAAACACAGGGTAGCCATAGAAGAGGAAGACCGGAAAATACGTGTAGACTCCTGGTCGACTCAGAAATCACGGAGAAGGAATACACATGGCGTGAAATAAAACATCTGGACTTAATAATTAAGTGAATGGATCTTGTTACGGTCCTATGTGCCTCATGGAACCACGGGAAAATATATATTTACATATACATACATAAGTATATATATAATCGACATATCCATCTTCGAGTTTAGTTTCAGATGTGTTGTAATGCATCCAAATTTCGTCCATTCTGCGGAACATCTCTACATACTCCTCAGAAGTGTTCAAACAATTGCACTATGGTCCAGTGAGCAATATCGACTCAAATAGGTTCGGCCTACAGCCGATAGTCTAATATTGTTCCATGGGTCTAACTAACTATTTCCATAATACGTTGCCACTATTTTGTGTTCGCTATCTAAAAGTTATGCTTTAAACACATAGACGACGGCAAGCCACCGACTACGAACTAAAATAAAATAAATACGTTTATATGAATACGATTATTTTAGTAGCAGCACAGCTACACGGCTACACGACTACTTTGCTGCTGTAGCCAACTTAGGCTTATTTCTATTTTGTTTGGCAACATAATTTAAAAAAGTATTAAAATACATGTTAAAATACATGCCAAAAAACTATTGATAATCAAAAAGTGTTAAAAAATTAATGTATTTGTTGTTGCATTCTAATAATCCTATATAAAAAATGAATGTGTGTATGTACGTTTGAAGCGGCAAAACCAGTTTTCTTGAAATTTTACCAGTATCTCCCTGTATATCTGGAATAAATTTTAGGCTATATAAATTTCAAAAATTCCAACTGGGTGGTGCCACAATAGATGCCTAAATTGATTCATAGAGAATATAAATCTCCAGACAAAAAGTGAGCGGAATTGGACAAGTGGACATGGTATTTGCCACACAAACTAAATATTGATTTTGGTATTTCTTAAGACTGGTTACAGCTAAAGTTTCAGAATTTGGTCTGACTGACTTTATAGTCAATACAAATCATCAGTCAAAAATTGGAAGGAAGTGGACAAAAGGGCATGGTATTTGCCATACAAACTAAATATTGATTTCATTATATCTTGAGAACGGTTAAAGCTAAAGTTTCAATATATGGTCCGAATGACTTCATAGTCAATACAAATCATCAGTCAAGAAGATGGAATTCGACAAGTGGGCGTTGTTTCTCTCATACAAAGTAAATATCAATTTTTGTATATCTTAAGAACGGTGATAGTAAAAGTTTCAAAATTAGGTTGAAACACATCGTGAACAATACACATTATCAGTCAGTAACTGGGAGAGATGCGACAAGTGAGCATGGCACCTTCCATTCATACTATATATTGAATTTTATATATCTTTTATATTTATCGCCATCAGCCAAAAAGCGGGAATTGCACAAAGCACACTGGGTAAAAGCTATCTGCATGCACATACATCTTATATATAAAATTTAATATGTGCTTGTTTGCAGAATGAAGAAGCTTAAAGTTAGAACCGATTATCTCGAAATTTTTACAGTGTCTTTCTGGAAGTAACTACAGACTATCTTAAGTGTTTGAACTTGAACCGGATGGGGCTAAATTGGAAAAAAAGGCTTAAAAATTATAGCTAAGACATTAGTTAAAGAAAATAACAAAGATAGGAGTAGCGAAGCACGCCGGGTTGTAGCTAGTAGAAATATAAAGAAAGAAATGTTCTTTGAAAGAAGTTACTGAAATTGTAATTTTAAATTTTATTTATCAAAATGTCATTTTTTTTTAATGTGCTGCCTATTATGATGTCGTTTCCAAAATATTTAAGTAGCTGACTACACGACTACAACTGTTGCTAACGAAAAATGTATTCATGTAGCCTATACCGTCGCCTATATGCTTAAAGCATTAAGTGTAACATTCGTGTTGATACGACAAATGTTTAACAGCACTCGTAGCTCAGTCAGAGTACCATAGATCTTATTTATATGATAATTGTGGCTTAAAAAAATTTTTTTTAAATTTATTTGACTCACATAAGAATAATCATTAGTTCTAGTGCATCTCCAATCATCGGACTAATATTGCATTGTCTCTATAAATACGACGAAAGAAATGGATATGAAAAGTTTTGAAAAAATTATGAGCAATTGCGATGTGTTGCATTTAATATTTGAACACCTCGACCTAAGGGAACAAGTGAAATTAACTAAAATCTGCCAACAATTTGAATATGTCATAGTTCATAGTCTATGGCCAACTATATATAAAAATCTTAAAATTCTTGAAATTTTTCCAAACACTCTTCTAGTGCTACCTTATTTCGATACTGCGAATTATAATTCCCTGACAGCTAAAGAAGTGAGCAGATTTTTGAAAACTTTTGTGGGATATGTTAACAAATTAGAATTGCATTTTGTGGAGCAAATAAAAGACATAATTTGTTTCAAATACAATCAACTAACAGTGTTAAGTTTCGGTAATATTATTTTAGAAAATCGTGACTTACAACAGGTGGCGGAGAATTGTTTAAGTTTACAAAGTCTGAGTGTAATAAGATGTATGAATATTGAAAGAAAACCCTTACAAATGGATAGGGATATGCAGCAACTACAAAGGGTCTTGCAACAAATGAAAAAATTAAATGAATTGAATGTAATTAATTCTAAAAGTGCTAAATGGAACTTCCAGCACGTAAGACAGTTGTTTAGTATAAGAAATCTGAAGATACTTAATATAGACAGTTCATGTTTATATGGATACACAAGCAGTAATGTTGCCCTAAATACTCGTAGCACTGAAATATATGATGCTATGGAACAACTAACAATTGGAAATTTTAGTAACTGTCAAACATGGCAATTGTTTTTAATGGAGGACTTGAAACGTTTTCGAAATTTAATCAAATTATCCATAACTCTGGATATACACAAATTTTTTGTAATAGACGACAATATTCTGAAAATTTTCTGTAATGACTGTCCATTGCTGCAAGATCTTGCTTTGGCTGAATGTAAGTTAAATATAAATGAAGTTCCATTTATGCCCAATCTGCTACAACTCACGTTCAATCGTTGTTTGAATTTAAAAGTTTCGAATTTAAAAGACATTTTTCTTAAGCTTGAATTAAAATCTTTACGTCTTACAAATACAACAATTAAAGAAGATATTTTAAATTATAATTTTTATTCGAAAACTTTAAAATCTTTAAATTTAGAAACTGTTTTAGAATACGATATAATTCCAATGTTTTCCTCTTTACAACATAAATTTGAAAATATCTCTGCACTTAGCCTCTTCAATGATACATATCAACACTCAGAAAAATTATATTTATCGCATATCTTTCCTAAACTCCAGGAGTTAAGTATGGATTCGTTTTATATCGCAATAGAGGATATTAAAAATTTGAAATATTTAAAAATATTAAAATTTAATCTTTTCGAAAACATGTCCTGGTCATATTTGGAAATATTATTCCAGCATCCTCAACTAACGCATATTACTATTGATTTATCGCTTCGTCGTTGTAATAACTTTGAAAAGCACTATGAACGTTTACCTAAAACCTGTGAAGGTCTTACGACAACTTTGGAATATTTATGTATACCTTCAGTAGTTTTTGAAAGAGCTTTAGATTTTTGGCCCCAATTTCAATTAAGAAATAAAAAATTAAAATTGCATAAAATTTGAACACGATATGAAAATGGATTATTTCTAAAGTGGAGTAAGTTATACTTTATTACTATTATTAATTTTAAATTTTTTTAATAAACTAATTAATATACTATATACTCGTATGTACATACAGTGACGAACTAACATATTTATTCACACAATAAGATCTTTCAACTTCATGGATGATTTAATAGTCTTATTAAAGAGATTTTTAATAAATTAATGTTGTCCAAGCTCATTTGGATAATAAACTTTTTTATGAAAACGTAACATTTACTAACTACGTAGTCCTTGCTGTAGTGTAGAATGCAGTACTCGTTGGAATGTTACAATATTGCTATTCAACGAGTTGATCTATTTCTTTTAAGTCATGTCAACAAATCAACAACAAATCGCTGACCTTTCAACCATCAAAGGGACAACAAGAAGTAAACGACTACAACGAATACTACACATTATATAGACACATAAATTTTACTACTTATTTACTAATTTCATATAAGAGTTAAAAATATAAAATAACAAATATCAACTAAAACCTAAAACTATCACTATATAAACCAACCTAAATATACTTAAACCTACTTAAAACTACATTACCTACAAAGTACTCTACTACTACTACTACTACTGTTACTACTACTACTACTACTATTACTACACTACTACTACTACTACTGTTGCTACTACTACTACTACTATTACTACACTACTACTACTACTACTACTACTGTTGCTACTACTACTATTACTACACTACTACTACTACTACTACTGTTGCTACTACTACTACTACTATTACTACACTACTACTACTACTACTACTACTACTACTGTTGCTACTACTACTACTACTATTGCTACACTACTACTACTACTACTACTACTACTGTTGCTACTACTACTACTACTACACTACTACTACTACTACTACTACTACTACTACTACTGTTGCTACTACTGTTGCTACTACTACTACTACTATTACTACACTACTACTACTACTAGTACTGTTGCTACTACTACTACTATTACTACACTACTACTGCTACTACTACTACTACTACTACTACTACTACTACTACTACTACCACTACTACTACTACTACTATTACTACACTACTACTACTACTACTACTACTACTACTACTACTACTACTACTACTACTACTACTACTACTCTACTTACCTTTAAGGAACTTCGAAAAAAGAAATAAAATTTTAAATTTTATATTTTTCTATTTAGTAAATATATTAATTTATCAAAAATCTCTTTAATAAGACAATTAAATCACCCATGAAATTGAAAGACCTTACTGTGCCAATAATTAAGTTCGTCACTGTATATTAAGAAATGACAAAAACTGTCCTAATCAATATTTCAAATATTTTACAGAAGAAGGATGGCAACAGCTGTGAAACTAATAAAATTTGCCAGCAGTCTTGCCACAGAAATTTTAAATCGACAAAAATCTTTCGTTTTTGGAATATATCACATATGTATTTAATATTTTGTTGAATTTAATGTTACTGTAATAAATTGAATATTACAATAAAATTTAATCAGTCAAAATTATACAGCATGTAAACCATGTCCTGTAAACCTGTACTATGTTATATATTCAGTATTTTAAAAATACAATCAGTATTGAGAAAATACGTAATAGTAAAGACTACGAATATCTTCTTCCATAAAGTAACCACCAACCGTTGACTCTATCTTTTCATTGTTGGCAAATGACTCGGTAACATTTTTTTTTTTTTAAGATCGAAACTATTCCGAGAGAACTAAATTTAGCGAATAAAGTACGTAACGAAGCACTTCGAACTATAATTCAATGATTTTGGTCATCGCAATAGTGGACTCGTGAAGTTTTTCCTTGAAATATTCTCTAGGAAATTATTGGAGATGAAATAAAAAAGCGAGTTATTCGGGTTTTAATAAACATAAAATAATCTTTTATTAATTCGAGTTTTTCTTTTCAGCAATTGCAATGACAAAAATGAGATAAAACAACATCAAAGCCTGAGATAAAAAAATTCAACGAAACACATATGTAGATAAATTCTTAACAATAACAAAAGGACGCTTACACTATGCTCGAAAACATTTTTTTTTGCTCATACGACCTTCTTTCTTTTATTTCATGTCTTACGCGGTACAATAAGTTAACATAATTCTTGCCATTTATTTTTATTTATTTATTTGTTTTTTTAAGATATTCAATAAAAATCATCCCAAAGTATTCAAAAAAATAGTCGCCATTATTTTGTATTGTTGTACCTTTGTCTTAGGTGAAGTGGTGGAGTCATGTCATTATTACAGTAAAACATTGCCAGACGCTCTAAATATATACGATATATTATGTTATATTGATCAGAGCTAAAACAAACATCGACTTGAAGGATCTGCAGACCAGAGTAGGTAAAGTGTTCGAATTTAATTCGTACATAACGAACTATTCTTCTTGAGAGCCGAATTTTAAGAGAATTTAGAATACTACTCGTGAGAAAAATCAAAAACAAAAGAATTTAACAATAAAATTCGGAACGCAAACCATCAAAACGAGTTGAATATGTCTGACACTTATTCCTCGCTGCACACAAAATATACATACATACACACATACGAAAGCACTGATATTACGCATTTAATCTTACACAAACAACATGCACTGATATCAATTTTTCAATTTTTATTTTTTTTTAAATCATTCGCATTACAAGTTTTAGCTCGCGAGTTAAAGAGCAAAACTCATAAGCTCACGAGTTGAGCAAACAAAATTTTGAGCAAAAAATATGAATCGTGCTCACGAATTAAAAAATAAAACTTACAAGCACGATTTATAAAACGAGCGAATCAAAGAAAATTCTGCTCACAAGTCGTGCTATGCTACAGACCCATATACTCACCACGTCAACCGAGACTTTGAGTAAAGCCAGTCATTCTCGATATACATTAAATCTACATTGATCATCCTCAACATTCCCCAAAATATGGTAATGGTATCTAAGACCATACTGCCTGGTAAATAGATACGTTGGTACACAAAGTTCGCTTCTGTTGAGCAATGACATTCTCTTCGAATCAAAGGAGGTACTCCCAAAACCGAATGAATTTCCTCTCAACCCAGAAGCCAATCCTCCACCTTGAATACCACCACCTCCACCTTGACACCAAACAATGGCTCAGGCCAAATAAAAACCCGCCGAGCTTCTCTGTTCACCAAAAAGTTAGTCCTCCAGGGCACCAACATACGTATCAATAGACAGTCTATAATAACCTTTAACTACACGTCGCAGGATATAAATAATCATATAAGTAATTTAATTCTTTGATTTTCATCTCAGACACTTCCTAACACAACTGAAAATGGCTCTATTGAATGTCGCTTTTGTTCTATTTGAAACAAACTCATCACTCATCTTAGCCACAGCTTAGTTATCTTAATTTTTTCGGTTAATATATATGTATATAATGTATAGCAATTTTTGAAATGTCTATCCTTGCAAAACTTAATGATATTCCTTAACTTCTTGAAAAATCAGTTAGCCTCTATCATCAAATATCTTCGCTGCTTTCCGCATGTCACCATTGTTTTTGCAAATCACGTTCTACAACATCTTATATTCTGAAACTTACCTCTATGATACATAATGACTTTTTAGGTAAGAAACAAACGGATGCTATTTACATGAATTTTTTTAAAGCGTTTGCTAAAGTAAATCATGAGGCTCTAATTCACAAATAATCATATATTGGCTTTAGTACTAGCACCTTGAAGTGGCTAAAATCGTATTTATCTAATAGAACATAGCAAGTTAAGTTTAATGATGTTTTATCGCAAGAAATTGAAGTTCCTTCGGTGTCCCCAAGATAGCCATTTGGGCCCAATATTATGTATTTTATTTATTAATGCTAAAAATAAAAATATGCAGGTCTTTGAATACCCATTATGATCAGATTTTGATAAAATTTTTCAATTTGACAAAGCTGACAATATGGTAGATCTTGGTATTTTGCTGGACTCAAGACTAAACTTGCGTTGTCATATAGCACTAACTGTAAACAAAGTAAATAGTGTTCTTGGTTTTATGAAGCGCTGGCATAAAAAGTTTTCAGATCCTTATATCACGAAACAATTATATACGTCATTAGTTCGTCTAATACTTAAATATGGATCCATTATATGGGATCCATAATACCATCCATATTAACAGCATCGAGTCAGTACAGAAGCAGTTTTCTGAAAGTAATAGACTTATAGAAACGAAAATTATTTCACATGTTATAAGTCTTTAGTCTGTAAGGATATAGTAAATTGTTTATAGACTCAATAAATAAAAAAATTTTAGGAGCTGACATCGGCAGTGACCACGAGCTTATCACTGGTGAAATTAAGATTAAATTGAAATGTCAAAGAAACACCATCAGGCACACAAAGCGAAAACGGCTCTACCTACAAAAACTCCAGAATGATGCAACCAGGCACGCAATCTTGGCACCTTGGCAATCCGTGAACGGCTACCAACAAACCAAAGTCACTCATGGGAAGATATCAAAGCAATATATAATCAAGTCGAGGAGGAAACACTTGGTGTAGTGCAACCAAATAGAAGAGTTTGGATATCAGATTACACTTGGAACCTGGTTTCTCAAAGAAGGGAACTAAAACTGCAGCTGAATAGCAACAATATTTGAGGCAGCAATACCATCAGCTGGCAAAACAAGTAAAGAAAGCTGCAAGAAGAGACAGAAGAAAGTTCCTGGAACGACTGGCAATAGCTGCAGGAGAAGCAGCTGGCCAGAATAATATCAGAAAACTACACTAGACCATTAAATAACTCACTAATCAAAAGTGTAATAGGAACCAAACCGTTGCTGATAAAAATGGTACACTAATAACGAACAATGATGCACAAACACAGAGATGGAGAGAATATTTCAGTGAAATTAGTAACGTCACGAACACTACTGAAGACAGCGAAACATAGATGAGGAAACCAGTTTAAGAATATCATGCAACCCTCCCAATCTGAATGAGATTAAAGTGGCGATTGGTAAATTGAAAAATAGTAAAGAGGCAGGCAAAAATTGACTACCAACGGAAATTCTACGGGTTGACATCCAAGCCACAGCTGAACTTCTACTACCTCACATCACATCAGTATGGGAGGAGGAGAGGCTGCCTCCTACGTGGAAGAAGGGCATCATTGTAAAGTTGCCAAAAGTGGCGACTTAAAAGACTGTAATAATTGTAGAGAAATTACTCTACTTAACACCATATATAAGATACTTGCAGTCATAATACACGGGAGGCTTCAGAGCAGAATAGACAACATACTGCAAAACGAACAAGCTGGCTTCACCGACCGAATAGAAGTTGCGTAAATCAGGTCAACACTTTACGAATGATCATTGAAAAGTATGTATCTACTATTCGTCGATTTCAAGAAAGCGTTTGATACCATCAGGCGAACGGATATATGGAAAGCACTAAGAACGAAAGGAGTACCCCAGAAGATAATTCGAATAATTAGAGCAATGTATGAGGATGCAGAACTGTCCGTTTTTCACAACGGAAACATCAGCCAACCATTCCACACCAATGCTGGAGTTAAACAAGGATGCCCACTATCACCTCAGCTATTTAGCATCGCGCTGGATGACATAATAAGCAAAGTCTGTTTGAAAAGAAGAGGGAGTCTCTCACGTCTACTTGAAGACTTGGACTATGCGGATAACATTTGTCTACTCTCGCATAAGAATTCCAATATGCAGTCGAAACTGGAGGATCTGGAAAGATTGGCTCGTAGTGTTCGGCTTGAGATAAACATCAAGAAAACCAAGGCCAAGAGAATAAACAACACGAGCACGGAAAACAACATGCTATAGGGTCAGCCAGTCAAGTATGTAGATAGCTTCTGCTATCTAGGAAGTACAATGACTACAAACGGTGGCACAGAAACAGGTTCAATAAAGCGAGAGCGGCATTTGGACAACTGCACTCAGTATGGAGAAGCTCACATATATCCAGACGAACTAAGCTCAGAATATTCAACTCATGTGTTAATTCGGTACTGCTGTATGGCAGTGAAACCTGGTTTGTATCGAATAACATCACACAGAAGCTCCAGGTATTCATTAACAAGTGCTCAGAATCATATGCAGAATATTCTGGCCTAACACCATAAGTAACACAGAACTGTGGAGCATGACTAATGAGGAACCCATACTGAAAGAGATAAGGAAAAGAAAGTGGGGATGGATCGGTCACACCATCCAAAAAAGTCCAGAAAGTATCACTAGAATGTCACTCGAGTGGAATCCTCAAGGCTCAAGAAATCGTGGTCTACCAAAAAACACCTGGAGACGCACAATTATCTAAGAACTGAGACAGAACAACCTAACGTGTGAAGAGGCAAAATCAACAGCTGTAAACCGTGTTAGATGGAGATGCTTTGTGGAAGCCATATGCCCCAGAGCCCTATGCCAGCTATCACAAAATACCAATTTGTTGAGTTTGTTAACTATTTCTAACGTGGGCACTCGTTTAAGCTCTGTCACCAAATATTTTCTAGCTGTAAACTAAGAAGCTGACTTCTCTAGAGTAGAATCTAGATCGGTTTCATTATTGGTTAGACTAAGGCCTTTCAAATGAAACTAAATTTTGGGTATGCCCTTGTATGAGAACTCAAACAAGAGAATGAGAACAAATCCTCCAATGTATACATACGTAAATGAAAAAAGGTATAGCGAAACGTGCACGATGTTTACTGTGTACTCTCTAAGCAACGTGAAAATGTTAATGGTCATATCCTTGATCTATAGAACGCTACTAGAATCAGGTAATTTTCGAAATATACTGATACCTAATTGTTGTAAAAAAACTCAATGTAATCAACATTGCCGTGCCAACTTTGACATGGCTATGGCGTTAAATTATGATTTTGCTACTTCGTTCATTATACAAAACCTTAACTCGTTTTTTATTGATATTTAATTATTTTTTAAATATACTATTCATATCAATTTGTGCTACGTTAATATCTTAGTTCGGATACTAAAAAAACCATTTGATAATTATTTACTTAAAAATACGGGTTAAACTATAAAAAAATTCAATTATTTTTTTTTAATGAAATTAAAAAAAAAAACATATTTACAAAATCTTTTTTTTATCGTATGAAACATATGAGTGGAGAGGGGTTTATATATCGTTTAATGAATTTGTTTTATATATCAGTCAAATGTATTACTTTTATGCGTATCATCATTATTTGTACTGGTTTCGGGTATAAAATTTAAATTTTCATCGATACCCACAAAATATGTGGGTATTTCACCACGTCCCTTAACATAGGTCATGCCACGATAGTTGCATTGTATATTAAAGGTGCGTAATATTTCAGCCGTATCTTCGGTAACTTGAATTTGACCAGGTTTGCCGGTCGAATCCATGCGTGAGGCCATATTGACGCAATTACCCCAAATATCATAATGAGGCTTAGAGGAACCAACAACACCAGCCATAATAGCACCATTACTAATGCCTTATAAAAAATTAGAAAAAAAATATTATAAATTCCTTTAATTACAATATATGGATAAAATCGATCCTAATACCTATCCTAAGCATTCCATAATCAGAGTCACCATCTTCACACTGCAGATTTTCCACATTAAATGCATGCATTGTTCTCATTAGTTGTAGGGCAAATTGAGCCATTACGTGCACCACATTACATTGTTGTGGTGAACTGATTTTGCGACTCTTCTGATTACCGCTGGTATGGCCTTCATATTGATTGGATAGTTTTTTTGTTATTGACATAGCCTCTTTAGAGGTAGATGGACCCATATCAAGTCTTGTATCATTAGAATCATGTGAGTTAACTAAAATTGTTTTATGGGTTTAGTTTGAAAAAAAGTAATAATTTTTTTAATATTTATTATTGACTTACAACTATTGTCATTATAATGACTTCGCCGACCATTTGGCAATAGTGAGGAACTACGGAAATTAGTTTGTGTATTTACATGCTCAGAACGTGCTAAATCCAAACCACAAGCAGCCATATATGTCCAGCCGGCCACTTTAATTTTTTCAACTTTAAACATGCCTTCCGCCTCAAAAAGTTTTAACTAAAATGCAAAAATAGTTAAAATTAAATTAAGAACTAAAAATTATAAATATATATAAACCGCTTACCACGTCATCAAAATCACATATTATTTCGTTTAGGACACGCAAGCCCACACTTTCGATGTCATAATTTTTTATAGAGGCAAACATAACGGCAACATTGTCATACTCCTCGTAATACAATTCATTTTTCATTTGCTTCGATATATAAATATCGGCTATAATATAAACATCAAATTAAAAAAAGTTAGACGTCAAGTAAGCAATGAAAATACAAGCGCTCAAGTCTGACTATATGATGTGCCCCTGCTACGTAACAAAGAAAATGACCTTTCAAAATAACGAAAGGGTATCAAAAGTTCTTTCTGTCGAAATTGTATGATATTGATGTAGTCAATATGTGGTTCCAACTAGAAAACTCGATTATTGCATGAGACATTTACTGATTATGTACACTCTCTCCCTCTCCCTTTAATCGATGGTAAAAATTAAACCTCTACGTCGTGTGACTGGACACAATTAGAGTAAAAGGTTTATGGAAAAATCTTAGAACCACTCTAGGATTAGAGGAGGAAATTTTGAGACATTTATGCAAAGTGGTCATGCATTATTTCGGCAACCAGCTTAGAGGTTATTTCTAAAGGCTAAAGACTGTATTTCCTATTTAATTCTGAGTCTAATTTTGATATAATCCGTAGCTATATTGGCTTAAATCGAATTCGGTATTTCGGTATCGAAATAGTATTTGTATGGATTGTCAATAAGTATTAATCAAAGATTTAAACTACATATCACCCCCTCCGTCCAACACTTACCGACATGAGATGGCAAAATATTTTTTATTAGAACGGTAATGGAAGCATTTGTGACTTCAGCATCTTCCTGTTTTCTTTGTAATTGACGTTTCCAGCTAAGAAAAAAATAAATAAATTATATCAATTTAAAATTTAAAATGTTCTTTTCCAACAAACTTACTTATAATCCACCTTTGAAATAAATTCTGTTTGGCGATCCATTAAATGAAATATGACCAGTGTTATTATAATGACCATGACATGTGAATATTCTGCTTGTAAATCAACATTCGTCGATGGACTTGCCTCATAAACCGCGGAATAGTTGACAAATAAAATAATGGTATAAATGCTCGATATCAAAATACCCACCGCCAATTTAACTACAAACGGTATGCGGGAGAATAAAAATACCATACAGAGGGTCAACTCCAAGCTTTCGGTAATACCCTGTTGATATAAAGACGTATTCAATAATTAATTCTATAAACTGATAACAAAAATACTTACCCAAGGATTAAAGCTAACTTCACAGGACTGACCATGGCTAAACTGTTGCGAATAGGTGTTATTATCTATATAAATAGGCCAGTCTTTGCAGTCTAACTAAAAGTAAAAATTTTTTAAGTTTTTTCAACTCTTTAGAGTTGCTTTTAAAAGTGTAAAACTCGTTTACCAATTGTATGAATGTGGCCGAACACTGTATAGCAATTATAAGTAAATACATCGTTATACGCGCTAATATACTACTTTGGATACGTTTCGAGGCATCGTATAGAAATAAAACGAAATTATTTTTTGGTTCAGAATGTGTCGTTTCGGCAAAAAACATTATCCATAGTTTTTTAAACCAGCTAAGAAATATACAAATGGCCATTAACACTATATAGAAGCCATTAGAGGCCCAAAAGTTTGTCGATTGCCTTAAGAAATAGAAAGAAAATAGAAAGTAATTATTATTTGTGTTTTTCTGGGGGAATATATCGTGACTTACACTTTATTAATCGATTGTATGCCCATAGTAACAAAAAATATGATGACACCCATAATGACGCTGTATTTCAGCATGTCATCTGGTTCTCTTAAAAATTGCATTTCCCAACGCCAATCCTTAAAGAATAAAAACATCGAAGTAATGTTACGGCGAAAATTTTGTTCCTCCATTTCGTCTTGGGTCAAACGCTTCGAGCGATCAAAACAAAATTTTGTAACTCTAAAAAGAAAACATTTTAGTAAAAATGTTAGAAAAAGTTTACAAAAAAAAAACTTAAATACGCACTGTATCCTGCCAATAGGCATTTTATCCAATTCTCGACTCATTTCCAGTTTGGCCTGAGCTCGTATTTGGTTAAATTGCTGTATATTATTTTGCATAAAATTCGTTGAAGTATCAGCTCTAGAGCGTTGTTCAATTTGCCGTTTAACGCCCGTTTTTGGACGTCTTTGTTCATTATAGGAAGCATACTAAATAAAGCATGTTTTTGTTCTCAATAAATATGTAAATAATTAAGAAAGATATGAAAAAATATTTATAATTTTTTCCAACTTACTCTGGGAGGCTTAATAAGAAAAGTGCGTATACCATAATTCTTAAGTACTGGATCAGTACGCGCTTGCGCAGTACCCTCTTCATACATGTATTCACCTTCTAATTGCTTGAGTGTCTCTTCGCTCACATGTACCCTACCGGCCATGCCTGTTTGCTCCAATCGGTTAGCAATGTCCACATCTTTAGACCAAATGTCATATTGAAGTTTGCAGGCACCTAAGACACCCGATAGTATACTGCCCGTGTGAACACCAATGCGCATATCGATATTTAATTTACGACGAGTTCTGAGTATATTATAACAATTAATAATATTATTGTTAAAAGTTAAAGGAATTGTAAATCAGTTAATAATTATACCTTACATCGCGTATATCTTTGATCATGCGTAAACCCAGGTCAACACAGCATTTGGCATGATATTCATTTGGCACTGAAACACCAGCCACACAGTAATAACAATCACCCAAGAATTTAATGCGCAAAACATTGTACTCCTAAGCAAAGAGTAATATATTAATTAATTTTTGTTTAATTCCTAAAAAACAGAATTCTTAGATCCCTAGAGACCTATTTTGTGTGTTTTAATCATTTTTATAGATATTTATATAATTAAAGGGGGCTAATATTAATATTTTGTATGCAGGCTTTTTGTTTCGGAAACACCTTTGTTACTATGAAAGTCTTTAAAATTGGAATGCTAAGTACTATCACAAACAAGCAATTAGGAGACAAGTAAAGTATAAACAAAGAACTTCAAAAAATATACTTATGCTTTGAATCCAACTGATTTATAACTATGGTTTCGAAAATCCCAAGTTTTTGTCAAAGTAACATAGCCATGATAAGCTAATGCCTGTATATAAAGTAAATATTTCATTTAACTCTAAGTTATCCTTTGAGAAGCAGCTCCCGTTCCAATTATTAAATTTTTTGAAGGTGTGACCAGTCCATCTGCATTTTCTTCAGGTTTGATATGAGTTAATACTCTAAGCCGGTGTATTATACGACTAGCAGGAGTTTACACAAGAGTTAAGTTGTTTATTGCTGTTTTGGAGGAGATATATGTCTGAAGATCATCATATATCAGACCGTCATAAACATGGACAAAAGATTAGCTGCCAGACTCCATAAGCTTGCTCCGAAGATAACAAAAGGTCGAAATTTAATGTTAAATTTGTTCCTAAATTGGTGGTTTGCATTATTCAAAAGTTGATTCGCATTTGCATAGATGAGACTCGCTGTAACACAATGTTAAAGACCAGTGGAGAAAGGATGAATGCTTAGTATGGTAGTGATTTATCGACCGACGTTGCCGTCATGCAGTTTATGGCAACTCACGTTTATATACAGCGCTTTAATAAAGTCAATGATTTTCTTGGAAATTCCACACGAGCCCAATGCGTTCCAAAGTTTTCTCTATATATACATATGAAAGCAATGTAATATTTTGAATGCCATTCTCCAACGAGAGTCTAGTAATACTTGTTAGATTGTAAGCAGCGTTGCCAAGTGTGCAGATTTATCTGCAACTTTATTTATCTTTTTTTTAAGCATTGAGTTTTGAAATTTTTTGTTTAAGAAATAAGTTTTTAACATTTTAGTTTTTTACTCACAAATTTTTTATTTTAATTACAATTTTTTAAGTAAGAATATCATCCCATTTGCTTAATATTACTGTGGTGAGGTTTACTAGTACTTTTTTCAATGGGACAATGTAATTATTCTTTTTTTGGCCACTGATCACAAAGAAAGGGAGAATTCACACAGTGTAGGATATTCACACTTAGGTTTAAGAAATTTACATTTTTCTGCGCAGTCGGTTCATATATATCAATTTTTTTCCCAAAAGATCATATTACATACCACGTTAGTACGTAAGTATGAGTAATATATCTGCTTCACTAATAAAATATAATATATTAAAAAAAGTTTTAGCTTTAAAGTTCATTTATTGCGGAATTTCAGTTTTTTATTTAATCAATAAACTAAACCTTTTCTCAGTTATGCAAATATAAGTATGTTGTGTAACCTCAATCATATTGAATTAACTTTATATTTCGAAAAAGAGAGCTAACCCAAAAAAGCACTTAACACTACTGGACTCAGCGTACCTGAAACCGGTTTACCCTCCAAGTGCCAAACTTGTCGGAGAAAAAGAAATAAGAAAAAAATTCCAGCACAATGTTGTGTTATGCTTAGATAAAAAATAAGCTAAGATATAAATTATCTGATATGTTCTGTACATCGAAATCCATTGAAATCGAATGGAACTACAAATTGCTATAATTTTTAAATCAGACAAGATTTTTATATTTTTTCTTATCAATTCACTTATTTACCTTTTAAATAACTTCTTTGTTTATCAAAAGGTTCAAATAATTGGCGTATATGTATATTTTTCACTTTTTTAAGTATGTGCAGTATTTTCATTTGAAAATCATTTTTTTTCTCTCCTAAATTTTCAGTTTTCCTAAAAAAATTTATGGCAACACTGATTGTAAGTGTGAGTTGTTAAGGCTTTCTTCCCCTTTTTAGGAATATTTGTGATCACTTCCTTCAATTTTTCGCATACTGTATGCTAGCTAAGATCTTTACGATAAATTCCGGTGCTGTCTTTAATAATTAACAGAAACACGTTTATTTGTTTGTAGCAAACTGGTTATTTGGCATATGTGTCTCAACGATTGAGTTCCATTCTACAGTGATTTCACCTCGTTCGATTACTAGGAATAAATAGGTTTTGTATATATTTTATATTCTACTATAGAATTTTGAGTCAAGATTAGTTAACGCTCGTCATGATCGGGAGTAAAGTTGGTGAATACTAATCGTAACGGATTTGGATATGATGGAGAAATAAGCTTAATTGAAAAATTTGGTAAAAACTACACTTTAATGCTATTGATAAGTTACGGCTAAAATTGGACTCTAATAGATGCATATATCTTATCGAACGACAACTGTATAAGATTAAAGCGACAAAAAGCGCTATTCACTTATTGATACTTTGAACGTTTTAAAAATTTAGTTTAGTTGAGAGGCAGATGTAAATTTTAAAAATAATACAATACTTATATGGAAGATTACATTTCAGTTGCATAGTCTTTCACTTAGCAGTTCAATAAAAAATAATGAATTGTAATTTTAAAACCGTAATAAGGTAAAAAATTTCGCTTTCCTCATACCTCTGAAGCTGTATCGAACTTAACAAATAAATCATGTAGAGTTTCTACCAGAGTTTTAACATCCAAAGTAGTGGTTAGATAGGTATAATTGACAACATCGGCATATAAAATAGTGACATCATCGTGAGGTTCAATAAAAAGTTTCCTATTAAGATTGAATTTTTTTTTAACTTTTATTAAGTAGAGTGACAACAATTCAATACTCACTCAATTTCTGGTTGACGCCATCTGGATATTTTCTGAGTGTTATCTCCCCTATACGTACATTTATATATGAGTTGTGTAGAGAGAAAGAGAGAGAGAGAAAAGTAACCTTTAAAAATGTCTGTAAAAAATTTGGAATTACCTTTTTGACTTACGCTCCATAATGAGGATTTTGTGAAGCACGTCTCTTAGCTATTTTATGTTCTAAACGTGATTTAACATCATGTTCAATTTTATTTACAATATGGGCCGGGATTATACTCAGCAATAAGCTTCGCTGTAAAATATTAAGCAACAATAACACAACAATGATAACATAAATTTATTTATTTAGACCATTCTAAACCTACCTCTTCTTCCCTAGCATAGCGTAATAATAAATTCTCTTCCACATATTTACGACGATCCAAAAATGTAGTACGTATGGCGATTTCTTTCATCATGCGAAAATAAATTCCCAGAAAATTAATGGTGAACAAAAATATACCCTCTGTTATTAACTTATGGACATCTGAACTTTTTGTACCATCGGGCAATTTACGATATGTAACAAAAGCAAAATCTATTAAATACGACATGGTTACTGCCATACCCAACATAAAGGCATGTACGTTATCTGGCAAAGGCATAAATATATATACGGCATATAGTATATAGGAACCATAAGCGGGTCGTAAAATATCCAAATTAACGGCTGCATGATAAACGGATATGCCAAGATCTGTAATCACTAATATACTCACTGCCAACCACGAAGTAACATACATCATCCAAGTATAACGTTTTATAAGTTCATCACGAAAATTTAAAGCTAATACAGCCCATACCAATAGGGCTGATATTACATAGGCGAATATATCGGTAGCAACATTACTTAAATTCTAGACAACAATTGTAATACAATTTTTTAATTAATTTGGAATCATCATAAGTAAATATTTGTTAATAGCGGCAGTATAATCATGTAACTACATACCGATATTGTGGAGAGCAATATAATAGAATAAACACCCACTACCAATAGTTCGATAATGATAAACAGCGATAAATAACTGACACGCAACCGTTGCATATACGATTGATAGAATTGTTCCAATTCTAAATTGCGACATTGATTCTGCAAGTAAGAAATTAAAATATCTGCTCTTAGTTAAAGACTTTTCACTCTGTCTTTGTTTTATTTGCTAGTTTTAATAAAAAAATATTTAATGTATTTTCTAAATAATTTTCTTATAAATGTTTTCATTATAAAATAAAAGTTAAAATATAATAATAATTTGTAGTAAAAAAAATATTTTAATGTTCACTTACCCTTAGGAAACCCCATTCCCATTTCTTTTCATTGATTAACGCTGTATCATGATGGCTTTCATTACTCAAACGACTTATACGTTCGGTGGAGTCTTCCAAAAATGAATTCATTCTTTTGAATTACAATCAATTTTCTGTTTTCTTTTTTTTTTTATTTTCCACAAGAAATTATTTCAATATCAAATATTAAACATTTTTATTAAATTTCTGTAAAAGATGTTTAAGAACAATTACTGAAACAAAATTTGTTATCTAATAAATAAATTACAATATTTTTAACAAACGTATTTACACGTGTATCACTTTGTTGCTTTAATGTTATTATCAATTTCCAAAAAAGTACACATATGTATTAGATTATTTATTTTTGAACGTTTTAGATAGATTATAATAGATTTTGTTTTAGTTTTCAAATTTATTTTAAATTTTAATTGTAAGTCACTTGGGTTATTAAAATGAAAATTGTTTTTATAACAAAAACAAATTGTATAGAATTAACTCATCATCACTCAGCATCACTTAAGTGATTTTTAAAATAAGGCCCTTAATGTCTATCTACATACATGTGTACATATATATAAATAGGTTGGTCCATGTTCGTCATTTTATAAATCAGGAACCATACAACTGACTTACAAATCAATACATGGGTTGGAAATGTCAACTTTTTTATTTAAAAAACAGGCGGTGTCACGCCCATATACGAGGGCGGATTGACATTGAAGCTACCTAGCGCTAGATGGCAGTACAAACACAAAAACTTTTTCTTTCTTAGAAATTACGATCTGTCAAACGTCAGCTGTTAAAATTTTAGCCAAATTCATCGATTAGTTTATTTGTTGTAATCGTTTGAAGTAAGCAATTTTGTGTTTCTTGGAAAATGGAAAAAAGTGAATTTCGTGTAGTGATTAAACACTTTTATTTGAAAGGCAAAACGGCGAAAGAGACAAAAGAAAAGCTTGATAAACATTACAGCGAATCTGCTACGTCAGATTATATGGTAAAATATTGGATTGCTGAATTTAAACGGGGCTGAACAAGCCCTGCAACAATACCATCAACAGGAAGGCCAAAAGAGGTGGTTACTGAAGAAAATATCAAGAAAATCCTCGATATCGTTATGAATGATCGCCGGGTCAAAATACGTGAGATTGCTGAAATGGTAAACATATCATATGAACGTGTGTTCAACATTTTGCATGAACATTTGCATATGAAAATGCTATCGGCAAGATGGGTGCCGCGTTTGCTCAGTGTTAAACAAAAACGAGTTCGACAGATCACTTCACAGCGGTGTTTGGACATGATAAAGCATAATTCTGCTGATTTTTGGCGTAGATTAATAACTGTTAATGAAACGTGGGTCCACCACTACACACCTGAAACCCAAAATCAATCGCAGCAATGGTTGGAAGCTGGTGGAAGTGCTCCGAAGAAGGCGAAGACAGCGAAATCGGCTGGCAAGGTTATGGCCACTGTATTTTGGGATGCACACGGAATATTGTATCGATTATCTTGAGGGATCCACAATCACAGGAGATTATTATCGTGCATTATTAGATCAATTGGTTAATGCAATCAAGGAAAAACGACCAGATTTAAACAAGAAAAAAGTGCTCTTTCTTCAAGACAACGCACCGGTTCACACAGCATTAGATACGATGCTAAAACTACGAGAAATCCACTTCTAATTGGTTGATCATGCACCTTATAGTCCAGATTTAGCCCCTAGTGACTTTTTCATATTTCCAAACTTGAAAAAATGACTCGCAGGAAAAAGATTCATCTCAAACGAAGAAGTGATTACCGAAACTAGTGCGTATTTTGAGGAGTTCCCAAAATCCTATTATTCAGATGGTATACAAAAGTTGGAAAATCGTCTTACTTAGTCTATTGAGCTAAAAGGAGACTGTGTTGAGAAATGAATGGTTTTTGAAAAAAAAATGATTTTTTCCCACTTAGGTAGCTTCAATACCAATCCGCCCTCGTATGTTTTAGCCGAATCGCATAAATGAGCTTGCTGCCTTTTATACAAAGTAAATATTGATTTTTGTGTATCTTGAGAACAGTTAGAATGGAAGTTTCTGAATTTGATCTTAATGACTTGGTAGTCAATACAAATTGCGGAATTGGATAGATGATCATGGTATCTGCCATACAAAGCACATATTGATTTTTTTGTATCTTGAGAACAGTTAGAATGGAAGTTTCAGAATTTGGTGTAAATAACTTAATAGTCATTAATAATCATAATTTAAATGTGGGCGTAGTACCTCCCCTGCGAAGGAAATATTTATTTTTGTATATACTGAAAACGGTTAGAGTAAAAGTTTTTCAAAGGGTCCCAGCATCACGGGTAAGGTTTCTTAAGTACGCACATAAATTATCTCAACAATTTATATGTTTTACTAGCTAAAACGTGGTGTGCTCTATTATCGCTATCTTAATTATTATTCTCACCATGTTATTTCCTTTCGAAAGAAAGCCTATAGTTTCTTCCAGAAAGACACTGTTGAATCTGTTTTTAGTTGTATACCGTTTTCAAATAAACACACATTAATTCGTATACCATATATTATGTGTATATTAGACTGGTCCTTATTTTCCAAATATCAAATTTTTTAATGGGGACCCTCTTTATACCTATAGGTGTAATGTTCGACCTCAATGAGGCACGGGTTAAAATTAAGATATCGATTTCAAATTTTCACAGATTACTTTTTTAACTAAAAATAACAATTTGATGTAGTGTATATAGGTATCTTTTACCCGGTGTGCTTTGTGCAATACCCGCCTATCTAATCCTTCCGGATTTTTGGCTGATGTGGATAAATAACGAAGCTTTGATTGTTGTTCTTCACATATAAAAAATTCCATGATTAGTATGAATGGAAGGTGCTACGCCCACTCATCCAATCTCCCCCAGTTACTGACTGATGATGTGTATGGTTCTCATTCCTTTATTCAGTCACTAAGTTGAGACCACGGCAGACTTAATTTCGTTCAGCATACTGTAGGTCATTGAGTAAAGAGTATTATGGTTTAGGCGTGTTTCTCAAAAAGGAACGTCTGTAACTTAGTAAAAAGCGATGGCAATATCGCAGCTAATGTGTGTGTGTGTGGTAAAATCCTTTAGAAAAAAATCAAGAAATCTGCCGAAAATTAAATTAAAATTTATTCTCTTCTAAAAGGATAACGATCCAGAATATTCATTACGCAATACAAAGTGATTTTTCTTAAAAATTAAAAATTAAGTATTAGTGTTTGTCTCTGCTATTCAATTGTCACCTAGTGTATATGGTATGTACAGTATTGGACAAAACATATGCACGAACTTCTGGTTGATACAAAATGTCTCAATATCAAAAACAAAAACTTTTGAATTTTAAACAATTTTTTTATTTATAAAATTAATCATCTAAATTCACTCAAAAAATATAAAAAACAAAGAATATTCCTATTAAAATTAGAAAAATCATTTTGTACGTTGAACGCTGTTTTTTGAATGCGACAGAACATAAGCACGTAAATGGTCTTTTTGCACTTCGATCCACCGTCTACAGACCGTGTATGGACGCACCTAATCGAAACATTTAATTTTTATTGATTTGAAATAGACCTTCCTTATATAAAAACATATTTTTTATTAAATGGAGTATCACCTGGTCATTCTATCCAACTATTTCGTGCTATTGTTTTGACGCATGCAAAATAGCAGTTCTGTTACTTTAACATACATTCTTACTGTTATGAATTTATTTTTCTTTGTTTTTGTCTTTTCTTAGTTAAAGGAGGATATTATCGTTATAAATTAATATATAAAATTAAAATCCGAATAAGCTTTCTATGTTATGAAGATATATGATAGTAAGTGCAAGCTCGTGCATATTTTTTGTCCAATATTATATGTACATTTTAATAATCAATATCTTCATGCTATAAACACATAGCCGACGGTAGGCTGCCAACTATAAACTAAAAAAATAAAATACACACGTTTATATGAATACGATTATTTTTTTCAGCAACACAGCTACATGGCTACAGGACTACTTTTGCTGCTGCAACTAACTCAGGCTTATTTCTATTTTGTTTGGCTACAAAATTAAAAAATAAAAATAAAATGCTAAAAAGTATAATCAAAAAATGTTAAAAAATTTATGTATTTTTTCCTGTGCTATAACAATTTTATATATACAAATTAATGTATGTATGTATGTTTGTTTGTTTGTTTGAGTCTTATGGGCAGCTAAGCGGCTGAACCGATTTTCTTGAAATTTTTACAGTGTCTCTTTGTATGTCTTGAATAAACTTTGGGCTACATAAATTTCAAAATCCCAACTGGGCGATGCCACGCCCATACAAAATAAATTTGTATTTACCTATATCTTCAAAATGGTAATAGAAATAGTTTCCAAATTTGGCCCAAATTGATTTATAGTCAATACAAATCATCAGCCAAAAAGTGCGTGGAATTTGACAAGTGGGCGTGTTACCTCCCATACAAAATAAATACTGATTTCAGTGTATGGTATCTTAAGAACGGTTACAGCTAAAGTTTTAGAATTTGGTCTAATTGACTTCATAGCCAATATAAATCGTCAGCCAATAACTGGAAGGCATTGGACATAGTATATCTCATACAAACTAAATATTGATTTAATTATATCTTGATAACTGTTAAAGCTAAACTTTCAGTATTTGGTCTGAATGACTTCATAGTCAATACAAATCATCAGTTAAAATGATGGAATTAGACCAGTGGGTGTAGTACCTCCCCTACAAAGTAAATATTAATTATTGTATATATTGAAAACGGTGACAGTAAAAGTTTCTAAATTAGGTTTAAAACCATCGTGAACAACAAAAACATCATCAGTCAGTCTCTGGGCGAGATTCGATAAGTAGGCGTTCAAAATATTGAATATTGTATAAGTAAAGAACGACAACTATTTAAGCTTCGTTATCTATACACATTAGCCAAAAAGCGGGTATTGGAGAAATCCCACCGGCTCCAGGCTATCTATATACAAATACATCTTATACATAAAATTTAATATGTGTTACTTTGACGACTGAAAAAGCAGAATCGATTATTTTGAAATTTTTTGTCTTTTTGGAAGTAACTACGGGTTATCTTGAATGTTTGAACTTGAACCGGATAGGGCTAAAATGGAGAAAAATAGTTAAAGAAAATAACAAGGATAGAGGTGGCGAAGCACTCCGAGTTTTAGCTAGTAAAAGTATAAAGAAAGGAATGCGCATTGTAAGAAGTTGCAGCGAATGTAATTTTAATTTTAATTTATCAAAAAAATTTTTTTTTATAATTATTTTTTTGAATCAGCTGGTTATTATGATGTCGTTTCCAATATATATTTACACGACCACAAATGCAGTCAACGAGTAGCCTGCCGTCTTCTATGCGCTTATAGCATCATCATATTTATATTTTATTTATTGTTTTATTTTATTTTATCATTTATTATCATTTAAGTCGGTAAAGATCACGTTACATTTTTGATTTGTTTTTATTCATAAATTTTTAAACAATAAAACAATTTTTTGTTTGTTTTTGTTTTTATTTTGTATAAAATAAAAAAAGAACAGATTATGCACACTTTTAAAAAATGCCGATAGTCGTCAATAATCAAATTGATTGTTTTATTTTATTTCACTTTTTTAATACTTTTTCTTTTTAATTGACTGGAACTGATAAAAAAAGAATGTTAAAAATCAGACAATTTTTTCATTTCTATAAAACACCACAACAAAACAATTTATTTATTTAGTTTTTTAATTTATTATATTTTCTTAGTAATTATATAACAAATTTTAATTAAAAAATTTAATTTTTAAGTATTATTATTAAATTAAACAATTTATTTACTGGGCACTTTATTTAACTCTTATAGTTCTTAAAATATGTAACAACAACATTTAGTTAATTTTTTGTTTGTTTTAGTTTTATAATTATTATATTAATTATCAATCAGTAGTTCTTGTTATAATTTGCCACTTTTTTTGATTTGTTGCCATTAGTGCCTATATTCTTATTGCTACATAGGTACATATTTCATTATTTGTATGGTGATATAATTTTGTAAATATTTAATATATCTGTTATATGTACATAAATAAACATAATGTTGTTAAATGATTACGTTAAGATCTTTTTAATATCGTTTAACATTTATAATTGACAAACGACTTTAATTACTCATCAATTTATAAAACTGATAAGCAAATAACACTTTCGATATGTATGAGAGTGATTATTATTGTTGTTAATAAATTTTTTTATGTCAGTTTTTTTATATTTTAGTTATCTTAACTTTTTTCTATTTTATTTTTTGTTTTTTATTACGTTTAAAATTTTAAAAAATAATATCCGTTATTTACCAAAATCGTAACCGTTATGTATGAGTGCTCGCTGCTAACTAACTTGCCTATGGCATAATACACAGTTTAGTGAAGTCGATCAGTTATCGGAGTTCTTCAAATACTGCCAACTCCTGTTATCATCAGCTCTTTCCACTCTCATTTTCTCTTTAACTCTCTCATTTTAAAATTTTATTAAAATTTGTATCAGTTGGGAAAAAAAATTATTTTGCTCTGTTTTCAATGTGATTTTATGGGGAAATAGTCGCATGTGGATTTGTAATATTAATATCTGAAGTGCTTGTTTTATTTATGATTTACTTACAAGAGATTTATTAAATATCGTCCCCACTTCAAAGCCAAGATGACAGCAACATTTGTCATTCATATTTATTTGATTGACTTAATATGAATATAAATAAGAAAAGGCGTTGTTTTAATAATCACACTGTGGCTTGTATTAGTGATCTGTTGATACTACAACGTGTTGATATTACAATGTGTTCTAACGAGATCAGGTAATTGGATTGTAATAAGCGACTATTTGAAACATAAAAGTTACATATGTTTGTCAGCGTAAGCCTTTTTAAAGGATTTTTCATTAAGTGATTTCTATATTTACATTTAAATAAAAAAGTGTGCTTCAGATTCCGTGGCGCTCTACTGGGTTTCGCGTATTCGAAGTGTCAAATTTTCCATCACTCTGGCGCATAAATCAGGTTAAATTTGACCGATGGCGTGAGTTACGTTGGCTTAATGGGACGATGTGATTTGATTTCCTGGCCAACGTCGTTCTCAAAGAAGTATGAACCCACGGTGCTCCCAACATAACGTCCACACCAAATAGCGACTATTTTTGGATGCGTTGAATCCTCTTGAATCTAATGTGAATTTGTATAGTCCCAAATTCAACAATTTTGCTTGTTAACGTATCCATTTATCCATAAATGGATCTCATCGCTGAAGATGATTTTTTGATAGAAATTATGGCCATCCAATTCAACAAAATAATTATATTATTTACATGTGTGTAAAAAAGGTAGCAAATCCCTATTTAAGACATATTATAGTAAATAGGTCTTTAATCTCAAAGGTCTAAATCCGTGGCATAGGTCGTTCTTCCGCATATATGAAATTATTTAAAATACAAAAATTTGTTTAAATTGAGCGCCTTTTTGTACATATAATTAAATTTATCAAACTTTGTGCAAATGCAACCCTGTATCCACTATTCTATATAACAACTCTGTTTTAGCTGAATTTTGTAATAGATGAAACAAAGTTGGCAATCAGCTGTGGATTTAATAGCAAAAATTTGTCTAGAAATTCATTTTTTTATCGTGACATCTCAATAAACTACGACATTAGTGAAGAAAAGTAATTTAATAATAATTTTGCCGTAGACAGCTTTAAAGTTAATAAAATTAAAAATAAATATTAGTTTTCTTTTACGTTAAGCCTTTTGTCAAGGCCAAAAGCAAACATTTGTAACCATATATTTACTGCTAAAAAACAATGTCGGCTTTTACTGAAGTAGCGTTTTTGAAAAAGTTGGCTGAGCTGAATTCAAGTCAACAAAGCATTCAAACATTGTCCCTTTGGTTAATACATCACCGAAAGCATCATGCGAGCATAGTAAAGACATGGTTAAGGGAACTACAGACTGGTAAGCGTATAACGCTCATTTTAATTTTATTTTAAAACAAATTAAGGCAAATTTTATTGATTTGTTTTTTAAATGTTTTAGTTCCCGAAGCTAAGAAGTTAACATTCATGTATTTGGCCAATGATGTTATACAGAATAGCAAAAAGAAAGGTCCTGAGTATGGTAGAGAATTTGCAAATGCCTTGCCCAAAGCCTTTTTAGACATTGGGGAAACTTGTAAATCAGAAAAACTTTTTGGCAGTTTAGGTCGCATTCTTAATATTTGGGAAGAACGTGGCGTCTATGAACCTAAAACTATAGCCGAATATCGCAGTCGTCTTAATAAAGAACATGGCAAACTAGCGGTAGCTGGTGCCGAAACTACAACAACTACCAAAGATTTTGTTGAGGAAAAACGCGAATCTAAACGTAAACATGATGAACATAGATCGAAATCAAAGAAATCACGCACATCGCCAGCAGGAGAAACTGCTTCGACTGCTACTGAACTCAATGGGGAGGGTGAACAAAGCCCTTATTTACCATTGGGTGAACCTCCAGAGCCGGAAGAATTGATAAAGGCTTTAATAAGTATAGAGAATTCGGCTTCAAGCGATGCTGAAGTTAGAGAGCGTATTGCTAACTTGCCACCAGAAATATCAGAAATTAGTTGTCTTTCTAAACTGGAAGACAAGGATGCAGCAAAAAATTTGGCAACACAGGTAAGCGTTTATAAAAGAAAATTTTACATGGAATTTATATTTGTATTGTATAGAATAACAATTATACTTGCATACATTTTAAGAAAGCTAAGTTTTATAAATACTCCTTTAGCATTTACATCTGATACAAAAATATCTGTTTAGATAATGAAATCCGTCATAGTTTTAGCTTTTGGCAGCCGTTACGGAACTAAATTGGTATGCATGGCTTATCTCTCTATATACTTCTAACACGAGAACCACTAATCCAATTTACAAATCAATGCATGCGTTGGAAAAGTTAATTTCACTAATGGTTTTGGTTAAACTGGGCGGTTCTACGCTTATCTTTAAAACGGCAACAATGGGTTTCTAAATTTGGCCCAAATAACTTTGTGGTCAATATAAAACATCAATCAAAAAGTGTGCGGAATTGAATAAGTGGAAGTGGCACCTCCTATACAAAGTAAATATTGATTTTTGTATATCTAGAGAACGGTAATAGTGAAAGTTTCTAAGTTTGGTCCAAATAACTTTTTGGTCAATATAAATCATCAGTCAAAAAGTGGTCGGAATTGGATAAGTGAGAGTAGCACCTTCCATACAAAGTAAACATTTATTTCTGTATATCTTTAGAACGGTAATAGTGGACGATTCCGAATTTGGGAGTGGCACCTCCTATACAAAGTAAATTATGATTTTTGTAGTTTCAAAAAATCGTCTTATAACTCAAAACGTATTGCCTTGGTAAAGCTATTTTCATATGTGGTTTTAGTTATCTTTTTTTTTTGGAGAAAAAAAATAATTACAATAATATGTATATAATTTATTTATTTTTATTTTTTTTTTGAAAAGACGGAAAATGGGCTACTTGAATAAAACATCTCATTAAAACTTAGTTATCAGTTAGAATTGTGTCGTTAAGTTTGGCTATAAGTTGGCTAAATAGAATTGTTTTATTAACAATTATTTAAAAAGAGGCTTGGCAATGCACTGTCAGAGTTTGAAAGGGGAAAAAATCAATGCTTACAAGGATCTATCTGTTGCTAAAATATCGAAAAAAATGTCCACATATTAAAAAAAAAACATGTTAAAAAATGTTTTAAATTAATTTTTTTGTGTGAATCTAAAAACGTTTAGATGAGTTTTAACATTATCGTCAGATTATTCATACATTTATTTTTCTTTAAAGTTTTTATTTTTAAATTAACCTTTTTGTCGACAAATTCTAAAATAGTAGTTTGAAAGTGATTTTAATCTCTTACAAACATTTTAAAAACCAAAAGCAGACTGTACCGCGTAGTGACCTTTGGCGTAACTTCTTTAGTTATAAAAAATTTAAAACAAATTCGGACCTTTAAGTTTTATTTATCCTAAGAACGTTCACAATTTCATTACATCTATGAAGTAAAAAAATCGTTTAATTATGTAGTAATTATAACGTGAAATAAAATCGTTAAAAAGGTGACTAGAGAACCTTATTTCAAATACACTTTGTTTATATTGCAATAACCTTTTAAAACATTGTCTATTGATCTTTAATTGTTTATATACATATTTATTTGCATATAATATGTGTTTAAGGTTAATGAAGCAGTTGAATTATTAAACGATTACAATTCTCGCTTATCAGCTGAAATGGAAGAACGCACTAAATTGACTTCGATGTTAAGAGATTTTCAAGCCGAACAAAAAGAATTACTAATTCAAGCTGAGAAACGTTTAGAGGTATATTATTTTAAAGAAACCAACATAAATAATATTTATAAATTACATTTTTATGAAATAAAAACTTTCATTCGACAGGAATATAAAAAGAAACTCCAAAAGGTATTGGCTGTACAGAAAGAAATACGTGATCATCTCTCTAATCTACCCGATTTAACACAACTACCAGATGTGACTGGTGGTTTGGCACCTTTACCTTCTGCTGGTGATTTATTCAGTATACATTGAATAAAAACATATATTAAAACTGACAATATTTTTAAGAATTCTATGAATTGTTAAAAAAAAGATTGAAAAAATTACACATTTTATGAGAAACTACAAATTATTTTAAATAATATTGTTATTTACACATTAAAATTATGTTTGATCACCAAAATGAAATAAGTCTGTTCGTATGATTTGTATTAAAAATTAGTGTTTGAATTTGAAAGCACATAAAGTTGAAAGATAAATCTTAGTATTGATTTTTTTTTCAATGAGCAGAATTATTTTTTATGATTTAAATATTATAGACTTATAAGAAAATATATGAAGATAATATTCACACATATATATATTTTTTTTTAAATCACCATAAAAACTGTTTATGAATTAAAATAAAATATCACAATTTTCTATAAACATTTATCATTTGACCACTATTGCTCACTATATTAAAAGTTTTTGGTTAAATTTAATAAAAAAATATTTTGCAAACATGTTGTCAAAATCAATTTCGTATGCAACATTTAAAAAATAAATATTTAAAAATATTTAGTTTAATAAGAATAATTGTATTTCGCAAACAAAACCTGCACTTTGTTTATATGTGAAACTTTTCAAATGCTACTTTCTGATAGATCTCAAATTGTAATCGTGTTATAACTAAAGACACAAGTTTAAATATTCTATATTGATGCTGTATCGATATATAAACAGTTTTGGGTAATTTTACATTATTATGCTTTAAATTTTATTAATCAAACAATAAAGAGTTTAATGTGGATAAAAATAAAAACTCTAATATTTGTTTTTTTTTGTAATGTCTAAAAATGTATTTAGTTTTAAATATTATGTGAAGTATACTTATGTTAATTTTTTTAATGCATAACAAAATTGGCCAAGCCATTCCATTTTTCGGTAAATTGTATAATATCGCCTACTTCGCTATTTGGTGATAATTTAACAGCTACTGAAAATTTACTCCAGACATCACGATTAGCTTGTCTAATTGATGATTGAAATGTTACAGGCTGACGTCCTTTCACGGGATAACCGCTTAAAATGCAAGCTATATCATTTAAACCCAAGCTGGACTCATATAGACCGCGTTCATCGGTTGGTAAGACCTTTTAAACGAAATATAATTTTTCAATTGAATTTTCTTCTAAAAACTCTATTTACTCACCTGATCCACTTGTTGGTCCATACTCACTGCTAAAACCCATTCTCTTACCTCCTCGTGCAAATCGGGGTCATTTTTTAAATGAATTTCTTCTGGCAACGGTACAGAACTGGGAAAATCTGTAGCTTTTAAGTCACTATGATCTACTAGATTACCTGAACCCTCTTCGATAGCTTCACAAACGTCTAAATAGTGGTTAAGCATAACGAAGGCTTCTGCTTCTCGGCCGGCGTTACGTAAATCCATGCCAGCTTCATAGAAACCCTTGTCCACTGGTATAATATCAGTATAACGTAAAAGTGCTATTGATATTCTAACAGCTATAGGCTGTAGAGATTGTACCTGTCGACAGGCAGTTCTTGTGCAATAATAATGGGATATTAATAAATATTGCTCCATGTTATCAGTTATGGGAGCTTGTGAATAATCTGACGATTTGAGTGTCTAAAAGCATAAAGTTTTATTTAAACTATTAGGTATGTATGTTCTGTAGATCAAAATCGAGTGAAATTAAAATCGAATGAAATTTATTTGTAATATTTCGCTTAATTTCCTTTAAAACAACTGCTTTAATTATCAAAACTTTAACCCTAGAAAGATAATCTATGTTCTGAAGATGCGCAATTATTTTTTTTTTCTCATAATAAATAAATAAAAACATAAAAAATTCTTACATTTTTATTTAAATCATGTGTAAATATATAACCTACATTAGTTTATTCTCAATTAACCAATAAAATACGACAATATTGCCAGTTAAAAGTTAGGAGCATGATTATCTTTAACGTATGTCAAAATGCTATTATCTTTCTAGGGTTAAAATAATTGTCGCATTTAAGTTTTATTTGTTTTTGAAAATTGACTCGATCTCAATTTAATTTGTTTCCGGTTTACAGATCATACCCGTATATTTAAGCTTTCATTCAAAACTTTACTTACTTGCAAAAGCTTATAAAGAAAATCTCTTAACTTTCTCCACAAGCCATCCACCATTTGTTCTTCCCGTAAAGAAAACAAATCTAAAGCAATGCGTGTATAAATATTAAAGTTAGCTTCGATTGGAGGGGCCCCATAGTTAAGGTATAACTCCAATGCTGAAATACAATCACCATCTCGTATTAATTGAGCAGCGTAGAGAGCTACATATTTTTGTAATACTGGTGAGCTTATTTGCTTTGCTTTATCCAGGCAACGCTGCCACTGACCTTGTTCGGCTAGCATATCTAAGGCACTCATAATATCTAATGAATATATTCGATTTATTATAATGTTTTAAAGCTGTAACGCATCATTTATAAATTACCTATATCGGCCAGTTGTTCTACATTGCCTTCGCTTTTCAGACGTGTCTTTTGTTGCACCTCTACATAGGCCATAAGTTCGGGATCAAGTTCTTTGGCTAAGCGCCGAGCTTTCGACCACTGCTCAGCAGTTATAAAAACATCTACAGCTTCTTTGGGCATGTCAGCAGCTAAAAATAATTGTGCCGCAGGACCAATTTGTTTGATTTGCAATAAACGTGGCGCTAGCTGATTAGCTACATCAATGGCATCTTGACCCTCAAGAAATTGGTTACAAATTTCTGCGGCTCTTAGAAGAGCTCTTTCAACAGTTGTTGCATCTTCGGCATTCGACGAATCGATTTGCATAAGACATTCCGCTGCTTTGCGAAAATCTTCTTTTCTAGCAAATTCAGCAGCCTTTTGTAGATAAATTCTAGAATTGTTCGCTTGACCACTACCGCTTTGCCTTTGCTCTTGAGTTTGTAAGCGTCTAAGATCATTTAAAGCCGAAGGGAAATGATCTTCAGCAATGCGTATAGCTTCATCAAACATGCCCTCATTTTTATAATATTCTATGATTAAATCAGGTCTTTGGGCTCGCAATAGCAGCGATTCGTAATCAGCGATATTTCGAGTCTCTAAAGCTGTATTAGCTTGACTTATAAGAATTTCATTGACAGCATCGGGCAAATAAGTTTCAGCCACATTCAATGCAGCCTTCCAATCTCCAGCGTGTGTATACATTAAAATTGCCTCTTTTGGTTTGTTGGCCTTTAAAAATTCAGCCTCGGCTTGTTCAAACTTGCCCTCATCTTCCAAGGACATGGCAATTTTAAGATGCACATCATCTGTAGATTTGCCAGCAAAACGGCACAAGTCCATAGCAAAATCAAATTGCCCTGAATCACAAGCAAAACCCACTGCAGTGTCCAAAAGACCTAATTTAGTTAGCAGTCGCACAGCACTTTCAACGGGCATTGATTTGGCCCACATATAAGCTACTTGATTGCTAGCACCATCGCTACCTTTTTGTTTAGCCACACGATAACCATCCTCCCAACGACCGGCTGTGCAATACATATGCACCACCGATTTCCAATCACCAGCTGCCAAATAATGAACTTCGGCATTTTTAAACTTCCCCTTTGACTCTAAAGTACGTCCCAAATGTTGATGGGTACTCTCTAACAAATCTTTGTGATAACGTTCCACTAAACGTATCATAGAGTCATAAAGTTCTCTACGTTTATACATGGCTATAGCCAAATCAGGTTCATTCACGGCCAGTAAAACCTTTTCTGCATCACGATATTTGCCCTGTTCTTCCAAACCTGCTGCCAGATTAACAAATAAATCACGCATTTCCTCCGATCTTAAATATTTTTCACCGACAGCATAAGCTCTTTCCCATTTACCGTGGCGATTAAGCAGCTCAATAGCTTCCTTAAAAAGGTTCGCTCTTACTAAGAGATCTTCAGCACCGTCTATGTCACCAGAGAATGCTAAATGTTTAGACAAATCCAAAGCATAACGTTGAATTTCCTCAGGTTCATCCAAAACCTTGGCAATTTGTACGGCTTTGCGCCATTGCTTAGCTCCTACGGCAGCATCTAAAGCCTTTTTTGTAGCTCCAGCCTCAATATAATGGTTAATTGAAGCATCTAGCTGTTTGCGTCCCACTAACCAATCGCCCCATTCTTCCTCTAAAGATGTTACCTCGTCAGGTGATATCTGGCGAGCTAAATCCAAAGCTCTGGCATAAGCACCACCTTTGCGATATAAAGTCAAAGCCGCTTCTGGGCGCGACAAACGGTAGGCAATATCTCCAGCCATTTCGTAAAGTTCTGAAACAGTAACATAAAACGGTTGTAGCATTAAATATATTTTTCTTGAGACCTACCGCTATTAACCAAACCCTCGGTGACTTTCATCATTAAGTGATGGTCGTCCATGAGATGAGGAGCTTTTAGAGCTAACCTAGCCGCTCTAGCAGGTTTGTTTGCTTTAAGGAAAAGAGTCATGGCTTTCTCAACCTCTCCCTGTTCCTCCAAAACTTGCCCAGCTTTCTCCTCTTGCCCAGTTGATAGTAAAAATGACATTTGCTCATCCTTTAATTGCTGTAGACCCATGTAACCTCTTCTTTCTGCCAAACTGACAGCATCATCCCACATGCGCAATTTCTTATACATTTCCAAAGCTGCTTCAATGTCCCCCTGCTCGAGATAAATTCTTTCAGCCGATCTTAGGTCAGAGGAAAGTAAGGCCAATTTGGCACGTACTTCCGGACACAAGATACCAGGTGATAGAGTAGCTTCTTCATATTTATCGGCTTGTTCTATCATTTCATTCAGATAAAATGCTTTTGACACATTACCTAACGCAGCATAACAACGTTGGGCCACACGCAGATTGCCATCTTCCATAGCTATGATGGCCAAATTGTGCCACATAGCTTTAGCAGCCGGTTTATCACCTAAAGTTTCAAGAAAGTGTATGGCTCTACCAAAGTCACTGTCATTTACAGCCGTTCCAAATTCCACCAGACCTTCATCTAGTTGGTAAGTATGTTCTGTAGGACCCTCTTGAGAAACCACCACAGTACGGCCCTAAAGTTTTAATATGTTATCATCAACTATCAAAATATTAATATCTATTCCATACTTACACCCTCCCTTATGACCTCCAAAACCTCTCCACGTATGGGCATCAATGTTAAATGTTCCGGTAGATCAATATTATACCATATGGCTAAATTCAAGTTACTTTGGGCTACAACAACATCACTTTGGGGGACCCATTGGACGAAAGAAATGTTATTAAGCAGGGTTTGCTTTTTGCTCGTATAAATGTCTATCAAAATTAAACGCATTTTCTTATCGCGAAATAGCAATTTATGAGCCGTTTCACTAAGTTCAATCCAATCGATTTTAGTTTCATGATTAACTTGACCAATAACCATTTGGCTTATTAGATCCACCACACATATGGTTTTGGCATCCAAAAGAAAAGCCAGTTTTTTGTTATCCCTGAAAAGATGTCAATTAAAATCAGATAAGCAACAATTTCAGGAAGGAACATGGATTCTAATCACCTGGTATTTCCACGCTCATTCAAACGCACCGATATAACATGAGGATTAACAAATTCCGTGCGTACGGAACCTAAAATTTGTGAGTCGCCGTATTCTACTAAGCTCAGTTCGCCCACATTGAATATAAGACATACTGTAGGATTTTCAAAATAAAATCTTTCATGACGTCCTGACGCTGTCCATGGTACTTCACTGACCAGATTACGTGTTAAGTCACATAAAATTAAGGATTCCTCGGTGCGAGCCACAAGATAGTTGTCTTTGCCCATTATGCGTACATCATCGATTTCTAAGCCCAATTGAGATTCTATGGTCATTTGCTCATGTGGTTCTTGCATAGAACGCACCAATAGTTGACTGGGCGCAACAAAAATGAGTTCGAATTTATCCTGCCATATGGTACGTTTAAGTACCGATTCAAACATAATTACAGCACCAGTTACGCTAGACATGGCTAACCTTAAAGTGAATTTTAGAAATTTAAAATAATTTTGTATTAAATCAGCGTTAGGCAAAACTAATATTAAAGCATTTTACAATTGTGTTGGTAATTGAGAGTCTCTTGTTTATTTTTTTGCCTATGCGTGTGACTACGTACGTGTGAAGATACAAAAGAAGAGCAGCTCCTTGCCTGAATCTGTGTTTAATATAGGCTTGTGAAACGGAACATATGACATACATACATACATATGGTATGTATAACATCGTCTTGTTAAATCCCCTTAAATATCCCATCAATCCCTTATTATTAAAAAGGTATAATCCAATGTGAAGGAATTAATTTTTCGCCAATAACATTACCTACTAACAAAGGTATCAAAGGTGCAAATGTGCTTCATCACTTAGGATGGGGAAGTTTTCGAGTTGCGGCATTTAAACTTTTATTACTCACTTACTTCATGTGGGTCTACAACTGTTTGTTAATTTTTGTCGTCCAAATAAATGATCTCCAAGCAGTTTAGTATTTTGCACGCTGCCTCTAGTTTGTCACATCAACGATTTCTGCAGCTACTTCCACTTTGTTCTTCCACCAGAATCACAGTCTACCATGTTTGTGTTTTGCGTAGAATTTGGTACTAATCTTTCAAGTCTTTCTAGCTTGAACGTTGGCTTCCACTTGACCGACACGTCGTAGCCTGAGAAATCGCTGTATGCGTTTTATTTCAACACAGTTTTGTTGATATACAGCACATAGCTCGTTCGTCGTGTATACTCTCTTTCTCCCGAATACAGCCATTACTGCATGGTTTGCTTTTCCCTGTTTTGCAAGCACCCCCTTTTATAATTTTGAGGTAAACGTCCGTTTTTACTAATTTTAAACTGTTAACTGTCAATTTGTCTTTTTGTTAAATTTAAATCTATTGCTTAATTTAGGCAATCCTCTCTACTGATAGGAAATCAGAGCATACTCTTGTGAGTTATGTTAATTGAAATGATATATTGAATAATGATATAATTCACTTTGAAGTACAGAGTAAAATGAATGATTTGACATACATAAATAAACATTTACATATGTATGTAAGCATGTATGTAAAAATGTATATTTTATGTGTAAATGTCAGGTTTACTTACCTTGCACCATCACGTCTCCAGAGTAAACAAGTAACAGTGTAGAAGAAATTTATATCTTTGGTGGCACTTTCACTCCATGCTGATAAACGAGGACTCCAAGTAAATATACGTACACGATCAAAGCTACCAAATGCCACAGCCTGTCCGTTTGGACTACAAGCAGCCACAGTAAATTCACGTTCACCTTCAGTACGTGAGTAATCAAATGTGCGCATTTGTCTGCCCTAAAGAAAACATGGTGTAGAAAACAAAAGATGTGTGACAAATGTTTTTATGACTTTATATAGATATGTATGTATGTACATATACATATAAAGGTAAATAAATTATACGGGTAGTATTACTAACCATTGTATCATAAAATATTATACGTTGATCACAACCACCCACACAAAAGCCACCTTGTGGCCAGGCTAATGCAAAAGGTGGCACCGGATGTTGTATTATACGTCCCGACGATTCGTTGCCATCTTCAGCAAGCAAATAACGTATAATAGTGCCATCATTATGACCCGATAAAAATCCTGTACCCTTTGTATTGGTGGCCAAAGAAATGCAAATACTATCAGCACCATACAAACTTTGAGATTTATTATTTTTACAGTGTAGAGCACGTACTTTACCATCGTCAAGACCTACAGAGAGAGGACAAAAGCAATTAAAAAGGTAATATTTTAAATCTACAATTCTTTTGCGCCTACATTTACTATTTTATGTAAACTAATTACCATACACATTTGAAAAATATACATATAAAATATATAAATTATGTATGTATATGTGTACTTATGTATGTATGTTAAAAAAAATTTTAATTAAATTGTTTTTGGCTTAGCACTCTATGACAATTAAATCCTCAATTTAGACTTATCGAATGGATTTATTAAATTGTGTTGGCGTCCGTTGGAAACAGAAAAAAATAAATAAATGGCTTTAAACATGTAGATCCTCAATGGACATGTTAATATTATTACAATTATAGCAACGTTTTTGATGATAATGGAGTTGACAATATTGTTAAAATATGGATGTGCTTATATGCAATCGTAATATATGGGCGTTTCCACAGACAAGTTTATCGACACCGATACTAAAAGCAATAACTGCTCTTTCAATAGGGATAACTACTACGTATACATACATATCGTAGGCGTGTAATAGCATGTTTGTCTGTTTGTCAAATTCGAAAACACGAGCTGATTGGCCTGCCATCAAGCCGTGCTGACTAACTCTTAAGGGGGTGATACCTTGGCAAACATTTGTTTGCAAACATCGCAAATAGCCAATCGCATACATGGATAACTTACTTTTCCTTGAGTTACAATGTAAGTTGTGATTTTTGCGATTTGATCTTGCGAACGGTTAAAGCGAAAAATTCCAAATGTTATCTTAATAACTTTGTAGTTTACACAAATCATCAGTACAAAAGTGGGTGAAATCGGATAAGTAAGCATGGTACCATCTATACAAAGAAAATTTTGATTTTTATATATCTTGAGAACGGTTTCAGTGAAACTATCAGAATTTGAACTAAATGACTTCATAGTCAATAAAAATCAGTAGTACAAAAGTGTGAGGAATCACATAAATGGGTGTGGTGCCTCCCATATGAGGTAAATATTTATTTTTGTATATCTTGAGAAAAGTTTCTGAATTTGGTCAAGCTATCAGTTATAAATAAATATGCAATTTTGAATTGTAAAGAACTGTGAGAGTTAAATATTCGTTATCTATGCACATTTGCTAAAAAGCGGAAGAAATTGGAGTAACGTGGAAAGGGTTGCTCTTGTATTTTTTTAAATATAATATAGAAATATATATCTACCGTGTGATCTTTTCACTGTCTGGTTTTTTAGTGCCAAAAAAGATTCGACAAATGTGGTATGAAAAAGACTATTTCATGATAAGAAATATAACAAAACGGAATGGGAACAGAAAGCCGTTAAAGTGCCATAATGACACCACTGTCTGGTTTGACATTTTATCATGAATAGACTAACAAACTAACAACGCTTGCAAGTCATCAAATTTTATTTACAAAATTCGTGCCGTGTGAGAAATGTGTGCCATTAATTATGTCCATTTTATGATTGTCATAATTATTTTTGGCGAAATGGATACGCCAACGAACAGAATTGTTGAATTTGGTGTAAAGAGTAGCGAAAGCCGGTGCTGGATGGACCAGTTACTATAATCCTTAAAACAGTAAATGGTAAGCATGCACTTATCGCCTCAAATAAATATTTCATACACTTTTGCAAATTTTCTTTCTGTTTTTCAATTCTTCAACCCAAGCGGTTATAAATTATCCGTTATATGAAAACGCTCATATGCAATAAGCTCACAAGTAAATAATTATTAATTTTTATGATTGGAAAACAAAAATTGACAAACTTCAAAAGACATTAAGAAAAATCCATATGTAAAATTCTTAAAAATGTGTGTGGGAGTAGGCAGTAAGTGTTAATAGGCATATACTTGTTTTTGGCATAAAGATGAGTCGTAAAAATAATTCCAAGGTTATATGAAAAAATATTCATAAAAAATAATTCTTGAAGGAAGAATTTAATTTATAAATACAAAAATTTATGTTTGTATGCATATCAAATAATTCACTCCGGGACCTCTATTTGAAAATTTATAATTACAAGGGCTATAGAAAAACTATTAAATTTAGAAAGAGCCATACACAATGCCGTAAATGATTCTCCGATTCTTAGAAGGAGTGTTAGCATATAATATTTAAAGCGTGTCAAGTGAAAACACAATGCATTATTTATACTTAAGAAAGTATACACAGTTAGTGTCATTAATATTCGGTTTTATTAAAGAGATATGTTTAACTGATTCGTCTTAAGCTAAATGTATATCTTTTTCAAAATTTTTTTCTTTTCATTAATAGTTTATTTAGACACTTGACAGTTCACATTTGTATTTAGAAAAAAAGAATAATAATATAACAAAAAAAAAAAAAAAAAAACTAAATTAATTCAGGTGGCATAAAATATTGCGCGTCAATAATATTCGGTTTTCTTTGAAAAGTAACAAATAATACACTAGAAAAATGGTTTTATATAAAATTCAGTATTTTGTTGGATAACCCTTTTGTTTTATAACTTCACTTAGACGGTTTGACATGTTTTTTACTATTTTAGCTGTATAAGCTGCAGGAATACGATCCCATTCTTCTTGAAGCCGCAATTTCAAGTTTTCAATGGATGTTATTTTGTAGTTTCGGATTCGCCGGTCCAGCTCATCCCATAAATTCTCAATCGGATTGAGGTCTGGGGATTGTGCAGGTGGATGGAGAACTTTAGGGCAGTTATAGAGCAACCATTCTTGAATTAAACGCGACTTGTGCTTTAGGTCGCTATCTTGGTAGAATTTAAAAGAATCTAAAACGCCCAGCTTATTTGCACTTTCTTTCAAATTTTGACGGAGGATATTCAAATATGATTCCTTATTCATAATTCCACTAATTTTCCCGTCCCTTTAGCTCCCATACAACCCCACACCATAGCATGTCCATTTCCATGTTTTACGGTTGGTTTTAAATTTTGTGGTTGTAGCTCCTCATTTGGTTTCCGCCACACCATTACACGCCCATCGGATCCAAATACGTTATACTTGCTCTTGTCCGCAAATATAACGTCATCCCACCACGTTTCAGGCTTCTTAATGTACTCCCTGGCAAAACTCAAACGAGCTTTTCGGTTGCGTAAATTAACCAATGGCGTACGACGTGCTACTCGGCCATGAAAACCTTTTTTTCTTATGGTTCTTCGTATAGTAGGTGCAGATATTTTCTTTTTAAACTCATTGAGCACCTCTGTGACTAATTTGGGAGCACTTAATCGTGGGTTAGATTTTATTTTTCGCACAATTGATTCTCAGTCCCGCTCAGTCAATTTTTTTGGCTGACCTGTCTGCTTTATGAAGTGTATTCTTCCTTCATTTTTGTGCCTTCTGACAATGTCCCCAACTGTATTTGGTTTCATATTCAGAATTTCAGCAATCTCTTTGTACTTTTTACCTTTTTCATAATGGAAAATAACAAGTTTTCGCTGTTCTAAAGGAGTGTTTTTTCCTTTGCGCCCAATTTGTATAATTTGCAGTGAAGTAGAATTTTGGACAGACAAGAAACGAGGTGTTATGCACTTTTATTAAAACGTATCTCTATATTGCTGGAAAGGTAGCTGAATAACATGTTTTTTTGCAAATAGCATATAAATAGGGGAAAAACCGAATATTAATGGCGCTTAGTAAACAGGGTTAACAAACTTTGATCGATTTATCACGGTTGCAGGGTTACCATAGAGCCATTTTTTCCATATATTTGAATACTCATACTGACAACATTTATTTAACTTTTTGCTATTCTTCTGATTACCTATCCATTTCGCTAATACCAGGGTGTTATTATCGACAAACTTAAAAACCGAATATTAATAATGTATATATAAATAATATATGTATTTAATAAAAAAAAATTGTGTCATACATACCAGCTATTATAGCACCCGACGATAACCAAACCATTGCTGTCACGGCGGATGCTTGTTGAAACTTATTACAGATGACCTTTTTGTCTGTCCACGACTCACCCAATTTATAAACATACACAATATTGTCACTTTGCCCTACAGCCAATTTCGTTGAATCAGGACTAAATGCAAGACCACGTATAACATACGATTGCTTGCCGTTAGCAGGATTTGAGGGTTTTGTAGAAAATTTATCACGTCTTTCTCCGGCATCATCATACAACAAAATATGACGATCTGCTGTGGCAACAGCCAATTTTTTATGATTTGGTGACCAGGCTAAACCGGCAATACGATTGATGTGATCCTTTATGTATAATATAGAAAAGGAAATATTATTTTACTTAATGTTTGTCAAGGTTCTTGAGGATATTGACACTCACGTGGCCCTCCAATAAGGTTTTTAAATATTTTAATTGCATTTTTGTAATATTTTTATTTCTTTAATTTCATAATTTCTTAATAGACTTACTGTTTAATTACTTTTGTCAAAGAATAAAATAATCTTTTTTTGTTTTGTTCATATGTATGTTGGGTCGTCATGGTAGCAGTCAAAGTATAACAGTAGAAAACTTGATGTAACGTAAGTTAGAATGTGGATGTAAGTTATAAAACTTGATGTAACGGTTAATTCAAATTTAAATTTTTGTTTTGTTGTATATAAATATGATTTTGTTTACGAATTTAACATGTTAAACGAACAAAAATCATAAGATAAACATCAACAGGTTAAGGTTTTATCAGAATTTTGCTACGTGCCATACATTCCACCAAATCATAGAATTATTGAAACGTCATTTTGTTGATAATGTTATTACACGAAATGGAATCATTTCATGGCCTACATAATTAGTTGAATTCTCTTAAGTACCATCATTTGGGATACATTAAGCTCATGTGCTAAGCTAGCAACCCAACAATATAAGCCATGTTATCAAAGAAGTTCTTATTAAAGAAGTTTTTGTAATATTGGTGGCAATTTGAACTGATAGCATACGCTATTTGGCAGCTAGTCGTAACGTAAATAACCCTTTATCACAGAATCATATCTATCTATATGGTATATATAAAAATAAGTTGTCCTTTGTTGGTCATTTTATAACTCAAGAACCACTAAGCCGATTTACAAACCAAAACATGCATTGGAAAAGTGTACTTTCACTGATGGTTTTTGTTCAACTGGGCGGTGCCACATACATATAAAGTTTTTATTTATATGTCTATATCTTGAAAGCGGTAATAGTAAGAGTTTATAAAATTAACCCAAATAACTTTGCGGTCATTACAAATCATCAGGCAAAAAGTGGGTGGAATTGGATAAGTGGGAATGGCACCTTCCATACAAAGTAAATATTTATTTTTGTATATCTTTAGAACGGTAATAGTGGAAGATTCTGAATTTGGTCTAAATAGCTTCGTAGTCAATCCACATCATCAGTCGAAATATGATCGAAATTGAATAAGTGTGTGTGGCACCTCCTATACAAAGTAAATATTGATTTTTGTTTATCTATAGAACGGTAGTAGTGAATACTATGTTTCTGAATTTGGTTCAAATAACATTGTGGTCAATATAAATCATCGCTCAAAAACTGTGCGGAATTGAATATATTGGCAGTATCATCTCTCATACAAAGCACATATTAGTTTATGTATATCTTTGAAAGGCTAATATTAGAAGGTTCTGAATTTGTTCTAAACAACTGCGTAGTAAACACACATTATCAGTCGAAATATGGGCGAATTTGAGTAAGTGTGTGTGGCACCCACCATACAAAGTACAAATTGATTTTTGTATGTATAGACAACGTTTAGAACTTTTAGACAGTTTCTGAACTTGGACCAAGTGACTTGGTAGTCAACACAAATCACTAAATCAGTTTTAAAGTAGGCAAAATTGAATAAGTAGGCGTGGCATCTCTTATACATAGTAACTATTAATTTTTGTATATCTTGAGAACGGTAATAGTAAATGTTTCTAAATTTGGTTTAAGCATATTTCGTGGGCAGTACACATCATCAATTAACGGCTGGGCGAGATTTGATAAATGGGCGTGGTCGCTCCCATGCATACTAAACATGGAATTTTGCACGTGTAGGAAACGGCAACAGTTAAAGTTTCGTTATCTATTCACATCAGTCAAAAAGCGGGAGATATTTGATAAGCGGGTATTGCATAAAGCACACCGGTTAAAAGCTATTTATATATGTAAATATGTAGCCCTTAAAATTTTTCTTATGAGTTATACATTTTATAGGTATACAATACAAAGGCTGCCAACAACGCAAGAAGGGTTCTCTAGTTTAATATATTGGACATACATATGTATATTTTAGAATTGTGGAATTTTTGGCAAATTTTAGGGATTTATTGTGAAATATATCTCATCTTTCTGACAGTGGCATATGGATTTCGCTCCAATAGAACTGCTAATTTTTTTAAGTCAATTTCGAATACTTTGTTCCAGTAAGAACTTTCTGAAACGATGGAAACAAATGGAATACAGATTGGTCCAAGGTCTAGCCTTTAAGCCGGGTGACTCAAAACTTCACTTACCGCTTTTTCTAAATAATTTTAAACTCGTCTTGCAACATGTGGCCGTGCATTGGTTGTCATGATGGTATATTACGACTTCATTGTATTTAGCATTGGTCTCCTATGATAGCTTGGCCCAATTTCAGTACTTCATAGTAGATGGTAGCCTTTTGGTCCCATTAATTGGCGCCAACATAAGATTTCTTTGTCATCAGAAATGATTCGAAGTTTTGGCTTCTTTTTAATTAGGCTTTCGCGCAGACAAAATTATCCTTCAACGTCTCTCGGCCTCTTGTATTTGGATAAAACCTACTGCTTGCAAGCGTTTTGTAGTTTCCGTCTGCATGACTGAGTTTCATGCTTCCAAATCATAATTTTTTGAATTTTTTTCCCGACCTGGGCGATCTTTGTCTTCCATGCCTGAACCATACAAACTATCTTTTGCGCAATCGATGTGCTTCGGATGCTATTTTTTTTTCAAATTTTTCAAATTTTTTCAAAATTTAACATTTTCGAAGAATAAAAAAATTTTTTATTGCTTAAATGTTTTGTTTAATGACAAAAATAAATGACAGATATTTACCCTCAAAAATGCCATGTAAGACAAACACAAATCATGTGTTAAAGATAAATGGATGACGTATCTTTAACATGGTGAATTCATTATGTTTAAGTTATACATCTAATAATATGTTGGGTGTCCAATAAAGTTTGTTTACAAGTTTGACTAAAAATAAAACACCTTTTTCTTATATTTGAAACGAGTTTTATTAAACCGAATATGTGCCATTTTGATCGATAACCTGTTGCTATTGTTGCGGCAAAGCCATTATTTTATTAGTGTTGAACTTCTTTGTTTTCTGAGCGAGAAATATAACCGGTTGGCGTTCTGCATGCCTCTAAGAATATTTAAATTTACACCATTAAGAGAGTTATGCGGAGATCGAAAGAAATGATAGTCTGAAGGCGTAAGGTTCGGGCTATATGGTGGATGCATCTAAACTTCAAAGTAGATCCCGAAACTAGTGCATAAATCCTTTTGCCTTTAATAGAGGATCTCTGGATAAATGAAAGCGTACCTGAAGAGCTCAAGGAGGGCATAATAATAAAGTTGCCAAAAAAGGGCGACCTAACTAACTGCAACAAATGGCGAGGTATCACTTTGCTCAGTATGGTAAACAAAATATTCACTCATAGAATAGACCATAAGAAGTTCTGATGCTATAACACTTAGAAGCCAATAAGCTGGCTTCAGTCCAAACAAACCATGTACTGACCACGTTAATACACTCATAATAATACAACTCATAATAATAGTCGGTCGAATGGCGGTCTCCTCTATATCTAATATTCATTGACTTCGAGAAAGCATTCGATACTCTCAATCACAATGTCATTTGGCAGTCCCTCCAATGTAAAGGTGTCCCACGGAAAATAATTCGACTCATTAGAAGCATGTATGTTGGTGCAAGTTGTCGTAATCAGCACGAGGACAAACCGAGTAGAAAATTTATTGTTGGCACAGGATTACGGCAAGGTTGCGTGATATTACCACTTCTATTTAACATTGTGTTGGATATTGTCATGAGCCATGTTATAGCGGGTAATAGAGGTATTAACTCGGCACTTCTGGGCCGGTTTAATGATCTTGGATATGCTAGTGACATTTGCCTTCTACCTCACCGATACTCCGATATGAACATGCAACGGCAACGTCTTACGGAACTGGCTAAGAACGCTGGTCTTAAGGTTAATATTAGCAAAACTAAAGCGAAGCGGATAAACACGTAAAATTTAAACATCTTTACAATTGATAATGTACCTCTGGAGAATGTTAATTCGTTTTGCTACCTCGGAGCTGTCATCACAATATTAGGTGGTTCGGATAAAAAGGGCTACTCAAGCCTATGGCCGACTTTATAAAATATGTAACTCTTCAACTCTCTCTTGGCGTGTTGAAGTAAATATCTTCAACTCCAATGTCCGATCTACATTACCATATGGAATGCGGCTCGTCGTGAGTTTTTATTAAGGGTTCTACAAGTCTTTTGGCTACAATACATATAAAACAACAGACTATGACATCAAACGAACCAGTCCCCATTACTATTGAATTGCGAAGGCGAAAATGGAACTGATCACACCTTACGAAAACCGGTCACAGATATTGCCAGAACAGCAAACGAGTGGAATCAAGGCAGCAGTAGAAAAGGTCGACCAGCCCTTACATGGCGAAGACAAATTGAGATCGAAGCGCCAAGTATGCAAACTAGCTGGAATAAAGTAAAACCCATCGCTATGAACAGATCCAGATGGAAGGATTTTGTTGAGACTCCATGACCCTTGTAGGAACGACGGGATCATATATATACATATATGTATGTATATCTAAATTTCCCAGCCAAGCGAGATCATCAAGGATATGTGTGGTCTGTCGTTGTCATGATGGAACACAATACCTTTTCTGTTATTCAATTCTGACCATTTTAATTGAATTGCTTACTTCAATCTTCTTATGTTAGTTATGAACAGTAGAGATCAGAATCAATCGCTTGGCCATATTGTAGAAGCACCACTAGACCAACAGCATTACCTTTCTTGGTGTCAATTCTGGCTTCATCCATGATCTTTTTCTCACAATATTGTCGTACGTAAACCACTTTTCATCGCCCATTTTGAAGAAGGTTACCGATGTTCCCAAAATATTTTCTTTTGTTGTACGTATTTCAAATACGCAAAATTTTCTTTCGTCTAAAAGTAAATAGGTCATATCACATCGACAAAACCAGAAAAGCATTTGGCGTAGGAGTGACTACAACTTCCTTACTTTTTCGCCTTTTCTTGTTTAGACGACATTCTTTGTATTTTGAAGCAAACGGTTGAATTCTAAAAATCTAAAATGTTGAAAATATTGTCACTATTTTGTTTGTTTAAAGGCGCCAAATCTCTTCTCTGTTAATGTTTTAAATTTTATCAATTCATCTTATCGCTTCATTTGCATAAATTAAAGGTAAAAATTCCTGTCTATTGAGTCCTTCCATAATCTACAACGGAATTTACTATGTAAGTATTTCAATTTATAAGTATGTCTGTAAATATATACATATAAACACACATACACACACATACATAGGCAGAGTAACAATAAATTTGTTTTGCTTCTCTTGTCCTAGTCCTCGCCTTTGTTGTAGTTGCTGTATTTATTTAAAAACATTCAATTTACCATTTAATCTTTTGGTGCTGCTGCTGTTGATTTTTATTGTATTATACCACTCGTATTGTTGTTGTTATTTCTTTTCCTAAAGTAATTCAAGAGAGCAAGCGTTACACATATCTTCTATGTAATTTAGTCGTATTTATGTTGGGAAAAAAAAGAGAGCGTTTGAAATGCATTCTCTTTAACCATCTGTAATTGTGGGTTTTATTTAAATAACGTTCAACGGTTAATGTTAATGTACTATGTATATGAGGTTGTTGTCTGCAATTGTATACAAATTATTTTATTTAACCGTATAACAGTTGAAATATTGTAGTGATTTAACTTAACACTGTATTATTATAAATGTTTTTGTTACCGTTAGACTACAAATATGTTACGATAAGGCAGTGTATTATTAGCCTAAAACACTAATATGTAATAGTATTTAAAAAATGCAAAAAAACTGTTATTTGAACTATTATTTAAATATTAATTTGGTAACAAAAAAAGGCTTAAAATATGTTTAGACTATTATCGGTTATTTATTGAACTTAGAAGTCTGAAGTCGCCATAAAAGCATTCTAAGTCAGAAAGAGTTGTTTTTATAATTAAAAAATTAAGCATAAGAACAAGTTCTTTTAAGGCTGCTTATATCGCAGAACATTTCAATGGGTCCTAGAATCAATTGAATATGCAATTTCCAATTTTCGTATCAATGAGTCCTAAATGCTTCCCTGAACCTACTAGTTTGGAGAAGCTGACATCCCTAGCATTCTTTCTACTTTAGACGTTCTGGCATCTCTTAGAGTTGTGACCTTTGCGAAATTATTGTTTAAACAAAGAGTACAAAAAATGCAATGTAACACCGCTTTTTACCGTTATTTTTCTGCTTCTTCCTTATCGAGCTCATAGAGACAAAGTACCTATTAATTATCTGAAGGTTGCAGATATTGTTAAACTCAAGCAATATATATTCCTAAATGAAATACAGCAAAGGCCAACTACAAATGAAAAAGAGCTTCATGAAGAAGATTTTTTACAAAAGTATATTATTTATTTTTGGTAGAAGTATTGCGTTTAATTTTTTGAGTTTTGTATACTCGATATCATAAATTTCGAAAAGAGCACATCTCATTAATTTTAAATATATAAACAAACATATATAATAAAATCAATATCCAAACATTTCTGTAATTTTCGGTTAAAAATTAGACCCAAAATATACTCCGTATAAAATTTGTTGAACTATTACACATCATTACAAAATAATTGGTTTTTTTCATTTCCTGTCAACTATAAATATTCGGACATGTGCCCTTTTCGAAAATGCACGTTCAATTATGTCACTGGTAAGGGAAAAGAAGACTTATTCTTGGTTTTGCTTAGTAGATAATAATAGTAATGAAAATAATGCCAGAACAGAAGTTAAGTCATGGTGCATATGATTAACGTATTTATTATACACCATTGACATACGATGCTTTAAATATTTAACAGACAATGTGCTTGTAAGAGCTTAGAAGCCTCTATCACAAGATAATTTTGTTAAAATTTATGGCTGCACTGTCTGAGTGGAAAAAACTCTTCTTGTTTAGAAGTTGATGACTATCTAATCCTTCTCTGATCAGTTGACAGCATTGGTTACAAAGCAACCCCACACCGAATCTTAAATAGATTCTCTTCGCCGATTAAAACCCAGCCTCTGAGGTCGATATAGAAGTTGAGTGAAAACTTAATGAAAGATATTTATAGTGCAGGAGATAAAAGAGATGAGTGTCTTATTTATTCAAAAATGGGGAGAAGGATCGCTTTTGTTCATAACGAGGAAAAAAGTCAGTGACAAGACCAGTCACCGATTTTTGACTTAAGGCTTTGAGTAGTCTTTGGCCGAAAAAACAAATGTCAATTCTGGACAGAAGACAGTATTTCTTTTATTTCTTTTCATTAAAGCAATTACGATAATAATTAATTTAGGAAGAATGGATCTCCCTTTTAACGTATGTAGTTGTCGTGTTCTAGAGAAGAAGGAGACAATCTTCCACTTTCTGTTTTTAGCTGGAAGTATGTGGTCTCAGGTTATTGGACGCTTGGTACTTCAGTAATTTTTCATAGCCCTTAATAGGTGTATGAAGCCAAAAGTTATGGGGTCTTTTATTACCCAATTTCTGAGCTAGTTCTTGCTGCCCGTATTACTGTAATTTGTTTTATTTTTGTATTTTGACATGTGTTTCACTCCTATTCGGATTTGTTTGTGTATATAACTCATCTTGAGCTCCCTATCTCCTTTTTTCTCATCTTCTTATTCCATTCAAAGCCTCATTTGTGTCATTTCTACTGTTATTTGTATTTACTATTACTTTTTCTCCATATTTTCTTATGTTTCAGCCGCTTTTGAATTAACGTTTAAATTATAATACATTCTATTACTATTCTATTCTAATACTATTCTATTTATAAAATATACTTATTTAAGTTTTTCTTTTTGACATCATAAACTTAAACGATGTTTGTTCAAAGTTTAAGTTTTTTTAATTGGGTTTTCTTTTAAATCGAAGAAAATTTAATGCAAATTCCTTTGATTTGCCAATGGCCAACTCATAATGTTTTTGATTACCTTTTAATCCTTAACGGATCTATAGTCAAATTTGCTTTCTACATACCACGAGCTGACTGATAGAACATAGATCAGCTATTTTCCCGTTACTCCTCTTTGGAGCATGTAACTTCCACAAAGCATCTCTATCTTGCTCTGCTTAGTTTGCGGATAATCGTCCACGAATTCTTGAGCCTTGAGGATTTCACTCGAGTGACATTATCAGGAGTTTTTCGAATGGTTTGACCTATCCACCATCATTTTCTTTATGTGTTTCAGTATGGGTTTCTTAGTAGTCATATTTCACAGTTAGGCCAGAATATTCTGCATATGATTCTGAAGCACTTGTTGATGAATACCTGGATCTTTTGAGTGATGTTATTCAATAAAAGCTAGGTTTCACTGCCATACATTCTGAGTTTAGTTTGCAGTCGTCCAAATACTGCTCTTGCTTTACTAAGCCTGTTGTCTACATCTGTTTCTGCACTGCCATTTGTTGCCATTGTGCTTCTCTGGACTGGTTGACCTTGTAGCATGGTGTTTTCCGCATGAGGATTGTTTATTCTCATGGCCTTAGTTTTCTTGATATTTATCTAAAGTCCAACATTGCGAGCGAATCTTTCTAGGTCCTCTAGTTTCGACCGCATATTGGAGAATTTATGCGTGAGAAGACAAATCTCATACGCATAGTCCAAATCTTCGAATTGTAACATAGATTATAAATTATTAAAATTTATTTTTTTGTAACAGGAAAATTAAAATATGAATTTTACGCACAATGTAGTGAAATATTTCGACTTGGTAGTTATTTAACTAAAAATTAAATTATTACAACATGTTGTGATAATTTTACTAAACGTTAAATGGATTTTTATATATGTAGATGCTCTTGATTTGGCATTAAATTGTTTCATTTGCATACACTCATCCATAATTAGGTATGTTGTGTCTTAAGTTGTTAAAGTCGATTACTATAGAATTAAACAAAAGACTTAGGTAACAAACTTGCTTGGTATTATTTTATCAACCCACCACCGCTCATCAAGAAAATACTTTGATTTTCCTTTATTTTTGTTTTTCATCTAAATATTTAAATAAAAAAATATTTAAAAAAGTTCAAAAGTTAAACGCATGGATAATTGTTAGATATGGTAAACGAAAACAGTTTCATTATTGTAGTTATTGTTGTTGTTGTTGTTGTTGTTGTTGAAGGTGGTAGTGTGTAACACCATGATTCACCACAAAAATGAATTTGAATCTAAACTCAAAGCAATATAACTGAGACAGATGGGCAAAAAAAAAAAAAACAAACACAATTTTCGTTAATACTTATTAGTGATGCTTGAATGAAAAATAAAAGATTTAACAGTGAAATACTTGTTAGAAAAACTTTAGAAAACAAAAAGATAAAATTGTAAAAAAATTGTATTTAAAGATGATACTGCTATTGTTAGACTGTCTGTCATGTAATGGCTAAGAAGTTTTTGTTTTAATTTCGAACAATAAAAGAAACAAACAATTTAAAGGAAAAAGACACCAAGACATGTTAGTTTTCTTGCACCACATTTTATTACGTTCTTTAAGAGTTTTTTTTTATATTTATTTTTCTGAATATTTTTAGTACAAATTGTTAACAGTTTTTGTTTTGTTTTCTTGTTTTTTGTTTTTTTATTCTTTTGTTAATAAATGTTTAAATATTCAATTGTACTTTTGGTTTGGTTTTCATTTCAGCATCTTTAATGGCATTCAATGTTAATATTGATAAATTATTTGATGCTGTTTCAGTTAACGTGGGAATATTTCGTTACTTAAGAAAAAACAATTATTGTTGTTTTATAAATGAAATAATCATGATATTTTTTAAAGATATTATATATGATTGATAATAAAATTTAAAAAAATTTTTTACGCTCAGTATTGAAGATAAAACTTAAAAATTTTTTAAGGGAACTTTTTGATATTTTGTTAACTTTTTATTAATTTTTTCACAATGAGCTAATTTGTTGCGGTTTTCTTAATTTATATATCTCGTTGAACGAAAAGTAATCAAAAAATAATTATTGATGCAGAATAAGTAGAATGTACTCTCTAAGACTAGCAAACCATACACTTTTAATATCCATTTCTACATGCATTACTTTATATTTTTAAGAACCACTTTCTGTACAGCTTTCTGCCTTAAATAACTCAATAATTTGACACTTTAGGGTAATATTCAAAGTATGCGCTATTTTTTGTTACTAGATGATGAGATTTGTCAATTAGACTTGTGTTTGAAATATAACATTTCAGGCCAGATTATTACTGAAAACAGTTTTTTAATTCATTGCTCATGTAAAACGTTATATTGATTTGAAAATGAGTAAATGGCCTGTTTTCAAGAAGGAGGATCATTTTCATACTGCAATCTATCTGGTATATTGGTCGTAACCCAAAATAGGTTTCGTTAACCCATAGTTAATGGTCGATTTACTTTAGCCTTTCTTCAAAATCCTAACTTGCTCGCATTTACATAACCTCCATAAAATAGAAGCTCTTCATTTCGACGTTGTTGGTACTATCATTCGTTTTGTAAGAATATCTGGAGGTAGTCCGTTAAAAATAATTAACTTTTAATGGGATAGTAACCAATGCCCCTGTTAACATAGTTTCCATTTTTGTCAGTACTGTTAGGAAAATCAAGTTTGGGAAACACTGTCTTTCATTACATTGTTAAAAAAAATAAACAGACGCGTCAAAAACAACTACAACAACAAAGCAAGCAGACAACGAACAAACAAAAACAACAACAACACAATAAGCACTGAAATAAACAAGATCGCTGCATAAGTACTAAAAAAAAAGAAATGACATCTACCTGAAACATCGAAAGGTTCGAGAACTTTCGAAGTATTACTTAGTCATATAAACAGTACATGGATGCGGACAACAGTTTAGTTTATTTTGTGTAAACTCAGCGATTATGGTAGAGTTTATTGCTCAGCGTGAAGTGAGTTTATTGGTGTAAACTCAGAGTAATGAGTTTATTTGGCTTGAACTCAGTATAAAGAGAGTTTAGTGTGAATAAGCTCTGGTCGAAAAGGTCGTGATCAAACCTAAGTTGTGACAACGATAGGGTATAAAAATCTTTAGGTAGAAAGATCTGTGTAGTAGTTGTTGTTGTTTACAAAGGGTGTAAACAGAAAGTAAGTAAGAGTATTTGTTTGTAAAAAGGTTACAAGCAGTGAAACACAAAACTGTGTTAATAAAGGATAGGATAGGATAGGATAGGGTAGGATAGGATAGGATAGGATAGGATAGGATAGGATAGGATAGGATAGGATAGGATAGGATAGGATAGGATAGGATAGGATAGGATAGGATAGGATAGGATAGAAGGGAGTGGCCTCGCCAACAAGGCACATTTGAGTACTCATAGCGGCCTGTTGTGATACCACATAACGCTCGACGGTCTAATGAATCTGGCTATTGGCCCGATGTAATGGAGAAGTCTCCGCCGTGCAAGAGACGGACACTGGCAGATAAAGTGGACCACGGTCTTCTCATCCTCAGGCAATCCACATCCACGAAAAAAGTCATTTGCATGACGAAATGGACGGTGAGGATGGACACAACGGAGGAGATGCTCCGACGGTCCAGTTTGAACTGTTGATTGGTACGCTTCATATTTAATCCGGACCAGGTAAGTCTAGCAATAAAGCAAGAGTCACATTCCGCTCAGGCTCTTTTAGCGTCCAACACATAACTTCGCTTGGTTGCAAGCTTAACGGAGATAAGAGGCACACCCATTCTTACGTAAGGATGAATGTCCGGGAGAAGTGTACATCAGCAGCAGATAAGGTGTACTCACAAATGTCGTGATAATGCCACAAGGTAATCAAACACAATGAAATCTAACCATTTTTAAAGCGAATCATTACAAGTGATGAATAGATTTAATACGAGAATATTAAACGGAAAAAATTATGGTAAAAAGTGCGTAACTCAAGATTGATAGCAAACAAGATTAAATGTTTGGTGGCAGTGGAAGGTAATTATACTCTATGAACTGCATAAATTTTGCGAAATGATCAATTCTGAAACCATCGAAACCATCAAGAAGGAATGACCAGAATACGTAAACAGAAAAGTTGCTGTGTTCTATCATAAAAATGCCAGGTCACACATATCTTTAATGACCCGACAAAAATTGACTACACTGGGCTACTCACTGTGTCGCCTGGTCTCTTTTTCCTGTCTTCTTCATATTGTAAATATTTCTGAATATTACAAAAATTGTGTTCCACCATAGAATGAGAAATTGATTGAATCGGCTTTGCTGAACTACTGTTCAAGTGTTAAGATAAAAGAGGATCATGGTACAGCTGAGTTTAATTTCATACCTTTACAAAATGTAAACATTTTAAGTGATGTTCAATAGTAGTTTCTGGGGTCAATAATTGATTAAAGCTTATGTGTATTTTTGAAAACTTACTAAGGTTTAATTCAAAAGCTAATTGTTTGTTCAGCGTTCAAATTATTTATTAATTAAATAATCAATTAAAAGTCTCATCAGCGAAAAATAAAATTTTCGACCGACTTAAGTATTGTTGCACTATTACAACAGCCGGCGGCTCATTTCAAGATGTGAAAACCAGATTGGACAAGGCGAGATGGATTTTTGCTATGCTAAAGCGTTTATCAGAATCTTTAATTCCAACGTGAAATCTGTATTGCTGTATGGTAGTGAAGCTCATCAGTAGCATTCAAATATTTGTAAACAGATGTCTCCGTAGAATCCTACGTGTATCTAGCCTTGAAAAAATAAGTAACATCAATCTTTGGAATACTATCCACCAAATACCCGTCCAATTGGAGATACGTCGTAAGTAGCCAAACGCTTAGAAGGCCAGCCGGCAATATTAGAAGAATGGCCAACGGCTTGAATCCCCATTATCAACGACAAGATGCTCATACTTGGAGGAGACAGTTGGATACCGAATTAAAAATTTCAGGGCGCAGCTAAGGCGAAGTAAAACATATTGCAAATGAAAGAAATGATTGGAAGAACTTTGTTGTGCACCTATGTTCCTTATAGGAAATACAGGATATAATATAATATATATCGAGTGGGCCATCTACTGATTTAAATTTGAACCAGCGGTTATTTCGAATCTGGCAATACTTATGTCATTCTGTTCTGTCACAAAATTCAATATATTATCTCCACTGAACGAAATGAATCGATTTACGCTTGAGCAACGTTGGGATTTATTGGAAATTAATTTCCAATATTAACAGGGACAAAAAGAAAAAAATCATTTTCATCTTGGTAAGTACGTTAATAAGCAAAATTGAAGTATTTGGGGCTCAGAAAATCCAAATGTGGTCTTACAAAAGCCGATGCATCCATTACGAGTAATTGTTTGGTGTGGCTTGTGGAGCGGAGGGCCATTGCCCCATATTTCTTTGAAAATGAAGACGGCGCAACCGAGACACCTATCGCACCATGATAACCGATTTTTTCGTGCTCGCTCTTCATGGCATTGATGTGAACTATGTTTGGTTTCAACAGGATGGATTGCGTCAAACGTTTGATGGCCGTTTAATTAGCTGAAATGGTGATGTCAGTTGGCTGCCAAGAAGCTACGATTTAACACCGTTGGACTATTTTCTGTGGGGCGCTGTTAAAGACAACTGTTATGCCGGCAAACCAGAGACAATCGAGCATTTGAAAGCCAACATTCGTGATGCCATTGCCGAGATATGAACCTATACACTCGAAAAAGTTCTCGAATATTGGTCCGATGGAATGGGGCACTATGAGGCCATCCGAGGCAGTCATATGAATGAAATAATATTTCATTTCTAACCGGAACAATTGTACTTCACAAAAAAAAAAAAAAAAAATAAATTTGGCAACATTTCAAATCGTTTTTGTTTTATTGCATTTTTAAATTCAGACTTTTAAATGGCCCACTCTATATATGTAAGTATTGGGTTGGGGAATAAGTTCGTACTTTTGAATCAATCACAATTATTTATCTAATGGGATATTCCGAAAAATTGGCAGAGTGAGTGCCTCGCGAGCTTAACGACAATAACAAAGAAATTCGCTTTGAAATTGCTGCTCAAAATCTCGCCCACCATCGAGCAACACGAGGTCATAAACAGTAATTCTTGTACCGAATCGTTAGAAGAGATGAGAAATGGTGGCTAAACAGAAATAAAGTATGAAATAAAGAAGGAAGTAGGTGGTTCTAGAAGATACACCTGAAAAAGATTACAAATTTTGTGCAAAATTTCCTTGGAAAACATTTCTTATTGAGTTTGCTTTGTTTTAAATTCGAAAAGATTTTGTTGTTATTCAACATCAGATTGCACTTTTTTGCAAATATAAATTGCAAATAAAAAATGCAGTTTTATAAGAACAACAGGATGTACTTGCAAGTACAATAAAATAATTAATTAAATAAAATTATAATCTTGTAAAATTTGTTTCTTAACAATTATTCTAAAAATCTGTAAAATTTTTTTCATATTAAAACATTACGTATTAATAAATTAAAATGGTCTTTAAATATTTTAAAAGAATTTTAACATCCTATGGAAGCACTGTAATGAACGGTACATCCGTTTACATATGCTTGAACGTAACTTAACGGATAAACAATAGCGGAGTTGTGACCCTGAGAGTGGGTGGTGGTGGTATAAAAATGTTGATTTGCCAAATTAATTTTCTTGACTTCTTTTATTAAGGGGCTAGGCTACTTTTGTGGCCCATCCATCCATCCAACCATCTACCATATGTAGTATAGTGAGTATAACTATGTAATTACCATATGGCAAAAAAGACTACAAAAGCAGCAATAATAAATAGAAGAAATAAAGGGTCCGGCATCTAACGTTTTTTTTTTTCAACTAGTGCTCATGTCTGATTTGATAGATAATTAATTTTATCCTTCCGCTTAACGAATATGGTTGTGTATACGCTTCGCTAAGTGCGCCTGCGATCGACTTACAGAAGATGCCGATTTTGCCAAAAAAAGAAATCATCTTTTCAGATGAAGCTCATTTTGATCTTGGCGGGTATGTAAACAAGCAAAATTATCGCATTTGGGGCACAGAAAACCCGCACGCTTACATCGAAAAGCCGATACACCCAAGACGAGTCACTGTTTGGTGCAGACTTTGGTCCATAGGCATAATTGGGCCATTTTTCTTCGAAAATGAGCAAGGGGTGACCGTTACAGTCAATGGCGATCGTTATCGAGCCATGTTGAACGAATTTTTGTTCACAAACATTGAAGAGGAGGATATTAGCAACATTTGGTTTCAAGAGGAGGGCGCTACCTGCCACACAGCCGAAGCTACACTTGATGTTATGCGCATTATCAGCCGCAGAGTTGATGTCGCGATTTGACACCGTTGGACTATTATTTGTGGGGTGTCGTCAAAGATAAGTGTTACGCCAACAAGCCAGAGACAATAGACGCTTTAAAGGACAATATTCGTAAAGCCATTGGTGAAATACAGCTGCACACAAACGATAATGTGCTTAAAAATTGGACCGATCGTGTAGGCTACTGCATGGCCAGCCGAGGCAGCCATTTGAATGTAGGATTGTACTTTCATATAAAAAAAGAAATTTGAGAAAACATTCAGTAGTTTTTTTTAATAGCATTTTCAAAAAAAAAAAAAATTTATTTGGCGGACCCTTTATAAAACTTACGCAAAACAAACCAAATTATTTTCACACTTGACGATTTCAGTCAAATCATTGCATTAATTTAATGCAGTTCCATTAAAAACCAAAAAAAACTTCATTTATTTAAATCGTTAAAAATTAAAAAACAAAATTTCATTTAAATGGATTTAAACTGGCATACTTTATATGGCTTTTAAACTTGCCACATACACTCTTTACACAAGCAAATCGATATGAGTTACGAAATTTGTAAAGAGACATCTATTTATTTTTTTATTTGCAAAACTCTATTTTGATTATTAAAAAAAATATAATGAAATAAACATTTATGTCCTTTCATAATATGCAATGAATACACATATTATATCATACATATCTATAAAGTATCATAACTGAACCTTTTGAAATTTATTTATTTTTCTTTAAATATGGCTCTCATTACAAAATTACATACATACTCTTTGAATGAATTGTCTTCTGCATCATATCATTATTCACAAATGACCAAATTAATGTCATTTTTTTTTTTAATAAGTAAATCTTTTTAAATTTTCTGCTATAAAATAATCATAAGGTTAAGGTTAAAAAATGTTGTCTTATATATCTTTGTTTAGTTTTTTTTACTTTATTTTCATTAAATCAGTATTAATGAGCTAAAAACGTTTTTTATTAAAGTTTTTCCTCAAGTTTCTTAATTACAAGGCTATTTTTTATGTTTTTAAGCATTTATTTAAAAAAATAAGAAACAAGCAAAAAAAAAAAAAAAACACACCAATTTATTACACACTTTTTTGAGTGTGTAAATTATAACTTCAGAATCTTCACACAACTTAAATTATGCTGTAAAGTATTTTTACCTGAAGTGTGTACATCATTAAAACGTGACACATAAAAAGTGGCCATAATTTTTTTCTTTTCCTTTATTAATTATGTACCTAATTAAGGCAAAGTTTGGTCTTAATTAAGACCTTAAAGAGATTTAATGCTGTGGAAAATAAATTATTTAAAGATAATTTTAAATATACATACAGAACATATATTAAAATCGAATATAATTTTTTAGGTCAACTGTTATATGCTCTGCCACAACATAGTCTATTATCTTAAACTATTTTTTTTAATTAAATAAACTTAACCAAGCATCGCAAGAATGTGTAAAAACTGATTTATGTCATATTCCGTTTGAAACATACAAGTGCTACGTATGTAGTTATGTAGTTGGCTGTGATCTTCTGGTCATGTCTGAGAATCCCAGAACCTACTCCTACGATACATCCAAAGTTGATCTTTATTAAAGTATGCAAACGAAAAATTTTTTACATTTTTTTTTTTAATTTTCAAAGATTTTAAAACAATCAAAAAGCTACGTACGAGATAAGGTGTACGTAGGTATTTTACTCATCAAACCACGCACAAACAAGCAAAATATTTTGCAGTTTTTTCTACTTTGGTCTAAAATTGTTCCATCGGATGGAGTTCGGGACGGTTTGATGGATTACTCTTATTCAACAAATCTTACGTTATCTTTTCTAAACGCTTGCACTGTTTAGTAGGAGTGATTGATTGTTGATAAATCTGGCCAGCAGATTGACGGCATAGAGTAACGTTTGTACAAAGGTAACGAACATTTTTCTTAGCACTCTTCTCTGTACATTTGCCAAATCAATGTTCCTTTTACGTCAAATGGTTTGATGAATTGCTCACAACTGAAAATTGCTTGACAGACAAGGAGCTTTTTTAAATTGAAATATTTTCGTTACACCTTCTTCCACGAATGCTGTGTAATAATGAGACCAATAAATATTAAAGTTCCAAGCAGTTACTCGAGACGTTTTCGTTAGCCTTCGGGTAGTTAGAAAGAAGGCAGTTGGAAAATTTTTGACACTGTGTTTTTGACTTTGATGTGAACCCTATAATCTAATCTTTCCCTCTAAACTAAAATCTAAGTTTTTTATAAATTAAGAAATTTTATAAGTAACGGTTTTTTCATTGCTTTTGTTTGTAAAAAAAAATTCGTTTGCATGCTTTAGTTATTATAAAAATAAATAATTACAACTGCAATCAATGAAAGGTGTCAACAATGCTTAGATTCGTTAGAGGTATTCTACTTCTTCAAGGCTCTGCTAGGTAAAGTCTATATATGTCTTGCTAGTGTCCCACATTTGCATTTGGAGTCATCTCGCACATACCTTCATTGCATAATTCGATGATAGAGGAGCCATATAAAAGTGTACTTAGACTGTCTGGTCTCTGCGGTTTGAAAGCTGGCGGCATGGTGAGGCACATGAGGATATTGTGCCTATTTGACGGCCCTTTTTGGAAAAATGAAACGTCGCCCTCTTTAATGCCTTATACCGTAGAAGAATTTATAAATAAATAATAATTTCCCTAACATTCTATAGAGTTCGGGAACACAGGGTCAATGAGCTACACCCGATTCCATTTTTAGACTCGTTGAAAGGGACCCACAGTTTAACGCCGGCTCCAAACAGAAAATGCTTTAGATAAGTTTTCCACAGTAGTGTAATACTCATAATCAGTCACTAGCTAATGTTATGAGGCGATACCGCTATAGAAAAGTTTTTTTCTTTTCAGATGGTCTGGCCTGTGTTTGAACCCAAAATTTTTTGGTTGGTAGTCTTACCTACCATACAGCATCGAAAATAACAGTTGGATAAAGCGTAGGAGCGTACAAATTGGTGAGATTGGTCCTAATCTCCAAAAGGCTTTGGGCAAAGAACAAATATCCTTTGATTTTTATGGCGGAGGTTTACGCCATCTACACTTGCGTTAGGGAATATCTGAAGAGAATATCAAACGTTTGTGTATTAATGTGATATCAGATAGTCAGGCCGCCTTAAAGGCTTTATTATCCTGTGAGATAAGGTCTAGAGTTATGAAGGACTACATGACATCTCTAATTAACTAGGAGTTCATAATAGGGTTACTCTATGTTGGGTCGCTTGTCACGGGGGCCATTCTGAAAATTAAAGGGCTAACTGTTCAGTTTACAGGGAAGTTAGCCGTGTTTGCATTGGACTGATTGTTTTGTGTCCACGTGGGATCTGCAAGAGGGAGAATTTGCACAGTTTTGGAGAATTATCTCTAGCGAGTAGTTATATTTTGCTTTCTCCTAGTAGATCCAGAATGCTATTGCTACTCTATGAGAGTGGAATTAAGGTGCTAACGCTTCTATTTACTAAGCATTGTGGACTTATATATCATAAGTGTATTTTATTAAATATCGAGGAAGGTCGATGTATATTCTGTACGACTTATACCGTGACATCTGAACAAGTACCTTGTGAGTGCTATTTCTGCTCAGAAGATGATGTAACTGGGGGATGCTGTGTTGACTCCAAAGGACAATTATCTACTCTCACCAAATAGAATTACTAGCTGTATTCGCAGCTTCAATCTGATGTGGTAAACTTATGTGGCTGGACAAAAGATCCTTCAAGTCGCGGTGCGTTTTGTCCATGACCCTCTGATTTAATCAAATATAGAGCTTTACCTTGGCGTTATCCACTAAATTGGCTGGTTGGTCATGCCTCACGTACGATTTCTTGCGCTTCGAAATGTTGTTATGGTTTTTTATCGCGAGTAATAACATGATGCAAAAATTACTGCTTTTATGTCACTACGAAGCACTTAGGATATGCAAAATCGTCTTTTAACGTCTCTCGACTTTAACTTTTGTGGTGCCCAATTTTCTTACTTTTAGATTACTTCTGATGAAAAACGTTTTTAATTTGAAGTCATCACCTTTGAATGGGTCAGCAACCATTCGGTCGTGATTTTCCGTGTCAAAATCATTAATTCTAAGCCGCATCTCTCGACCATCTCTTGCAGGTTGAAATCGATTATATATATTCCGAATAAGTTTGAATATGTTTTAGCTGATCACTTTGCATATTAAATGGGTAAAGCAAGACTTCGTACTAATGATGCTCTGTTGGGGCATAATAGCGAGCGGTTGACGTAACCAAAACTAACTACTTCGATACCAGATCGAGAAATGTTTGATGGAAATGCATCGACGAATTATTAGAGAGGCGTGAGAAGATCGTAAAAAGTTAAATTTATTGGTTTTTGTTCAAATAAGTCTTTGAGAACAACGCAATCAACTCAGTAGCTTTAATGTTAACATCGAATTATTTACGGAGTCTGAATATAGAACATATGTATATATAAAGGGTCCACCAAATAAATGCTATTGAAAATACTATAAAAAAAAACTATTGAATATTTTCTCAAATTTCTTTTTTATTTGAAAGTACAATCTTTCCGGTTAATAATGGAAAATAATTTCATTCAAATGGCTGCTTCGGCTGGCCATGCAGTAGCCTACACGACCGGTCATATTTTTAAGCACATTATCGATTGTGTGCAGCTGTATTTCACCAATGACTTCACGAATATTGCCCTTTAAAGCATCAATTGTCTCTGGCTTGTTGGCGTAACACTTATCTTTGACGGCACCCCGCAAATAATAGTCCAACGGTGTCAAATCGCAGCTCCGAGGTGGCCAAACGACATCAGCTCTACGGCTGATAATGCGATCTTCATAAACAGGGCGCAAAACATCGAGTGTAGCTTTGGCTGTGTGGCACGTAGCGCCGTCCTGTTGAGACCAAATGTTGCTAATATCCTCCTCTTCAATTTTTGTGAACAAAAATTCGTTCAAGATGGCCCTATAACGATCGAGCCCTATAACCATTGACTGTAACGGCCACTCCTTGCTCATTTTCGAAGAAAAATGTCCCAATTATGCCTCTGGACCAAACTCCGCACCAAACAGTGACTCGTCTTGGGTGTATCGGCTTTTCAATGTATGCGTGTGGGTTTTCTGTGCCCCAAATGCGATAATTTTTCTTGTCTACATACCCGCCAAGATCAAAATGAGCTTCATCTGAAAAGATGATGTTTTTTTTTGGCAAAATCGACATCTTCTGTAAGTCGATCGCAGTCCCACTTAGCGAAGCGAAGTTCAAGCGTATACATAACCATATTCGTTCAGCGAAAGGATAAAACTAATCTGTCAAATCAGACATGAGCTAAGTGCTACCATTCACGAAATAAGCACTAGTTGAAAAAAACGTTAAATGGCGGAGCCTTTATATTTACGTACACAACATAATATACTTTTAGAATTTTTGTTAAATTCAATTTTAATTTTATTTGTTTTATTATTTTTTTATTTTAATTCAAATAATGAAATATTTCATTTCGTACATTATTGTTTTCTTATTAGAATGCATCGTAAATGCAATAGGTTTTAAATAATAAAAAAAAGATCAATTTTCAAATGAAATCTGCACTGATTAACTTTCAACCAAAACACAGTGGTCATACTGTGTTATGGTACTTTATATAGACTAACCACTAGACGCTATAAATTAAAAACTCATTCTTAACTCTTCTAATATTTTTTAGGAAAGAATATGAAAAACAAAAAAATAACAATTTACTCGTAACAATTATTTAACAATGACCGTTTCTTATTTTTAAATGTCATTCGATGTTGTTGCCATTGTGTCAAGCAACTGTTTAAGAATTTGATCCAATTTGAAAGATAAACGAGATTTGGGTTTTTTTTTTTTTTTGCTTTTGAAACAAGTGGACGGATGTTTAAGCTGATCGCTAAGCAAGTGTAAAACAAGTGGCAAGTGTTTTACATCAAAGAATTTTTTAGTTATTGTAGACTATTATAGATTTAAATGAATGGTTGAGTTTTTTTTTACCATTGATTAATTGTAAGTTAATTCCTTATATGCAAAACTAAAAAAGTAAATTGTTTTAATAATAAGTTGAATTTTTGATAAGTTTTAGTTTTATGCTCTTATTTTTCTTTGAGCTGCTTTTGGACTTCTGTCTCTTGGCTCAACGGTAAAGTAGATATTAGGCTTAAAAGAGTGATGATTTCTTTGTGATGATAGATGTGGTGAACTTCAGAACCCTGTAAAGGTCTTCTTCGCCATGTTTTTAAAATAGGACAAAAACTGTGGTGAAGTGATGGTAGGCTACTATAGTCTTGGATTCCTGCATTCAATCTACTATGGCGGCTATGTGTTTGTTAAAAGCTGCGTTACGTGCTGGTGGCCTCGGTGAGTCATTTGTGAAGTAGACTGGGTTTATGGTTTCTCGTTCGAGTTTTATGTGTTACTGGGCTTTGTTTGGAATTCAACTATTCGCACTGAAAACTGACCTTAAACATTTTTCTCTTACCACGGATGTAAGCAGCCTTAGTTAAATTGGATGGTCCTTGACTAAAGTGAGTAACTTTAATGAGTTACGTGGTGGCTATGGTATACTATCTTGATCAATAACCCCCGTGTGGCGGTTGCATCGTTCCGATTTGAATTTTTTTTTTTTCGTTAAGTTGGCACATCTGTTGTTGATCTTAGCGATGTGTTGATGATGATGATTAAGCTTATCTAGCAGATAAGAATACGATCTGTAATTTCAGTTAGACAAAAAATTAAGGTAGAACTTAAATTTGACATATTCATTTGAACGAACTATAGACCAGAAATGGCACAATATATCCTAAGTGTCCTGCAAAAGTACCTGGTCAGGATGATATTAATAAGAATAATAATAAATTTCACATAATGAAGACTATCCACCATAACGGATTTATTTAATATTGGCTTATAATTAGGACAAAGCTATATAAAATACATTGGTTACGCTGCTGGTATGTAAGGGTTTGTTGCAATGGGGATAAATTTTGCCACAAGTCCCTATTTTGACATGGCCTTTATAGAACTCAGAGATTAGCTTAAAAAAATTAGTAAAACATTAGTTAAGAGGGTATATTGTGGTAAAAGGTCGGGTTCTCTTCACTATACTTTTCAGAATTATATAGTAATTACATAATAAATCTATTATTATTATTATTATGGTAGATTTTCAAAATTTCATAAATCATTTTCAATCCTATTAAAAAAGTGCGTTTCTTAAGTCTTTCGTTTCTATACATTTTCTAAGTAATAGCTTAATTAAAAGCTTTATAAATTTCCAACATTCCCAAATTGCACCACATTTTACTTTTTACAAACATCTCACCTACATTCGTTTAAAAAAATTAATCCTCTTAGCACAAATGACCACAATGTGTTAAAAAGCAACACCCCCAACGTCAATAAAAAGACGAACAACGTATAACCTTCACAATAATTAAGATCAATTACAGTTGAAGTGGAATAGAAAATGAGTCAAAAATGAAGAGAAGTAAAATATGAGAGTACATATTTTATATGAAAGAGACTAAAAACACTTTTAATCATCGTTATCGTTATGATACGGATGCTCTTGTTATAACAACAACAAAATACAAAAATTAAAATAACAAATGAAAACATGCCATCAAATGTTTTAAATACTAAAATGTTTAACTATATTGCGGCCAGCATTATTGCCAGATTCAGTGGAAGTATAGGGGAGTAAAGGCTTAAAGGAAATTCCAGATACTTTTTTGTAGATTTTTACAATATATATATAAGCCTCGGTAAAGGTATTCGCAGTCTTTGTACCACTTTTTATAAAAAAGGCAGATTCTTCTAATTGTCTTTCAATTTTATAATATTACAACACATACCAAACAATAAATTATTTATTATTATTGTTTTTGGATCAAATTTTGCGAAACGCAGCGATCACATCACCAAAAGCAATATGGGACTTAACTACTAGTTTTGCAGATGACAAGTACCAAATATTCCTATGAAGGAAGTTTGCCAGTGACTTAACGTCGCGGCGAACGAAGTAGGGCTCCGAATAAATTTGTCATTATTTAATGTTATGCTTGCTGGAAATTCAAAAACTACCTTGATCAAAAAGTTTCCGGAATAACCCTCGTATGGCGGTCACATTGTTTCGATTTGAATTTTTTTTTTTTATTTTGGTACATCTGTTGTGGATATTTTCGCGAAATATTAGCGTCATAGCTTGACATTTGCATTTTTTATATTCGGTTTTCGGTATGTCCATCAGTGCTTCCTGTGATTTTTCCATTATTTGCTCTTGGCTGCTGAAACGAGTTCGCCGTAATGGTTTTTTAACTCGATTGGACAGAAAGCTGTTGGATTTTTATGCATTTATGGATAGATTGTGTGCTAAAAATGACTATGAACACCTAACATCATGGTTCTTCAGGCATTTTTAGTGGAAAAAATGGAAAAAAGGCAATGTCTTCGAACTCATACGCATTTGATCAGTTCCTACAGTGACAAACCTGACAGAGAACCTCTGACTATGTGTTTTTTCTGTTCAATAGACTGAGAAAAGCGATAAGAACATGATTTTAGAAGCGATGGTACCTCAATAGAAGAGAATTAGGTGTATAGTGGATAATTGTGGGGTTTGGGGTGTGGCTTAATGTTAATGGTTAATGGTTTTTTAACTCGATTGGACAGAAAGCTGTGTTGTATAAGTGAATATTAAGTTGTTGTGAACTGTATAAAATTGTGTAGTAAATAAAAATATAATTGTAATTGTAATAACAAAGTGGTATTAATTTTAATTTAACGCAATTTAAACGAACTCAAACGTTTTAGAACGGTAAAAACGTAACAATATGTTAACTGTTGTTTATTTACTTTTGTGACGTTAATTTAGGGAATTTTATTGTTTTCCTTACACAAATTAAACAAACGCAAGGATATTGTCAATTGTTTATTAATATTATTAACTGCTTTTAACTCTACAAAACTAAACAAAAAGAAATTGTTTGAATAAATTTATAGACTTTTTTAAAAAGAAGTGTATGGATTGAATTGTTTTTTACTTACTTAACTGTATTTGTTGCATTTTTCGTCAAAAAATTGCGACGTTGCGTTATCATGGTGACCTTTGGAGATCGTTGTTTTTTTAGGCAATAAAAGCACTCAAAACATGCGAAGTGTGGCCTAAAATTTTTACTGGATGTCGATCTCTAGTTAGGGTATGTGTGGAAAGTCCAACCATACTTTGGAAAATCAAAAAGTTAACAGTCTAAAGAAATCAGATGAAGCGGGTCGTTTTGGATTTTACTAATGGCCTGGAAGGTCAAAATATCACTTCTATAAACTTTTTCATCTATTGAATTAGAAAACTGTTTGCTGGGTAGCAGCTGACTTATGTTGGTACAGTTCGAAAAAATTACAATTTTATTCCTTCAATATGGTAATTTTCTAAAAGGTTCCTCTATTCAGATCAATGTAATTGCTACACTGGTTGATATGTATTTAAAGCAAAAAGAAAAAGAAAATTGACCAAAATGGTCTAAACCTAACAAGAGGGTTAGTATTCCTCATCCACTAAAACGTATTGTACAAAAGTACATCATTAATAGTTGCATTTTGAGGAGTTAAAAAGGGATAAAAGGAAATTTTTTGGTTCATAGTCCATTCATGCGAAACACCTATTTATTACGGTATATCTTGGGAACTATAGAATATAGAGTCTTCAAAGTTACACATAAAGATAAAAACTAACTTCATAGGAAGAGTAGGCGTGGCACCTCCCATAGACTAAATAAGTGACAAAATTTAACAGAATTATTAAGGCTTCTTAGGTTCCCCGATAGTCTTAATAAAACAGAGAGATAATTGATTTTGTTTTCTTTATGTATTTTTATATTTTTTCTTAAGAATTCTTTTAAAATAAAAAAAGTAAAAAAATTGTGGAATAAATTTTCGAATTTGGGAATTAGTCAACAAAATATTATCTGGCCACTTTTTTATATATTGAAATATAGTGGCAGACGGAATAATCTAAGCGAGATGAGTTGTTTTGGTCTCTTCTACTATTGTGCTGGTGCTACATTTGTCTTTTACACTTTGGCTTTAAACAGAGTTTTTGCTTCACCATTGCTACTGTGCTAAATGTTCATAATGATGTTTCAACGCTAAAGATCATAATGATGACAATGATGACTCTGTTGTTTTGGGTAGAAAAAAAAAAACACTTCATTCACTACATTTGCCATTGTTTGTTAGCTTAGAAGCTGTGTTTGAGTACATATTGAGTTTAGAGCAAAGGCATGAAGTTGGTATAAAATAAAAATGTTTGCAAATTTTTTAAGCTTTTGCATTATAGCCAGACGCGAAGTAACACCATCATCACGTGTATAAAAATATCATAGTAAAGAATCAGTTTTATTATTTTGCTTTTTATTTTTCTAACAAAAATTAAACAAAAGGTGTTAACGACTTTGAAAGTGCATAAATCGTAAATCAAATAAATATTAAAAAATTAATTTGATATTAAAACTTGATATTTTACAGTCTAAAGAAAAAAACATCAATATATTAAACCCATATGTATACGTATTAAAAAACATATAACGACCGAAACCGCATATTAAGCAATAAATTTTAAAACATTTTGTGGTGTTTATGAGAACAAACTGTAGAAAAAATTAATATTTTTGTATTATTTATATAGTATATTGCGGCTAAAAGTTATAATACTGACAGATAATACATGCATAACGTGGGAATGTATTGAAATCTAATAAAAACCGCCAAAGTGTTTGAAAACACAAATTTTAATTTTTGAACAAATCCTTTCGTAAACTTTTAACTTTAGAATGTATTTTAAGTGTGGCTTTCAAAATTAATGTTGTGTACAGCGTATATGCCGTGTAAACAAACCATCTATCAAAAAAAAAAAAAAAAAAACAAACAAAAAATTATCTTTTTTTATTCCTTTTTCTTGTGTTGCAGCAGCATTCAAAACATCAAAATAACAACAATCACTGCAATCAGTAAAATTCATATCAGCATCACTACCATCGTCTGCTTCTACATACAATCTTTAGACAAATTATGGTCCATAACAGCCGTAGCAGCAGCAACATCAGTAATAGCAGCAATAGCAGCAATAGCAACAATATGAAACTTAATAAAAACATCATCATGCCACAAAAACATCTTCTTCGCCTTTTACAACTGCATCAAATTGCTGCAGCTACTGTCATTTTCATTTTACTATCTACTTGCATTTGTGTCAGTGGGGTAAGTACATGCATACAATAATAATAACAAACAATACAAACAACAAAGTTTATTTTACCTATTGTTTTGGGCTGCCTATATATCCGTCCGTCTATTTAACTATACGACCCTCTTCCATTCATTTGATTCCGTCTCTATCCGTTTCATTTATTATTTTGCTGTTTTTTTTTCGAAAATCTTACCAAAAAGATCATGTATTTTTCCTTGTACGAGTATATACATACATACGCCGTACTTATAATTTTCGTTGATGTTCTTCGTGTACCTTAACCATTACATCAAATTACTTTTTATTAAGGTTTTTCAAAATTTGTATTTCGTTTCAATTTTTATTTTATTTTACTTTTTTGTGTGTCTATAGAAGAAAAAGTGAAGGCATCCATTTAAATGTTATGGCAATTTTATTGGCAATCGTATTTTTATTTCATTTTATTTACGAGATGAGTATGTGATGACGATGATGATGATGATGAGCATGAGAACTTTTTCCTGGGCTTAATTTTAATAGCCCTTTGAAGTTTTTTTTTTCCAATTTTCACAACAGTTATTAAGTATAAAGCATTCAGCAAAAAATTAATACGTTAATCCTACATTATAAGATGACGATTATACTTATTGTGATAACATTTTTAGATATAATATCGGCATTTTTCTCTTAGTTATTCTTCCTGGTAACAAAGGGTATTTAAAAATTTATTTCGTCTTGTCCTATACTGCCTTCATATTTTAATTTCGTTTCATACTGCCCCAAGAGTTCTATTGTTAAACATATTCATTTCCACTTTCCTATTGGGCTTTACGGGTGGCCAAACATATTGGTAATTAAGCTACAAAAAAACTTTTCTTTAATTTCAGTTTTTATCTCCCAAAATTTGTCTAATCGTTAATTAAAAGAAATTTGCGACTTTTGAACAAGGTTACATTCATACCTCTTTGTACGGCCTTATGCTAAAACGACCTGTCAAAATTATGGAATAGCTTCGCTTTACAGCCAGTTGTCAAGTCTGTTAGGCATAAAATTGTCAAATTTAAAAAAATGCTCAATCTCGTTAAAATCGTCATGTTTTGGAAAAACGTCAAAACATTGAAAAAAATCGTTAAAATACAAAATGTTTAGTTTTATAGGTTTTATTAACACAAAACAAACAAAAATGAAGTCTTTATTCTGTTAGATAGTGATCCAGACCGCTAAAATTGTCCAAGAATGGCTGTACAAAAAAAGTTTTAGATAAAGTATAGAGCACTATAAAGCTCTAATTCCAATTCAATTGAGAATTTTTTGACAATAGTATGAAAACGCCTGCTAAAATATAATCGGGCTTCAAGAAACATGTTGGAGCTATGGCAACGAGTATAATACAAATAGGACAGGATTTCTCTTACTCTTTTGGACAATACTGTATAGAGTACATCTAAATGCTTTAAAAACGCTACAATAAATAAATAAATAGAGAGTTTTAAGAAGTGTATCCAAAATATGAGTTCCCTTCTGTTTAAGCGAAAAGTGCAAAACCAAGTAAATGCGGATTCTTTTATAAAACTGTCTTTCTCTCATTCCATTATTTGGATATGATACTTTTTGTGAATGTTTTTTTAAGGACCTAACAATGAATAAATGTGTGAATTTTTGCTTCATTTGATGGCGTGTTTAAAGTTTTCCAGGAAATTTTTAGTTGAATTTCAAAACTGCTCCCCACTCTACTTCAGCATTTTTTTAATAAAAATAAAAAATTTTTAATTTGCGTCCACTTTTTTCAAAAACAGTTTTTTTTTCTATTTTGTCATTGTTGATTACATGATCTTCATGCACTTATAAGCTTATAACTTAGCTGAATACTGCCCGATTTTAAGTTTATTTTCAGATTCGGCAAGAAGAGAAACAGACCTTTTAAATGGAATTATGCCGTTTAAGTGGCCTTGAGGAATCTGGGTGTCTTTCTCAAACAAACACATTTTTCGTAAAATTTTTGCTGCATTTTTCACGTTTAGAAGCTTTTTTGCCCACTATTTCATATGGGATCTGTACTATTTATAAATTAATTAAGAAATAATATTAAGTTGTGAATAAAATAAGACTTAAGGTTTAGAAATCGATTGGAAATTTACGGAGTTTTTACGCTTTTTATTAAAGCAACTCATGAAAAATTTGATACCTTCTGTTCTTTTAACATCTTACTTTCTACAGACATATTCCTTTACAATAGTTTTCTTTTACTAATTGACTAATAATACGTTGTCATACTTTAGTAAAACAGTTCTTACTCAAAGTGTAGTAAATTTGTATTATTTAACAAAAATCGTCATTTTAAGAGCAACAATCGTCAAGTCGTCATCGTTGGTTGTTTTTGGTACTTAAAATCGTCAAAATAACAATAAATCCTCACATCTGGCATCAGTGTTTACAGTACCAATTATCTCGTTATAATGGGGACTCGACGTTTTTTAAGAAAAAGTGTAAACCAGGCAAAAGCAACTCGTTGTACGGCATTTCGATTTACGACCTACATTCTTAGAACCTATCTAGGCCATATAAAGAGGTATGAGTGTATTTATTAAAAAAGAAAAGGTACGTACTTAAAAGGACATTTGTCATGAAAAAGTATTTTTGCTAAATTTTGTAGAAATTCGCAGATATATGGGCTTAACTTTCGCATAAATTTTTTCTCATGGATAAAGATAATTAAGATAAACTATTATTAGTGCCGAAGCTAGACACCCATATTTTCTGGAATTTAATTTATATTTCAGCCTTTAAAAATACTATGAATCTAAACATTTATATTTTTTATGGTTGTATTTACGGTTTTACAAAATCCATAAAAAAACAACAACAAAATTCGTATGTCTTTTAAAGTTATACAACAAAAACGACAAAAAAACTATATTTTTGACGCGTCAAAAAAAGTATACAAGACAAAAACTCTCGTATGGAAAGTGATACTATTTGTCTGATTGGTGCTATTGAATACAACAAGAATCTGATTTAGAAATTTTTATAAGACCTCAAAAATCCTGAGTTACGGGTAAAAACACAAGTTTTTCATTGATTTGGAAAGCAGAGGAACATATCTCTTAAATGATGCATAATTTACTTCAGTAAACTTGAGCAATCTGTGTGTATTTATCATGCAAAAACATTTTTTATTCAATTCATTCTAAATTTTCTAAGTTACGAGAGGTTTTTACACGCAATTTGATATAGGAACCGTACAATTTTTGGATTTATGGAATTAAAGTAGTGCGTTTAATTGTGAATGAAATGATATTAAATTTTTTTTAAATCATACGAAAATTGATGGAGTTATAGAGCCTATTTGGCAAAGCCCTTCATGAAAATATCATTTTTATAACAACTAAAGTTATGCAACAAAATCAAAAAATATTCTGTATTTTATGGGTCAAAAAGAGTCAAACACAGTCCATAAAAAAAATTCTGCGATGATTAGCAAGTTTTACACTTTTTTTCAATTTCAAAGATCTAATTATGGGGGTCGACTTAGTTTTGGCACTGATAGTATATAAGAACCGTCTGTCAAATTTTGTAAAATCGTTTTATAATTGACCAAAGCGGATATAAACATTTCAAGCGAAAAATTTTAAAAGTAATAAAAAAAAATCATTGAGAGAAACGTGCGTTAAACCGCATCACAAATAGCCAATCTTAGACTTCGTCCAAAACACATACAGTATTCAACAGAGTGGAACAATATTTTGTTTTTGGGCCAATAAAAAATTCAACTTAGATGTCCCAGACTATTTAAGTTGTTATTGGAATGATTTGCATAATAACAACGTGCGTATGTCAGAAAAGATACTGTGGTAATGGCAGCGTTATGGCGTGGGGGCTTTTTCATCGGGAGCTAAAGCAAATATTTACTTTGTGCCGCCCAAAATGAACTCAAGTATATACACGGAATTTGTTGGATGATACACTTGTTTTATTTTTGGATAATAAAATAGATAAAGAGAGCAATTTTCAACAATATAACGCTGCCGCTCACGTTTCTAAAGAGCCAATAAAATTGTTTGAAGAGCACAGCATCCCACTTATAGAAAGGCTTGCATGTAATTACGATTTGAATCTAGTAGAGAATTTTTCGATCTTTATATCGCTCTAAATCTATGAAAAAAGCCCAAAAATAGCTTTACAAAACTGTGTTAGAGCTCCAGTTGCCAAATGTTGCCAAATCGCATTTTTGAAGTATTAAATAAAAATTATGGGTCAATTAATTATTGAAAATTAAATAACTATTGAAATATAGTCAGTGCGTTTAAAAGAATATGTACGAATTTTTGGTGGTATTTTAAAATCTACACCTTAGGAAATCGCGAGTTACGGGTAAAAAATCGGTTTTTCGGATTTTCATGCACTTATAAGCTAATAACTTAGCTGAATATGAATCGATTCTAAGTTTCTTTCCGGTTTTGAAAAGAAGAAAAACAGGTCTTTTAAGTGGTATATATGTAATTGTTTTAAGTAGCCTCGCAAATTCTGGGTGTATTATAAATATACATTTTTCCATATTTTTTAAGTTTAGATGCGTTTTGGCGCAATAATTTATATAGGAAACGTTCTGTTTATGAATTAATTGAGAAACCATGTTTAGTTATAAGTAAGATGAGCCTTACGTTTTAAAGAACCTTTTAAAATCGGTTAATATTCAGCTACCGGACGGGTAGCAGGTTACGCATAGCGAACGGCCCTCAGATATGAGGGTTGGCTGTGAATATGTGAATTTTACTAATAAGCAGTACCGAACAATCAACGGGCTTGTATAACAACGACAAGGCGAGAAAATGCCGCCTTTAAATATGTATTCAACAACCTTTACCTGTTATGAACGCATAACGGGCGGCTGCGAACAGCGTTTGTTCCTTACGTTAAGGGCGGCTGATTCAAAGATCCAGAAACTAAGGGAAACTAGAAATATCACAATAAAATTAAAATGCATGTACAATAACTGTGTCGATATGGAAGAGTAGCTTAAGTCGACTTAAGCTATTCTTACTTACCGACTCGGATTTATCATATTTAAAGACATTATCGGAAAAAATCTAACAGAATAGACTTCTATTGAAAACACTCTAATAATAAACGATATGCCCGTCTTCATATCTTGTTTTTTATCATAAAAATCTGTGTCAGTAAGTAAGAATAGCTTAAGTCAACTTAAGCTACTCTTTCAAATTTATATATAAGTAATATCATATAACTGTGATTCGTCTACATTCTGTAAGGACAGAGGGAATATTCAGCTAAGATATTAGCTTATATGTGCTTGAAGGTCCGCAATACCGATTTTTTTTTACCAGTAACTTGAGATTTTGAAGGTGTTTCGAAAATTTCAAAACCAGATCCTTGTTATACTCGATAGCGACTATTAAAAGGTAATATCATTTCACAGGTATTTCAACTTCGTTCTTTTTTGCCGCATTATGTACTTTTTTTTAAAAAAAGAAAAATGAATGCTTTTATACTCAAACTTTTAAATAAATTTCGGTAACTGACAATTATAAATGAACAATTTATTAATCACTCAGGTGATAAGTTGTGATCTATTCATTTAGTCTTGCAACATTTCTACATTGTGACAAATAACATGTATTCGCCAATGAACATGAGAACTTAGAAAACCCAAAAATCGCATCAATTGAAATGAAAATATAAAAAAGAGAAAACAATAAAACAAAAACAGAAATTGAAATGAAACAAAAAAAAAAAACAAAAATAAGACAAAACCCGAAAATGAAAACGAAAAAACTGTCAACCAAATTGACAAGAGTGATAATTCAATAAAGTGATTGCACACATTTGTCTCTTTGTTGTCTTTGATACTGATCTACACTCGTTTTTAGTCGAGTTCCTACAAGTATTAAAAAATAAACAAAAACTACTCGTATAAGACACTTCCATAAAAAACAAAAATAAAACACCAAGAGAATAAAACAAAAAAATACTCCCACGCCAAAAAATAAGAAAAATTAAAAAAAAAATCTTAAAATAAAAGTAATACAAGTTGCAACCACTGTAGACAACAACTACAAGAGAAAAAATTATAACAATTACCCACATAATAAAAGGTGTAGAAATAAGACGAAGCAACAACAACAACTACTACTACTACAAGTATGAGTACAATCTTACGTTATATAGTGCATTACAATTTGGAAATGCCACATAATGAATACTGAAAATCGAAAACAAAAACAAAACAAACGAAGAAGATACATATTTAACGAGATGTTGTTGCAAGGTTTACCAAAATATATATACCAGACCCAAAATGCAACAAATTGCAACATGTTTCGCTTTTACAAGGGAATCGTATAAATAAGCAAAAAAATAAAGAAAAATGCTAATAAGAGCCAAACACTCAAAAGAAAAAGTCAAAAAGGTACTTGCAACTTTCATTAATTCAAAACACAAATCGTTTAGCGTTGTGACCTCTGTGTGTTTTTGTGGTGAATGTTGCAAATTGTGTCAACAAGCCGTAATTAGAAAATTAACGACACTCTTATCAGAGTAGCAGATAAATTTACATTTTTATAAAGGATTTTTTTCTTTTCTTTGGGAATGGTAAATGATGTAATTAGTGTAGGGCAAGTATGTATGTTTATGTGGAATAGATATAAAAGTAGAAAATTGAAAACATAGTTTACTTTTAAAAAATGTATCCTTATTACTTTAAATGATTTGGTAGAAAATTTTGTTTTTATAAAAATTGATAAAAATGTACCCTGTTTATTATTAGATAAATATATTGAATTCATTAGATAACGTCAGTATAAAATCAGGTCAACCATTAGTCTCTTTTGCAGATCAAATCAAGATCGGCCAGTGTAAAAAGGCGTTATTTTAGTGAGGTATGATTTGAAAAAAAATCAGAGTGAAATTTAGAGTAAATGCTCGAATTCAATGCTTTTTTTTCTCCGTAACTTCTCAAAGGAGCATATTGGCGTTCCACAAAACATCCATAGTTTTGTTTCAGATTTATTAATCAAGCTAAGTAGATGATTAATCCACTGTAGCTCTCCTCCATATGATTGTGTAGTGGTGAATATCCTTGCTTATTGGTGGTGGTGTTCTTTACTTTAGCACTGATATTTGTTACCATCGCCAGAGGTAAGCTGGTACACTTGAATTTATTTGACAGTCATCAACAAAGTTTCACAGCCATACAGTAAAACAGACTTCACATTTGATCTAAAAATTCGCAATTTGGTGCTTGTGGATAAAGCTGATGATTTCAGCACATTATTCAATTGACATATAGCTACTTTAGCCTTGTCAATACGGCTGTTTACATCTTCAGCAGCTCCCTCTTCGGGTATGATTAGGCTGCCTAAATTGTAGATGTTGTTCGTGAGTTCTATTTTTTTGTTATTGTCGATATAAAACAGATTATTCAAGATAAGCAATGGCACAGATACAGTTTTGGTCTTGGTACGGTTGATCGTCACACCCATTCCCTTAGACGCGCGATTCAGATCGTTAATATTATTTTGCAAGATGCTCTCTAATCACTGAATTTCGCGTTTTTCATCGTTTAACGCCTGTGAAAGAACATCGTCGCGAAAAAGTAAAAATAATATTGGTTACAGAAATCAACCCTGACTGACACCGGATGTTGAGCTGAAGGCCTCAGTATATTTACCATTGTTGAGAAGTCTACATTTGAAAGCCCTGTAATGTACATAATGTGCGTTTAGGGGTGGAGTGGCGATGATGCCAAACATCAGACGAGCCATACAGTAAAACAGACTTCACATTTGGTCTAAAAATTCGCAATTTAGTGGCTGTGGATAAAGCCGATGATTTTTAGCACATTACCCAATTGACATATAGCTACTTTAGCCTTGTCAATACGGCTGTCTACATCTTCAGCAGCTCCCTCTTCGGGTATGATTAGGCTGCCTAAATTGTAGATCTTGTTCGTAAGTTCTATATTTTCGTTGTCGATATAAAACAGATTATTCAAGATGAACAATGGCACAGATATAGTTTTGGTCTTGGTACGGTTGATCGTCACACCCATTCCCTTAGACGCGCGATTCAAAACGTTAATATTGTTTTGCAAGATGCGCTCTAAGATATCACTAAATTTCGCTTAAAAATAATATTGGTCACAGAAGTCAACCCTGACTGACACCGGATGTTGAGCTGAAGGTCTCAGTATATTTGCCGTTGTTGTTGAAAGCCCTGTAATGTGCATAATGTACTTTGAGGGGTGGAGTGGTATAGTGGTTAGAGCGCACGCATAACAATATAAACGATCCGGGTTCCAGCGCCAGCAGACCACATTATAAAGAAAAGATTTAATTCAGGTTTCGAATGTTTAATAAAAAGACTCCAACTTCCCTCCAGACAACTCTATCTAAAAAATAAAGAATAAGCCCCCCTGACCTTCCCGCATACCTCGGGCGATGATGTCAAACATCAGACGAATGATCAGAATGAACACGCCACCTACCGGGAAAAAATTACAATGCTAAAGTAAATATCACCACCAATTAGCAAAGATCTTCACCACTACGCAAAAATCATATGCATTTACAATGCGGATATATTTAGGGACTACACTCGGATGTTGTAACGCTGCCCAAGTGTATTCGCGTGCCACGCCAGCGAAAGCAAGTTTATCGGCAATAAAAGGCATACATGATTATGTTTGTTTGTCTTAAAACTTTCCTCCTACAAACCAGTTTTGCAAAGTAAAATTGATTAGAAATCGCTACATTGTTTAGTAGGATTAATTTCTTTTAATTTTTGAATTTTAAGAATAAATAACAACGTATAAGCAACATTGTTTGCTGTGTATGTAATAAATACTTTCCAAAATGCTCTACTTTTAAAAACAATATTTGTTTCGTTTTTTATTTCATGCTTTTAAGTACCAAAAACTATTTAGAACACACAAAAGTATACCTAACATATGAGTTTTTACCTAAGAATATTTGACATACTGATGTCGAAAATGATTTGCAAGATAAAAAACCACAACAATATTCGTTCGTATTTATTCATATGCTGCAACATGCGCGGCAGCAGTAAAGTTTACTGTTTTTTTTTCTTCTTTATCATTTTGAATTATTTAATAAGGGAAATAAATTTGCATTTTAATTTACTGCTCGTGTATGAGCCAGTCATCTCAACACAATGAGCTATAGAGTTGAAAAACAAAGAAGAAGCAGTAGAAGAAACCATTTAAGACAAAAAAAAAAAAAATATAAACGAAATGCTTCAATAGCCAGGCATCAAGATAAGAAAATTTAACAACATGTTGCATCAACATCAACAAAATAGCAACTAACGACAGGTGCTAACGTTGTTGCTGCGGCAGCAATCGTTGCAAGTACAATATGAAAACAAAAGCTAAAGAGGGCATAGCAGCAACAACTACAACTGCATTAATATCATATATTAATTGACTCATAAGCCGACTACACATCATACCACACCACACCACACCACACAACTAAACGCATGAAGAGTCAGCAATATTTAATCATCAGAGTGAAAAGCAAAAAACAAAATCAGCAGCAGCAGTAGCAGGTTAGACTAAAGCTACTTAGTATACAAACATACAAAAGAAGTCTACTGCTATTGCTGCGGATTTGGCATATTTATATTCCAATTTTGTTTGTCGAAGTAATTAATTTATTTAATGCACTATGGGTAGGTAGTGTTTCAGGAGAAAAACAATTTGTTTCATTAAAAAAAAATTATACAATAGGTATATACTAGATAACCTTCTAATTTTGTGAGCTTATCATACTAACAAGAATGTACAAGTCGATTTAGCTTGAGTTTATAATACCTTACAAAACAATTAACTGTCCTATACGTTTATAACGCGTTTGAAATTACAACGTTTATAACAAACTAAATTTTGCACTTCATTTGAGTTCATTAAAACCCTATTCCAATTCATTTTTAGAAAGATTGGTTTCCGTTGTTATATCTACATTAATAGAGAACTGTACACAGGATATCAAAATTAAATTTCAACCTTCATCTTTTACTCTACAGTTACTTTTCATAACAAGTGTTTTTTTACAGTTACACAAGTTTATATCATAATCAAACAGAAATATATTTTTAATACTAATGATGTGGCCGCCATGGCCTTCGCGTACAAGTAGCAATCTGGAACACCAAATTTCACAAACCTTTTGCAACATATACGGCCGCATTTCACCAATAACTCTTCGAATTTTAATTTCCAGGTGTTCAATTGTTTCTGGTTTTACGACGTAGACAAATGACTTTACATAACCTCAAAGGGTTAAGTCACACTATAAATAAATTGAATCATTACATCAAAATACTCTTTCATCAAAAGTTTCTTTGACTAAATCAATTGTATATATCACGCTCTATATAGCTTGTGGCTACATTCCGTTGGATCCACTTCTCAGCAAGATTAATACCAGCTAATTTAGCTATTAAAAAATGTCTAATCATACTCCTATAACGTTCACCACTGTCAATAAATCATCATCGTTTTTGGAGACATATGGACCAATGACTCTGCCAGCCCATAAAACACACTAAACAGTAATTTTCTGTTGATGTAATATCCTCACTCCTAATGCGACAAATCTGTTGATTTGCTCTGGTGTAAATTTATCCATAATTAAATGTCAAACCAAACTAAGCAAAAAGCAACTATTAGCTGTTAAATCGGTCATCAAATAAAGCAGTGTTGCCAACTCAAACTCAACTGTACTTTCAAAAAAACACCTGATATTAAAGTACCCACTCTTTCGCACCTAAACTGCCAAATTCTTATTACACTTACATACTTATTCTGGACCTCAGTTGCCATTTAGTATAGAGGTTTTTGCTAATTTGCGTCATTTTTGTCTATCTTGTGCGTTTTTCTGTCCAAGCCGTTTGCTTTAAAAAAATTGCCGATTAAATATTGTAACATTGTTCTCTTTCGCCCTCTTCCTCTTGACCCTTCAGGTCTAGCTCAGAAACTTATTTTTAGTATATAGGAGTCTTGAGTCTTTAGCACCGTGTCAGCTTTGTTCCTTACTCTGTCTCTTCTCATTTTTCTAGCTACTTTTCTAAGATATTTCATTTCGGTTCTTTGCTGTAAGTACCCATTTTTCGCAGCCGTACAAAAGGGTTGGTATATGCGTAGAGTTATAGACCGCTAGTTTTGTTCTTTTGCTTAAGAAGTTTTCGTAAAGACCTGAATATAATATGGCTGTTGTCGATATTCTGGCATTGAGGTCTTTTTCCAATTTCCATTTTCACTTATGACTGATTCCAAGTATCGGAGTGGTCCCACCTGTTTTAGCACAAATTTATCGGCGACCAGTCCGGGGCTGTTATGGGGCCGCAGCTGGAAGTAGCACGTGCTACAAAGCCTGACAGAGGTATACTGATGCCACGGGAGTCAAAAGCTACAGGGGGATTTCAGGAGCTCCGTGGTGGCTATAGTTTTAAACCAAAAACGCAGTAAGAGCATAAGCTCGGTGTGGTGTTGCGGGAGGATTTTGAAGGTTAATGTCCCAATAACATACCTTTGAATTTGGTACTCAATTGTGTTTACCATGGTTAGGAAGCGTTGGTAGACGTTAATTCATCCCGTGGCGTTACTTCTTATGACAGGTATCCACGTTAAACACTGACTTACTCTTTCAGCACAAACAAGTTTGACTATTTATTTATGGTCTACTCCGCATGTACTAGGTTCTACGTTCCTTCTTCTTAGTACAGTCCATCTTATGATATTAAAAGATTTTTCCAGGTCAGTGAAGCACATATGTAGTTGTTTATTGTACTCCATTATTTTCTATCTTATCAGTAAAGATACGATCATGGGTGACTCTGTTTGGAGGGAAACCACATTGTTCCTCTTCTAGCCCCTACTAAATTTTACCAGAGGCGCTTATAAAAAAATTACACTGTAGTTTTGGCATAACTAGTTATCTCTGTTTTGAAAATAGGTTTTATTACTGCTATTTGCCAACATTTTGGCATTTTCGAGATTCTCCATGCTGTATTTACCATCTTGTGTAGCTACCTCTGTCCTGATTCGATATTTTGTATTTGATGAAACAATCCTTGCGGCTTAGTAGGTTTTTTTAAATTTTGTAGATGAGTTTCTGATTTGCTGTATAAATATGTTCCAGGAATGTTCCTAATTATTCTTAAAATTATTGCTTGTCCTGACGCACTAGTTGCTTAACTCTGACCCTCTGTTCCTTATATTATTCGTATTGTTTCGATCTTTCCATTTAAGTAGATCTTCCATAGTTTTTTTCATTACTTTTAGCTCAGTTTAGATGGAATTATTTTGGTACATTTTATATGGCTTCCTTCACTTTTTGTTTCTCCACGTATTTGGCATTATTTACACAATGTTTTCCAAAGGGTTTTGTGGTTATTATCCGTCGTGCTTGAATCGAGTTTAAGTATTTTATTTGTGACTTAACTTTTGTATTGTTGTTGATTATCCTCAGATTTCAACGTCACTATTTAGATTCTCTGCTTGAGTTTACGTTTTCTTGTTTGTTTCTTAGAGCCAAGAGATAGTGGTCACTGCCGATTTCAGGGCCTCGGTTTACTTTTGCATCTCTGCACCCTTTCAGTTTACATTTCCTGTCAATAATGTAATCAGTTATAGATTTCCCCTTTCCGGATGGCTCATGTCTGGTATAATTTTATTACACTTTAATGACATAATAAAACACTGCTTTAGCAAGCACCACTCTACATGATTTTTTTATAAATACAAACCAAATGTACAACATACTATACTTAACAACTGTGTAGCGTACATTGACAGCCTGATTAATAATAAATGTTTTATGTTGCTGGTTTTTATCAAAACTATGAAAAATTGACTTCGGATGTTACGGTTGCATACGCATCGGATAAAAAAAAAATAATAAAACTTATATTGTCATCCTAATAACCACCAACTCCACCCTCTCTCACTCTCTCACTCGCTTTATTACGACTTTAACGTCATTAATCATTTTCGTTTATACCATTCGCATATGACACCCACACACAAAGTTACAACTGAGGTAAATTAAAACAATAAACAAAACCAATGTTATGTTGCAAGTTGCACATTGTTGCTCTATATGAATTTAGAAAAAATGTAAAAACAGTAGCAGAATTAAGCACTACAACAAATACTACAACAAAAAATCAGTATTTAAACACAATTCATTTGTTCATTTCATTAAGTTGTTACTGGCATCATGCATACTCGTATGTATGTACGTTCGAACATCCCATTCATTCTTTCTTTCATATTAAAGCAGTTTTTTCATTGTGGCATCAACCTATGTATAAAGTTGCAAACATATGTATGTGTAGGTATTCTTTTCTATTGTCTTATGTTTTTATTTTAATGATTTTTATGTGATTTTCAAAACTTTAATTAGAATTTTAAATGAGTTTCAGTTGGTTTTTTGTTAAATTTTTCGAAAAAAATAAATAATAATAATTAAAGTTTTATATGCTTCGACCACATATGTATGGTAAGCAGTATGATGTGTATTTGATGGTTTTGTAACATTTTGTTTCAATAGAAACACAAATTTTTTTTTTTCATATTTCTTTTCAAATTATTTTCGAGAATAATTCTTTTTAACTTTATTCAATTCTTTTTTGGTTCAGAAAATCTATTAAAAATTATTATGCGTTTTTTCATTAGTTTGTGTCATCTGAAGGTCATTTTTTGCAACAACAACAATAAAGTACAAATCTCAACTTGTGATACAAATACATATGTTTTACATTTTTATTGCAACACACTTGTATTTTATTTTCGTCTTTAATTATTGCCTAATTTTTATAAATTATTTTCCCTCCGTCACTCCTAGGGAGCATATTGGCTTTCCACAAAGCATCTATTGCTTTGTTTCAGTTTCTTTAATCAATTTGATATTTCAAGCTAAGTAGATGAAGATTAACCCGCTGTAGCTTCCTCCATATGATTTTTTTTTGTGTAGTGGTGAAGATCCTTGCTAATTGGTGGTGATCTTTACTTTAGCATTGTAATTTTTTCCCAGTGTTTGTCATCATCGCTAGAGGTATGAGAGAAGGATCAGGGGGCTTTTTTTTAGATGGAGTTGTCTGGAGGGAAGAAGTTGAAGCCTTTTTTATTATTAAGCATTCGAAACCACAATTAAATAATATTTTCTTCGTCATGTCCTCTGTTGGGGCTCGAACCTGGATCGTCTGTGTTATTATGTGTGCACTCTAACCACTACACCATGCCACCCCTTCTCATAATATACGATATTTACTTCGTACGGTAGCTACCATACCAACTTATCCGATTCTGCCCACCCTTTGACTAATGATTTGTATCGACTACGAACCTATTTGGTTGAGTAGCTCTCGATCAACGGATTTAAGCGTGATTCGACGACACACGTATGCCCAAAATAACCTGCTTTTTTATATAATTAATTATTATCTTATCTAAATTTTTATAATTATATTTAATAAAACCTTTTCTTTGTTTGGTTTCTTTAAAATTTTAGCAAATTGATGGTTATGAAGCAGGCGTTGATTATCCCATATATGATGCTGTACCCAAAGGTCTATCATTTAATTGTCAAGGCCGTTTGCCTGGTTATTATGCTGATACGGAAACAAGATGTCAGGTAAAGATACCCTTAAAGATTCTATAAACAACAATTAAATTAATTTTTATTCATTTGTTATGCAAAGTTCTCAAGAAATATATGAATGCTTGACTTGCCAAATCAATTAATTTCATAAGACAAAAAGTTGAGAGATGTGAGAAAAATTTGTTTCGAATTAAGAGTTAATAAAATTGAAATTACTATCTAATAATTCTGAGAGTGGAGTTAATCGATTTGGCAAGTTCAGCAAGTGAAAAAAAATTTTGGTTTCATCTTTCGTCTATAACATTAGCTGATATAAAAAGTATCCGTGGATTTTTGGTAAATTTTCGAAAATTTTAATCAAATAAATATTATTTATGAAATTGTTGAAAAGGAACAGAAATATGTGTAACTTAGCGTGGATCTGATTCAGTGTTGCCGTTTTGGTCCGATCGGATCAAAATTGGTAGTTTTTCGTTGTTTAAAAACATTTTGGTAGTTTGGTTAGTTTGTTGCAATTTTCTTACATTTTTGGTAGGTTTTGCTTTCATAATATGGAAACAAATTGTAGCTTTGATTTGAATAAACAACAATTTTCACTAATTCAACACTTTTTAAAAAAAATTTTCCAACTGTAATAACTCTATGTTACACATATATCAGATTACAAAAGACAAATTTTGTTCAAAGATTGCCTAGAATTATCTTCAAGTTAATGCAAATATGTGAAGCGATCCATAGTCGTATCAATAAAAACTTAAATGTCAATATCAACCGTCGACATGCAACCCCAAACCGTAACGAAATTGCCTACACTCTATCGCTGGTATCAAGTTTTTATGTCAGAATACCTTATTCTGCGCCAAACCTTTTGTTTTTCGTCACAAAAGAATTTAAGGATAAAGAACTGAATAAATTTTCAACAAATGCATTTTTAAATTTTTTTACTTGAATTTTTGGTAGGGTTGGTATATGCGTAGAGTTATAGACCGCTAGTTTTGTTCTTTTGCTTAAGAAGTTTTCGTAAAGACCTGAATATAATATGGCTGTTGTCGATATTCTGGCATTGAGGTCTTTTTCCAATTTCCATTTTCACTTATGACTGATTCCAAGTATCGGAGTGGTCCCACCTGTTTTAGCACAAATTTATCGGCGACCAGTCCGGGGCTGTTATGGGGCCGCAGCTGGAAGTAGCACGTGCTACAAAGCCTGACAGAGGTATACTGATGCCACGGGAGTCAAAAGCTACAGGGGGATTTCAGGAGCTCCGTGGTGGCTATAGTTTTAAACCAAAAACGCAGTAAGAGCATAAGCTCGGTGTGGTGTTGCGGGAGGATTTTGAAGGTTAATGTCCCAATAACATACCTTTGAATTTGGTACTCAATTGTGTTTACCATGGTTAGGAAGCGTTGGTAGACGTTAATTCATCCCGTGGCGTTACTTCTTATGACAGGTATCCACGTTAAACACTGACTTACTCTTTCAGCACAAACAAGTTTGACTATTTATTTATGGTCTACTCCGCATGTACTAGGTTCTACGTTCCTTCTTCTTAGTACAGTCCATCTTATGATATTAAAAGATTTTTCCAGGTCAGTGAAGCACATATGTAGTTGTTTATTGTACTCCATTATTTTCTATCTTATCAGTAAAGATACGATCATGGGTGACTCTGTTTGGAGGGAAACCACATTGTTCCTCTTCTAGCCCCTACTAAATTTTACCAGAGGCGCTTATAAAAAAATTACACTGTAGTTTTGGCATAACTAGTTATCTCTGTTTTGAAAATAGGTTTTATTACTGCTATTTGCCAACATTTTGGCATTTTCGAGATTCTCCATGCTGTATTTACCATCTTGTGTAGCTACCTCTGTCCTGATTCGATATTTTGTATTTGATGAAACAATCCTTGCGGCTTAGTAGGTTTTTTTAAATTTTGTAGATGAGTTTCTGATTTGCTGTATAAATATGTTCCAGGAATGTTCCTAATTATTCTTAAAATTATTGCTTGTCCTGACGCACTAGTTGCTTAACTCTGACCCTCTGTTCCTTATATTATTCGTATTGTTTCGATCTTTCCATTTAAGTAGATCTTCCATAGTTTTTTTCATTACTTTTAGCTCAGTTTAGATGGAATTATTTTGGTACATTTTATATGGCTTCCTTCACTTTTTGTTTCTCCACGTATTTGGCATTATTTACACAATGTTTTCCAAAGGGTTTTGTGGTTATTATCCGTCGTGCTTGAATCGAGTTTAAGTATTTTATTTGTGACTTAACTTTTGTATTGTTGTTGATTATCCTCAGATTTCAACGTCACTATTTAGATTCTCTGCTTGAGTTTACGTTTTCTTGTTTGTTTCTTAGAGCCAAGAGATAGTGGTCACTGCCGATTTCAGGGCCTCGGTTTACTTTTGCATCTCTGCACCCTTTCAGTTTACATTTCCTGTCAATAATGTAATCAGTTATAGATTTCCCCTTTCCGGATGGCTCATGTCTGGTATAATTTTATTACACTTTAATGACATAATAAAACACTGCTTTAGCAAGCACCACTCTACATGATTTTTTTATAAATACAAACCAAATGTACAACATACTATACTTAACAACTGTGTAGCGTACATTGACAGCCTGATTAATAATAAATGTTTTATGTTGCTGGTTTTTATCAAAACTATGAAAAATTGACTTCGGATGTTACGGTTGCATACGCATCGGATAAAAAAAAAATAATAAAACTTATATTGTCATCCTAATAACCACCAACTCCACCCTCTCTCACTCTCTCACTCGCTTTATTACGACTTTAACGTCATTAATCATTTTCGTTTATACCATTCGCATATGACACCCACACACAAAGTTACAACTGAGGTAAATTAAAACAATAAACAAAACCAATGTTATGTTGCAAGTTGCACATTGTTGCTCTATATGAATTTAGAAAAAATGTAAAAACAGTAGCAGAATTAAGCACTACAACAAATACTACAACAAAAAATCAGTATTTAAACACAATTCATTTGTTCATTTCATTAAGTTGTTACTGGCATCATGCATACTCGTATGTATGTACGTTCGAACATCCCATTCATTCTTTCTTTCATATTAAAGCAGTTTTTTCATTGTGGCATCAACCTATGTATAAAGTTGCAAACATATGTATGTGTAGGTATTCTTTTCTATTGTCTTATGTTTTTATTTTAATGATTTTTATGTGATTTTCAAAACTTTAATTAGAATTTTAAATGAGTTTCAGTTGGTTTTTTGTTAAATTTTTCGAAAAAAATAAATAATAATAATTAAAGTTTTATATGCTTCGACCACATATGTATGGTAAGCAGTATGATGTGTATTTGATGGTTTTGTAACATTTTGTTTCAATAGAAACACAAATTTTTTTTTTTCATATTTCTTTTCAAATTATTTTCGAGAATAATTCTTTTTAACTTTATTCAATTCTTTTTTGGTTCAGAAAATCTATTAAAAATTATTATGCGTTTTTTCATTAGTTTGTGTCATCTGAAGGTCATTTTTTGCAACAACAACAATAAAGTACAAATCTCAACTTGTGATACAAATACATATGTTTTACATTTTTATTGCAACACACTTGTATTTTATTTTCGTCTTTAATTATTGCCTAATTTTTATAAATTATTTTCCCTCCGTCACTCCTAGGGAGCATATTGGCTTTCCACAAAGCATCTATTGCTTTGTTTCAGTTTCTTTAATCAATTTGATATTTCAAGCTAAGTAGATGAAGATTAACCCGCTGTAGCTTCCTCCATATGATTTTTTTTTGTGTAGTGGTGAAGATCCTTGCTAATTGGTGGTGATCTTTACTTTAGCATTGTAATTTTTTCCCAGTGTTTGTCATCATCGCTAGAGGTATGAGAGAAGGATCAGGGGGCTTTTTTTTAGATGGAGTTGTCTGGAGGGAAGAAGTTGAAGCCTTTTTTATTATTAAGCATTCGAAACCACAATTAAATAATATTTTCTTCGTCATGTCCTCTGTTGGGGCTCGAACCTGGATCGTCTGTGTTATTATGTGTGCACTCTAACCACTACACCATGCCACCCCTTCTCATAATATACGATATTTACTTCGTACGGTAGCTACCATACCAACTTATCCGATTCTGCCCACCCTTTGACTAATGATTTGTATCGACTACGAACCTATTTGGTTGAGTAGCTCTCGATCAACGGATTTAAGCGTGATTCGACGACACACGTATGCCCAAAATAACCTGCTTTTTTATATAATTAATTATTATCTTATCTAAATTTTTATAATTATATTTAATAAAACCTTTTCTTTGTTTGGTTTCTTTAAAATTTTAGCAAATTGATGGTTATGAAGCAGGCGTTGATTATCCCATATATGATGCTGTACCCAAAGGTCTATCATTTAATTGTCAAGGCCGTTTGCCTGGTTATTATGCTGATACGGAAACAAGATGTCAGGTAAAGATACCCTTAAAGATTCTATAAACAACAATTAAATTAATTTTTATTCATTTGTTATGCAAAGTTCTCAAGAAATATATGAATGCTTGACTTGCCAAATCAATTAATTTCATAAGACAAAAAGTTGAGAGATGTGAGAAAAATTTGTTTCGAATTAAGAGTTAATAAAATTGAAATTACTATCTAATAATTCTGAGAGTGGAGTTAATCGATTTGGCAAGTTCAGCAAGTGAAAAAAAATTTTGGTTTCATCTTTCGTCTATAACATTAGCTGATATAAAAAGTATCCGTGGATTTTTGGTAAATTTTCGAAAATTTTAATCAAATAAATATTATTTATGAAATTGTTGAAAAGGAACAGAAATATGTGTAACTTAGCGTGGATCTGATTCAGTGTTGCCGTTTTGGTCCGATCGGATCAAAATTGGTAGTTTTTCGTTGTTTAAAAACATTTTGGTAGTTTGGTTAGTTTGTTGCAATTTTCTTACATTTTTGGTAGGTTTTGCTTTCATAATATGGAAACAAATTGTAGCTTTGATTTGAATAAACAACAATTTTCACTAATTCAACACTTTTTAAAAAAAATTTTCCAACTGTAATAACTCTATGTTACACATATATCAGATTACAAAAGACAAATTTTGTTCAAAGATTGCCTAGAATTATCTTCAAGTTAATGCAAATATGTGAAGCGATCCATAGTCGTATCAATAAAAACTTAAATGTCAATATCAACCGTCGACATGCAACCCCAAACCGTAACGAAATTGCCTACACTCTATCGCTGGTATCAAGTTTTTATGTCAGAATACCTTATTCTGCGCCAAACCTTTTGTTTTTCGTCACAAAAGAATTTAAGGATAAAGAACTGAATAAATTTTCAACAAATGCATTTTTAAATTTTTTTACTTGAATTTTTGGTAGGCTGTGAACGGTTTTGGTAGAATTTAAAAAAATTTTTGGTAGGAAATCAATGTCTGGCGTGGCAACGCTGTTCTGATTAAACACAATACCATTCTTGTTGCTCTTTCTTTATTGCTTAGTTCAAACAGTAAAGTTGTAAAAAACGAAAATCAGAATTGATGGGTTGCCAGGTTGTAGCAGCCTATATTAAATAGTTTGCTTTTAATTCTCTTCTAATTCCACTATTGAATCAAGCCAAACACATTTAATTCCGAAGTTCATTTGCAGCATTTTCTCGTAATAACTGGGAAATCACCATATTTTTTAGGGTTTTCCTTTCCTTTGTTGTTTCCTTTGTTCGAAAAAGTTCGGTTAAAAATCTGATTTAATTGCACTCTTAGAAGAGTACTGCAGAGATTGAAACAGAGGTAATATGGTTGCATACAAACACTTCTCAGCAAAGCTTTCACAGTTTCGGACGGGTCATAAAAGGTGTGTGTGGTTTGGCGTTATCACTATGGAAAACAATACCTTTTCTGTTAATCAATTCTGTTCGTTTTGATTGAATTACTTGCTAGAATCTCGTTCATTGTTGTCAGTAGAGATCAGAATCAATCATTTGATCAGGTTGTGGAAGCTCACAATGAACAATCCCCTGTCAATCCCACCAGACACACAGGATTGCCTTTCTTGATATCAATCCTCGCTTTGCCATCGTCTGTGAAGTAACACCTTACTTCGTACATGAATTTTTACGCACATTGTTATCGTACGAGATCCACTTTTCATCAGAACAGGGTTGGCAAAAACCCGGGGTTTTTTATAAAAAAAAAATTCGCCTCCAAATTTCATTTAATTCGACAATATTTTTTGATTGTTAGTACAATTATGTTGTTTTAGGATTTATAACACAATTTTGCACTCTTAGTGAGATCAAGGCGGCATTGTGTACTATGAGTTGCTGAAAATCGGTTATCGGAGCAGATTACATTTACTTCCTTTGAACCGTGCAATATGAACAAAACGGCCGAAATATAAAGACATACATGATTAAGTTATTCTTTTGCTAGACAACAGTCGGCCTCACATCGCAAGAGTTGCCAAACAATTGGTAGAAACGATCAAATGACGCACCCGTCGTATTCGCCGAAAATAGCTTCTTCCGTCTATTGGTTATTTCAATGAATACAATATATTTTGGGATGTCACCTAATCACTTTTTTTTGAAGAAATATAATGTCGGCTTCAAAGTTGAATCGTTCCAAAAGACGAGAAGTTTTTCTGAGACTGTATTTGAAAATTGGCTCAGAGACGGGGAAAGAGTAGGGTGATTTAAGAAATTATAATTTTGACAAATTTCTTAATTATTACATTTTTTAAGCTAAAAAGACGGATTCAATTAATTTGGGCTCCCAATAAGTAAATTGTATTTCTTTTTGTTGTAAATAAACTACGAAAAGCTTTAAATAAAAAAACTACCCGGTTTTTTTTTAATATATCGCCCCCCGTCGGTTTCAAGCCCTGTTTCAGAAATGGTTTGATTTCGTTCCGTTTAACAGTAGATCGCAAATAGAAATTCGGTAATTTAAGTACCAATCAAACATGTTCTTCAAATGGGTAATAAGTGCTTGATGATACATTTATCATGTTCTCTAGCAAAGTCCATGCTGTTTATGAGCCAGTCTTTTTCGATTTTTTACATGCTTTCATCGGCTCTGTCAGTGATTGTTCGACTAGAACGGGGTGAATTTTTAGTACAAAAATTAAGCAAAGCAATTAAGCAAGCAAACTATTTCAGCGCTGTTTTTCTAGTTACAGCATCGTCAACGTAAGCATCACAAATTTTTGCAGCAGCCTGCCTAGCATTCTTACGTTTTCTATAATTTTGAATTTTCGACGCTTAGATAACTTTTCACAGAAAATAAAACGATATTAAGGATACCTTAGAATAAAGTTAAGTATAAAAAGTCCCCTTTCATACAAGCTATAGTGTTGCCTGATGCAATTATATACCAGCTATAACACATTTTGAAGTCGTCAATCGCCAATTTGTAATCGCACATTTTCGAACATCCAACATTACTCTCATTATTAAATCAATATAATTTTTTATACGAGCAACTGGTTTCAGCAAAAATTTTATCTGAAAATTCACCTTTCAAACACACAATCGCATTAGTGTTGCCCGATATATAACATCAATTAATAAAAAAAACTGCGGATACTTTTTAAATACAATTACCCAAACCTATATAGAGCTTGTGTTGAAATTTGTCGTTTTCGGAAGTGTACTTGTTTTCGAGATATACGAAAAAGTGTCGAATGGAATAAAGCCATTCGATAAAAACACGATCTGCTAGCGTTGCTCCCCGGGAAGTGTAATAAATCTATTTATCGGAAAACCAAACTTTAGCTTAGGCAGGGCTAGAGCACATATTCAATTGTAAATAATTGTAAATTGTAGCTGCTACATGCCTTATATATCATATCGAAAAGCTAGGTACAGTTTGGCTTATATTTGGCCCATGGTCAGTTAAAAAAAATATTATGGTTTGGATATATTTTGATAGAATTATAATTTTAACCAAAGTTATATACCTGATGTTACATCGAACTAAACCATGTACATTTGTATGTATCACATAAGTTATAATCAATGCTTTATTATAATTTAATTTTATTAAATTCTATCTCTATTGTTTATAACTCAGGTCTGGCATTGGTGTCTGCACTCGGGGCACCAGTACTCGTTCCTCTGTCCCAATGGCACAGTTTTCAATCAAGCTGTACGTGTTTGTGACTGGTGGTCTAATGTTAATTGTCCGGCAGCCGAACAATTATACGAAAATAACGATGAACTCTATCGAACGACGGAGGCCAATCAATATGCCAACGATGACAATAGCATTTGATATAAGGCCCAACAACAAAGAAGCAATAATCGAGTAGAGGAAATGGAAATAAATAAAAATCAAATTACCAAAAAACAAAATGAAATCATAGCAAGACAACATCAACAACTTATGCGACAAAGACAAGGAAATGTTAAAACAAAGATAAGACAACAAGAAAAACAGCAACAATTAAAATTAGAATTAAATTTAATACCACCACTACCACCACCAGATAATAGGCTTAAACATAAACAACATGGAACATCTTTAACAACAACAATAATTACTCGTAATAATACCAAAAATAGTTTTAGAGGCCACACTAAATACTCACAACAACAACAGCAAGAACAGCAACAGCAGCAGCAACAACAGCAGCAGCAACAGCAACAGCAACAACAACAACAACAAGATTTAGCCCAAAGTAGCAATAGTGCTGGTGGTAGCACCAGCAGCAGCACAACATTTAATAATATTTTAACATTAAGCGATAGAATGAGTGGTAGTAGCAGTAGAAGTACAAGCACGGGTACGAGTAGTAGTAGTAGTCGTAATAGTTTTAATAGTAAAAATAATAATAGATTTTATAGTAAAAATCATTTTCATAATAATGATGAAAAACCACAACATCAACATTTTCAATACCAACAACCAAGTGTTAACAATAACAACAGCAAAAATAATGGTCATCAGCAACAACAGCAGCAGCATCATCATCATCAAAGAAATCGAGAAAAACTAAATAATAACAAAGGCAATAATACTCTTAATTTTAACAACAACAAAAACAAAAACAATAATATGAAAAAATCCTCAAATACCAAAATCAATAACAACAACAAGAACAAAAACAAAAACAACATTGATAATGATGAGTTAAAAGACTACAAAAGTAAAATCAAAAATAAATACAACATCGATTATGATCATTCCCTAGATGCAGAATATGAAATAATCGAGGCCGTTGAATAATCAGAGTATTTTTAAAAACGATTAAAATCGGTGTATATTGTTAAACAAAAGTTGTAAGTTATTCGATTAACATAAGTGCACATGCAAAAATTTTGACGGAGTTTTGTTTATAGTGGTTGTCATAAACGATTTTCCAAGTAATTGGTTTTTATTCGAATAAAATTAATCGAATATAAAGGAATTACTGCTTAATTTACCTCATTAGAATTTTTTTTACAATTTCGGCTATTGAGTACTTTGATGGCTGTATTAATAATCCAATTTATATACAGAAAGCTTTGTTTTAATTTGGTTATTAAGTAACTCCATATACATATACGAGAATGGTTTCAAAGTTAGACGACCTAACAAAGAAATCACAAAAATTTGAGTAAAATGTTTATTATTTAGACACTTTTCCAGCGATATTCAATAGCTTCGATACGCTCTCAAGTAAGAACTGTTTAGCTCTTTGCAAAAACGCATCAACCGCAGACTCTTCCTCTTCATTATATTCAAATTTTTTTACCACCGTAGTTATGTTTTTTAAGATTCTCTGCTTTAATGGTTTTACTATATAACAACCTGCTGATCTTTAGCCTGAATTAGAATAGAATTTCAAGCGCTTCGATTGTGTTTGCTGTTTCTCTAATTTCTCACATCAAATTTTAGAAGATCGTCTTCAACCTGATCTTTCCATCGGAGTTTCTGTCGTCCTCTTCTCTCTGGTAGAAACTCAAAAAATCTTTTCGGCGGAGCATCTTCATTTATACGCACGACATGTCCAAACGAACGCAAATGTTATACTTGGATGCGTTTAACGAGACGTCGGTGTCAGCATAAGCGCAGGCACACAAAGACACCAAGAACAGCTTTATCTGCTTGCGTAAGTACCCAAGCTTCTGAGCCATATAACAACACTGGTAGTCTTAGCGTCTTGTATAGTGTAATCTCCGTTTCTCGAGAGAGAGCTTTGTTCATTAACTGCTTGCAGACACCGAGATAACATCTATTAGCAAGTATTATTTTTCATCTTATCTGCAAACTAATGCTATTCGTTTTATTAATGGCTCTATCCAGATAGTTAAATTCGTCCCCTTTTCCTACGTTCACACTTTGACCCAGACTTAAGGAATCTCTATTTGTTTAAACCAGCATCTTGGTCTTATCTTCGTTCAGTGCCTCTGTTGAAACATCCTCTGAATACTGTTTTTGTTCTATTGCAAGCAAATCGCAACAGCTAGTTTTCGAATAGTTTTTCATTTCCAAATTTTCGCTTAATATGCAGCTTAAAGCGTTTTTTGATATGCCTATCATTTCAAGCTCATATACATGTCTTCAGCAGTTGCTCTACAAATACCACTTTTCTTAACCATTTCTGGCATTCATTACTGCATTCATTTCTTTCAACCAAAATGAATGCAGCTTAATACGGTGATATATTTCTTGCACAACATATACCAAATACAAGAATTCAATGAAAGAGAGAGAGAGCGAAAAAAAAACTTTATTCAACAATATTTCATTTTCTTAAACATGAATGCTCACTCACACTGTTCACTACATAGCATAGCAATAAACTCAAGACAGTGTTTAGTAAATCAAAATTCTGCATTCATTAAAAAACTACTTCATTCATTAAAAAAAAAAACTGCACTCATTCTTCTCTTCTATGTCATTCCGCGTATCAAACACATAGATGATAAAGAGCACCCTTTTAAAAAGGCCTGGAATAAAATTTTATTGCATATCTTTAAAAAACTTAAATTTTATTTGTACTTTTTTGTATCGCTTTCTTATGGTTTAAAAAAAAAAAAATAAATAAATCGGTACAACACAATGAATGCATATTGTGTACTGTGAAGTATTCACTGTAGTTTTTAATCAGAGTGCTCATGACTCACTTAAACGCAAATGACTGAAAGCAGAAAACAATGAAAAGCTGAAACATTCATTATTTATCACACTTCAACAATGACTCATTTTAAAGTGAATGCACTATTTTGACTTTTATTGACAATCATGCAGGTCTCTAATAGATACCTCAATTGGTCGACTACTGAGAGTTTCTTTTTAGCAGCTTTTAGTCGTAAACGAAGAAGCAGAGTTCCCCAAGAAAGAATCTAGCTCGGCTTTAATAATGGTTGAATTGAAAATTTTCAAGTTTCATTTTTTATTTTTAATCGATTAAAATTCGAGTTTATGTCATATCATATAAATTTACATGACAAATCTCTAAAATAACAAGGTATTTCTAATGAAAATTCTAACTTTGTATAACCGATTACTTGAAAAAATATAAAAATAAAAACAACAACTCTATCATTGAACTCTGGTTTGAGAATCTGTCAATGATGAATTTGAATGTGCACAACAGAAACAACTAAAGTAACTCATGTGAATAAATATTGATTGAAAATAATGCATTTGAACTCAACTCAACTCCACAAGTCCATTTGCCAGTGAACACATAAAAATGTCAAAAACCACTACGACCACAACAAATGAACTGATGAAGACATTTTGACCTTAGTCTGAAATTTATCTTGGACTTAATTTTTTGCTCATTCATTGTACTTATGTGTTCACACAAGGAAAAATAGTTTTATTTGAACAAGGCTTTAGTGTTTTTCTTAAGATGATTAATATTGATGGTGCACCACAATTTATATGCTGCCACCATTATTTGGTTGTCTCGTTTAAGTGATACATGAATAAGGAACATATTCTTTAATAAATCTTTTGTTAATTAAATTGTTTTGTTTTGCTTTGATTTCTTTTTCGGCCTTTATTTTTTATTTTTTTATTTTTGTTACTTAGTTTTAGTTAAAAATATGTTTTATTTTTTACCTTTTTCTACTTTTATAATATTATATTGTATGTATGTATGTGTTTAAACGAAATTAGTTTATAAGTTTTTTTTATAATTTTGTGATTAATAAAGATTATAAAAAATGATAATGTTTTATGGGTTATTTCATTTGTAAAAATAAAAGTAATTTATAAAAACAAATATTTAAGTATGTATGCATATGTCTCATTAACCATCGTACACAATTTGATAAGCATCAGTGTATATTTTGATCATATTTAACCCCTTAATTAATATAAATATAACAGTGAGACACAATCTATAGCTTAAGTTAAATGAGAATAAATTGCAATAGGATTGAAATTGTGGACAGTGTGACCAGATTTTAAAATGACATAAAACAAAGCTAAAATATTTTGTTTTCGTTTGTTTTTTGTTTGTAACATATATTTTTTTTTTAGTTTGGTATTAGATAAGGTCAACATAGCACTATATAAATTGTTCTTATAATCGAAAGTAAAAGCAATTTTTCAGGAGATAAATTAAATATCACTTTTAAACCTATTTGATCAGCATAAAAGTCAAACTATTAATTCAACGAATTTCACTAAGAATTCAAATGAAATACATTAATGTACATAATTTTCAACTGCATACATTTTTCAAATCCATATATGTACGAGGGCGGATTGATATTGAAGCTACCTAAGTAGGAAAAAAACATTTTTTTTTTCAAAAACCATTCATTTCTCAACATAGTCCCCTTTTAGCTCAATACACTTAGTAAGACGATTTTCCAACTTTCTTATACCATCTGCATAATACGATTTTGGAAACTCCTCCTGCGAGCCATTTTTTCAAGTTTGGAAACAGGAAAAAGGCACTAGGGGCTAAATCTGTACTATAAGGTGGATGATCAACCAATTCGAAGTGCATTTCTCGTAGTTTTAGCATCGTATCTAATGCTTTTTTAACCGGTGCGTTGTCTTGAAGAAATAGCACTTTTTTCTTGTTTAAATGTGGTCGTTTTCCCTTGATTGCATTAACCAATTGATCTAATAATGCACGATAATACTCTCCTGTGATTGTGGATCCCTCAAGATAATCGATGCAATATTCCGTGTGCATCCCAAAATACAGTGGCCATAACCTTGCCAGCCGATTTCGCTGTCTTCACCTTCTTCGGAGCACTTCCACCAGCTTTCACCCATTGCTTCGATTGATTTTTGGTTTTAGGTGTAAAGTGGTGGACCCACGTTTCAGCAACAGTTATTAATCTATGCCAAAAATCAATAGGATTATGCTTTATCGTATTCAAACACCGCTGTGAAGTAATCTGTCGAACTCGTTTTTATTCAACACTGAGCAAACGCGGCATCCATCTTGCCGACAGCTTTTTCATATGCAAATGTTCATGCAAAATGTTGAACACACGTTCATATGATATGTTTACCATTTCAGCAATCTCACGGATTTTGACCCGGCCATCATTCATAACGATATCGAGGATTTTCTTGATATTTTCTTCAGTAACCACCTCTTTTGGCCTTCCTGTTGATGGTATTGTTGCAGTGCTTGTTCGGCCCCGTTTAAATTCAGCAATCCAATATTTTACCATATAATCTGACGGAGCAGATTCGCCGTAATGTTTATAAAGCTTTTCTTTTGTCTCTTTCGCTGTTTTGCCTTTCAAATAATAGTGTTTAATCACTACACGAAATTCACTTTTTCCATTTTCCAAGAAACACAAAAGTTGCTTACTTCAAACGACTTCAACAAATAAACTAATCGATGAATTTGGCTAAAATTTTAACAGCTGACGTTTGACAGATCGTAATTTCAAAGAAAGGAAAAGTTTTTGTGTTTGTGCTGCCATCTAGCACTAGGTAGCTTCAATGTCAATCCGCCCTCGTATATATTATAAATTTGTTTGTTTGCTTGACAATCACAGAGGATGATCCAGGCAACGAAATAGGCTATATTTTTTCCAAAATTGAGACTGGGAAAACGGGCCAAATAAGTCATATGAGTAGTCACATAATATTACAAATTTACTAAATTGGCAAACCAAAAGGGTCCGCCAAATAATTTATTTATTTATTTTTTTTTTTTTTTGAAAATGCTATAAAAAAAACTACTGAATATTTTATCAAATTTCTTTTTTTATTTGATAGTAGAATCCTTCCGGTTAATAATGGAAAATAATTTCTTTCAAATGGCTGCCTCGGCTGGCCATACAGTAGCCTACACGATCGGTCCAATTTTTAAGCACATTATCGATTGTGTGCAGCTGTATTTCACCAATGCCTTCACTAATATTGTCCTTTAAGGCGTCAATTCTCTCTGGCTTGTTGGCGTAACACTTATCTTTGACGGCACCCTACAAATAATAGTCCAACGGTGTCAAATCGCAGCTCCGAGGTGGCCAAACGACATCAGCTCTGCGGCTGATAATGCCATCTTCAAAAACGGGGCGCAAAACATCGAGTGGAGATTCGGCTGTGTGCATACTTTTAAAGAGTCCGCCATCGAACGTTTTTTTTTTTCAACTAGTGCTTATTTCGTGAATGGTAACACTTAGCTCAAGTTTGATTTGACAGATAATAAGTTTTATCTTTCTGCTGAACGAATGTGGTTGTGTATACACTTGAACAACGCTGGGAAACTGGGCCTGCGATCGACTTACAGAAGATGCCGATTTTGCCAAAAAAAATCATCTTTTCAGATGAAGCTCATTTTGGTCTTGGCGGGTATGTAAACAAGCAAAATTGTCGCATTTGTGGTACAGAAAACCAGCACGCATACATTGAAAAGGCGATATACCCTAGACGAGCCACTGTTTTGTGCGGATTTTGGTGCAGAGGCATAATTGGGCCATTTTTCTTCGAAAATGAGCAAGGAGTGGCCGTTACGGTCAATGGTGATCATTATCGGGCCATGTTAATCGAATTTTTGTTCACAAAAATTGAAGAGGAGGATATTAGCAACATTTGGTTTCAACAGGACGGCGCTACGTGCCACACAGGCGAAGCTACACTCATGTTTTGTGCCTTGTTTTTGAAGATCGCATTATTAGTTTCTGCGTTGCTACAATTTTGTTGTTTTTCGATGACGGACTTTACAATGTTTGTATTATTTTTGCTCTATTGTCCTTTTTTGTGAAAATATCAGAAAAAGGCTAAAAAAAAGCTAAACGAGTTTTTGAAAAAAGCTAAAAAAAGGCTAAAAGCTAAATGAAAAATTTCGAAGCTAAATCTAACATAAAAAAGCTAAATTTGGCTTAAACATGCTAATATGGTCACACTGATTGTGGATAAATTAAAACAGGTACGATCTTTAAATATAAATTTTCGAGCACTCAAATACTGTCTTTAGAAAGTTGTTGTATAAGAAAGATTTAAATAAGAAAAATTTAAAGGAATATATACATTCTATATGTGCCGTTGTGATATGGTAGGTAAGACACCCGCCTACCAACCAGAAGGTCCTCGGTTCAAAAAAAGAAAAATTTTTTTAAAACTTCTCTAATACATTTGCTGTTCGGAGCCGGCGTTAAGCTGTAGATTCCTTTCAATGAGTCTAAAAATAGAATCGGTTGCAGCTCATTGACGGAGAGAATTCCCCGTGTTTCTTCATGGAATTTTATGGGAATTAATATATATATGAAGTGGTGGAAGAAATAAGGGAGGATACATCAAAATTTTCTTAAAGTGAAGTTTCTTAAAATTTTTTAATGGTTTCATTGTTATTGAAAAAAAAATGGAAAATAGTGAATTTCGAAAAAGCACTGCTTTTTGATGAAAAAAAAAATACAGTGGAAACCAAACAATGGCTTGATAAACATTATCCGAACTATGCTTCATCAAAACAAATGGTAGAGAAGTAGTTTGCTGAATTTAAACGTGGGCGTACCAGCACAAATATTGTAGAGCGCAGTGAACGCCCAAATGAGGTTGTTATTCCAGAAAACATCAAAAAAATACACAAATTGGTTATGAACGATCGCAAATTAAAGTTGCACGAGCTAGCTGACATTGTAAGGATATCAGATGGTAGTGTTTTTACCATTTTACACTAACATTTGGTTATGCGAAAGTTCTCTTCAAAGTGGTTTCCGCGTGAGCTTACACAGCGTATCACAAATCGATGAAAACGATGGTAAAATTGAATGAATTGGACTTTGAATTGCTAACCCACCCATCATATTCTCCAGATTTAGCCCTCAGCGACTTTTTCCTCTTACTAAAGGCTATATTGACGAGAAAGAGAAATCGTGCTATAAAAGTGATATCGAAAAGTTGCAAAATTGCTATACTCGTTGTATCGCCATCAAAGACCACTATGTTGAATAATAAAACCGAGCTTGATCTAAATTTTGTTTTTTTCTTACTTATCGTACGGACTTATTGAGTGACCTGTTGTATACGTATCCGCGACTACATACAATTATCAAATTCATACAACAGAAATTATTTTTTCTTCTACCCACAATGTTTTCGTTTAATCAACAACGAAGCATACCTTTAGGCTTATCATATACATTTTAATGTTTGAATTGAAATGAAATACAACAGTGCATTAAAGCTTTGCTTAAGACGTCAACAGCTGTTACCAAATGTCAAATGAAATTCACAAGTCTTAAACAAAAAATTGCTTTGTTTTAACAAGGTTAACAAAAAAGTAAAGTTTAATTTAATTTTTTGTGGATTTTTTGTAGCCTCAGCAATTGGTAAGTTTTTATGTTAACAATAAATTATATATTTTTATAATGGCAAAAAAGAATATAGACAATATTTATCTAAGGCCAAAATTAAACGTCATTATATTGTTATTGAAGCCAACAAATAAAATTGTAAGAGACTCTTTAATTATGAGAGAAAATACAATTAATGTGTAAATTATCTACACAGGTACACTCTCTTTAATAATTGTGGTGATTTTTCTCTATGGCATTTAAAAAAATAATACGAGTATTTTCAACAATAAACTGTTTTACATAAATACAAGTACATATGTATGTACATGCTATTTAATGACCCTATAAACAAATTTAGGCTGAACATGCATTTGATTTGACCTATTAAATTGTATTTTTTTTTCAATTTTGTATTTCTTCACTAATTATTTAAAGGCGAAAATCAATATGCAATCTAAAGTTATAAAGTGTGAAATCGAAACATAATCAATTTGATTTAAAAAAGGTTTCGTCGTAAAAAAATAATAATTTATGTAGGCGCGCATCACAAAGTGGAAAATAAAAAGATTTTGCTGAAAAATATCAAAATATGTAATTTATACTAAAACAAGGAAAAGTATTGTACAAATGCCTATTGTTATATCGTATCTTCACATAAGCTTTAATTTCCAATTAAGAGATTTTAGGCAATTAAGGTCTTAATTGATCTCAATTTACTATACAAAATCACAATTAATACTTAAGTGCACAAATAATGAGTCGAATTGAAAATGCAACCCTTGGTAAAGTACATAAAATGAGGAATGCCAACTCGGTATGAAGACTGTTCCGTGAGAAGTAACAACTATATACAGTATGCAAAATAAATCCTTATTGATACAAATTTCCAAGAGACCTTTTTTTAGAATCATTAGTTTTTAATAAAATAACAATTTTAAACAGAAAGGTTTTATTACTTAAAACAATTAAAAAACGGCTCTTGAGTTGAATTTTTTTTAAACATATAATGAAATTTAAATTTTGTGGATTGTATGAAGGCGGATTTCGCACACTGTATAATAGCATATCAAATATACATATATTATCGAAATGAAACAAGTAAACAAACATTTTATGAATTGAATTTGAGTCTTTTGTTTACATTTTACACTCTTTTTGAAGTTAAAGTTTTATTATTTATTTGATTATTTTTTGTCAAATTCTCTAATTTAAGTTTTCACAAATAAAATGTGTCTAAGCATTTTCAGTTATCAATTGCTAATCGAACAAACTTAATTGCTCTATATGATGCTCAATTTAAAAATTAATTGACTATGTCTGAACATGGTATTACGTATTTGAAAACATTTTCTTTCAATTTGGGACTTTTAATAACAATTATGTTATGTAATAAAAACAATTTTTTAATTTTACGGTCTGTATAGTATTTATTGAATTTTGAATTAAAAAAAAAAAAAAAAATAATTGCTTTCCCAGACCAATTTTAGAAAACACTTTTGTGTTCTAGAATCCATAATATGATATTAACACAGTCAATATTTTATAAGTTTAGCAGAAGTTGTTTTTATAACTCCGAAATTTTAAGTGAAATCTAAATATAGTGTAACCACGATATAAAAGCTTTGGATTTTTACAGGACAAATTATGCGAATTCGTCTCCTTTCCGTAGATTATGTAAGGATTACAGTTAATATTCCAGTTTATTAATTTTAACTGTGATTTAATGATTTTTTGTATGAAATGATGATTTTTTAAATTTAAAAATTATTATTTTTTTTAGTTTAAATGAAATAGAATTTTTCTGAAAGAAAAAATTCAATTGAATAATAAAGTTAATAGCCAATTTACACCTGAACGAACCCTATTACTTACGAGATTTCGATCAAAATCTAGTACATTTCAACTAGATTTCCTATACAAAACAAAATCTACTTCGTCACGAGATTTTGTCAAAATCTAGTTGAAATCTAGTAAATTTGTTGATGCAACTCTGTTTTTTGTACTAAAAATACAACTCTGTTCAAGCAAAAATTACATTAAAAAAAAATATATATATTTTTTTAATTACAAAATTAACGAAGAAAAATTGTTTTTATGGCCTAAAAATACAATAATATTATTCAAGCAACAGGTAGGTATCAAAGGCAATCAGAAAATGCAATTCCTTTCGCTTCCATTTCAGCCATGTGTAAACTAAATCTCATTAAACGTCAAAAAGTCTCATGTAAACGCACTAGATTATGTACAAGATTTCAAATCTAATTGACGAGATTTCGTTCAGGTGTAAATGTCATACATTTAAATTTTAAAACTTGAAGTAATTTTTTTTTATTTTTATTATTTTATTTTTTTTGCTATGTACTCTGTCTAACCTACACAATTTTGTACGAAAATGTAACACTGTATGTATAATTTTGCAAACCTAGTGCTGTATGTTTACACATACTATTTAATTACTTTCAATAAAATTTCTTTAGATGAAAACAGTGTGAAAACTATAAAATTAATGAACTTTAATATGAAGAAAATTTGATTGATCAATTAAAAAATTATAAAGGGTCCACCATCTAAAGTTTTTTTTCAACTAGTGCTTATTTCGTGAATGGTAACATTTAGCTCATGTCTGATTTGACAGATAATTAGTTTTATCCTTCCGCTGAACGAATATGGTTGTGTATACGCTTGAACAACGCTGGGAATCTGGGCCTGCGATCGACTTACAGAAGATGCCGATTTTGCCAAAAAAAAATCATCTTTTCAGATGAAGCTCATTTTGATTTTGGCGGGTATGTAAACAAGCAAAATTCTCGCATTTGGGGCACAGAACACCCGCACGCTTACATCGAAAAGCCGATAAACCCGAGACGAGTCACTGTTTGGTGCGGATTTTGGTCCAGAGGCACAATTGGGCCATTTTTCTTCGAAAATGAGCAAGGAGTGGCCGTTACAGTCAATGACGATCGTTATCGGGCCATGTTGAACGAAAATTGTTTACAAACATTGAAGAGGAGGATATTAGCAACATTTGGTTTCAACAGGACGGCGCTACGTGCCACGCAACCGAAGCTACACTCTATTATTTGTGGGGTGCTGTCAAAGATAAGTGTTACGCCAACAAGCCAGAGACACTTGTCGCTTTAAAGGACAATATTTGTAAAGCCGTTGGTGAAATACAGCTGCACACAATCGATAATGTGCTTAAAAATTGGACCGATCGTGTAGGCTACTGCATGGCCAGCCGACGCAGCCATTTGAATGAAATTATTTTCCATTATTAACCGAAAGGATTGTACTTTCAAATAAAAAAAGAAACTTGAGAAAATATTCAGTAGTTTTTTTTTTAAATAGAAAATTATCTTGATTGACTCTGTAATGAGTTTTCCTATTTCTTCTGAAAACGTTGGTCGAATATTCTTAAAAGTCAATTTAAATAAAACCAAATATCGAAATAAGTTACATTTTAAAAATTTGCTAAAGTGAATGAAACATTTGTTTGAGGCGATAAATGAATTCATGTCATTTTCGTCTTAAATTTTATTTCATGTAAATGTTGCCCGAGGCTACTTTTCGGTGACCCATCCATCAGGCCCAATTTTGATACACTTTTTCTAGCATTCCCGCTGGTATCTCACCAGAAGCAGCTGTCATATTGCTTTACATGGCTCGATTGGCTTCTCTGTACACGAGAGTCTAGTTGCAGCCAATGGTATGCTCCAAAACGTGAGATAAATTGCTCACTAAACTCGCCCCTTGATAGGTTCATGGTGTCAAGTGTGTGTGGCATGAGGCACCATCTTGTTGAAACCACATATCATACAAGTCGAATTCTTTCATTTTGGGGAAAAAAGCCGGTAATCGTCGTGTACCTTGTTCTATTGACTGCAATTACGGGGTTTTCATCGTTCTTGAAGAAGTACTGTCTAATGATGCCGCCAGCCAACAAACCGTAAAAACAATGCATCTTTCAGGTTTATAAATAGCTTCTGAACTGCCTCCGGCTACTCTTCACACCAATCCGACAATTTTGTGTTTTGTGTTTTTTTTTTTTTCTATACTAAACACATTTCTCAGACAGAAATTTGATTACAAAATTAAAAGATTTGCAAGCGGTGGTTGTTTGTTTGTCTATCCAAGCAAGTCACGAATCTCACCATATACATTTTTTTAACTTTATGTAGTTCATGCTTAGTTTATATTAATTGTTGTTACTTTTATTTTTTTGTAAAAAAATATTTTAAGAAAAAAATGATGATTTTTGTTTTCAAAAATGATTTTACTCTCGCCAAATGATGATTTTCTTGCCAAAGCTTCTGGCAACGCTAATCATTACTTAGACGCCTTTTGCACGCCTTTTTTAAGGTACTTTACAAAGTACTTTGACAAACTCTTTAACATTTTCTTTTAAACTTTGTTTCGCTTCTGCATGTTGAAATTTAGCTTTGACAAATTTTGTTTTCTTTTATCGGGCCGTTCTGTTTTTTATACAACAAACATCACTGTGCGCAATATAAAAAATAAAAGAAAATGTCAAATAAAACATGTAACCAAACATAACTATGTATAAATACGAACGAAGAACAAAGCAACTTTGCGAGTACATTAAAGTGAGTACTCACCTCCTCTCGTTTTTCTCTTCTCCCACACAAATTTACTAAATTGCAAAGTACTTTGAACGTGCAAAAGGCCTCTTATTTCCTTATTCACCATGGAGACGAGCCCTTCTCCGTCGGATGAGGGCGGGTAGGTGATTGATGGGACCGTTCGAGAAAAAAATTATCTGATCGAAAACGAGCAGACAATTTCGCTTCTCTTTTTTTTACTTACAGCATATACTCCGGAAACTTCGATAAATTTTTCATGCAGTCTGCGTCGCATATTTTTCTATAATAGAAAAGCAAAATACATATGGCGATAACATGCCGAATTTTTACTCATTTCACCGAATGAAGCGCTATTAATAATGTCTCCAAATAAAGTGTAGCTTAAAATGTCATTTTTCAAACAAGCTGGTCTGTTGCCTAATGCAAATAATATTACCAGAGATATTACCTCTTAAAGGTGTAAATTGTTTACCTACCTGTCATATTTAAAATATTTTAAACTTTTCCTGATTGTATAAAACTAAAACTGCATAAAAATAATCATTAAAATGGTCCAATTCGAAAAAATAAATGTGATACAATAAAAAATATGTTACTACTGACCCTTGATTCGACGACCATCGATTAGATTGTATTTCAAAAAGTTAAAAAGAAAAAACACTTTTTATATGGTTTGCATTACACCCACAATTATTTTTTCGTCTTTTTGTGATGTTTTTTCTGTTTTTGCCCACATATTCAAGGGAATTTAATTTTTATATAAACCAGACTGGATGATGAACTGGGTAAAAAAAAATCACGTTTTGTTAATTCACACCATTGCAAACGAAGCTAAAAAATAAAAATAAATATAAAAACGAATTTTCGACCAAAACCTAAAATAAAATTCAAAAAAAAAAAAAAACATGCAGACACACGAGTATAAACCAACAACCAGCAGCACTACTTATACATTAAAAAACAGCATTTCTATTAGAGCATCTGCATTTAAGTACATATACACCTACCTCGGTAAATGTATGTATGTGTCTATGCATAGGTAGTTTCAACAAATAATTATGTAATATTTTTTTATATAAAATTTTCGGCAGTTTTTTCGGTAACGTAATGTTTCATATTTTTTTTTTTAGGTTAAATAAAGTTAAAAATAAAAAAATGTTTTTTTTTTTTTTGTTAAAAAAAGGTAACAAACAGCATTACCATTAAGCATTTTATGATCAATTAAAACATTTGGCCTGTGCTTTTCTGTCAGCAGACGCTTAAAGTAATAGTTTTTTAATTATTAATAATAAACAAGTTATTAAATAATAAATTTAATAATTAGTTATTAAATAATAAATTTAATAATTTTTATAGAAAAAATATATTGGGTGTTTTTTACAGTTACAGTAGTCTAAATCAGAATAAAACAAAGAAATATATTTTAAATATTTATTTTATGGCATTAGTGTTTAAATATGATTTCGGCCATGAGGCAGCCACGGGAGCCGTATTTCGCCAATAACTCTTCGAATATTGATTTCCAGATGTTCAATTGTCTCTAATGACATTACATAACTCCAAAGAACTAATCCAATGGGGTTAAATAACACGATCTTGGTGGCTAATTAATTGGACCATTACATAAAGTTATTTGAGTAAATAAATTTTAGCTCGCGCCATATGCCACACAGGCTTTGTCCTGTTGCAATCACATATCAGCAATATTATTAGCTAATTGAGGTTCAAAAATATTTCTCATCATGTCCCTATACCTTTCACCATTGACAGTAACATTCTGACCATTGTCGTTTTTGAAGACATACAGTAGTTTGCTATAGATGTAAATGTGCTTTGACAGAAGCTTGTAGATTATCCTCACTCTAAATGGGACAATTCTACTTGTTTATGTACCCATTCAATAACCAATAATGTTCTTCATCAGGAAGCGAAATTTTGAATTGAAAGTCAATGTAAATATCAACCAACATAACCATTGCTTTAGTAAAAAATTTCAATAATTTGCAAGCGTTACTCTGGTGTATATCTATCCATAATGAAATGTCAAACCAAGCTAAGCTAAAAGTAACTATATAGCAATATTCATAACCAGTCGATAGCAATGTTATGAGATAATACCGCTGTAGAAGTTTTCTTTTTTATTTCAGATGGTCTGACCTGGGATTGAATCCAGGTGGGTGTCTTACCTATCATACCACAGCGGCACATCCGAAGTCTTTGCTTAACTACTATCTCAGAGCCTATATATAACGTTTGAATAAAAAATCACATGATTGCAAGCAACTGCGTAAAATCTATCCTTCTCTAATCCCAGAACCACACCTATTAACAACAATCTGACCCCAAAGCTCCACTAAGATCCACAAAATCCCCCGTTACAATAATATCGTCGCAAAATCCCTAATATCATTATAAAGTGGACACGCCATTAGTACATGTAGCGAGTCCTCGAGCCCCAACGCACTAAGGCCGCTCCTCTTATGCAAAAATGCACCGAGTGTGCCATATTACGTCAGTAAAATTACCACGCCCCGAACATTATAGTCAAAGTTATTCTGTTCGTATTAATTAGAATATAATTTATAACTGAGTTTATGAAAATTTATTTTATGTAATGAACAAATCTCGTTACTCTCGACAGCTTACGAATTTGTTGACATTAATGACCAGCACTAATTCGGTTGCGTTAAACGAACTCGAGTTTGATACAGTTCTTTAAATCGTCGCTCATTTAAAAAGATATACTGGTATTAGCTTGAAAATAAGGGATCTAAAGAAGTGATAATGCTAATAGCGTGTTTTATGCACAATGCCTGAATCTGAGAAATTCGAAGTAATTGATGAGACTCTTTACTTATGAAAGCCGCGCCACATGGGCAGGGGGATTATAAGGAAACTTATTTAGTTTCCGACGATCCACTATCCGAAGTATTACCTTTTCGACCTCAATATGGTACCTGACACGAAGTGCTGTCTATGCAGGGAGGAAAAGGAGACCACGGAGCGTGTTCTCTGCGAATGTGTTGCTTTGGCCTACATTCGTAATGGAGCCAATTATTGGACCTGAGCTGGTTCGTCGGCTGTCCCTTGGGATATTATGGTCTTCATAAGAAAGGTTGAGGGTTTTCTGAGTGATTACCACAGCTTATGCCTGACTACGACGTGTTTGACACAATAGATTTTCATTGGTCTCAGAGCCGTGACAATTGGGGCCACTTCTAATAATATTAGTTTCGGAAATTTAGACTTTAAAGATTTGCTAAGATTAGAAGAGGATTATTCATTATTATCTGCTAAATCTCCCGAAACGATCAATTCCGACAACTACTGCTCAAAACTCAACCGTTTGAATGGAGCAATCAAGAAAGAGTAAACAGAAAAGGTATTGCGTTCTACTGCGACTATTTCGGGCACCTTGTACCTATTAACTGCCATGATATTCGTCCATTAACACAGGGACCAAAAGGTCGAATACGTAATTATTTGAAATTTATTTTTAATAAAAGAAATTGTATATCAAAAATGAACCTGTTGCTAAATCGATTTTTTAGTAAAATTTTATTACTGTTAATGTGACTTAAACCGGTTATAATGCGGTCATTCTGTGGATAGTATTTAGGGTCATCTTAAGTTTTATGTGTAATAAAAATACAAATAATAAGAATTAATAAAAAAAATATTGAAAAAATAAACAAATTAAAAGATTTATCTTAAAATGTAAATCAATTGCAAAATCCATAAAAATTAATAAATAAAACAACATTTTCGCAATAAACTCAAATGGATTTTAGTCAATATGTGGGTTTGCCTCATATTACAAGTTGTAGACACTGGCGTGTCTTTTTTAAATGTTAAATGTACTGAACAAAGAAAAAAATATACGCATTTTAATATTAAGATTTTTTTTATACTTATGCATAAAGATTTATTATTACAACAACAGTTATTCTTTTTTACCTCTTTTTTTAAGCTCCATATTTGCATCATGTGTACACGTATTTGTCATCATTATAAATATGCAAAAAATATACTTTTTTCTCCCTTTTTACATCTGCATAAGTCTTTTTTTAAGAAATACAGTACCAAACGAATGCTTAACAGGCTTCATTAACGTGCAGCCATAATTCGAAGGCAATCGACTTTAGCTTGCAAAAGAAGAAGAGTCAACTGAAAATTAAGACTGGTTTTGACTTTAAGAAATATGTATACATATATAGATGTATATATGAATAATATATATGCGAACGTGACAGCTAAATTCTTGCAGTGATTTAATTGCGAAATATACTCGTAAACTACATTCTAATTGTTTTAGACAGTGATCTTCGTCAAAGGCAATTTAAAAAGTTTTAAGCATTCTACTCACAATAAGATACCACAGAAGATTTATGGTTTTCGTACGAACTGATGCATTCAGATTAAAATAATTGTAAAATCATACCAAGAAACAAAAACGTATAAAAAAACTTAACTTTCTCAAGGACATACACCTTACGTAAGATTCAATTGAAAGCAAATAATATCTCTGAGAAAAATATTCTTTTCCTTTAAAGAAAACCCCTTCAAACATAACGTACAAGTACTTTTAAATATAGCCTTAAGCCCTTTTAACAAAACAATACGGTGTAAATGTTGTTTGAGGCATGACAGTTGCAGTATTTTTGTCAAAAAATTTATTAGAAGCAGAACATTGATTTTGCTATTCACCCCCATATTCTGCGTTTTGATTACGGCTCCGCATTCAGTTACATTTAGATCGAAAATTGGTATCCCAAAAAACACTAAATCGAAAGAAAAAGAAGAAGACAATAATGTTCTCAAAAGCATAGGAACCAGAGTATGATTAGTGCTCGAATTGAATTCGTTCATAAAGAACGATTCTTCTTGAGAGCCGAATTTTAAGAGAATTTAAAAAACGACTCGTGAGAAGAATCAAAAACAAAAGTATATAAAAATAAAATTCAGAATGCAAGCCGAGTCGAAAAGCATCAAAACGAGCATTTCTTTTTAGTAAATGTTGTTTGTGTAATAAGTATGTAGTCGCCGCACACAAAATATACATACATACACACATACGAATGGACTGGTATTACGCATTTAATCTTACACAAACAACATGCACTGAAATAAATTGCACGTTCGCAGTATAAAATTCGTAATTCGTTCGCAGTATAACATTCGTATTCAAAAAACGAAATACCGAAATACAATTTGATTATTTTTCTGTTTCTATATTATAATTCGAGATGTCGAATCATATTTTTTGCTCAACTCGTGAGCTCAAATTTATGGGGAACGCGCTTCAGCAGCCGTTTCTAAAATTGCAAACAATCGCCAACTCACATAGAGATAGTTGTACACTTGGCTATGTAGCTTTTGCAAATGTCAAGCTATGACGCTAAGATTTAGCGGGAATATCAACAACAGATGTACCAACTTAACAAAAAAAAAAACTCAAATCAGAACAATGAGACCGCCGAAAACCTTTGATCAGGGCATTATGTTGAGCGTGAGGACCAGAGTTGACAGACTAGCGCACTACATACTAGACTATCGGGGCATCCGAGGATAAAATAATATGATTTCTACCTTCTGAAACTTGTGTTTTGATTTGTTTTTTGCAATTCCTTAAGCAATTCTTGACCCCAGTCTTAATTAATTATATTAATATTCGTGTACCCCAAAATCTTTACTTTTAAGTCGTGCTAATTACTTACAACTCAGCTAAAGCATGATTATCTTAAGTTTCTCCTAAGAAAGGTTAGGTCAGAGGATGTGCAACTAGTCGCGTCACTCGGAGACCCTGTGGTGCATTGTGATTATCGTGTACAAAGAAGAGAAAATAGAAGACAAGTAGTAAACATAAAGAAATAAAATGAAAAAAAGAAAAATAGGTCATAAGGACAGCACAGAAGGTGCGGCCAGTTCAGCAAGAAAGGAATGTCCGAAGGCGCTTAAAGTGCGGTCAATTCCTAGTCTACACCTACTTGAGGCTAGATAGTGGTAGGATTTATGCTTGAAAGGGAGGTAAGAACTTGATTCGTTGCATACTAGTTAAGAGAATGGAGCAGTGATATAGTAGGTGTTCAATCGCCTTCTGCAAAAATCGATCTGGATGTTATTCCTTTGGATCTGTGCTGTGGCAGGGGTGATACAGGGTTGAATTCCCTGATTGTTGATTTAATAGGGTCTTAGTTTGGAGTGAGTTTGATCTAAACTGGCTTACCGATGGCTCCAAAACGAATGACTGTGTCGGTGCTGGTGTTCATGGACCCAACCGAGACTTGTCGATCTTTCAAGGAAGATTGCTGATTGTCTTCTAGACTGAGATATATGTGCGGAGATTAACCTGGACGGTGGGCTCAAGGGTAAAACCATTAAAATATTTGTGACAGAAAAGCCGCCTTAAAGAATTGTTGACATCAAATAGCTCTACGAGACATTGCAAAAGCTTTCGGTTGGAAATAGAGTCCAATAGCGGATGCATTGGCCAGAAAAGGTTCCATGACATCCTATATCGGTCTGGAAACTTGCTGCACAGCACCACTTACTACCATCCTTAACCTAATCAAGGATCGAGAAACTGCCAGATGCTTGGAACACTGGAATGCTCAAAGGGGACTTCGCCACTCTAGGGCGGCAATCAGTCCGTATTTTAGGCGTCGCTCAGAGGTTGTTAGCTATGGCAGGCCTGACCTGAAACGCCTAACGGAGTGTCTTACGGGCCACTGTAGACTATGCTCACACTGAGAGACATATCCAACATTATGGTTTCAGATTTGCTGGTGTTCAATAGGAAGGCAGCAGATCTGCCAAATAAACTATAGACCGGTAGGGCCACAATAGATCCCATGGGTCACAATGTCCTGCTATAGTGCTTGGTCGGTATGTTGATAATGATAATAAATAAAAATAACAATCTACAGTCTAAAAACTCTGTTCTCTTCTCAAAAATCGTGCTTAGAGAGAAAACTTTTACAACAATCTAGTATTAAACGATTGGGATTAATGAGGATACTAAAGGTGTTATTAAAGTACCAACATTGTTAAATATGATTGTTTTTACTCTTAAATGTAGTATCGACATAAATTGGCAGATATTTCTAAATATTTTTTGTTTACAAATTTATACAATAACCCAATATAGTCTTAAATACATTAAAAATATTTCAAAAATAATTTATTTCTTAATTTTATATTTCCATTTTCAGCATCAAATAAGTAGAAAACAACTGTTAAGCCAATTTGTATGTTAAAAAGCAAACTCATGTCATCCCACTATTAATAACTGTCTCCTGCCCATAAATGAAAGACAAATAGATTTCAAAGCAAAAGTCAACGTTAATAATCGAACACCAACTCCCGAAAAAGAAAAACTACAAGAGAGATTAACGAGCAGCTTTGACCAATAAAAACTGTGGACTTTTATGGAGAAATGTTAATTTACTATTGCTGAAGGCGCAAAATATGTATAAAAATAATTTATTAAATTATTAATGATAAGCTTAAGCTAACGCCAAAAAGTAAATAAATAATAATTCAGATAATCTTGCTATCAAGTTCTGTCCTTAATAGTAATACCATCAGCAATAAGTGTCATATCAGCCATTCAATTAAATTTATAATGTTGTCATATTTGCATATAATATTTCAAAATATCTTTGACATTTTCAAAATTTATATTAAACTTGGTCTTGTCACAATTATAGTGTTCCTGGTGGCCGAATGGTATATCATACACTTTGGTATCGATCTAAATGATACTGAAACGTCTCTTGTACCGAAATCCAACATAAGCAATAACAATAGTACGCTAATTAAAGTTTATCGATTACTCGTCGATTTTTTTCTACATTAAAATAAAATATGAATTAAATGTTATAAAAAGTAAAACTGGTTTTTAAAATTAAACGTTATATTTAACAGAAATATTATTTATAACTGGTTTGTATTATTTCATTATTAATTTTTCAATATTATTTATTTTGCCTGAGATAAGTTTTTAACATTTAAATTATTTATTCCCGTTATGCTATTTAAGAACAAAACCAGAAATTTTGTTTAATGAAACACAGAATGAATCCCAGAGCAGTTAACTCAGACAGTTTTATATTTAAAGCTATCCGACTATAACAGTGACCTACAGGCCAAAATTATGACTATAAAGATAGCAGATCCTTTGGAACAAAGCCAGAAAGATTTAGCCAGACAAAGAATATGACAGATGACAGGCCATTTGATGTGGCCTGATGTAAAAGTACTTGTATACAACACCAAGCAGTCCACATGCAAATTCCAGCAAGGACGCGAGACAAAGAACAAGGCATTAGAGGCTTTTTGAGGCGACACACACTGCGTCGATCCCATAGACCAAATAAACAAAAATAGAAGGAGTCGTCGTAGATAAACAAAATATCGTGTAGACATTTATTGGGGCCAAATATAAATATAAACGAAATTTTGACAAAATAACACAACGGACATGCTCACCGGCCACATATACTTAAAACAAAAAACCTATATTAAGGAATTTTTTCATTAAAATTGTTAAATAAAAAATGGTTTTCTATAGCACAGAGTTGTGTTAATTACTGATATAAATAAATAAGATCTAAATAACAAGTTTTTAACACATGCAACGGCTACTTCATTTTGTGCGCAATCACTTTCGCCATAACATCCCGTCCTTGCTGGGATTTACACGTGCGTGCTTAGTGTTATGTACAAGCACTGTAACAAGTCGCCTCAAAAAGCCTGTTATGCTCCCTATAAGGCTTCTTACATGGACTATTTAGGTGATTCAACCAAGAGAAAGTCATTGCTTTGTGGAAGCCATATGTTACCAAGAGCGCTAATGCAAAAACAGGCCTTTGGACATTTAAGAAATATGACCAAATTTAAATACGATACTAAATTACGTCATAACTCAAATACTACTATGTTTTAGTTAAGTATGCAGAGCATTCTTTCTGATACGCAGAAAATTTAGCCCTTGAGATCAAAACGTATGTCTACAAGCAATTGAAACGTATTAAAGTAAATGAGGAGCATAAGAATTTCTGTAGAAGCCTGAAGTGTTTAAAAGTTTAAGAAGAGTCAACAGAGCATCTTCTCTGGAACCGTCGAGCATTTAAAATATTAAAGCTAATCTTGCTTAGTGAAAAAAAATTTCACGACAAAGAGCTAAACCTGTATAAAATATAAATTTGGGGATTGATGAAAAGAGCCAAAAAAATAGGATTTTAGCACAATTATAAGAATAGGGTGTTTTTTAAGCCCGATAGAGCTTGAAATTGTAAAAATATAACAAAAAATTAATTTTTAATCCAAAACCTCCCTTTTTTATTTATAAGAACATTGATAATTATTTCAAACGTATGGCTACCGCGGCTGTTCTTACCGAAGCACTGATAGTCGTACGTCAGGCATAACATAAACTATGTTGGCCTCTAAGGTGTCAGTTGTTGCTGATTTATCGGCGTAAACCTGTGACTTCACTTGGCCTTACAGGAAATAATCGAGAGGTATCAAATCACACAATCTTGAACACCATATTTTTATTTTAATAAGTTGGTTGCGATGGTTGCGGTCTCCGTATGTCACATCAATATTATCCATATTTTCCAATAAATAGTCATTGATAATGGTGCAGCAGCGATCTACAATGATGATAAGGCAGGCTCTCGCTTCAGTTTTGAATAAATTAAGCCCAATGAGACCACCAGTATGTAAACTGCACCAAATATTGCATTTTTGTGAATACAATGGTGTCTATAGGCTGTGGTGTTGATTGGTTTCACTCCATATGCCATAAGTTAATAAACAAATATTTACCGTCTATAAGTAAATCTGGATGATTTAATAGTGTTGTTCACTGGACAAAGACCTAAATGTCAGAATGGCGGCGGCAGCTGGATTATATATAAGTCTTAACAAAAGCTTTGTGGGCCAAAACAGAACTAGCAGTATACTACTCTGCGTACTTAACCACACTTTCTTGGGATGTGAGTCATAAACACTTACAAGACGCAAACCCGTATTAAAGCTGTTAAAATGAAGCTTAAGAAGAGTAGCCGGAAAAACCAGAAGAGACAAAGTAAAGAATTAAGGAATGAGACGGCACCTAAATAAAAAACATTTACAAGCGAAAACAAATCTTTAAAAAATTAGATGGTATAGACACGTTACCAGCATAACAGATTACCGAGTGCCAAAAAGATTTTTAAAGGCCAAATAGCAAGATCAAAAGGAGAAGGGCGAAGAGAAACAACGTTGCACTATTGACAATATTTTCAAGGAACACGGCTTAGGCAAACGAAACAAACAAACAAGATAGACATAAATGGCTCGACATTAGTAAAAACCTCTGAAATGGAAGGTAGAAGACGTCCGGACTAAGTACGTAAATGCTTAAACGTCAATCAATTCATGATTATTTGCCAGGGTGAGCTGATCATAAAGTGAGCGCAATATTACGGTTCGTTTGACAGTAGTTAACATTTCCGTAAATCGAAATCTGCTCCTTTGGACCCAAGTGAGTTATTAATTATACGGATGATTGCTAAAAAAAATCTAACCTATCCTTACCACCCACTGGGTAACCCAATAAAACCCGATTAGATTTAATTGGATTTTATATATAAAAAAACTCGGGTGGGTTTTTTATTTAAAGCTTTTCATAGTTTATTTACAACAAAAGTAAGTATAATTTACGTATTAGACAGTTGTAATAAATTAACAAATTTATCAAAATAAAAATTTATGAAACCACTGCTTACATCTTCTACAACTTCTCGTCTTTTGAGGCGACCCAACTCTAAAGCCGTTTTTATATTTTTTTTAAAGAAGTGATTCTGTGACAAGCCAAAAGATATTGTAAACTGGTAGGGAAATCGGACAGTTATTATTCGATCGGTTTTAACCGGCTTTTTTGGTTTTGTCGAATAAGGTTTTTTTAAAATCTTAATTTTTCGAATACCGAATAAACCGGTTAATTTAAATAAGTATAATATTTATACGTTTGTATATTTTTTATTGAAAATATGCTCACCATTTAACTATTTGCAAAAATTTAATTATTTTTATATATATGAGAACCTTGAACGTCTCACAAAGAACGTGAAAACCAAGGTAGATCGAAAAAGCTATGCACTCTTAAGCAAAAATAACCTTTTCTCATCTTCTGTAAACAAATATTGATTTTTATATGGAGAATGATCAACTAGACTCATTGGAAGCTCACAAACCCACAAACGCCGGTTCCGATCGGCAGGTATATTAGTCAAATACGTGGTGCATTAATTTACATACAGTGCTGCTCGAAATCTAAGCAAATTTTCTTGTCTTGCAAATTTTTTTGTCATCTTAGGCACCTAAATTATAACTATAATAACTAACCTTTAATTCCATTCTCTACCAAGTAATACAACAAAAACGAAATTAGCTCCTTAGCTATTCGAAACTTAAGCATTTTTCAGAACTTTGTATAATAAACTTTGTTCTTTATGACCTTTGCACTCTGTTTTGGCAGAGTTTTTATGAGATTTGTTAGAATTATTGTTAGTATTGATTTCTCTGTGCTGCAAGAATTAGGAATAATTTTATTTAAATAAAAGAACCGTTGAACCGGTTATTTGAATTCTTATTAACCGAAAATCGGTTTTTTTAAGTGCTACTTTTCGAATTATTCGAAAACCGGTTTTTGAAAAAATTCGAATAATTGATCTCTCTAATAATTAGATACTGTGCGAACGTAACAATTGTCGAAACAGACAATAGTCAGAAGAAGCAATATTTTTTGGCAACTTTTGCAACGTGATGCTACACACGGAAAGAAATTGTAAAAACGATCTAAATAAGGTTGATTCAACTTTTTTTTAACAATGATTTTGCCTTTTTAAACAAAATTGTTGAAAACAAAAACAAAGACACTTATATACATATACATAAGTATGTATACAAAAAATTTACGGCATACTTCGAATTTTGTTTAGAAATTTTTAACGACTTAAAATTGCCAATTTTTAATTTTGATTTTAAATTGGGTTTTTTCTGTCTGTGTGCAGTAGTTATCAAGCAAAAAAATGACTTTATCACGTCTGTCTTTAAATACCGATCGTTTTTTTTTCATAATGAAAGGTTGAAACAAAGTAATTGCTGCTCCTCTCACCGAGTTTAGGCAACTCATAGTACACAATTCTCCCTTGATCCCTCCAAATGTTCTAACCAATAAAAAATATTGTCTAATTGAACGAAATTAGGAAGCAGTTATAATACCCAATAGAACCCAAAAATATTCATCAGAAAACCCAATAAAACCCGATGGGTTGGGTTTTTATAAAAAAAAACCGTGTTTTTGCCAACCCTGATCCTTACTCAATAAGACTTTAATAGCTCTAAACGATACATATGCGAATTCTATCTTCAAACAAAAGAATTCGGACAGATATTAAGGAATAATAAAAGAATTAAATAATGTGTGCCGCTGTGGTATGATAGGTAAGACATCCGCCTACCAGCCAGAAGGTCCTTGATTCAATGGCCAGACCATCTGAAAAAAAGAAAACGGTTTACGACAGCGTTATCACCTCATAACATTAGCTAGTAACTGGTTATGAGTATTACTACTATTGAAAACTTCTCTAATGCCTTCCAATGAGTCTAAAAATAGAATCGGGTGCAGCTCATTGACTGGTACCTTCATGGAACGTTATGAGAATTTATATTAAGGAATAATGTAAGAACGAACGTAATAAGCTCCAATTACAATTATGGTTTTTATTTTTTGAACTCTTTCCTATTCTATACTTATGTTACTTAATTCGAGTAACACATTAAAATCGCGTAATTTCAAAGTGAAAAGAATCATTTTAAAAATAATAAATTCATCACAAATTCTCTATAAACTGTCTTATAAATCTTTAACGTTTAATCAAACGTTCAAGATCAGATCAAAACGACATTTTTGAAACCGCAAATATTTCCACAAAATGTTTATGAAGCGTTTCAATAAAAATAAAAAAATTTAAAAAAAAATGTTTTAATTTGAATTTAAAAAAGAAAAAAAACAGAATTTATAGCTGGTTATCGATCAAGTTGATCAAGAATAATACAAGTATCACGCGGAATTAAAAATAAAAATAAACAACACCCCTACACAAGCACGCAGCCACGGGTATGATTATGAATATGATTATTTAATCCAAAAAATAACAAGAAAAAAAGGTTTTTCTATATGATTTTTTTTCGTTTCTTTTTTTTTTTTTTGCTTTTATCATTTGTCGTCTATATAGAAAAACATGCATAATACATGACATGACTGGCGTATGTGAATACCAAGAAGTAAATACTATAAGTATGTAAGTATATATATACATATACAATATTAATACTATAATATATAATTTGTGATTGTTGTTATTGTTCTTTGTTTTTTTCTTGCCTGTTTAACATCATCAAGGTCTTAAGAGAGTGGTGGACGACGATTGAGGAAAAAAATTAACTTTAATAAAATTGAAATTCACAACAAAATTGCAAATACAAAAACAAAATAACGTCAGAGAAAAAACAAATCTTGATTTTTTGTTTTTTTCTCTTAATTCTTGTCTTAAAAGACAAGTTTAAAATTGTGTTACAAATACTCGATACATTTGGACAGACATACTTAAACGACGGGGTTGAGTTTATACCGAGGGAAGCAAAACGAATGAATTTGTATTGTAAACTCAAAGAAACTAAAAAAAAACTCTAAAACAAGATTAAGAGTTTATTTGTATACAAAAACAAAATCAAAATGAATATGATTATTGTATACGATTTTGTTGCAATGCGATATTAAAGTAGAAATATTCCCCTAATTTTACTGACTACACCAGAAAGGAAATATTTCTTCTTAAATACAATTTTATTGTAAAGGGTCCCCCAATTAATGTTTTTTTTCAACTTACAGAAAATGCCGATTTTGCCAAAAAAAAAAGTCGTCTTTTCAGATGAAGCTCATTTTGATCTTGGCGGGTATGTAAACAAGCAAAATTGTTGCATTTGTGGTACAGAAAACCCGCACGCATACATTGAAAAGTCGATATACCCAAGACGAGTCACTGTTTGGTGCGGAGTTTGGTCCAGAGGCATAATTGGGACATTTTTCTTCGAAAATGAGCAAGGAGTGGCCGTTACAGTCAGTGGCGATCGTTATCGGGCCATGTTGAACGAATTGTTGTTCACAAAAATTGAAGAGGCGGATATTAGCAACATTTGGTTTCAACAGGACGGCGCTACGTGCCACACAGCCGAAGTTACACTCGATGTTTTGCGTCCTGCTTTTGAAGATCGCATTATCAGCCGCAGAGCTGATGTGGTTTGGCCACCTCGGAGCTGCGATTTGACACCGTTGGACTATTATTTGTGGGGTGCCGTCAAAGATAAGTATTACGCCAATAAGCCAGAGACAATTGACGCTTTAAAGAACAATATTCGTGAAGCCATTGGTGAAATACCGCTGCACACAATCGATAATGTGCTTAAAAATTGGACCGATCGTGTAGAGTACTGCATGGCCAGCCGAGGCAGCCATTTGAATGAAATTATTTTCCATTATTAACCGGAAGGATTGTACTTTCACATAAAAAAATAAATTTGAGAAAATATTCAGTAGTTTTTTTTTATAGCATTTTCAACAAAAAAAAAAAAAAAAATTATTTGGCGGACCCTATATTTAAATATACATTGAAAACGTTAGATATTTAAAAAAAAATTCTTTTAAAAATATAAGCTAAAACGAAAGTCCATTATTTTCAATTAAAATAGTCGACTCGCTTTGACATGGTACTTATTAATTTTTTAAAATCTTCAGGGGTTATTGAGTAGTCGCAGATTTCTTGAATTTTGGATCTTAACCCGTCAAGGGTCCGTTGAGGATCATTGCGAAGCTTTCTTTTCATAAGAGCTCACAGATTTTCTATAGAATTGAGGTCTGGACTAGATGATGGTCAATTAAGAACCTCTATACCGTTTTCTTGAAACAATTTATTTTTGTTTTTTTAGCTGTATGGGATGATGCGCCATCTTTTTGAAAAATATATTCACCGCAGTCGGCTAACTTTGGTACCGATGGTATGAGATTTTCCTCTAATATTTTTACGTATTTTTCTGCGTTTACGGTTTCATCAATGAGGACATACATCCCCATGCCATGAGACTAGCTGGAAACTTGACTGTGCGTTTCAAGTTGTCTTTATTGTAAGCTTCTGTGCTTTTACGAATCATCCTCTTTCTAGCATTACCAACACAAACATCAAACTAAGATTCGTCACTAAAAATAATGCGGTTCCATTGCCTTTGTACCCAAGAACGTCTCTCTTTACACCATAACAAACGTTTTTTCTTTTGAAATGCGGTAAGCAATGGCTTTTCTTTAGCCTACACAAGTTTTTAACATTCTAAACCGATTTCGACATACCGAGTAAATTTTTAACTTACTTTATATACCCTATACCCTAAACTTTTCATTTGCTGACGGGTCCATTCATGTTTTACGAGCTCTTTTATCTCGAAGCGTTATTTTTGAGGTCCGGCCTCTTTTTGAAACTTCATTGCAGTAGTTTCCACTTATTTCATATTTTTTAATAAAGCTTTATATCGTTGATCTTGGAAGCTTAAGATGAGTCGATATTTGTCCATGTCTTTTCCGATTTTATGTTTTCAATGATTAAAATTTGAATTTCTTCACAAATAGGCTTACCGCTTACCATTTTTCAGAAATAATAAAAGTTAAAAAAAGTTCTCTTTTTACTCTCTGGCATTATTTTCCTCTTTTTGTAACGGTATATTATCAATTTTTGTTTACATTTTGATCTTCTGTGTCATCTTAAGCCTAGTTTATACACTGTACGAATTAATAGTGGTCAAATTAATTTCAGTGAACAATAATGATTCTTTTTTTAGTTTATGTATTTTATTAATATTTTCGTACAATATTTATTTATTATCTTTATAAACAAATTTAAAGAAAACTAAGCAATAACCACTCAGAAATGTACAAGCCTGTTTGTATAATTTATTTAATTTTTTTTCCGGTGTTTAATCTTAGACAGTAAAATAATATTTGGTGTACGAATTAATAGTGGTCAAATTAATTTCAGTGAACAATAATGATTCTTTTTTTAGTTTATGTATTTTATTAATATTTTCGTACAATATTTATTTATTATCTTTATAAACAAATTTAAAGAAAACTAAGCAATAACCACTCAGAAATGTACAAGCCTGTTTGTATAATTTATTTAATTTTTTTTCCGGTGTTTAATCTTAGACAGTAAAATAATATTTGGTGTACGAATTAATAGTAGTTAGGGCTCGTAGTATGAATATGTATTAAAATTAAAAGCGAATGAAATCTATGGTATAGCACAGTTCAGAGACTTCTCGAATAAGTGCACTTTATACATAATAAAAATAAATAAAATTTCTCGTAACTTTTGGCAGATTTTAAAGGTTTTGAGTTTAATTGCAGATGCAATTAGTTTAGAATTTCCAATAGACTTTTCCTGTTTGCCAAAAAAATTTGGAATTCTTATGCGCTTTGGCCAGGTCAGCCAGCAAAAGACCTCACAGTGGGGAGTCCGGTTTTCGCATCTCTGGAAGCTTGTGGTTAACATGCACCTTACTAGGCTTGACTCCTCGCGATATGGTCCTCGCCTGCTCGGATGATATTCCCATTGCGGTATCTGGTATTTGCCCACAGACACTGTGGGACAAGCTCAATTTTTCCCTGAGGTGGTGCGGTGAATTTGGACTTAGTGTGAAACTTGTAAGACCGCTATATTGCGATAAGATACCTCACTTTACGTTGCCCAGAGTGAATGGGACCGGGCTTTGCTTGAGTCCTATGGTTAAATATCTGGCCTTATTCTTGACCACAAGTTAAGCTGGAAAGCTAACTTGGCTGAGGTAGCTTGCAAGCGGTTTTTGCCACCTACTGCTACAGAAGAGCAGTTGCTGCGAAATGGAGTCCCAGTCTTAGCGTTATACACTGGATTAATTCAGCGGCTGTTGAACCGAAACTTTTGTATGGAATGGTCTTTTGGTGGACTACCCTCAATAAAGATTGCAATGTCAGACTCTTTGATAAAGTCAGGAGATCTGCTACAATCCAAATCACTATTGCGTTACGTACTACACCTACAAGAATTCTTTTTGTGATGCTTGGTCGGCTCCCTTCGTGGATACTTGTCAGGCAAAGGGTCAAACTTGTAGCGATGAGACTGAACGCCATATCACGCTGGCTTATTATCCCCTCGGGACATTCTTCTATTCTATCTGAGTAATTCTTGATACTGGGTGATGCCGACTACTCCTCATCTGGACCTGAACAGTATAGGAGATTCCGTGACTAGTAGAGAGAATTGGGCCTTTGTCTCTGTCATCCCCGGCAATTAATTGGATGTCTATTCGGATGGTTCTAGACTAGAAAACTGGGTGGACAGTGAAATATTTCCAAGAGGCTTAACCTCGGTGTTGCTCTCCGCCTTCCTGACTACTGTAATGTTGATGGCCATTTTTCATGCTGCAGAGTGGATCCGTGGTAATGGGGCTCCTACCGATGACACACTACCTTAAACAAAGAGTTTAGGCAATAACTCCCATGTGGCGGTCCCATCGTTCCAATTTGAGTTTTTTTTTTTTCTTTTGTTAAGTTGGTACATTTGTTGTTGATATCCCCGTTAAACCTTAACGTCATAGCTTGACATTTGCAAAAGCTAAACTATCGCTATGTGTGTTGGCGATTTTTTACAATTCTGACCGTGTTAAGGTCGCAAAAAGACATGATTTGCGAGGCTGCATCCGATCCCACATTTATCAAAAGAATCATTGCTAGAGACGAGACGTGGGTTTATGAGTACGACACTTAATCCAGACATCAGGCAAGTAAATGACGTTTACCAAATGAGCCGAGACTAAAAAAACCACGTTGTTTTCAGTCAAAAAGGAAGGCAGTGCTCACGGTTTTCATGAATTACAACGGTATAGTTCATCATGAAACAAAGAAAACTCGTGATTTTTGCACCATGATAACGCACCGTCGCACAGTGCCATCATTATTCGAAATTTTTTTACGAACAATGCAAGAAATACAGAAATACATCTAACAGCCGCCGAATTTACCTGATTTAACTCCCGTGATTGCTTTCTGTTCAATCGAGTTAAACAACCATTACTGGGAACGTGAACACGTGTGGCTTTCAACTCTAAGCTAGTCTAAGCTGTGGCGTTATCACAACTGTTTTGTGTACACCTCACCTTGGTTTCTGGTCACAGAGACACCCTGGATAACTGTGCTGCTGATGAGCTCGCTATGGCGGGCACTCTTCTCCCTGATGGGTATATCTCTTACCTCCATTAAATTGGAGATAAAGCAGAAGTATATTTTCGACTCTAAAAGTGCCTGGACGGAAGGTGACTTTTACTTCTTTGCCAGTATCATCTCGCCCAGGTTGGATACGAAGCGTACCAATCAACTGTTCACACTGAACCGTCGAAGCATATCCTCTGTTGTATTCATCCTCACGGGCCATTGCGTCATGGGTACACGCACAAAGGCTGCGCTTACCTACAAATGGCTTTTGTCGTGGCTGTGAATGGGCTGGTCCACTTTAGCTGTCAGTGACCATCTTTTGCTCGGCGGAGACTTCTCACACTGGGCTCGCTCTTTCTAGATGGTTTATTGGAGCTATTGATCCTTGACATCAGGTTAATAAACAGTTTCATTAGACTGTCGGACTGGTTTCCGATCTAACCTAAGAAAGTAGTTCTGGCGATGCCTCGGTTTAATCGTTATGTGGTATCACAGCGTGCCGCCATATGTACTATCATGTGCAACACCCTCTTACCTAGCTAATGGAGTGACGGGTTACTTGGCTACCCAAAAAAAAAAAAAATTCTGCAGTTAATATTAATATGAAGGCCATACAAAGCTCTATGTTTTTTATTTAAAAAATCAATAGATATATATTTAAGCGAAAGGATAAAGGCTATTAGTCTATTGCGGGGAACCCGCAAAATTACTGAGTACCCGTGCAGCCTTGTCATTCTGTTAATGGCGCTTTTGTCACTCACAGGTGTCTCAAACAGAATAACAGACTCATATTGAGCCTTTAAAACTTAGTTGGAGTGTGTTTGTCTTCTGTAATATCAACAACGTAAACAACATTTATTGAATTATTTGTTTTTTTTTCTTATTTATTTTTGTCTTCGAGCATAAAAATGTCTTTCATTTGTTAACAACAACAACAGCAATAGCGTATAGTATTGTAAAAAAAAACAATAACAAATAATAGTAAAATGCTTAAAACAAAAACATTATAACCAGTCTTACAACTTTTTAATAGATCAAAAATCATATAGAAATTAAATAGACAAAACAATAACAACAACAACAACAACAACAACAACAACAACAACAACGATAAAAGACATAAGAAGTAAATCACATATAACAAAACACGAACAGTCATAATGAAAATATTCACCAACAACAACAATGAACCCACTCTAAAGCTACACTTTTTCAATACTTAACTAGTTTTAAAACTAAGATTCAAATGCAAAATCAATGTAAAGAAAAAAAAAATTCTTTGAAAAAGTGATTGTAATTGAATGAATTTAACAAGTTCTTGTAACACTTCCCTCTTCCTTCCTCTACTACTGTGCACTGACTGTTAAACGATTTAAATAGAATTTATTTTTTTTTTTTGCACAAACGACACTAAAAATTGTGTACGAGTATAACGAACATTAAAAAAAGTATTCATTTGATTCAGAGTTTATTTAATGATACGATTGTTAAAATACCAACTCATCACCTTTTTCAAGAATTATAAAAAAATAGACATGACAGAGACGATAAGGAATATGAATTTATCTTTTCATTTTTATCTTATTTTTAACAATTTTTTCTTTTGTTGATTTTCGTTTAAAAATAGCACAACTGAGTTTTTAAATGAGATTCATTATGTTTTTTAGCTTCAGGTCATATAAATGTTACATATCGTTTATTAAAAGTCATTTATCATTATCAATTTCCAATCTTTCGAAAGGAAAGATAAAATATAAAGGAATGAACATCCAAAAGTAATGCCAACAGCATGTGTTATACGAAAAATTGGATCAACCGAAATTAAATACAGTGGGCACAAAGAAACAAGCCACAACGATTTAATAGTCATTCTAAATAGGTATTGGTTAATGCAAAAAGTACCCGCACTTTTTTCTCACTTGATGATGTTTATGCGCATATGTATATCGTTTGTGTCAAACGTACATGTTTTTTAAGCGCAACATTTTACATAACATTTTTAGTAAAGACACTTCTTTAATATATCGCTTGTGTAAAAAGTTATATTGAAAATGTATAAAATATCTTAAGAAATACGTTCTGTGATGTTTTTTATGTAAAAAAGAAAAAAACATACTGTGAGTGAACGCCGAACCAAGCTGCTATTAAGCCGGGACTTCTTCTTCCTGTCGTATTACGTACATACTTATCAAAAAGTTCCCGGATTAACCCCCCTGCGGGTCTCCCATAGTTCCGATTTAAGTTTTTTTTGTTGTTGTTAAGTTGGTATATCTATTATTGATATTCCCGCTAAATCTTAGCTTCATAGCTTAACATTTGCAAAAGCTACTCAGCCAAGAGCACATTTATCTCAATGTGTGTTGGCGATTTTTTAAAATTTTAAAAATGGATTTAAATTTGCAACAACGAACTTAATTAACTTAAATTTTGTGTAAAAAACGGATTTAATGGTGCGCGAACGTTGGAAATGTTGCAAAAATGTTTCGGCAACGATTCTCTAAAGAAAACGGCCCTTTACCAGTGGCAAGAGCGGTTCAAAAGTGGTCGTGAGTCAATCGAAGATGATGAATGCAGTGGCAGACCGTCGAAGTCGAAAACCGATGAAAACATTGCTAAAGTAAAAGAAATGTTGGTCACTAACCGCAATTAACCATAAGAGAGACAGCGGAGGACTTGAACATTGCCTATGGATCCGTCCAAGACATTTTCGTTAATTATGTTGAGGTCGCAAAAGACATGATTTTTGAGGCTGAATCCGATCCCACATTCATCAAAAGGATTATTACTTTTTTACATAAGATCAGCACCCAGGGCATGGCCGCTTCACTAGACAATCAACTACAAAGGCATGCGCTCTACGACATATATGAGTACTACTATATGTTTTTTGGGAATTAATTCCTTAATTTCGTCCGCACACTTTCCGTTATAGTACCGATAGGACAATGAAACACACGCCGCAGTGCGATGGTGCTCTAATAAATCGATGGAGTTGGCTACCCTACCCTCATTAATGAACATCTTCGCCCCCTCCTGTACGCGGTCGAGAAGCTCCAAAATAGACTTTGAAGCACCGGCCCATACATGAGAGTTGTATTCCAGCTTGGGTCGAATAGTAAAGTATTTCTTGCACTGTCTTATAAAACCAAGGTACTTGAATGCTTCTTTCGATACATGAAATTTGTGATCATTGCAACGAACGTCACAATGAATTCTCATGCCCAGAATATCAAGAGCATCTGAATCCTCAATATCCATATTACCTATTGACACAGATGACTATACATCACCACGTCTATGTGTTAAAAACAACATTGAGTCTTACGTGTATTAAGATCGACCCTGTTCGCACGACCCCACTCGGAGATTTTCACCAGGTCGCTTATGAGTGTGTCGTTCATAGTCATCCTTCTCGCCCCAATCTCCAAAAAGCTCGGTCTACGATAAAAAGAATAAGAGTGACAAATGTTGCTTTAATCCGCAAAAGAGTAGATAGAATTAGAAGTGAGAAGAAGAAAGTCGTTAAGAAATATTAGAAAAAGAGTAGGAGAAAGAATAGAGCCTTGCGGTACTGGAGGCGAGATGTGCGTTTATGAGTACGACACGCAAGTCGTAATTTAACAGTCAAAGTGTAAAGTGTAATTTATGTATTAAGTGGAAGTTAAATGAATTACTGTGTAAAGTTAAATTGTGGGAACAAAAAGCCTGTAAAAATAAAACATATTTCGTGTCATTTATTTTATTCAACGCATTTTAAAAGAACTCAAACGTTTTAAAAAGGTTAAAAAGTAACAATATGTATGTACTCGAATGTATGATTTTTTCCGTATTTTAATCTTTAAGCCAATTTCGGCAATTCCAAAGTTCTCTCTGATTGCAGCTAATAAAAATAATGGTCCTATTAGGTTTCCTCATTGCAGTGTTTACTTTACTTCTGTGACACAAAATTAAGTTGAATTTTCTTAGCAATATGGTAAAAAGCGGTAATATCGTAATAAAAAAGCATATCATTCAACATCTCCACGTAGACCACTTAAATACACTTTCCATCACATTGAAAGAAATTGCATCTTGTAAGCCTTTAAAGCTAAACAGTTACACAACATTTATCATGTGGTCGTTGTGAATAACCCCAACTAGATTTGGCATTAATATTATCACTTATTATCATCATACCGACCAAGCACTATTGTAGGACACCACGACCCATGAGATCTATTGTGCCTCTTGTGGTCTATAGTTTAGTAAGCAGATCTGCTGCCTTCCTAATGAACACCAGCAGATCTAAAACTATATGTCACCCATGTCTACCTAAGCATTTCCACCTAAACCTACCAAGAACTCCACACTCACACAATATGTGTTCAGCAGTCTCTGATGACTGTGAGCACAGTCTACAAACATCCTCATCTGTGACCGTCATCCTTTTCAAAGCTTTGGCATTTAAAATATCCGAAATATTTGGTGACGACAGTAATTAACTAAACAACACTAAAAAACTAAATGATCTTCCGAAATAACTGCAAGTCTGAAGCTTGATATTGCCGCATGATAAAACAGTTATTTTCGACATAATTAATGTACCCAAATATAAAGTCCAACTGTTCAACTGAAACATGCATTACTGTCCACGAAAAAATGCAAACACTGACTGAGACTTTCATACATTTTCGTTAGGGTGCACATAATTGGTCCAGCAGATCAAGTGATTCGATTCTATTTGTTTTATTTCATTCAGCTAGAATTGCTTAAGTAATAATCTTTCTTTTCTATTTAATCAAAAACTTGCGTTTATTTAGGAACACTTTTTATACTACACCTACAATAGCTGAAGTTATTATTCATTAGAAAGTGTGCTCAACAAATGATTAAAGTGTATGGCAACGATGATGTGCTAAAATTTCTTACAAAACGAAAGATTTAAGAAACAGACTTTTTTATTTTGGTTTTATTACACTGGGTAACCCAATTAGACCTACCCATCATATAATATCCAATAATATTTAAAAAACCTTGGGTGGGTTTTTTCATTTAAGGTTTTTGTACTTTATTTACAACAAAAATAGTATAATTTACGTGTGTGGAGTGCAAATTAAATCGGATCGTTGTTTTTACAAAATAATAATTTGTGAAAAAGCTGCTCACATATTTTTAACACCTCTGAGCCAATCTCCGAATCTCGTCTCAAAGAAACTTCATGTCTTTTGAGCCGATTCAACTTTGAAGCCTATTTTATATTTTTTGAAAAGAAGTGATTCGGTGAAATGCTAAATGATATTGTATTCGTCGCAACAGCAAATAGTCAGAGGGACCAAAGTTCGGAGAATACGGCGGGTGCGTCATTTGAGCGTTTCTAACAATAGTTTGGCAACTTTTGCGATGTGAGGCCGGTTCAAACGAAGTAATTACTTGCTCCGATTACTGAGTTTTTGCAATTCATAGTATACAATGCCGCTTGGATCCCAGTAATTGCAGTCTGCTCCATTCACCTGAATTTTTGCAGTTCATAGTATACAATGACGCTTTGATCCCACCAAGAATTCAAAACTAACCAACAAAAAATATTGTCGAATTGAATGAAATTTGGAAGCAGTTATAAACCCAAAAACCCAAATAAAGCCCGGTGGGTTCGGTTTTTGTAAATCCTATTTATTATCGCACTTTGTTTTTTTTTTTTTTTTTTTTGTTCTTTCTGGCAAACAAAACAATCAACTTATGAAAAATTTAAAAAAACTTTCGCTTTTTTTATTATTAGGACAAAAGACTTAAGAAACGAACCTTTTTTAGAGTAATTAAAGGCCAAGCAAAAGATATTTTACAAGTCCCACTGTAAAGTGCATATAACAAAAATACAAAAAAGATATTAAATAATAGCACAACAAAAACAATATATCTAACATCTATTAAATACATCGATGATTACATTTTAAGTCATTTCTTTAATTTATTTTTGTTTGTTTTTCCTTTAGTTAATCTTTAAACAAATAAATAAAAAACAAAAAATTTTTTTTAATAATTATTGATTTTTTTGTTGCAGTTGTTGTATTTGATCATTTTAATTGATTGCATTCAACGAGTAAACATACATATACGCTTTAAATAAAACAAAATCGAATCAAATACCACTAGACATTTATGCTCTTTACAACAACAATGACAACAACAACAAAAATAACAGTTACACATTTAAAAGTTAAATTTGAAGTTCTCCACTTCAAAGCAAATATTTTTATAGAGAAACAAAATCATAGCCAACATACAAGAGCTGAATAGAAGGAGAGTAATAAATGCAAAGCAAAAAAAAAAACAAATATTAATTCAGTTTTTTGTTTTTGCTTACCTTGTCGCCTTGTTAACTCTCATTACATTCGTTTAAGAGTATCATATATATTTTTAATTGTATGTGTGTGTGTGTTAAATATACTTTCACATATTTATGTCATGTGATGTAATAGATTGGTTTTTGTTGTTGGTTTTTTGTTATTGTATTGGTGCCCACAATTACAATCAAATACTTATATTTCTATATAAATATATTCATGCAACAATAATAACTCTTTTTTACAAAAAATTTAAAACCATTTTAATGGCAAATACTCACTAGTCTCTCTAGTCGAACAAAAAAGAGCATTTGATACAAACGAAATCAAACGAAAATTGCATGAACTAAAGTAAAGAAGTAAAGACAGTTAAATTGAGAAGTATAACTGTAACACACTAAAGCCCATCGTCTTGTAGCAGAGAATTGAAAGAATGTTAAGATCAATTTTTTTTTCTAGTTTTACAAAATTAAAAGCCTTAAGAAATAAAGTGAAAAATCTTAATGCAGCAAAAATTAATTTATTCTTGAGATTAAAAAAAGGCTTTATATCGAAGTTTAAGCATTCGAGCAGCTAAATACTTATATTCTTTAGTTTCTACTATAGCCTCTTAAAAATTGTTTGCTGGCAATCTGTATGTCGAGATACAAGTATTTAAAAAAATTTTAAAAATCGGTAATATACTTGGTACCATATACAGGTTACTAGCAAAATAGAGAACACATTGCGAGGTAAACAGGCAGTCTTCTGACCAAATAGAATTTACGTAGACAGGCCAACACTCTACGCATTATCATAGAACAGGCTCTACAATGGCGTATCCCCTGTAGCTACTGCTCGTCGACTTCAAGAAAGCCTTCGATACTATCAAACGGGCTGCCATATGAAAAGCACTGAGAAGAAAAACAGTCACCCACAATAAAAATCTGAATAATAAGAACAATGTACGAGGATGTAAAACTCAACCATTCTATTCTAACGCTTTCACCCCTTGGTACTGAATGAGATCATAAGCGAAGTCTGTTCACAATGAAGGGGATAACATGGAGTCTATCACTATACACAAGATCTCTCACAAGATCTCCAACATGCAGTCAAAATTATAAGACCTGGAAAGACTGGCTCGCAATGTTGGACTTGAGGTAAATATCAAGAACACCGAAGCCCAGAGAATTATCAACAATAGCACAGAACACATCATACTCAGGGACAAGCAATTGAGTACGTAGATAGCTTCTCTTACCTAGGAAGCACAATGTCAATAAACGGCGATGCAGAAAGAAAGAGCGGCATTTGGACGACTGCAATCAGTATGGAGAAGCTTATATATACACATGCAAACTCTGTCAACTCTGTTGTACGGCAGTGAAAGCTGGCTTGTGTATAACATCATCACGCGAAAGCTACAGGTACTCATTTAACCCATAAGCAGCATAGAACTATGGAGTATGACAAATGAAGAGCCCATAATAAAGCAGATAAGGTAAATGAAGTGAAGTTGGCCGGACCATACCTTAAGGAAAAATCCCAATAGTATTACAAGAATGACATTTGAGTGGAATCCTCAATGCACACTTCCCCGATGCACACTTATCCAAAAATTAAGGCAAAACAAATTTACATGGGAAGAGGCGAAGAGAACGCCAGCAAACTGTGTAAGATGGAAATGCTTGGTGGCAGCCCTATGTTCCCAAAAGAAGTAACGGAAAAAAATAATTGGTGATGCTGTGGTACATAAGTAAGATAACCGTCTGCCAATCAAGAGGTCCTTGGTTAAATCCCAGGCCTTACCATCTGATATGTAATTCTCAATAGAGGCATCACCTCATAACATTAGCCAGAGACTAGTCATGAGTATAATTACGATATGAAAACCATCTCCAACTAATGCATCTGCCGTCTGGCGCCGACGTTAAACTGTAAATGACTTTCAATGAGTCTAAAAATAGAATCTGATGCAGCCCATTGATTGAGAGAAGTTTCTCATTGTTCTACCTGGGATGTCGCGGGTATTATGTGTATACTTAGTAGGAACATATATGTTTTTACACATTTTTTAAGCTATAAAATAAAAAATAATAAAATTGGTTGCACTGAAACTGAAACAAATCAAAGATGCTTTATGGAAACCATATGCATGTTCTCAAGAGGAACAAAAAAATAAACTAATTTTCCCTTTAAATGTTTGTCTTCGGCCTTCACGCACGTCTTAGGTGATACTACCAATCATCAATAGCTCGAGCCACTGCAGTCCTAGGGGAGTAGGTTTTTTTCTCTCCGTCACTCATCCAGGGATCATATTGGTTTTCTATAAAGCATCCATTACTTTGTTTCAGTTTAGGTAATCAAGTTGATTTCCAGGCCAAGTAGATTATTAATCTATTGTAGCTCGCCTCCAAATGATTGTGTAGTGGTGAAGATCATTGCTAAGTGTTGGCGATCCTTACTTAGCATTATAAATTTTTCCTGATCATCCGTTTGATGTTTGTCATCATCGCCAGAGGTAAACTGGAAAGTCAGGGGGAGCTTCTTTAGATGAAATTGTCTTAAAGGAGGTTGAAGTCTTTTTATTAAAACACGTGATCCACAACTGTAATTTAGACAGTACATATCAGAGATGACAGAGAGACATTCTCCAAAGAACAGATTCCTGTTGTAAATTTTTCAACTGGTCTTTTCAACTGGTCCTTTCAACAGGAAATGGTTAAAAGGTTTCACAACAGCTTCTGGAACAGTTTCTTGGTAATCTTTGCCAAATGTTTTAATACCTTGCTCACTGATATACACGCTAGCTACTCCATTGTAAAAAAGAACCCACAAAATCTTGACTGCAGCTGAACAATAACTCCTTGCGTCCTCAGATTCTTTTTAAAATACTGTGTATTATACAATTTTCTCATCCGTGAACTAGATTTTTCCATACAAGCTATCAGCTTCCTGCTCCAAATGAAATTTAAATCTTGGAAAGCTACAAGTCCCAAGTCTTTTTTAATAATACGATTAATGTTTTTTTTCGTGATATGCATCTTTATGGTGATGATATTCTGTCTCCGAAGAAGATTTAGCTGACCTGCTAAGCTCGAACTGTAAGTGGGCGGATTAGCCGAAGGTAATTTTTTTATACATCCAGTCTCTTTAAACAAGTTTATGCATCTGTAGAAGAACGTGTTGGATGCGTTTAAAAAATATCGTCATTTTTTTTCTTCCATCCTTTAAAGGCTTTACAACAGCGAACCCTATCACATTATCTGACCACTCCATGGTGAAAGCTTACTTAATTTGCAATTCCTCTTACAGACTAACACTCTAGAGAGTAGTTTTCATAATCCATATTATTACGAAAATAAAAATACACCACATCAGCGCCTTTAAAACTGTATTGAGGAATTTTGGTATATTTAGTATGTCACCCTGTGTCACCCTGTCGCGTTTGAGTTAACGGAAATAATTCGAATATTGTAGAAAGAAGAAGAACATTCGGAAGTAATTTAACTTGATATAAAAGCTGGCGCCTTATGCATTAGTGATATATAATTATTGTTTGACTGTCATAAAATAAAGTAGTGTTTAGGCGTAAATAAAAGTGTTTTATAAACGAATATTAAGTTGCTGTATTAAGATAATTCGTATAAAGATAAAGTGAGAAAATAAAAAAATGTAAAACGACAACAAAGTGGTGTTTGACGCAATTTAAAAGAACTCAAACGTTTTAAAAAGGTTAAAACGTAATAATGTGATCATAAAACGGTGTTAAGCAACCATGAAGAAAGCAAAACGATTAGTGTTTTCAACTCAACACATGTATACTATTTTCGGTAATTTTTTGGTGGAATTTGCAATGAAATTTTTAACTTTTTTTTGTGATTAAAAAGAAAAATTAGAATTTATTTAGGAAATTTCATAAAAGAATATAATTTTTTGATACACCAGTTTTGTCAATTATAGTTCCTTCGCAGCAAAACGAGTTCACCTACTCTATTATTTCGTAATTCACAAGCTTATATAGCATTTGCTATATTTAAGCATAAAGTTTTGGTTTTATTGAAGTACATATATCTTCAGACCTACATAGGACACTACATTCAGTTTTAATCTGCATTGTAGCCTATAAGTTATACCATTTCTCTGCATAGGCCATTTGCATTACCTAATCAAGGACACAAATTCATAAGAAGAGCGACAGCACAATTATTTTATTTATTTAGATTCTAGATTGAGCTATTAAAGTTAAGCTTTTTAAAATTATTGTGGATAATTAACCTTAATTTTTTTAATAAAAAGTGCATTATTTTACAATCTGCTTAAATAAAAATGCAATTGCAGTTTAAAATAATTTTTTTTTGTTTTTCTGTTTTTTGTTTATATTAAAATATTCACAATTCATGCAGGCAGTCATGCAGACAGCCTGGCAAAAAATCAACCAGCCGGTTTTCAATAAATATTGACGAATTTTTTATTTATTCGTTTCTAAAAGCAATAGATCTTAAGCTCTTCATAAACGAAAAATCGTAAATCTTTTCTTACATTTCTTTTGCGATTTTCATGTGATTTTTCTATAAAAGGGGAATTATTAAGAAATTTGCTAGGAAATCTATAAGAAAAAAAGTTATGTACCTTTAATGGAGTGCATACATACATACATATGTTTTACATTAAATGATATGTACATATTTAAATGTTTATGTAAATATTTAATACATCTGTATGTAAAAAAGTTGCTTTAATAACTGTTATTTGTAACAATTTCGAATCTTGTCTCCAGGCTTTTGAAAACATTTTTCATTTTTTGCGTAAATATTCATGATTTTTTTTCTTCGTCTATTTTTTACGTTTTTTAAAAATTGAGTACAAACATAAGGCACTCACTCTATTGCCCCATTAAAAAATATGTGATTGTCTTACAAATTGGGTATGAAGTAGTTAAAGTTAATTAAAATATTTAATATTGTCGTATTGATTACTCTCTTAAATATACACAATTTATTTCATTTGTATTTTAATTAATATATAATTATAAAAAACAATGCTCACCTAAGTCTATGTAAATCTTTTCCGTATTAATTTTTGATATTTATTTATTTAACGAATAACTGAATGAGTAATACATTTTATGATATCGTCTTTATTACAATTGTCCATTGAAATACAATATACTCGTATGTAAATGTAAATAAAAATAAAAGAAAATATTATATCACGAAATAAATTGTGTCACAAATTTGTGTCATTTAAATAATAACAATAATATGTAAATAAACATAAAATAATTTTTGCAATATTCAAATTTATTCACAAATAAAATATTTAAATTGTGCATTGTGCTAATTGGCTAATAATGTTTGCTAATAAATTTAAACAAATTGTACAATAACGTCAGCAAAGTACTGGGAATATCTCCCTTCTATAAGAATACATTTGTGTAAATCTTTTGTGAATTACTAGACGTTTAACGAATCATGAAAGTTTTAAGATTTTTGTTATAGAAAATTAAAAAATTGTCGTCAGATTGATTAATAGCTAATTGATATTCAAAGTTGTAAGCTGTAACATAAGAAATCTGTCAAATGCAGCAAAAGGTAGGAAATTTTCTACAGAAATTAAAGTTTGTTTACTTTCTTAAACTTTTTTTTTTATTTATTTATTTTTTTTTTCTCCGTCAATCCTCTAGGGAGAATATTGGCTTTCCAATCTATTGCTTTGTTTCAGTTTCGTTAATTAATTTGATATTTCAAGCTAAGTAGATGATTAATCCGCTGTAGCTTCCTCCATATGATTTTTTTTTTTTGTGTAGCGGTGAAGTTCCTTGCTAATTGGTGGTGGATCTTTACTTTAGCATTGTAATTTTTCCCCAGTAGGTGTGGCGTGTTTTTTCTCCTGATCATTCGACTGATGTTTGTCATCATCGCCAGAGGTATGCGAGAAGGGTCAGGGGGGGCTTTTTTTTCTTTATTTTTTTTAGATGGAGTTGTCTGGAGGAAGAAAGTTGAAGTTGAAGCTTTTTTTATTACTTAACATTCGAAACCACAATTAAATTTTTTCTTCGTCATGTCCTCCGCTGGGGCTCGAACCTGGGTTGTTTGTATTGTTATGCGTGAGCTCTAACCAATACACCACTCTACCCCCAACTTGCTTAATTACGGGTCTTTATAATGAGTGCCCGGTGCAGTTCAGTTACAAATTGTCGGTAGATGGTTCTGAAATATATCTCGGGTAATATTAATTGCACCAGGCAACACTATAATTTGTTTTAAAAGTGATATTTTAAGTTTCACTTTGTTAGTAGATACTATTGGGTATAAAAGTTAATAATGTCGATTTGGACAACATATGTGACTGGTCAATAATAACAAATATGGTATTTTGCAGGGTAGACATCCGTCATTATAATTCAGTATTCGATAGATACCAAAGTGTTAACACACATTTTTTTCAATCGCTATAATAATGTCAAATTTCGTGCCTAAAAAGATGTTTTGCGGGGAGTCTGAAAACGGCTGCTGAAAGTTATCGATTGTTGGTAGAAGCTTACGGTCAACATACACCAACTCAAAAACGTGTGAACCATGGTTTGCGCGATTCAAAAGTGGTGATTTTGACACAGAAGACAAGGAGAGGCCTGGTCAGCCGAAAAATTTTGAAGATAAGGAATTTGAAGCATTACTCGACGAAGATTGTTCTCAAAGGCGAGAAGAACTTGCATTCTCATTGGGAGTCACTAATCATTTGGAATAGGCATTCATCACCAAACAGTTATCAACCAATTGAAAAAAGCTGGATATACAAAAAAGCTCTATGTTTGGCTGTCGCATGAATTAACAATTAAAAATTTATGAACCAAATTATCATTTGCGGTTCGCTGTTAAAACAGAACGAAATCGAACCATTTCTAAATCGAATGATTACTAGCTATGAAAAGTGGGCACGTACGACAATAATATGCGAAAAACAAAAAAGACGAAGCAATGTGAAACTTCGCAGACGAGACGATGGCCAAGCCAGGATTGACACCAAGAACAGTTATTCTGCATGTGGGTGGTGTAGGTGGGTGAGTTAAGAAAATCAATTTGATAATTTCAAGAGAAGGTTTTCGTTGGATTATTTTCCACAACTTTAGGCGTGAATTATATCAACAAGAATATGTCGATGAACTCAGTGGTTTTTATGGCGATAAAGCATATTTCAAGAGAAGGTTTTCGTTGGATTATTTTCCACAACTTTTAACGTGGATTATATCAACAAGAATGTGTGAACTCAGTGGTTTTTATGACAATAAATCAACATCAAGAACTACAGTATATCGCTGGTGTACTGAATTCAATCCTGATCGTCGTTCGGTCGTCAACGAATTCCGTGAAGGTCGTCCAAAATCGGTTGTGCCACGAAACATCGATGCAGTGCGTGAACTTATAATGCAAGATCTTCATGTGACATATTGTGAGATAGAGGCATCCTTGCACTTTAGTTCCACTTCAATACATACAGTTTGCATGAACACTTCGAGTTGGAACAGAATTTGTGCTTGTGGATTTTTTCCATAAAAAAGACATAAAAAATCGTCGGCAAAAGCAGTCGTGAGGTAGAATCTATTTTATTTTGGCAACGTTTCTTTAACTCTTTCAATCGTGCTCTCACAATCCAACCACCGATGTCGAATTATTTTCCATAATGACAATGCGAGCTCTCACACATCTCGTCAAACAGGTGAATTTCTGAGCAGTCAAGACATCGCATACGTGTCTAATCCTGCGTAGAGTCCTGATTTGGTACCCAATGATTTCTTCTTTTTCTCGAAAATCAAGGGTAAACCGCGTGGTCAACGATTTACGAGCGCCGAAGAAGCAGTTGAAGCATTCAAAAATCATGTTTTGAAGGTGTCTCAAGAGGAATGGAAAAACTACTTTGATAAAAGGTTTAAACGAATGGAAAAGTGTATTGATCATTATTTTCATTTAAAAATAGTTGTTATTATTTACTATTCCCGAAATATAAATAGTACCCCTCGTATTTTATTTTGAAGTACATTAAGTTCAAGTATTAAATTAACAACCCAATAACTCTTGAGCAAATAAAGGTCGACGTAATACATGATATTAATCAAATAGCACCAGTAGTTAGTTAAAAATGTGATTAAACATTTCTTACATATTATTTTAAAAACTTAATTTAAACAAAATTTCCCTCTAAAAAATAAAAATTTCATTTTATTTGCTAATTATTTAGTAAAAATGTTACTAAAAAAATTATCAATTGACCTGCGATAATATAATCATGTGTAGAGCGGATAAGAGGTAAAACATTGAAAAAATTCGTCTTTTTTGTTGAAAAATTCTAAAGGCCATTGAATAGTGAATGCTTTTAAGACTTCAATTGTTCAATTGTTTAATATTTTTATGATTTGTTTTAGTTCCAAAACTTTTTCTGAATTAAATTAATTAAGGCGAACTAAAGATTATTATTATTTATAAAGCTTTTATTACACTGGTATTTAGACCACATATGTACTCGTATGTGCTTAAGAAAAATTAATTAATTACTAATATTTTGTTGTAAATTTATAAATTAATTAAGCAAGAAGACAAGGTTATTTAAAATCGTTAATTCTTAAAATAATTACAAAGAACAATGTATTGCGGGTTTTATTTTTAAAAAAGTTGCCTTCAGTTTATTGCTTTAAATTTTATTTTAAGAATTAACTATGGCATTTGACTGCCATAAATATTTTTTTTAAGAAAAATTAACGCTTTCAAGCATGGAATATCCCGTAAATTGAAGATTTTGTCTTTTAGCACAAAATTATAAAATTCGAAAAATAAATAAAATATCGACGAAATAAAAAGAGCGAATTTAAATAAAAATTAATACAAAAAAAACAAAAATCGAAATCAAAAAAACCTGTTAAACGACATACAAAAAAAAGCTATCAAACGAAATAAAATACGAAAAAATACGGATTCAACATTTGAATTAAATTCAAAAAATATTTATTTATTTCAATTGAAACATCGTGTACAAAAATGGAAAGGGTATTCAATTGGAGGTTTAGAGATGCTTCACGAAAATAAACAAATATTTAAAAAACAGTTCGAATGTTCAAAAAAACTATTATTAACCCATTTTCTAGATAAAAATGTCATGATGAAACCTCAACGTCTTTTCATTATTCACTCTCTTATTCATAATTCAAACGTAATTCGTACATAATCGCCATACAAAATTTTTAGAGGGAAAATTCTAATTGTAAGCAATTACATTTCATTGTGGATTGCTAAAAATTGAATTGTCCACTTTAAATTTATTTATTTAATTGATTAAAACTTTTTAAATTTTTAGACCACAATTTACCGCAAATAACAAATTGACAAATAAAAATAACAGATTATATTGACTGCCAAGTTATTTAAACTAAATTTGGAAACTTCAACTCTAACCATTCTCAAGATATACATAAATCATTATATAATTTGTATAGGAGGTACCATAGCCACTTATCCGATTCCGCCCACTTTTTAACCGATGGTTTGTACTATCCAAGTAGTCATTTAGACTAAATTCAGAACATTCCATTCTAATCGCTCTGTAGATATACAAAAATCAACATTTAATTTGTATGAGTGATGCCACACCTACTTATTTAATTTGATGATGATGATGATATTAACTACTAAGTTATTTAGACCAAATTCAGAACCTTCCATTATTACCGTTTCAAAGATATACAAAAATCAATATTTTCTTTGTATGGGAGGTGCTACTCCCATTTATCCAATTCCCACTTCGGCCTAATTTTTGACTGATGACATGTATTTATTACAAAGTTATTTGGGCCACACACCAAATGAAAGCTTTATACATATGTGTTTTCTTACTCAGATAAATTTTAAATGCTGTAACAAATTTCGTTTTCAAGTAAAACTTATGCAATACAAAGAGCTGCACTCTAACGACAACAACACGTGAACCAATGAACCTACAAAAACCGCATATACATAAAAACCTTGGTATTGACATCACCTTTCGTTTAAGGGCTTACAAAATTAATATTAAAATTGTGTGTGCGTGTTAGTTGAAACGGAAAGGTCTTGGCTTACTTTTAAATTAAATGCAATAACACCGAAGAGAGCAATACCTTCGCGCAAGGTACGAGAATACCATAAATCTCAAATTGTTTGATAAATACTTTAAGAGGCATTGGCCAACCTAATAAAAATTATAAGGCTGATTAAATGCTCTGCTTGTGGTCAAGTACTTATTTTAGCTTTAACGGCAAAACTAAGGCAACTTTAGGCTCAACAATAGTATACGTTTGCTTACTTAAGCTACTGTCAAAAATCAGCGAAGAGTATGTCATATACCTTTTGGTGGCTATAATGTACTTTTTGGACTTCAGTGCAGCATTTTTTTATCATGAAACGTTTTAATGTCTACTACTAATAAACATTTTACTATAAACTAATTAATTTTATTTATTTTATTAAAAAAAATTAAATCATAAATAAAAATAGGATACTTTTGGCAACCATTGCACAACTTGTTTCTTTTATTATAGTTTTGCATATAACACACAAACAACTATTTACTGACGTGCAGTGCGATCAGGTTGGTTCAAATTGTAAACAAACGAAACTGAACGAAACTGAACGAAACTTGACGAAAGGTATGTTAAGTGCATTATAAATAGTTGTACATATTTGCTTGTGTGTTTTTGCATAGTTGTACGCATATTATGGTTGGCTCTTTTAGGTTAAGAAGTTTATTTCGACGTATTGGGCATATAAAAATTATGACAACACTGACTAGATTCTGTCAAAGACACACTTTTTTAAAAGGTTACATTTTAGCCAGTTCTTTAGTTAATCGCTTATGTTTAAAGATAAACGTTGTAAAAACATACATATACAGGATATAAGCCTCTGCTCCCAGTTACTTTTGTTTAATTATTTGCAAGGTAATTTACTTATAACGAATTAAAATAAAAGACATAAATCATATAAAAATTTCTAAACTGTTAAGTGTGCGGTGAGAATGTAGTGAGTAAACTCAGATCCGAAAACGATTTACGTAACTAATTCCATACAGAAGAGCTCGATGTGAAGTTAGTTAGTTAGTTACGACGGGTAGCCAGACACCGGTCCAGTTTACTTGAAATCTTCTATACATTTCAAAACTCTGCAGTTTGTAAATGTGTTATGTTTTCAGTGTCTATGATTCTACTCTGATAACAACAAGAACTATTTAAACGAAGCAAAGAAAGAGCAATCAGAATTGGTCAACAGAAAAGCCATTGTTTTTCACCAGACAATGCCAGACCAACCACATCTCTAATGACTGCAAAGTTTTACTGAAATTGCAATGTAGCCTGAACCTTATTGTATCCGGCTATCGTTTGTTTTTCTGTTTTCAAATTACTCTTGATAGTAAAAAAATGTCCCAACCAAAAGCCGCTGCAAATCAAAATCCTAAGTTTTTCACCAATTAAGCGCTAAAGCTCTGTTGCGATGGGATTATAATGCTACCTTACACAAAAATTGTTTCCATGAACTAAGCATCTAGGTGCCATTCTGGATAGGAGGCTTAGTTGGAACTCGCACGTGGGTGACGTTCACAATAAGGCAATAAGAGCCATCTGGGCAATTCGCTCCTTCTTCGGTAAGACATGAAGTCTTTCGACGAGAAAGACACAATGAGTATATGTATATCGTTATTATTCGGCCCATCATCTGGCAACAGCTTGGTGGAAAAAAGCTGAGGAAGCTACCACCATGAAAAAATTAAGTAGGGTACAAAGACTCGCCTGCCTTGTTATGAGGGAGGTGGCATGTTCGGCGACAAAATTTTTCGCCTAATGCTCCCGATATGCGTCGGGAAGTCTGTCCATTATAAGCAGGGTGGTCGGATATGCCTTTGGATCTGTGCTTTGACTGGACATCCAAGGTTAAGTTATCGAGCCAGGATTCTTGGTCTGATGGGGGCTTAGTTTGGAGTGATTTCGATTTAAACTGGCATACCGATGGCTCCAAAATGAATGACTGTCTCGATGCCGGACCTAACCGAGATTTGTCGATCCCACTGTGGAGATCACTGAGCATCTTCCAGGCTAAGATCATAGCCATTGTTATATGTGCGGAGATCAACCTGAACCGTGGGCTCCAGGGTAATACCAACAACATATTCCCTGACAGCCAAGTTGTCTTAAGGGCATTTGGCTCAAATCGTATAATATCTAGACTGGTCAATTGGCCAGAAACGGATGCATTGGCCAGAAACGGTTAAATGACACCATATATCGGTCCGGAACCTTGCAGTGTAGCACCACTTACTATCATACTCAATCTAATGAAATATTGCGAAATTGTCAGATGCATGAAACTATTTAACGCTCAAACGGTGGCGATCAATCTGTAATTTGTGCATCGCTCTGAGGTTCTCCTGTATGACAGGCCGGACTTGAAACTCCGTGAGTAGACTAAGAGCGCATCTGAAGACGATGGCGGTCACAGAAGTGGATGTTTGTAGACTGTGCTCACAGGCATTAAAGACAGCGGAACACAATTGTGTGAATGTTGGGTTCTTGATAGATTTAGGCGGAAATGTTTAGGTAGACATAGGGTCTTACTGGGTGACATAGCCCATTAGGGTTTCAGGTCAGCTGGTGTTTGTTAGAAAGGCAGCAGAATAGATCCAATGGGTCTCAGTGTCATGCAATAGTACCTGGTCAATATGATCATGATGGTGATGAACTAATAAGTATTGGCGTGTAGAACATCAACCGAAGTGCCTCATTACGACTGTTTTAAATCAAGAAATTTGTGTAAAACTAAGAAATCTTGTAAGGTTCTTTTCTTACATACTTATAACTCTTAAGAAAACACCCTAACCATCTAGTATTTAAAACAAGAAGGAGACAGACCACAGAAAATAATAAAAATAAATCAAATAAAAAAAGCGATTGCAGAATATTGAGGAATGGAAAAACTAAAATAACAAAATTCAAAATAAAGGCACACACTAAAATAATAAAAGAAAAACGTGTAAAGAATATTAAATAAAATAAAACAAAAATATTAAAAAAAGCAAAACAAACTCAAAATAAAAAAGTATAAAACAACTTAAGAGCACTAAGGCACCAAGTAAGAGAAACAACAATTTGTTGTAAAAATAAAGGTTGCGCATGCGCTGAAAACATTTGAAAAATTATTAAACTTTTATTGAACAGCAACAGTGCATAATAATTATTTTTATTTTATATGTGTATTTAATAAAAAAAAAAAAACTTTTTTTAGCTTTACTTTGTGATGGTGGTTTTTAACATGAATGAAGACAGAGAGCAAAACTTGTTACAGCTGAAACTACAGCTGAAATACCTGCCCCTATACCCCTTTACTATCTTGCTTAAAGAGTGTAGTGGCAGCAAAACAAATTGGTTAAAAAAAGCCAACAAGAAGTTGGCCAACAAACCGACTAATTTAGTCTGCAAATGAGCAGTCAAGTGAACGGTTTTAAAAACGTCAACGCATTGTTTGCAATTTAAAAAATAGTTGTTGGAAAAACCAACATTTTTTTATAAAAAAAAAAATCAAAAAGAAAAACAAAATAATTAAAAGAGTAAAAAAAGAAAAGAAAACAAAGAAAAATTGTGCAATAAAAGTTAGTTGATAAAAATATATTAAAAAAATATTTAAGAAAATTAAAATTTTAAAAATTATACAAAAAAAAAAACATAAAATTGTTTAATAAAAAAATTTATGGAAAAGAAAATATTAACAAAAAAAATTAAATTTAACAGTGTTTTTAAATGAAACTCTCATTTTCTTTTTATTTTTTCTCTTTTCACACAACAAAAGAAAATTGCAAATAAGATTAAGAAAATAAAATATTTTTTATCAATTTTTTTTTAGTTCAAAATCTTTGTTTTTTATACATTTAAAACATATGAGTCGTTTCCTGCTCTTTAATATTGGATTATTCTGGAATAAATAGTTGATTCCTAAAAACAAAAACTTATTTAAATTTTTTAAAAATTACTTTAAGGTGAGTTTGAATAGCAACAAAAAGAAACCTGCAATATAAGTAACATTTCACAAATAAAAAACGTAGATTTGCCATCGTCAATCTCTGCAAGATTGCAAAATATCTCAAGCGTGGCTTAACAACCAAAAAAAAAATAAATAAATAAATAAAATATATAAAAAACAGTTGGTATACGTATATTTATATTATACAGAGAAAAAATATAAAATAAAATAATAATAAAAAAGTAAGAGTGTTTCTAACTTGAACCGCATTTTAAATACCCTTCACTAACTATTGAAAATAAAAAATTTCCATTTGAATTATATAACATGAGATTTATTCCCAGAATAATGACAAAATGAGTTTGAATTTTTATTTCTTTTAAAGGGTCCGCCAAATACATTTTTTTTTTTTTTTTTGAAAATGCTACAAAAAAACCAATGAATATTTTCTCAAATTACTTTTTTTATTTGAAAGTACAATCCTTCCGGTTAATAATGGAAAATAATTTCATTCAAATGACTGCCACGGCTGGCCATGCAGTAGCTTACACGCTCTATTCACCAATGCAGCTCTATTTCACCAATGGCTTCACGAATATTGTTCTTTAAAGCGTCAATTGTCTCTGGCTTGTTGGCGTAACTCTTATCTTTGACGGCACTCCACAAATAATAGTCCAACGGTGTGAAATCGCAGCTCCGAGGTGGCCAAACGACATCAGCTCTGCGGCTGATAATGCGATCTTAAAAAACAGGGCGCAAAACATCGAGTGTAGCTTCGGCTGCGTAGCACGTAACGCCGTCCTGTTGAAACCAAATGTTGCTAATATCCTCCTCTTCAATTTTTGTGAACAAAAATTGGTTCAACATGGACCGATAACGATCGCCATTGACTGTAACGGCCACTCCTTGCTCATATTCGAAGAATAATGGCCCAATTATGCCTCTGGACCAAAATCCGCACCAAACAGTGACTCATCTTGGGTGTATCGGCTTTTCAATGTATGCGTGCGGGTTTTCTGTGCCCCAAATGCGACAATTTTGCTTGTTTACATACCCGTCGAGATCAAAATGAGTTTCATCTGAACACATCGCACACATTCTGCAATATTACCATGATTTTCAAAGTATTGTCGCAATATTTCCTAGCGTTGTTCAAGCGTATACACAACCATATTCTTTCAGCGGAAGGATAAAACTAATTATCTGTCAAATCAGACATGAGCTAAGTGTTACCATTCACGAAATAATCACTAGTTGAAAAAAAACGTTAGATGGCGGACCCTATATAAAATGTATTACTTAATGATGTCATTTTTTTCGTACCTAATCTGTTTTACAAATGTTTTACAGACAAAACTAAAAACCCTATTTGCTATGTAAGTCTACACAACATGACCTTTTGTAAAAATAAATAAATAAGATATAATTGGGAAATAATAAAGAGATAAAAACAATCATGTGAAATGACAACCCCTCATAACAGAGTTCAACTCGGTAATTGGGACAAACAAAATATTTTGTCGAAACTGTGTTTGAGTCTTAGATTTTAAAAATCAGTGTCAAAAATCACACATCAATTGTTATAACATATATGTAATTAATACTTCTTAAATGTTGGAATTGGAAATTTACTGCTGACTAATCACATACAATTTAATCAAAACTAAAATATATTCTCGCGTTATTTAAAAATAATTAAAAAAAATTTTTTGTCCAAAAATCCTTGAAAAAATTTGCACAAAATATGGCGAGCAATACAGACGCAAATTTTCCCTTTCAAACAATTGAAAAATATATTTGATTTTTTATTTTAAACTAGCTAAGCCCCGGCATGCTTCGCTACCCCTATTTTAATTACTATTTTAATTATTATTTGTTTACTCTTTGCCTAAATTTCATGTCCGTCAGTGTGCTTCGCTATTCCTTTATAAAAAAAGTAATACCCACTTATCTAATCTCTATCGCTTTCTGGCTGATGTGGATAGCTAACGAAAGTTGAGTTCTCACTATTCTCCACACATGCAAAATTCCATTTTTAGTATGAATGGGATGTGCTAAAAATAAAAATCAATATTTAGTTTGTTTGGTAGATATGGCATCCCACTTATCGAATTCCACCCACTTTTAAACTGATGATTTATATTGATTGCCAAGTCATTTAGACCAGATTCAAAAACTTCGGACTGGAAGCCGACCGTTCTCAAAATATATATTTTATACATTTTTTCTCCGTCACTCCTCTAGGGAGTGCTTTGTTTCAGTTTCATTAATCAAGTTGATTTTTCAAAGCTAACTGGATGATTAATCCACTGTAGCTCTCCTTCATATGATTGTGAAGTGGTAAATATCTTTGCTAAATGGTGGTGGTGATCTGTACTTAGCATTGCAAGTTTTTCCCTATAGGTGCCGTTTTCTTCTGATCATTCGTCTCATGTTTGTCATCATCACCTGTCTGGAGGAAGGTTAAAGCCTTTTTTATTATACACTCGAAACCATAATTATATTAGTTCGTCATGTCCTCTGCTCTGACTCGAACCTTAGCAGCTTGTGTTGTTACGCATGAGCTCTAACCACAACACCACGCCACCTCCTTCTCACAATATACGATATTTACTTTGTATGGTAGCTTATCCGATTCCGCCCACCCTTTGAGTAATGATTTGTATAGACTACGAACCTATTTGTTTAAGTAGTTCTCGATCGACGGATTTGAACGTGATTCGACGATACACGTGAGTCCAAAATAACCTTCTTTTTTATATAATTAATTATTATCTTAGCTAAATTTTTTACCACTTTTCTCCATTTTGTACCCTTTCGGCCCAAATTCACAAATTTGAGATAGTCTATATTTACTTCCAGAAAGACTGTAGGATTTGCGTTTTAGCTGTATACTTTCTTTAAACAAACACACATTCATTTTTATATAGTATTTTATCGCAATCAGTGTAATATTGTGCGAAAATGAATATTTGCCTTATATGGGGGGTACCTCTCCCCCTGGCTGAAATAGTTCGTTGGATATACGATTATTAATATATGGTTTTTAAGTAGCCTATGTCTCCTTCCAGGCATAGAGGATGATACAGTGAAAATTTGAAGAAAATCGTTTCAGCCGTTTAGCCGTCTATAGACACACATATATGCATACAAACAAACACACATCGATTTTTATATATAAAGATATATCGAGAGTTTTTTTTAAAGTTGCACAAGTTTAAGTCATAATAAAACCAAGAAATCTATTTTTATACCAATTTGTTGAATAGTAAATTTTATGACAATAATGTTTAAATATGATTCTGGTCATAATGCCGCTATCGCTGGCGCAAAGAAGGCACAATCTGGAACACAAATTTTCACAAACTTTTCACAGCATATGCGGCCGTACTTCGACAATAACTGTTTGAATGCTGATTTGCATGTGTTCAATTGTCTCTGGTTTATCGCCGTAACCACAAAAAAAAAATTATCCACTTTGGTTAATTAACATGATTTTGGTGACCAACTAATTGGATCATTAGGTGAAATTAATCTTTCATCAAAAGTTTCTTTGAAAAAGTTGCGCACTGTGTGGAATGTGGCTTTGCCCTTCTGGAACCACATGTCAGCAACATTAATGTGTTGTGGTACGAAAAAAATTCTAATCATGTCCCTATACCGCTCTCCAAGCATTCTGACTATCATAGTTTTTGAAGACATATGGACCAATGACTTCGCCATGTAATGGTGTTTCGACAGAAGCTCGTGCATCATCCTAACTCCAAATGCGTCAATTCTACTTAATTTACGTACCCATTCAACCAAGAATACAACCGAAACGTATTTAACTAAAGTGCACGATAAGTTTAAAGAACAGAACTATTATTCTGATAAAAAATTTCAACAATTTGCAAGCGTTGCTCTGGTGTAAGTCTATCCATAATGAAATATCAAGCGAAACTAAACAAAAAGCAACTATATAGTAAGTTGTTAAATCGGTTGTCAAATAAAGCAGTGTTGCCAACTCAAAGTTATAAACTTCTAAAAAAACTCGGTAGAAGATTATAATACAATTGCAAATTATATTGTAACTGTTACTTGTGCTTGTGTAGTGTAATAGTCCAGGTTCTGGGGTGGGAATCAAACCTACGAGCCCCTTGCTAATAGACTAGCACGCTACCCAGTAATCAGATCGAAAACGAGCAAACCGTCTCTGTAAACTTCATAAATATTTCCAGCAGCCTACGACGCATTCTTAGCATTCTAAAATAAAAATAATAAATAAAAACTTTTAAACGTAAGTAACTTTTTATAGTATAATGCGATTGTAATAATGGCGTCCAACAAAGTGAGGATAAAATCTCACCTTTCAAACAAGTTATAGCGAACTATGCTGAATCTTGCTGATATTTACTTTAGCTAATCAGTTCCAATTCACCATTTCTGAGTTTTTTGTGGTTTCGACAACTACAGCGGCTATAATTTTTATACCAATATCTGTCCAATTGGAGGCTTAAGTGTACTCGGGCCAAATTGCCTTCTTGGTAGAATCATAATGATAATGATCATAATAATTTTACATATTATTTACTTATTTTCATAAAATTAAATTAAATTAAAAATATAATAAATTCCAGCATTTTTTAAGACATTATAAAACAGGTTTTGAAATATTTAGAAAATAAAACATAATGCAATTTCGAATTGCATAAAACCAGTGCATGAAATTTTTAACGTTTCAGTGAATATGACAAAATTACATTAATTGCTTAAGCTCACTTTATTTGTAAGTTTTTTCTTTAATAAATATTTTTTAATAAATTTTATTTCAAAATTGATTTCAAAATAATCGTGTTTTTGTTAAGTCTTAAGTCTTTTGCTTAAAAGTCAAACTGTTTTTTAGACAGAGACAGAGTATATTTGTATGAAGAAATATTCAAGATTTTATACAAATTCATCTCAGAATATCAAATAGAAAATGTCATAATAATTGTATTCTATTCAGGCATTAAATTTGTCATCTGCCAGTTATTGAGATTATTTTGTTGATTTTTTATCTCATTTATTGCAGTTAGAGTGTCGTCGTCTTCTAGTATAATGAGCACACCCACAAAAAATTAAATAAATTATTGATATTATGATTGAATAATACATTAACTATAAATTATATGTAAATTCCGTATTGAATTAATACGGATAAGGTGTATGGTTAGATCTGGAAATACTTGACAACCTTAGACAATTAAAAATCACAAGTTATAAATGTTTAGTCAGTCAAGATAGACTATATAGTATCAATTCACTCAATAAGCGCATGACACATGGCGTTCTTAGAATTTTTTCCATATGATTTTTATTTAGTACTAACCTTCAAACGATACGTATATAAATTTGGCAGCAATCTGATTATTGATTCGTGAGTTATAGCATTTTGTGTGAAGCAACTTCTGTTATTGAAATTTTCATTTCAAGTTTTGATGAAAAAATACAGTGGAAACCAAACAATGGCTTAATTAACTTTATCTGAGCTCTGCTTTATCCAGACAAATGGTAGAGAAATGGATTGCTGAATTTAAACGTGATTATTCCAGCACAAATGATGCAGAGCGCAGTAAACGCCAAAATGAGTCTGTTATTCCAGAAAACACAAAAAAAAACCACAAATTGTTTATAAACGATCGCAAATTGAAGGTGCGCGAGCTAGCTGACATTGTAAAGATATCAGATGGTAGTGTTTTTACCATTTTATATGAATATTTCGGTATGCGAAAACTCTGTTCAAAGTGGTTGACGCGTGAGATAACAAATTGTGTCACAAATCCATGAAAACGATGGCAAAATGTAATGAATTGGGCTTCGAATTGCTAATCCACCCACCGTATTCTCCAGATTTAGCCACCAGCGACTTATTCCTGTTTTCAGATCCCAGTAATGAAATAATCGCTGAAACTGAGGCCTATTTTGACGAGAAAGAGAGATCGTGCTATAAAAATGGTATCGAGAAGTTGGAAAATCGCTATACTCGTTGTAGCGCCCTCGAAGGCAACTATGTTGAATAATAAAATCGAGTTTTGTCAAAATTTATTGAGTGACCTGTTACACTACACTCGTTTTTTAATATCAATCTTAGAAGCAATCTTGTACTCCTAAGCTGGCCGCTAAGCAGATGGCGATTATGTGTGCGATAAGTTTGAGAATGGCGAGGGCATGGCTTGACAAGAATCATGGGCATTTGGCAGCTTGTGGTATTTGGATACGTTCACTGATGGAGTGGATTACTATACACCCAAACCCTTCCTGGAGAGAATTTTCTCTGTGTGTATCTCACCAAAGTCGGTAATTGGACCCGGTTCTGTTAAGGTGTACGCAGACGGGTATTTGATGTTGATATCCGGATCTGTAAGGACAGTCAGGCTGCGATCAGGGCGGTTTTCGGTGTCTACTCGACATCGCGACCGGTATATGAATGCCGGTCGCCTCTAAAAGAGATCGCGATACTTTCAGACCCGGGAGAACTGTGTGACGGACGAACTGGCGATAGAAGGCTCTATCTTTGGCAACGAGGAAATTGACCATCTATGAAGTTCGTTTGCCACTTTCCTCTTGCAGACTTCTGGTTCTGCGATACATATTGACCAGAGCATAAAATGAACCCACGTGCTCTCTGTATCAAGACAAATCTGGCCACTATACGATCTGGCTTGTCCGGAGTCTATCATGGGGATGCCGCGACATAGGCTGCGAGTCCTGCTGGCTGCCATCAACGAGCACTGGGTGGCTGGTGCACATGCTAGGAAACTGGGTCTACCGTTCAATGATTACTACAGGAGTTGTCAAGTTGTGGAAGAGGAGGGGCTATCGAACATATCTTTCGTGTTCGAAAGTGTGTTCGAAACTTTCGGATATTAGGATTGTTTTCATAAGCAGTCCGCTTCTACATGCCATATCGGACCTGTTATATAAGTATCAGTGTGCTTTCTTCTTTTGTGCTTGCATCTAGTTGGTTCGTTTCGGGCCGGGGTAAGGACATATAGGTCTGTTTGGATGCTACCTTCTATGGGCAGCACAGTGGGCTCAATATTGCACCCAAATGAACTAGGCCAGTGTTTAGCTACCCGTTGTAACTAACTAACTGACCACAATCGTAATATAGAGATACAAAAATTAATTCATAAGCAATGGTCTTACTTTTTAACAATTTTTCTAATAAAGTACTATATGTAGCGGAAATAAAAGTGTTGCCAAGTGTTATTATGTTGAATTTGCCCATTAACTCTTTTTAATTTTTTTTAAACATTAGCCTAAATTTTGCGTTTGTATACCTTTATGGGATCTGTGATTTATGGAATTTATGATGTAATGTTTCCCTTACAAAAACTAATTTCACACGCACCTAATTATGCATGTCTTAGACATTCGTTAGTTTTTTAAGTTTACGGTCTTATAAAAATAATTAATAGTGATAACATAATACAACACAAATTATTTCGGAGTTTAATGGTTGTACTTAAAAAAGTCAAAAGTTTAACAAGTCAAGTCTATAAATTTAGTTTTTTTTTCTTAAAGGCAGTTTACAAGCTTTCTTAAAACTGTTGATTGGCCGTTTGTTAGACGCTTGGGTACACTAAAAATTAAATTATTTAGGCCTAAATAATCTTAATGAGTAAAAAGAATTGTGTGAAGTAATGTTTTGCATATAAGTATGTAATCTCTTATATTATATTGCACATATGTGTTCTTTTATGACTAAAGACCTTTTAACCGCGTTAAGAGCTTTTAAAACAATTTTACTAAACTCTGTTTAGACGATTGCCCTATCTAACAACACTGTCAGAAAAGTGTGCAGAGAAAATGCTTTACAATCGTGTAAACTTACAGTGTTTTTTTCAACTTTGTCAGATTATTGTCTGATGCACGAATTTTTAATATCTGGCATCGACATCATTGCCAGAAAAAACATATGTACAACAAGATTGCCAGATTTTGTGACAAATGTCTGACAACCGTGTAAACTGACAATTTACCTCGTGGTGGCAATTTTCATTTGTCTGGTCGTTATCAAATATCTGATAATAGAGGTAAGCTGGAAGACCAATGGGCTTTTTTAGATGGAATTTTCTGGATGCAGGTTGAAGTCTCTGTTATTAAACATTCGATGCCGCAATTGAATATTTTTTCGTGTTATGGTTGCATAATATTATCCATTGAATGCTGTATGAAAGGCGCAGAGAAAAACAATAACTGATTAAAATTGCTCATCAATTGTGAAAGTCTGATATTTTAAGCAGTGAAACAGTTAAGACTAAATCCTCACCAGACAGTTATTTCTTGCAAGTATTTTCGCTGATCTAACGCAATTTGTTATTATTTCTTAGAATTGAACCGCGGCTAAGAGTTAAAAGAGTCTCTCATGTAGGGCATTCCTGATTTTATTAAAACAAAATATATATGTATGTAACTATTTTATATATTTTATTCATCTTCTTTATTATAAATGGTCTCCAATTATAAATTGAGCATATAAATGTGTGTTTAAAAATATTTTAAAAAATAATTTACGAGAAAAAAACAACAAACAAATAAAAAAAGCCTCCACTTTGGCGTGTTAAAATTATGTTTTATTTATTATTATTTTTATTTTTTTATTTTATTTTTTCTCTAGTTTTGTAAGAAAATTATAACACTTTTATGCCAATTTTACTTTCATTTAAAAACCGTTTTTTTGTTTTCTTTGATGTTGCTGCTGCTTTCATTTTCCACCAACATCATCATCGTTAAACATGAAGTTGTTTTTACGCAAAAATAGAAAAATAAATAAAGAAAACAATAAAGAGAAAAATATTTTCCATTACTGTGTCTCTCATTCAACAACGAAAATAATTTCTAAGCAAAAAAAATATTAAAGAAATTTTTTTTTTGTTTTTATTTGAATTTGTTTATAGTTTTTGAATTGAATTTGTTTTAGTTATTTTTTCGGCTTTTGTTATAGTTATTTTATTATTCATTCATTTTCAATGCATTGCATTATTATATTTTTGAACTGTATTTAATAAGAAATGAAATCCGTTATTTAATACTTGTTAAAATGTAATTTATTGTTTATTTATTCAGTATTAAATGATCAATTTTTGTTACTTATTTATTTATAATATACATATTCGTACATACCTTTTCTCTGGATAATGGGTGAAACTATTTCAAATGGATTAATCAATTATTGAACCAATTATATAAAATTTTTTAAATGTTTTTGTAAATGAAATACAATTACAAAACAAAACACTCGCCAAAATAAAATAAGTGACATATATTAAAAAGTGCCATCAAAGTTACGGGAAATATGTATACAATTAATTACCACACTCGTTATAGTAAATAACACGGTGCGACAAAAAATACCTGGGAAGTAATACTACTATTTTAATAGGCCCTGTCGAGTACAACTAAAATCAGTTTATGAAATTTTCCAAACACCTCCAAAACCTTGAGTTATGGTAAAATATCGGTTTTTTGTATCTTATAAATAAATACTTTCGTACTTGCATTGGTAAGCTAATAACTAAAGTTTAACCAATTTTAAGTTTCTATAACGATATATCAGGTCAGTGAAAAAGTCCGTAGGATGACACATAGAAAGTGTTACTAGAATTTTGCCCATATGATTTTTATTTAGTACCAACCTTCAAACGATACGTGTATAAATTTAGCAGCAATCTGACTATTGATTCGTGAGTTATAGCATTTTGTGTGAAGCAACTGCTGTTATTGGAAAAAAAATAGAAAAAAGTGAATTTCAAGCTGTAATGAAAAAAAAGTGAAAAGCAAACAATGGCTTCATAAGCATTATCCGAACTCTGCTCTATCCAGACAAATGATAGAGAAGTGGTTTGCGGAATTTAAACGTGGTCGTACCACCACAAATAATACAGAACGCAGTGCCAAATGAGGCTGTTATTCCAGAAAACATCCCAAATATCCACAAACTGGTTATGAACGATAGGAAATTGAAGTTGCACGAGCTAGCTGACATTACAAAGACATCCAATAGTAGTGTTTTTACCATTTTATACGAACATTTGGGTATGCGAAAGCTCTGTTCAAAGTGATTGCCGTGTGAGCTTACGAGAATGCTCGCTGGAAAGAAATTTAAGTCCATCGATGAAGTAATCGCTAAAACTGAGGCCTATTTTGACGAGAAAGAGATATCGTGTAATAAAAGTGGTATCGAAAAGTTGGAAAATCGCTATACTCGCTGTATTGCCCTCGAAGGCAATTATGTGAATAATAAAATCGAGTTTTGTCAAAATATTGTTTTTTTCTTACTTATCCTATGGACTTATTGAGTGAACTGTTATACTTTAAGTAAACTTGAGGAATCACATTTTTTATCCAATTTTTTCTAAGTTTTTTTAAGTTTACCATATAAGCGTTTTTTCGTACTAATTTATGTATATTGGAGCCGGCAGATCTTAAACCATAATGGTGGATATGTCACCCATCAAGAGCCCAACATTCACACAATATGTGTTCCGCTGTCTCTGATGCCTGCGATGTCTGCAAACATCCGCAACTGAGACCGCCATCCCTTTCAGATGCTCTCGCAGTCCACAATGGATAGTAAGAAATTTCGTTAAGAGTTTCAAATCCGGCCTACCATACTTGAGAACCTAGAATCGACGCCCTAATTGCAAGCTAATCGCCGCCCTAGTGTGGCGAAGTCCCCTTTCAGCTTTCCAGTGTTCCAGCCATCTAGCAATTTCCGAAACCTTGATTAGATTGAGAATGGTAGTGAGTGGTGCTGCACAGCAAGGTTCCGAACCGATATGGAGTGTCATGATACCCTTTCTGGCCAATGCATCCGCTTTTTCATTACCATCTATTCCAGATACCCAAAACAACTGGACCTTTTTTCCAAAGAAACAGTGTAACTTTAGCTTGTAATTGGTTATTGACAAAAAAAAAACAAATATGTACTACAAGTATGGTTAAGTTAATTTAGTGAATTTATTTTGCGACATTATTACGTTCAGGACTATGAACTTGACGAATGAACTTCGATTATTACTTTAAAAGAGACAAAATAGCTATTAGCGAATATACATGTTAAATACATCTCATTAAAATATGTGCGTGTAGGTTTTATGAAAACCAAGATGGATTCGGTAGATTTGTGTGCCGCTGTGGTCCAAAAGGTCCAGACAATTTGACAATTTTCAACAGCGGTATCACCTCATAACATTGCTAGCGGCTGATTAAGATTATTTAAACAGTACGTTTATTGCAGGTTCCTTTCAAAGAGTCAAAAAATAAATTCGGATGTAGCTCATTGATTGAGAGAAGTCCACCTTGTTCCACTTGGGCTGTCATGGGAATTATGTATATATATACGTACGTAAAATAGATTTGAAAGTAGAAGTATTGCCATGCAAAGTAATTATTCACCCCTATTTTGTGTTTCGATTACGTTTCGATCGAAAATTTTTATTCAAATTCCAATAATGTTCCCAAAAGCAGAGAAACATATGAAATAGAAACAGAAAAATAAGCAAATTTTATTAAACCCCTGAAAAGTAGTGCATACACCACTTGTTATCGTTTTCATGCAAGTGGACAAGCGTAAATTTATATTTTTATTAAATTTTTTACATTTTGTATATTATTTAATAATAACAGATTTTACATTTAAATTTTGAACTAAAAAAACCTAAAATCGAAAGTCTCCATCACAAAATTAACAACTTAGAAAAACATAGCTACGATCGTAATGCAGAATATATATGTACAATCGAAAAAAACTGAGCAGAAGTGAAACGCAGCATACCAAATTTGACAAACGGAAAAATTTCAATGCGAATCGAAACGTAGAATAAGGGTGATTATATGAAATACTTCAAACGTAAAGTAAGCATAGTATTGAATACATATTTTTTAATATTTTACTTCATAAACTTTGTTAATTGAATATCCATTCATAGAAAAAAATTTGCTAAGCTTATCGATCAAATAAAATGAAATTCATTTATTGAAAATATTAAAAATAACCAACCCAAGCCAAGAGTATTTGACATAAAGTTAGACTCATGTTAGAGATTTTATCATACTTACAAATCTTGATCTTAACAAAAGATTACACTCATAAAATATGCTTAGTTAAAAATGTATCTCAATGTTCGTCACGATCTAAGGAACATGGAAAATAAAGTGTTTTATTTAAATATTTATATACTGCGAATTAAAATACAACAAATTATGCTTTAGACCAGTAAAAAAAACAAAATATTTAAAATAAAAACTATAACAAAAACTATAAGAAACAAAAATTTAAAACAAATAATAAAATTTGCAAGAGTTTTTTGAAAATGAAAATTAATGAATAAAACATTTGCGAGAGCCAAAACCGGAATTGCAATAAAATGTGAATAAATGGTAAACAACAAAAAAGTATGGTGAATTTCTATCAAATGAGGAAATCGCACAACAACTACAACAATAAATTAAACAAAAAAAACAATATTGTAAAATATCGTATATAAAAGTAAATGAAAACTTAAAACAAAATATTAAAATAAAAAAACTGGAGTTTCACTTGTTGTTTAATGCAAAAAACAGTAAAGAAAACTATACAAAAACATTAAAAACAAATAATAAATAAATAATAATGGTAATAATACTTTATTGGACACACTAAATAAAGTTATTAAAGGAAATTAAACAAAAAAAAAAAAACAAAAAACAACAACACCGAACGTTTAACAGTTAAAATTGTTGCCAAGTGAAAAATGCAAGACATTAACATTTTAAATGTCACAAGTACAGACTTCTTCTACTTCTACTTCTTTTAAAACTGACACACACAAAATCGAAAAAGAGCAAAATTTAAAATTGAAATAAAAAATATAATAAATTTAGTATCGACCTAATATTCAAAACTGGTATAGTTATTAATAATAAATTTATTTAAATGAATTAAATTAAAATATCAACAGATTACTGTACTCATTTTCTTCTTCTTCTTCCTGCTCAACTTCGGCTTTCAGCATACGGATCTACCAAAAGTAGATCTTCTTTATTTTGTATTCAATCATCAATTATTAAATTTATGCATCTCATTAAATATTAATAATAAACTAAATAAATAGTGTAGTAAAAATATTGATTAACATTCACCTTTACAAACTGAAGTTTTCGAACATTTTATTTAACTAAAATGTTATATCATTCCATTAATAAATGGCCTTGAATACGATTTAACCAAATGTGTTTTGCCATCAACTATAAAATGACGACAATAAATATTCAATAAAAATAAAAAAAAAATATAAAAAAACAAATTTTAACGCATATTAGTGGGGCATTTCACAGTCTGAACATAAGCAATCAAATATTATATGATATCGTAATGATTTAAGAGATTATTTTTATAAAATATAAGTTTATTATTAAAATTAAAATAAAAAACAAATTCAAAAAATTCAAGTTATTATACAATCATTCCGTTAAATACAAAAAAACCTTATTAATTTTTTCGAAATATAAAATATGTCGTTCATTGCAATCCTTTTTGGATATCAGCGCATAAGCGAATAAGCGTATGCTGTTTAATCCAAAATAACGTAGAATTTCAATTAAAATTCTTAACTTACACTTTCCAATAGTTTTAAAGCTACTTTGCCTTCTTTAAAAGAAAATCCGCTTAACAGAAAAACTTGTTTAAGTGAACAGATTTTGGCTACAAAAGAAAAGAAAATACGGCGTCGGCTCATTTCATTTCTACTCCATGCGTATCTTAACAAGCAAATTTATTACATTCGAAAATTCTGAAAATTTGGAATCAAAATTGCCGTTTTATTTTATTTTTAATAGTGGGTTCTCATCCAGATTGCATGTTCTGACACACACACACACACACACAAACGCAATATCAGTTCTGGGATTTTATATTTTAGCATACATCGCGAAAGAAATACGGTTGAAAAAATAAATCGTAAGGTAGATGCTTACAGCTTTCTTGTTTTCAAACAGATAAGAACATGAAATCACGACACAGACAGCGCTATTTGCACCAATGCAATCTCAAAATATTTTGATGTTGATGAAATCTCGAATGCGAAAACGAGATCATAAACACGAATGCACCCGATTAAATCTACAATGAAATTCGACAGATTGCATAAATTGATTTCATTGTGTGTACCTACTGTAATGCTCCATTTGCTGTGTTTCCGCACATCCTTTCCTCGAGTTGCAATCATGCCTTTAAGCCAAATGTGGCCAAAGTGACAATTGGTGGCTCCATATGTCTATACACCCGAACGAAAACAAATGTATTCAATAGAGAATGATAAATAAACAACAATTTCTTCTAGTTGTGTGATAGCTTTTGATGAAAGCACGTGTACATATGTCGCTTTGCGTATTAACATTTTTTATTTGTTGTTTATTTTACTACTACTACAAATGCAGTTCTCTCTTTGGCCACCACTGCTTTAAACTTGTCAGACAATGGTGCTTGACGTGTTGTCCGGGCGTCAATTCTCTGAAGGCGAAATTGATGCTCTGCACCAGGCGTTACGAGATACCTGCGTTTAAATCTCTTTATTCACAAGCGAAATCGATGCTCTGCTCCAGGCAGTACAAGATACCTGCGTTTAAATCTCTTTATTCAGAAGGGTGAATATCTAGGGGTTATTCTTGACCCCAAGCTGTCCTAAAGGAAGAAAATAACGGATAGAGTAAAGAAGGCAGGTCTTGGTGGCTTAGGCCTGGCATCACCTATTGGCTCTATTGGGCTGTAGTGGAACCTACTCTACTTTACGGTGCTCATGTTTGGTGGACTGTGTGTCAGTGCCATAGTAAACTGATAGACAGGGTGCGCAAGCAGCCAGTTGCCCTGATCACCGGTGCACACTGCTCTACTCCAACCAAAGCCTTGTTTGCTATACTTTACCCGCTTTCCACCGCACGCTGCTTGGGAACCATAGACACAATCGGGTGACTTCCATGGTCCCTCATAATTTTTTCGACAGGGCGTTTGACTTCGACATCCCGACTAGAGACTTTTAAGCCCAAATTGTCGCAATCGTGGTCGAGCAACTTCGATCGAAATTCTGGCATTTTGCAATTTTAATTAACATTATTCGATACGAAAGCTTATACGATCACGAGTAAGAAGATTTGGCCACAGGTCTAACAGACCAGAGGTTTCTGAAATGCTCTTGAGGTATATACCGATGGCTCCAGAATGCTATACAAAGCGGGCTGTGGTTTATATGTATCGTTTCTGACATTAGCCTGTCTTATAGGTAGCCTGAACACTGCAGTGCATTTCATGTGGATATCATGGCCATACTGAAGGCTGTAGAAGGCTTGTAGGGTGGCTGGATATTCCCTGAAAATCTTCTAATTTATCAGGACAGCCAGGCTTTAATCAAGTCCCTTATGAGTTTCTCCTCAACATCTATCCAAGACCATGAATGCCGGAGGTTTCTAATGGAAATCTTAAATCAATCGAGGGTAACTCTCATATAAGTTCCGCGACATAGGAATATCGCCAGATATTGCGTTTCTGGTGAACTGGCTAAGGCGGGACGGAGCTGAAAATTTACGAACAGAAACCGAGCACAGATGTTCCGATTGCCTCGGTTAGACTGGATGTCCTCCTGTAATGTATAAGAAGGCTCAACTTAGTTGGCGGCATGAGGACACTTCCATGGTCATCCACCGCACTATTGCAGTTCCCACGGGCCATCGCCTTATTAAAAGGCATGCCGATATACTCTGTTTCCCTCGAATGATTTTTGTAGGAGCTGTAATTCTGAGTCAAAGGAGGAGACTGCCTTTTGCCTTATGTGTCAATAAGCCCTTGCCCTTGAATTCTTACTCCTTGTCATCTTTGACTGCACACTCCAGAATAAAGGTTACCGCAATTACGAGATTTATTTTGGAGTCAAAATTGTCTCCTATGGAGACTGGGTTAGCTCATATGCTTGTGGTAGCAATATCAATTAACCCACCCTCTGGCCTAAGTGGGAGTCCATTCTTCTAAGAGGCTCCGCCCCTTAACCTAACCTAACCCGCTATTCTTCTATCATATAATATTTTATAAGTGCTCGTTTTGTCCTATTATGTGAATGTGTCGCTTAAGCGGAAAACAATAGCCATAGCTTTTAATTTTTTAGCGGTAGTATTTTTAATTGCAAAGTTTTGGAAAAAAAACAAGTGGGAAGAGTCACAGAGAGGCTAATTTCTCTTCCAAAATTTGGTTGGTAATTATGACCCTTTTAGAGCAAATCAAAACTATTATTGGTGTCATTCAGCGGTTTCTGAGTATACTGCTATGCGGTATTCCTTCTAAAAAAATATTGATAATTTCGGAAAAAACTTTCTAAGGTTAAGAATAATCTCAAAGACATAAAAAATTGCATTTCACAAGGCAAACAAAATAGCGAAACCAGAGATAAATTTACAAATCCTTAAAACTACTTCCAACGTTTTATATCGAAATTTGCCGTTTTATTGTAGCATTTTGTTAGTCAGAGTAGAATAGTATTTTATTAGTCGTATGACACTGTATTTTAAACGTTCGTTCGAAACTGAGACTTGCCCTAATATAGTGCGAATTTTAGCGTACGAAGGAGCGTACATCCATTATTTAAAATATTTTAAGTGATTATTTGCTTTTTTATTCGTTACTCACTTGATTTGTGACAGTGTCAATATAAACACACAAAAATCCACACGTACCTTTAAGAAATACTCGTTTTTAAGCCCAGTATTTCAGAGTGCCTGCTTCTTTAACATTTTCGTTAAATGTTTAGCCATAAGCATGGCAGAAAAACAAGAAAAACAATTTTTTTTCCCAACATTTTGCAATTTTCAAAAACGAGATAAACGCATCATCTTCTTCAGACATTTTGACACTGGTTTTTTCGTTCATCCAATTCACGAGTTTTTATACCCTACACTTTTATTAGGTAGAGAAGAAATATGAATTTGTGTTGATGTGTTGCGAAACGTTTAAGTTTAATAAGTCTATCTTGGAAATATAGTATATTTTTGACCGATAGTTATTTTGAAAATATTTTAATGAAAATTTGTTAAAATAAAAAAGTATCTTCCAAACAAACGATGGAATGATGATTTAGCCTATTGGGTGCTAAACAAAATATACAATAATTTAATAATATATTAATGATAAGCAGGGAAGTCAGAAATATGCAATTGCAGGTTTTTTTTCATGCATCCAATCAAGTCGAATGTAAGATATTTCCCCGTTTTGTAAATTTTTATGAAATTGGCATAGATTTTTTAAGTGCCTATTTTTGCATATTTTGCTCATAAGAGCATTTTTTGCATATTTCAGTTTTAAGAGCATTTTTTCAACATTTTTTCGTTTTTAAAAAGCATTTTTAACCTTTTTAGAGCATATTTTGATTTTTTGTCCTGTAAAATATTTTTACAGCGAAAACAAAATTTTTGCTTTAAATTTCGATCAATTAATGTTTTTTACATTATCTATTATTTGAAATTTATTGCATCAAACCAAATTTTCAAACACAAAACAATCAACAAATATTCTCATCCACGCAAAAATAATAAATTGTACAACATTTTTACACTTTTAGTCAAAAAAAATCAGATATTAAATAAAAACTGAATTTTGCTATTGTTAATAAAAAAAGACATTTTTGCTTTTTTAGAACATATTCTTAAAATTTAGGTCATATTTTCAGATTTTAGTGCATATTTTAACCGCATAAAACATAAACTTTTTTAAGAGCATACTATATATTTGGATTCCCTGATGACTACTCTTAAAACCTTTATAATCCAATGGTAATAGTTAGCTAAGTTGAAAACAGTTTACCAAAACTTTTACACTCATATTCATAAAATTGCAAAAAAAAAGTTCGAAATGAATTTTATTTCAAATTTTTTGAATAAATTTTTCTTAAAATAGATTTCAAATACATTTTATTTTTTTATGAATATAAGCCTTAAAAAGAAAAATATAAAAATCGGTTTTAGACAATTAAAATTTAAAAAAATTAAAAAAAAAATTCTAAAATAAATTATATATTTTTTTAATAGCCTTCAACTTTTCAAAATCTATCGTCATTTACGCGGTTTCGAAGATTATTGCGTTATAAGATTTCAGCACGCCATACGGCATCTATATGATCAGTTATTAGTAATTTGAATTGAAGTTCAATTACAATTGGATTTGTAATTATAATTTGCTTACTAATTATAAGTACAGTGATAACTTAAAACGAATACTTACTACTGAAATAACTTATTATAGTTGATACATTACATGTAATTATTGACAAACTATTTTAATTCATAGCATTTTTAATTCAACTACTAATTATCAATTAAAAATTGTGTAATTAATTACACACAAGCCTGACTGACAACAGGTAATATTTTTGCATTAAAATTTCTACGAAAAAAGTTTTTGTCAACAATGGCGCGTAATAGAAAAATTTTTAAGGAATGTGTCGTTTAAAGAGCGATGTTTAGTCGCCTCATCAAATCAATATTTTGGTGACAAAATTTTAAAGAAAGATTCTTAGTTGTTTTTACATAGCTCTTACTGCTACACACATGACTTACTACTAAATATACTTTTAAATTTGGGGCTGGCGTGGTGTAGTGATTAGACTGCACGCACAACAACACAAACGACCCAGGTTCAGCCCCAGCAGAGGACATGACGAAGAAAAATTTAAATGTGGTTTCGAATTTTTAATAATAAAAAAAGGCTTTAACATTTTTCCTACAGAAAACTCCATCTAAAAAAAAAATTAAGAAAAAAGCCTCCCTGGCCCTTCTCGCATACCTCTGGCGATGATGACAAACATCAGACGAATGATCAGGAAAAACACGCCACCTACTGGGAAAAAATTACAATGCTAAAGTAAAGATCACCACCAATTAGCAAGGATCTTCACCACTACACAAAAAAATCGTATGGAGGAAGCTACAGCGGATTAATCATCTACTTATCTTGAAATATCAAATTGATTAAAGAAACTGAAACAAAGCAATAGATGCTTTGTGGAAAGCCAATATAATATGCTGCCTAGAGGAGTGACGGAGAAAAAAAAATACTTTTAAATTTAATTGGTTTCATAAAATATCGCTGGTTAAGACTGTTCCAATTCTTTTTCAATTTGGAGCTTTATAGAATCAATGTATCGAATTTGATAGGTTATTTTATATATATATATATATATATATATATATATATATATATATATATATATATATATATATATATATTTTGTTAAGGTTTGGGAGCATAGCAACAAAAGATTGAACAAAAGATTTTGGGCCAAAAGATTCTCATGATCCTACGCAAATATCTGTTAATGAATACCTGTATAAAATTGATGTGGCGAGGTACAGGTCCAGGTTTCGCAGCTATTCAAAAGTATTGACTTGACGTTCGAGTTGAATATACTAATTTTAACATTCGATTAGAATGAGGAGGATTTCTAAACCTTCGCCAATTGCCCAAATGCTTGACTCGCAGACTTTATGCAATTTTTAATATCCATTGTGGAACCACCTGACTTCGTTATAATATTTCCCAGATAGCAGAAATTGTTTAGCTTCCCAATAGTACTGTCGTCAACTGTACATCGCTGTTTATTCTCAGTACTTTCGTTTTTCTCACATTTATTCTCAATCCAGCCTTGGCTGCGGCTTGGGCAACACTGTCCGTGTAGTTGTGAGACATCAGTCAAAAGTCGTTCGCATAGTCCAAGTCTTCCAATCAACTATTTAGCCACTACACTATTTCTCGCCTCTCTATAAGGGCCTCTCGCATTACTATATCTAGACCAATATTAAAGAGCAGTGCGGACAAAACTCAGTCATGCCTCATACCCTTAAGTATTTGTATTCTTCGGCTATGTTTGTTTTTATAAAAATATGGACAACTTGCCCGTCTATATAGAACCCTTATAAGATTAACTAACTTCCAAGAGATGCTTTTACGTTAATGCGTCTCATATATGTAACTTCGAGCCAGAGTGTAACGAACGCCTTTTCAACATCTACAAACATTAAATACAAAAGAGATCGCCATTCTATCAATTGTTCTACGATTATTCTTAAGGTGTTAAGGTGTTTTGGTACGATTTCTGTGATAAAAAACCTGCTTGTTCTGCTCTCAATTCTGGTGAAAGTATTTTCGATATTCGGTTTTCGATAACCTAATTAATAGTGCCTAGCAATTTTATACTCCTCCAATTGTCTCGATCAGTTAAATCCCATTTCTTTGAAAATTTAACGATGATTCCTTCCTTAACTTCTTCCGGCAATTCTTCCAATTATTAGTGGATCGACTTTCAATACCTCCGGCGGAATGCCACTACATTCAGCTGACTTATTGTTTTTACGGACTTTATGCATTCTAGAATTTTAGCAGTATACGGGCAATCTATGGGTATAGTATGGGTATGGTCTTTATATTTAATCCGCTCAGGTCGCATTACAATTTTCTCATAGTAGTCAGCCCATAGTTCTAGTTTGGCTTCTTTAAATGTTACAAGTCTGCTACTATAGTTTTTTATTGGCTTTCCAACTACGGTCGCGCGGCTGACCAACACATACAAGTTTGTACAGATCACAGGTCGGTTTGTTTCGGCTGGCCTCTGCACTCGAGCTTCGAATTTGTTCGACCACTCACACTTACAAAAGAAGACTATTCACAGTACTTTAATGTTAAATAAAAATAATAATAAAATAGGTCGGCGATATACATTTGAACGATTGGTTTTAAAGCATTCAACTATTTATGTAGATAAGCTGATGATATAGCTTATATATTGGAGATTATTTAGTCTTAAATTTATTAGGATCTAAGCCCTATTTAAATAACTGTAGTAATCTATTAAGCCCACTGTCTACGTCTGTCTTTTTTTAATAAGAGTTAATAGGTTAGTTTTAGCTCTAATGATTTATCAAAATGATAGATCAAAAGCAATGAGCCTAAAGTATTAAGTAATCGGTGTTGAACCGCCTGTAGAGTGTCAGCTAGTATTTCGATTGTAACCTGTTTAGTTTTTATATTTTTATTTATTTCTCCTTCATTTTATGTGTGTTTTTGCTTTTGTCTGATTTACCTGTTTTTGCTATTTAATATATGTATGTATAGTTTTATAGATTTAATCTAAAAAAGATTTTGTTTTTTTTTTTTTTTTTAAACTAGAGAAGGTGAAATAGCAACAGCAACAGAGACTGACCGTTAAAAAGACGTTTATTTTCAATAGAAATTTAGATGAAACCGAGAGTGTAATTTAATGTTTTGTACGTCATAATATATAATAATTTATTCACATTTTATAAACAATTGTTTTTGTTTTTGTTGTTATTGTTGTAGTTGGCAATTATTTATAAAAAAAAGATAATTAATACATATGTATGTAATTAATTTAATTCAAATTATATTTTAATTGTAGGGATTTTTTCTCTCATTATAAAACGTGCTAAATGACCTTTTCATTGTATTTAAATTAAGTTTTTAAATCTAAAAAGGAGACTTGTTTGTTAACGAGAAGTATTAACACTTCTTCGAAATATATTCATGAGTTCTTCTTAAAAGGTTGAGATTTTTTTATGGAATTTTCTTATTTTGTTTAAGTATGTTTTTAAATTTAGATACAGAAGACTATTGACGTCAAACTTAATACAAAAACATCAGCTTTTGAAAAGACTATCAAGTGTGTATGGGCCAACACACCTTAAAAATACGCAATTATTCATTTGAAAGATGATTTCGAAATTATCAGTTTTTTCTTAGAAATTTGCTTTCTTAGGAAAATTTTAGAGCAAATTATTAAAAAAAAGGAAATTTGCCACAGAAGTGTAAACGTAGCAAAAAAAGTCTTAAAATATGGAGTATGTGGCAGTTGAAGGCCATTTTATATTGCTTTAAAATTTGACTAAAACTTGACCAAGAATTAAATAACTTTTTCTTCTTGTTGAAACGAGCTTTATTCAACTGTGTCATTTTGATTGATAACCTTTAGCCATTTTTGTGGTAAAGCCATCAGTGAAGAACTTCAGGGTTTCATGAGCGAAAAAGAAGGCCTAATTGCGTTTTACAGAATTTAAATTTACACCTTTAAAAGAGTTCTAAGGGGATCGAAACTAATGATAATCTGAAAATGCAAGATCAGGCTATATGTTGAATGCATCAAAACTTTCTGTTTAAGCTCTCTCAGTAGATCTGTAAAACTATCGATAGTCGGCCCACTCGATAGTTTCGATAATTTGCAAACAAAAACTATCGATACTATCGGTTCTATCGGATTATTTTGAGTGCTACTTGTGGCAACAATATTAGAATTTAAGTGAAAGGGAAAGAATAATAATAAATATACGGTGTTGAAATGGGGACACTTTATTTTTGTCCAGTATGTCATAAAATTTGATGTATTGAAGATTTTGATGGTCCTTATATATAGTGAAAATTGTTCAGACCATGATGTGCTCCAAAACTAAAGTAATTAATAAGATCCAGTGAAAGAAAACTGCAGAGACTATGAAAAAAAACGTAGAACAACTGTCAGTTTTAATAAACTTTTTATTCGTACTTCAAAGATTGTATTCTCCTGTTTCAAGTCGCACAATAAGAAAACAAAAAACTTAAGGAAACTAGACTTATGGGTAAGAGTCATCGAAATGTACACGTAATAGTCATAACAACATGCTATGGTCTGACGAAATGAAGATTAATATGTTTGAAACAAATGCAAAATCGTATGTCCGAACATATTTTAGTAACAATTCATACTTTAAGTTTAATAAATAGAAATTTAAGAAACTGTTAAACTGTGTCCCTATGTAACTATAAAAGGTTACAGACGTCTAACAACCTGCGTCGAACAAATTATAGTATAGATAATAATAATATCGATAGTGAAAAAAAAAACTATCGATGGTCAGCCAAAACAAAACTATCGATTGTCTTGCAGCTCTATCTCTCAGTTACTGCCGGGTCATCAAAGACATGTGTAGTCTGGCGTGTTCATAATGGAACATAACGCATTTTGTGTTGATCAATACTGGCCAATTTAATTGAATTGCTTACTTCAATCTCGTTAGTTGTTACAGTGGAGGCCAGAATCAGTCGTTTGACCAGGTCATATAGGGTGGGCCATTTAAAAGTTTCAATTTAAAAATGCAATAAAACAAAAACGGTTTGAAATTTTGCCAAATGTACTCCTTTGTTGTGAAGTACAATTGTTCCGATTAGAAATAAAATATTATTTCATTCATATGGCTGCCGCTGCTGGCCTCGATCGAACTAATTTTCGAGAACTTTTTAGAGTGTATGGGGTCATATCTCGGCCATAGCATCACGAATGTTGGCCTTTAAATGCTCAATTATCTCTGGATTGTCGGCATAATAGTTGTCTTTAACGGCGCCTCACAGAAAGTAGTCCAACGGTGTCAAATCGCGGTGTCATCGCTAATTAAAAGATCATCATACATTTGACGCAATAAATCCATTGCGGCATGAGATGTGTGGTAAGTTGCACCAACCTGTCGAAACCAAACATCGTTCACATCAATATCATGAAGAGCAGACACAAAAAAATCGGTTATCATGGTGCGATAGGTGTCTCCATTGACCATAATGGTTGCACCGTTCTCATTTTCAAAGAAATTTAGACCAATGGTGCCCCCGCTCCATAAGCCGCACCAAACCGCCATTAGTCATAGGTGCATTGGCTTCTGTAAAACCACGCTTGGGTTCTCTGAGCCCAAATACGGCAATTTTGCTTATTAACATACCCTCCAAGATGAAAATTAGCTTCATCCGAAAAGATGATTTTTGCAATTTTGAGATTTTTTGTAATTTCCGACCAATTGTCTTTGTTTTGGAAATAAATTTCCAATAAATCCCAACGTTGAATAAGTGTAAATCGATTCATTTCGTTTAGTGGAGATAATATACTGAATTTTGTGACAGAATAGAATGACATAAATATTGCCAGATTCGAAATAACCGCTGGTTCAAATTTAAACCCATAGATAACCCACCATTTAGAAGCTTATAATGAACAATTCCCTTCCAATCTCATCAGACACACAGCATTACCTTTCTTGGTATCAATTCTGGCTTTGTCACCGTCTGCGAAGATTCATCTTACTTCATCCAGGTTCTTTTGCACACATTATTGTCGTACATTATCCACTCTTCATCGCCTAAAATCATTCACTTCAGAAAGGTTAAAATTTATTCCGTTTTAGCAGTGATTCGCAAATGAATATTCGATGCATATAAATATAAGAAAAAGGTTTTTGATCTTGGTCAAATTTTACATATTGTTAAGAAAATAAGGTTGGACACCACAGCGTTTATTACATCGCTAAAATAAATAAATAAAAGCTGTAAGAACAACTATACGTGCTATTTACAAATAACCAAATCTACAACAGCAACCATTAGCAGAGATAAAGTAAATAAAAATAACATGGCAACAAGAATAATTAAGCAGCAAAGAAAACCACTAACAGACAATAAACAAGCAACAACAAACACTAAGAGCTGAAAGAGGTAGATGTTCACAAACGCATGGCTACAAAAGAACTAAAAAGAAATTAAAAGAAAGAAACGGAATCTACCTGAAATATTGAGAGGTTCGAGAGCTTTCGATTTGTTGTTTACTCAGCCATATAAAAATCACATCGATGTGAACAGCAATCAGTTTATGTGTCGTAAACTCAGCGAGTGCAGTTTAAGTAAAGTAAACCCAGCGAGTGTAGTTTAAGTGAAGAGAGTTTATAAGGAGTAAACTCGTGAAGTGAATCGTGAAGTAAAAAAACCAGCTCAGTTGGAGCTAACTCAGTAAAGAGAGTTAAGTGTGGATAACCTCTGGTTGAAAAGGTTGTGATCGAACCCAAGTTATAACTACGATCGGGTTGGAAGATCTTTAAGTTGAAAGATCTTTCGAGTAATTGTTGTTGTTTACAAGATTTTAAACAGACAGAGTTATTAAGAATAAAAATTGTTATTGCCTGTAAAAAGATTGCAAGCAGTGGTGCACATAACTGTGTTGAGTAAAGGATTTTTAATTAAAACCAAACACAAAATTTATTTTATTTTAACTGCAATCTACGAACTCATAAAAACACGTTTTTAAAAAGGTAAAAATTAATTTTGGTATAGTTATGAAGCAATTTTCAAAAAACATGGTATAGAGGGTTTTAAGTATAATAAATAACAAGTATTTCAATCCAAATTCCATGGCATTTTGTAGGAGTATAATTGTGTGGAATATTTCATAAAGCGTACAAAGATTTTTAACAAAAAGGAGACTTTACTTAGTCGATCGATTCAAATTAGGCCGGGCCTATATATTTTTTTTAATTTTTTAAGGCTTTTTCAAATATCAGCACAAACATCAAATACCGCACAGCAATGTTGAGTATGGTAAAGAAAAAAACATTTGGCATTTGAAGGCAAGCAGATGATTAAATGCAGAGAGTGCAGTGCATTGCGAAAAACGAAAATAAAATGAAAAAAAAAACGAATGTGAAGGCGAATGTGTATGCGAATGAGTTAACAATAATAAATACAAATATTACAATGATCTAATAAACTTTTGAAATCAAATCTAATTGTTAATCGTATTTTTTACGATTTCATTTGAAGACACGTATTGAAAAAAGATATTCGAACATACGCATTAAATTTACTATTATTTTCCTATAAGACATTTAGTTTATATTTGAAAATAAAAAAAAAAGTGATTGGCCCACTTTAATTTAACGCATTTAAATGCCGTTAACAATTTTAGCCATTATTATAATGATTTTTAACTAAAATTTAAATACAATAATTACTTTTGTTTTCAAAACGCAGATAGAAAAACACTTTTTTTCGATTTAAATGGCAGACGCAAGTTTATATCGAACTATCAGTCTGTGTATTTGTTGTAAGGGGCTTGGTGTCTGCAAAGTTTTTTTTTTTTGTTAAATATTTTTATTTTGTAGTAACTGAGTTTTGAATCTAAGCCAAGTTTAAAATGTTAAAACTAATTTATAAATCTAAAAATTTATTTGTTTTACTAATCGGTGAATTTATTTTTTCTTGTATTTAATGTTCAATAAAAAACAAAAATTAAAAATATTTCTACAACACATTTGTATAACCATTTAGATTAACAGGAATACTTTGTCTTTTTTGGGAAGACAGTTAGTTGTACACGCTATAGTGTATTTATCAGATTCAACCTAAAACTAATGTATCAACATTCTATCATAACCACTAATGTTAGTTTATCTTACAAATTGCAATATTGGCCTAAAAAAAGCTTAAGAGCCATCGCCTTTCTACAATAATAAGTAAAAAATAGATGTTTTGCAGCCAACTTCACTTCTTAACATGCTTTAAAAGTTTGCGATTTCCAATTGAAAATTATTGAGGCCAGATTGATAACGCTGGGTGCACTGATTTAGGTTAACAGTTAGATGGCAGGCTTTTTTTATTTGTATTAACGATGTTTAGTTTTTTTTTAATTTTTAAATGTTTATAGTGAAGGAATTTATCAATTATTTTAAAACACCTAGTTGATCATCTACTTAAGAAGTAACTATTGCCTTGTAAGCTATATAATAAGTCGATTAACACGGCTTTAATTTCCAATACATTACCAGCTAATATTTTTGCTACTTGGTTTTTAAGTGTAATTTTTGCCAACATTGCTCAGTAAGGTTTGCCACTTCACCATGAATAGACTAATAAATCATTGAATTTTATGATCAAAATTCGTGCTGTGTGATAAATGTGAAAAATGAGAAAATTATCTTTAGCGACGAAGCTCTTTTATGGCTCAAAGGCTACGTGAACAAATACATTTGCGAATTTGGAGTGAAGAGCAGCAAGGGGCAGCTCAAGAGCTGTGAATGCACACTAAAACATGCACTGTTTGGTGCAGTTAGTGGGTTGGAGGCATTATTGGACTGTACTTCATCAAGAAGATGAAAATCTCAATGTTATAGTCAACGAAGTAACGATGAATACCGAGTTCTTTTTACCCAAACTGGAAGAATTGCGCTTGGTTGACATATGGTTTCAAATTGTTAAGAGGCGAGTTTGCTGAGCAATCAATCTTACGTTTTAGAGCACTGCATTGGCCGCCAAGATCATGCGATTTGACCTAACTAGGCTATTTTGATTAGTATATGTGAAGTCTCCCATCTATAGGGGCAAGCCAGCGAGAATTCCAGTCCTGGGTGACAACATTGCAGCTGCTATTGATGAGATAACGGACGAAATCTGAAAAAAGTGTGTCAAAATTGGAGCTCACATATGGACCACCTACGGCATAGTCACGGGCAACATTTACATGAAAATTAGTTTAAAAGCAAATGACAGGCATTTATTTATCTCCACAAATAAATATTTAATTAACTTTTGCTAATTTTCTGTATGCTTTTTAATTTTCAAAACCCAAATGGTTAAAAAATCACCCGTTATATGTAACCTACGACTATTGTGAATGTGGTGGTCAGAATTTGGCTTGACTTCATAATTACTATACACTTTGTAGGCTGATTTACTCAGAGCCCACCAGACTTTAGAATTTGTTAAGGATTAATTTTGTGGCGAAGCGCACACTTAAATGTTTATGAATAGGAAATTTTGCTGTCATATGCCAAAGAGTGATCATAATTAAGACTTTAGAACTAGATCAGGTGATAAAGAAAGATATCACAAAATTCATCTCAAGAACTTTAGATAAGATTCAAACCTAATAACCGAATAGAAAGATAAGGACCTTCGAGATCTGACCAAAGACTAGTTTTTAAACACTGAGCAAACAAAGGTGCGGTTTGCTTTAAAGCTATTGAAGCCACTGAGTAGATAAAACACAAAATGGATGAAACACTGTTTTAAAATGTACATTGTGAAGCTTTCTGCAAATTGAGCGCCGAATTTTAATCGTTTTAAGCGGATAAGAATATATTTTAAGCGTCATTTCATAACTGTTGATAAAACATTGATTCACTACTATACACCGGAGGCAAAAGAACAATCCAAACAACCGTGAAACAATAAATTCGGAATATTATTGTAACATTTTGGATCAATTGAATTTGAAAATACGAGAAAGACGACCTGGTTTACAGCACAAAAAAATAATTTTTCATCAAGACAACGCACCATCCCACAAAAGTGTTTTAACAATGGCATAATTCAACGAATTGAAGTACGTATTGCTTGACCACCCACCTTATTTTCTTAATTTAGGTTCCTCTGCCTGTTCCCAAATCTAAAAAAATTCCTTGCTGGCAAACGTTTTACCTCGAATAAATATGCAATGGCAGCTATAAACGATGATTTTAAGGAGCTTGAGGAAAATTATTTGATCAAGAGACAGAATTGCTAGAAATCCGTTGGACTAAGTGTATTGAAATTTCAGGAGATTATATTGAAAAATAAAATAATTTGAATAATCTAGCTCTTGCTTTTCATTGTTAGGCTAAGAACATTTAGAACTGCCCTCGTAGCTTGTACGGATTTAGACAAATTAAGCCCTCGAACGGATTTATTCAGAGAACACCAGACTAATTCATCGTCATCCGACCTTTTTTGTAATTTAATAATGTGCCGCTTTGGTATGGTAGGTAAAAAACCCGTCTACCAACCAGAGGGACCTCGATTCAATACCAGGCCAGACCATCAAAAAAAAAAGTTTTTCGACAGCGGTATTAACTCATAACATTAGCTAGTAACTGATTATGAGTACTACTTACTATTGAAAACTTCTCTAAAGCATTTGCCGTTCGGAGCCGGCGTTAAGCTGTAGGTCCCTTTCAATGAGTTTAAAAATAGAATCGGGTGCAGCTTATTGACTGAGAGAAGTCCCCATGTTCCTTCGTGGAATATTATGGGAATTAATATAATAATGACATTAACAAGCGGTATTATGAAATGCTTGTGAAGTTTCAACAACGCTTTAGTACTTATGCTAACGTGTAAAAACGAAGACATTAATTTTTTTTTAAATTAGCAGTACGACAGTTCAAGTCGCCGTTGATCTGTTGATTATAGACAAATAATATACTTTAAAGACAAATTATATACTTTAACTAAATTTTCCGGTATCCAAATGTATTCCTGTAATTGTTGTCCACTTCCTTATGTAATAAAATAAAATTATAAGCATTAGGTCTTAGCCTTAACACCTCGATCCTCTTTATTGTAGATAAATACCATATACACACATTATATATTGCAATAAAACCTTAATAATGTTTTTTTGTTTTTGTTTTGTTTTGTGGCATTGCATTGTGTAAATTTGAATTTACAATAACATTTAGCCATAACTAAACACCTTATTTTTAAAAAATATTAAATGAAAGTTTTTTTTAATATTATTTATTTAATTATTTATTTGCCATTATTTTTTTCTTCTGATTCGTATAACTTACGGATGCCAATATATAATTTATGGGTCTTGATTGGTTATTTATTTAACTGTCAGTATTTGTTTTTTTAGAAATTTATTATATAATAATTATTGGCACTATTTAAACTTATAGCTCGTAACTTGTATGGTGTACTTGTGGTATTTAGTTATCATTGTTATATATTTTTATATACAACAGCTTAAATAAAATATAATAAAAATTAATTATTATTTTTCAATGAACTTGTAGTGGTTGTTGGACAATCAAACTGTGTTAAATGTCATTGAAAAGAAAAATTATTGTACTTTTATAATTTATTTTTAATAATTTATTAACAATAATAAAAAAAATTATTATCATCGAAGCCAGAAAACGAAAATATACGAGTATACACAGAAGACGAAATAAGTTTCGTCGTTACGACAAATCGGATATTACAACGACTTGATAGGTAGAGAAAAGAAAGTACTTAGAGTGTTTAGAACCATTCTCTCAGCGCATTCTCTCATATATGGTAATAGAGCGAAATAGACAATTTTCGGAAACAAATTTCTTAAATTTCATCAAAAAATATTACGTTACAATCAGTGCTGCCATAATTTTTTTTTTTTTTTTTTTGAAAAACTGAAAATTTAATAAAAAACTGATTTTCAAGTGAAAAAAATCGTAAGCGTGTTTTTTATAGAGGTATAGAACTTTAAGTTGGCATTACTTTTCAAGATGGCGACCGATTTAACAGCTGTCAATTGATTTATTCTCAGTTTGGTTTGGTAATTCATAATGAATAGACTCACGAGATTACCGTTGTTCCCGATTTTCATGAGCGAATTTTGTTTAGCGATAAAGCGCACTTCTGGTTGAATGGCTACGTCAACAAATAAAACTGCCGCATTTGGAGTGAAGGTAATCCTCAAGTGTATGTGGAAACACCGTTACATCCAGAAAAACTGACTGTTTGGTTCGCTTTATGGGCTGGTGGAATCATTGGTCCGTACTTTTTCAAAAACGATGGTGGCCAGAACGGTGCAGTCAATGGTGATCGGTATAGAGCCATGATTACTAACTTTTTCATTCCTGAATTGAATAACCATGATGTCCAGCAGATGTGGTTTCAACAAGACGGCGCAGCATTTCACACAGTTAGTGCCACAATAGATTTATTGAAGGACACGTTTGGTGACCGCCTAATTTCACGTTTTGAACCTGTGAATTGGCCCCCAAGATCTTGTGATTTAACACCGCTAAACTACTTTCTGTGACCATTTGGAAGACAACATTCGCCGTGTTATTGCCGATATATGGCCACAAATGTTGGAAAAAGTTATCGAAAATTGGACGTCCAGATTGGACTGCAACCTCGCCAGCCGTGGCGGTCATATGCCAGAAATCATATTTAAGATGTAATGTCACAAGATTATCGTTCGGATAAATAAAATTCATGTCAATCGAATAATCCATCGTTGTTTTATTGCAACTTAAAGTTCTATACCTCTATAAAAACACCCCTCACATACTTATGACGTTTTCTTTTCTAGAAAAAAATGTTTCACTTTGTAGCCCTATCTTTTTTAGTGTTACTTAAAAAAAAATATGTAATACAAAGAAAGGGTGCTGTGTTTATCTCTACAAATGTTGCCTTTAACAAATTTTGATATTCTTGCCTACGTTTTATGACAAAGAACAAAAGAAATGCAACATTTTTTTCAGAAAGGAAAACGCCCTTAAAAAGTAAAAAAAATATAATATATATATGTGTTCTGTAAACAGAAAACGAGTAAAATTGAAATCGTGTAAGCTTTCAAAGACAAATAAATGCGCCAATTTTTTACATATTATTTATTTTTTCTTATTCAAGCATAACACAAAAAATTAAATGTGATATATAGTATATAAATTATATACATACACATATGTGATATAATAACACTGTGCTCGAATTTGAGACTTTTTTCGACAAGCGGGTCCCCCAGCGGGAAAACCGAATTCGAGTACGCTGATCTCAAAAATGGAAGAGTAGTACAACAAATATTCACATAAACCAAAAGCGATTTAGTTCATTAAATAAACTAAAGAAACCGAATTTCCGCAATAATATTACTTTTTGTTAATTTAAGCAGTCGTTTTATAATAGGGACTGAAAACCAGAATAAATTGAGTTCAGGTTCGACTTAATTAAAATAAAAAGTTCAGGTTTGGCTTCGGTTCAGGGTATTAGTATGAAATTTCTTTAGTTTTCAAACAAATTTTCATTTAATTTTGAGTTTGATATGTATACTTTTAAAACCTTCTTTAAAATTTGTTCTTCGTGGCGACAAAATAAATTTCATGGCTGAAAAGGCCTTCTCGTCACTTACGTACATAGTAGGTAATGCGAATATAATCTGAGCCACTTGATATGTTGCTCCTAAAATATAAAAATGTAGATTTTTTTCCCCGTCTTCAATATTTTTCATACATACATATGTATAATCACAACGGTAACATTTTCATTTGAAGAATTTGGTTTACAAAACATTTTCTTCTTTTTTAGAATTTGTTTGAGCAAAACTTCATCGCCTTCTGAAGAGCAAGATATTGATTCTCCTACAAAACTATCATCCATTTCCACTTATAAATTTTTGAACACAAAAATGGGATTTCCATTTTAACGCTGTTTTGTGTGACGATTGTACGCTTTTTCGTTACAAATAATGGGTATTTTATTTTTGTTTAATTTTTTATGAACCGTATGAACCATTTCTGACATGGCTCAACTGGTTCGGGTTCAAAATTTTTATAAACAGCGACTCTGGATACGTTCGAGTTCGGTATCAGTACGTGGCTAACAAATAGAATATTATTATTCATAGGTTTAGGTTTCGGTCTGCAGTCAAGAAACTTTCAATTGTACTCCGCTTATAATTGTTATATTTAGGAGTTCGAGTAAAGTACTTAGTAAAGTACTTTTTGCATCCTTTCAAATCCGTCATTTTTTTGCCTTTTGCGACTCTGAAAAAATATTTTTGCTAAAGAAGATTACATGCTTAGAACATTGAGCGCTTCTATTGTTACAGACCGTCTAACGTAACAATTTAACGGTTTAGCTCAAAATTTCAATCTAAACTTATATAGGAAAAAGGCTAGAGCAACATTTTTTTAACTACAAGCGTAGTCTCAGGAACACTTTTTATCTTTGATTTAATTTAGTTTCGTTAGACTTCTTACACAATTCTACAGATTGCTCCATTATTTATAAGAACTAATGACCAGATAGCAATGGTGGATGGATTTTACAGTGGTTTATTAAAGGGAAGCTTGTACTTCAAAATGGTGAAGAAAATAACGAGCGATTTTTTACAATATGGTTTTTCAGTGTAAAAAAAAGGTGAGTGACATGTTACAATGCCAAAAATGCTCAGTAAGGTTTGCTATTTGACCATGAATAGACTAACAAACGAACAATGTTTACAAATCATTTAATTTTATACGAAAATTCGTGCTGGGTGAGATATGTGTTTCGTATCGAAAAATTATCTTAATTTTTGGCTTAATTGGTACGTCAACAAACAAAATTGCCTAAGGTGGTGTGAAGTGCAGCCAGAGGCAGTTCAAGAGCTACCAATGCACCCTGAAAGACGCACTGTGGTTATTATGTGATTTGACTAATTACATTATAATCAATCAAAAAGTTGATTTAAAATTTTTTGTCACTTACGATCTTTTGGATTTTAGGTGACGATATGTACATAAGTGTATCTCCTTTGAAGTTAATATGTTTTCGAGTTATTCACTCTTACAATTCTTCTCTATTTAAAAAAAAAATCGTAAATTTCTTATTTTATAACTTTGTTTTCAGGAACAAATAAGTGTGAAAACAATCCACAAAATGTAACAATTTGTTGTGGCTTAAGACAAAACAAAAATAAGCTTCAAAATTAAAAAAATAAGAAGAAAAAAAACCAAACAAGACTTTATCAACTAAGCCTGATGAAAATTTTAAATTTAAGAATAATTAAATATGCAAAACACACAGTTGAAACGGACAAAAAAAGGTATAAAAAGTAAATTTAAATTTTAAAAAATGATACTCGTAAAGAGCCGCCACAGTACAGCAACAGAATTCTTTGCAGATATTAATAAATTTGTTAACCCACTTGCCTAAACGACTAAAGTACCAAAAAAAAAGAATTTTTAAAAGAATTTTATTAAACTTAAAAAACAACAACAAATTACAAAAGGAAATAAAGCTAAAATGCTACAACATATAAAAATGAGTTAGCACGTCGCTTTTGGAGGACTCTGCTTAATGCTTAAGTTACAATAAATTTTAAGTAGAAAAAAAATTTAAAAATATAATTTTAGTATATTATCGGGTTCGCCATCTAACGTTTTTTTTTTCAACTAGTGCTTATTTCGTGAATGGTAACACTTAGCTCATGTCTGAAATGGCTGATAATTAGTTTTATCCTTCCGCTGAACGAATATGGAAATATTGCGACATTACTTTGATCGATTGACTTACAGAAGATGCCGATTTTGCCAAAAAAAACATCTTTTCAGATGAAGCCCATTTTGATCTTGGCAGGTATGTAAACAAGCAAAATTGTCGCATTTGGGGCACAGAAAACCTCCGCGCATACATTGAAAAGCCGATACACCCAAGACGAGTCACTGTTTGGTGCGGATTTTGGTCCAGAACATATTGTCTTTTCTAAGCATTCAAAAAAAAAAAAAAAGTTCAATGACTTTTTAAGAAACAAATATTCGTTTCGTCTTCCCACTAAATAGAAATTGCAACTCATCCCGTTTTTAATGTGATCATTTTGTAGTTAATTATATAAAGGGTCCGCCACATAATTTTTTTTTGAAAATGCTATAAAAAAAACTACTGAATATTTTTTCCAATTTCTTTTTTTATTTGAAAGCACAATCCTTCCGGTTAATAATGGAATATAATTTCATTCAAATGGCTGCCTCGGCTGGCCATGCAGTAGCCTACACGATCGGTCCTATTTTTAAGCACGTTATTGATTGTGTGCAGCTGTATTTCACCAATGGCTTCACGAATATTGTCCTTTAAGGCATCAATTGTCTCTGGTTTGTTGGCGTAACACCCCCCACAAATATTAGTCCAACGGTGTCAAATCGCAGCTCCGAGGTGGCCAAACGACATCAGCTCTGCGACTGATAATGCGATCTTCAAAAACAGGGCGCAAAACATCGAGTGTAGCTTCGGCTGTGGCACGTAGCGCCGTCCTGTTGAACTCAAATATTGCTAATATCCTCCTCTTGAATTTTTGTGAACAAAAATTCGTTCAACATGGCCCGATAACGATCGCCATTGACTGTAACGGCCACTCCTTGCTCATTTTCGAAGAAAAATGGCCCAATTATGCCTCTGGACCAAAATCCTTACCAAACAGTGACTCGCTCTTCAATGTATACGTGCGGGTTTTATGTGCACCAAATGCAACAATTTTGCCAAGATCAAAATGAGCTTCATCTGAAAAGATGATTTTTTTGAGCAAAATCGGCATCTTCTGTAAGTCGATCAATCAAAGTAATGTCACAATATTTCCCAGCGTTGTTCAAGCGTATACACAACCATATTCGTTCAGCGGAAGGATAAAACTAATTATCTGTCAAATCAGACATGAGCTAAGTGTTACCATTCACGAAATAAGCACTAGTTGTAATAAAAAGCATTAGATGGCGGACCCGATACAATATTATATCCCGTGCTGAAAAAGTAGGAAGAATCGAGTTATACTTATACTGCATAATGAATATCAAAATTTTTTATTGAGTACAGCGAAAAAATGCTAAATAAATAGTTTTAAAATACTAAAAAAAATGCCAAAAGCAAAGTGGAAAACTATCTGCTAAATCAAAATAAGAAATGCTAAATTTAGCAGCAAAAATGCTAGAGCGGCAACACTAATATACTTGCCATTATTACCTATGAACCTCTTCTAAATTTTGGATAGTTTCATATTTACATCTCTGTAAACTTCTGTGGTTTGTCGGTAACTGAGAGTTAAGCACTTGTAAATATGCGAAAGAAACACAAATAGAATAGAATATAATTGAATGTAAAATTTGACATTAATGGGTTAGAAATTATCTAATCAAACAATAGTTAAACAAAAAGTATTAAATAATCATAAACAAATTGAGTTACAAAAAAAATTTAAATTTTCGAAACAAAGAGACCTCAATTTCGACACGAACAATAACATTATACAATATACGCCAATATTATATAATATTATGTATGTATATTTGTATTTTAAAAATGTATAAAACAATTGTTGAGATCAATGACTTTTAAAAAATAATTTTTTTAACAGTTATACAGGGTGGCAATAACTTTAACGGTGTGTTTTCATCTTGTATGTGGGTGTTTTCAATTTGAAAACAAAAAGTACCAGCAAAAGTACCGTTAACATAATTTATTGTCTTTTTTTATATAAAGAAGCTCAAAGTAATCAATATGACTAATAAATTAAATGGCCCCCTTAGCAATAAATTATAAAATGTTTTTATAACAAAATACTTTATTTAATTTTCGTTTTTTTTATATTTTTTCTTTTGCAGGTTGTTTCGTGTCGATATTTTCTCTTAAATTAAGAGGCTCTCAACAATGAAGAATGTTCAACAATGGATGTTTATAGCGTCAGGTAAATTACCAAAGAACTTTTGCATTTATTAAATATATAGATAAGCGTTATTTTTCGAAAGAAAATATTGAGTCATAACTGCCAAAAAAAAAAAAAAAAAAAAAAAACGTAAGCGACAAAAAACAAATTTTACAGAAGAAGGTTTTTTTTACATATTTTTTTTATAAGCCTTTTTTGTTTTTGCTGTAAATGAATAAGGGTACATTTTACAGCTATAAAATTTTGTGTGATGGTGCGAATAATCGAGTTCTATAGATTTTTAACAAAATACTAAAATCGCTAATCATGGCGTTTACGTCTTTTTGGCGGTTGTGACTCTATATCATGGTTTATCCTAGATCTAGACCTTGCCCATTATTATAACATGTCTTATAAAGAAAATAATTACTGTTGCCTTATATGGTATCAAAAACCAGATATGACCTAATAAAAATCAAACTTCAAAGGTTTTGGTAATTTGTAAATTAGATAGAATTGTGGACTGATTTTAACCAGACTCATCGCTATAATTGATAAGCAAAGCTTCAAACCCATCAGGGCTAAACAAAACATGATGATTTTTTATTTTATTTTAATTGCATCCGTAACACAATTAATATGAGCGTCAAAGGAAAATGTTAAGAAATACTTTGTTTGGATGTTATCCAAATTCAACAAAGATTCAACAAGATTCCAGATTCAACAAAGCAAAATTCTTGACACTTATAGAAAAAAACTTGATTTTGAAAAAAATTTTGACAATAAAATATTTTGGTGTTCGAAAATCTTCGGTTGCAAATTGTCGGTAGATGACTCTAAAATGTAATATCTCCGGTAATAATAATCGCATCAAGCAAGCTGATAGGTCGAAGTGATTACGGGCGATAAAGAGTGGATCACGTATGACAATAATATTCAAAAATATCATGGGCAAAGTAAGGTGATGTTTTGCAGTCGGTGGTAAAGCCAAGATTGACACCAGGAGAGATAATGCTGTGTGACTGGTGGGATTGGAAAGTGATTGTTCATTATGAGATTCTACAACCTGGTCAAACAATTGATTCTGATCTCTATTGTCAACAATTACGGATGTTGAAGCAAACAATTTAATTAAAACGGTCAGCATTGATCAACAGAAATGTTGTATTCAACATGACATATATCTTTGATGACCCAGCAAAAACTGCGAGAGCTTGGTTGGGATATTTTTATGTATCAACCACATAGCCTGAACCTTGTACCTTCAGTTATTATTTGTTTCGAACTCTGCAGAGTTCTCTAAATGGGGTAAATTTAAATTCCGTAGAGGCCTGTAAGAAGCAATTTAATCAATTTTCCGCTCAGAAAACCTTCACTAAAATGTTCAAAAGCTTTTAACAAATCTTTTTGTAAAGAAAACTTTTTCTTGATTCTTAGCAATCCTATGGCTATGTGCAAATATAGGAGAAATTTATAAGGTATTTGTACTGAGTTTAAGTTGCAACATCTCTTAATATGGAACTTTATTTACCGAAATTATGAACAGTTCTAATTTATACGCACCAAATTAAAGTACGAAAGTGTAAAAAATCCCATCTGAACAATGGCATTAGGAAAAAAAGTCAAGGCAAAATACATATAAAACTGTTTGGGACAATTTCATTCTATTTGTGACATAGTCTCACTATTCATATTAAGCTCCTAAGTAAAAACGTAGCCAATGTGTTGTTGGCGGGTAAGTAAATAAGCGAAATTATCGCATTTGGGACACAGAAAATCCGCACGCATACATTTAAAAGCCGACACACCCAAGACGAGTCACTGTTTGGTGCGGATTTTGGTCCAGAGGCATAATTGGGCCATTTTTCTTCGAAAATGAGCAAGGAGTGGCCGTTGCAGTCAATGGCGATCGTTATCGGGCCATGTTGAACGAATTTTTGTTCACAGAAATTGAAGAGGAGAATATAAGCAACATTTGGTTTCAACAGGTCGGCGCTATGTGCCACACAGCCGAAGCTACACTCGATATTGTGCGCCCTGTTTTTGAAGATCGCATTATCAGCCGCAGAGCTGATGTCGTTTGGCCACCTCGGAGCTGCGATTTGACACTGTTGGACTATTATTTGTGGGATGCCGTCAAAGAAAAGTGTTACGCCAACAAGCCAGAGAGAATTGATGCTTTAAAGGACAATATTCGTGAAACCATTGGTGAAATACAGCTGCACACAATCGATAGTGTGCTTACAAATTGGACCGATCGTGTAGGCTACTGCATGTCCAGCCGGAGCAGCCATTTGAATGAAATTATTTTCCATTATTAGCCGGAAGGATTGTACTTTCAAATAAAAAAAGAAATTTGAAAAAATATTCAGTAGTTTTTTTTATAGCATTTTCAAAAAAAAAAATTATTTGGCGGACCCTAATTGAAACAAATAACTTGTTTTACAAGATTTAATCAAAAACAGAGATTTTAACGTCTCCAGGAGAAATATTATCATACTTTCGGATAGCGGAGCGGTTGTGAAAGCTCTGGCAGCTCACGTGTTGACCTCAAGAACAGTTATAGATTGCCGCAGATCTCTCTACGAAGCGGCTGAGCAGTATGATATACATATTATATATGCCGACAAACCAACCAGCGTTTTTGATTTCCGGTTCTTTAATCTTTACTTTATGGCTAAAGCTTTAATTTAATGTGACCGATTGTAAGACTATAGTTCCAATGCAACCAGTCAACCTTATAACATACCATAGCATCATAACCTAACTATCAATTGAATATTGCATATTTCGACTACGGTTACCTTTATGACATTATGTTAAGCCACGTGTAATTGTATCTTAACATATTCGTTTGTTTTTTTCAATAATTTTATGTAAACGGCTGAACCGATTATCTTGAAGGAACTATAGGCTATATAAATTTCAAAAATTCCAACTGGGCTGTGCCGCGAATCTAAATTTAGCCCAAATAGATTCACAGTCAATACAAATCATCAGTCAAAAAGTGGGCTAAGTTCGACAAGTGGTCGGGATACCTCACATTCAAAGTAAATGTTGATTTTAGCATATCTTGAGAACGTTTACAGCTAAAGTTTCAGAATTTTGTCTGATTTAATTCATATTTCTTTATATTTGAGAACGGTTAAAGTTAAAGGTTCAGTATTTGGTCCAAATTACTTCAGAGTCAATACAAACGATCAGTCAAAATGTGGCCGGAATGGGACAAGTAGGCGTGGTACCTCCAAAACAAATTAATTATTGATTTTTGCATATCTTGAGAATGGTAATAGTAGAAGTTTCTAAACTAGGTTCAAACAAAGTGGTGAACAATACACATCATCAGCTAGTAATTTGGCAAATTGGATAAGTGGATGTAGCGCCTTCCATTCATACTAAATAGTGAATTTTGTATATGTGGAGAACGGCAACAATTAAAGCAGCGTTATCTATTCACATTAGTTAAAAAGCGGGTATTGTAGGGGGCACACTGGATAAAAGCTCTCCATATATGTATTTGTCTCTATATATCAGGTCACTCAATAAGTTCATAGGATGACACATAGATGGCGTTATTAGAATTTTTTCCATATAATTTTTATTTAGTACTACCCTTCAAAAGATACGTGTATAAATTTGACAGCAATCTGAGTATAGATTCGTGAGCTATAGCATTTTGTGTGAAGCAAGTTCTGTTACTGAAAAAAAATGGAAAGAAGTGAATTTCGATCTTTGATAAAGCATTGATTTTTGATGAAAAAAAATACAGTGGAATCTAAACAATGGCTTGATAAACATTATCCGAACTCTGCCCTATCAATACAAATGGTAGAGAAGTGGTTTGCTGAATTTAAACGTGGTCGTACCAGCAGCAAAATGAGGCTGTTATTCCAGAAAACATCAAAAAAATCTACAAATTGGTTATGAACGATCAAAAATTGAAGGTGCATGACCTACCTGACATTGTAGAGATATCAAATGGTGGTGTTTTTACCATTTTATACGAACATTTGGGTATGCGAAAGCTTTGTTCAAAGTGGGTGCAGCGTGTGCTCACAAATCGTGCCACAAATCGATAAAAACGATGGCAAAATTGAATGAATTGGGCTACGAATTGCTTACCCACCCATCGCGTTCTCTAGATTTAGTTCCCGGCGACTTTTTCCTGTTTTTAGATCACAAAACAATGCTTGCTAGAAAGATATTTAAGTCCAATGATGAACTAATAGCTAAAACTCGGGCATATTTTGACGATAAAGAGAAATCGTACTATAAAAGTGGAATCGAAGAGATGGAAAATCGATATACTCGTTGTATCGCCCTCGAAGGCAATTATGTTGAATAATGAAATCGGTTTTTGTCAAAATTTTGTTTTTTTCTTACTTATCCTATTGATTTATCGAGTGACTTGTTATACATAAAAATGAACGTGTGTTTGTTTGAAGACTGTATACAGCTAAACGACAGATTCTATAGTGTCCTTTCGAAAGGAACCATCGGCTATCTAAAATGTTTAGATTTGGACCGAAAGCGGACAAAAGGTGAACAAAGAGTAAAAATGTAACTAAAACAACATTTGAGATAATAATTAAGATGGAGTTAGCGAAGAACGCCGGGTTTTAGCTAGTCTATTACATGACCTTTAATTAAAATACAAGTAAACTTTTTCTAGAAAAAAAAACAGGTTAATCAAATTTTGGACAAATACATAAGCCATGAGGGCCAAATCAATCAGAGCCAATACAGGGGTAATTATTATCTTCCACTTATGTGACGGCCTTGAATTGAAAGCCGTTTTGTTACCACTTCTACAAAGACGTCAAGTTCAAGATCAAAAACTTTAGACGTCAATATTTATCATCATCATTATCAGCATCAACATACATAAATACATACATTAATTTTCATCGGCCTTTTTTATTTAAGCGTTTATAACTTCCAATGATTTTTTTAATGTTACTCATTTTCTATTTTTTTTTCTATTTTACAGCTTGTTTAGTTTTAGCGATCGTAGTCAATAACAATGTGGATGCTGCAGCACCATTTAAAAAAGTTTCCATTGCTACTACATCTAAAACAACGACGACAACAACGACATCTACAGAAGCGGCAGCACCAGCGGAAGGGGAAAGTGTAGCTGAAGCCAAGGAGGAGAAGGTAAGTGATGTCAAATAAGTACAATATGCAAAATAAACTGTTTGAAATTAAAAGTGTTTCTTTTATTGTATGAATAAATAATAATAATTTTCTAAAAATAATTTTAAGATTCTATTTTCGATAATTAATTTTAAGTATTTCGTTTCGTAGTATTAATTTGTTCCACTTACACAGTTAACCTTTTATGGTACGCTATACAAGTATGACTCTTCGAAAAAGGTTAACAATTTTATTTACTCATTCATTATTCATTTTTTATATTTTTTTTTTTTTTTTTTTTTGCTTAAGGCGAAAGTAAAATTAATTAATAAAATCCATCACGTATTGGCATTTTTATAGCTGGTGTATGGATGAGTCTATTCTTTTTAATACCTTTTATCAAAAGTCATTGACTTTTATTAGAGAGAGAAAAAATTCTTTATGTTTTGATTTCTAACATTACGTGAAAACATTTTTTGTTAGAATTATAAATGAAGAAAATATTGGGAAATTAGATAAGGAAGGAATTTTTGAACTTTAATTGAACTTTAGAATTTGTATTTAATGGCTACTCTAAGGTACGTATAGAGGATCGAACACAATCTTTAAGTATCCGACCGAATTGAAATGTGAAAAAGAAGGTCTGTAAATTGCCATCAAGACAGAGATATTTAGCAATATTCTGAAATCAGAAGTTTATTACATCGATATATCCCAGTTGTGATTTAATGAAAATGGTACTGCCCTGCAAATTAAATATTTTACAATTGTGTATTGTGATTGTGTTTGAAAATCTCAAATTCCAAATCCATTGCTAATAGAGGTAAAATAGTCTTCAAAACAGACCATTGTTAACTGATATTCCATGTTGATATATCCGAGTTGTGGTTATAGCAAGATGGCTCTAAGCGCTAAATAAAAGACGCTACACCTAAATTTAAGTAATTGAGGTTTGAAACGCATGCTATTCATTGGCTGTACAGCACTGTGATACACTCCATTCTTACTTATATGGTGGTTCTGTTTGGTAGCACTCTGAGAGCGGTAGATCGGGCTTATTGAAGCTAGGTAGCGTGCAGCGATCTGCTTCAGTACTCGTCACGGGTTTAAGTATTATACTCGATGTCCGTCTTTTGGACCTTTAAATTCACCTCCCAGCGGCAAGAAGTGCCCTATGGCTCAGAGAGCTAGGCTTTTGGCGGGATGCTGATTAAGGGCACGCGTGTTTTTGAACGAAATTAGGACCAGTAATTATGTCCTGCCGACCATGAGTTTTGAGGCTTTGGAGGTGGTAATACCGAGCAGATATAAAGGGCGGGGGTGTAGTCCTCCTCCTGGTGGTCTGATCGTTTTTACAGACGTATCCAAGACGGAGAAAGGCATTCGTGCTGGCGCTTACTGTAAACAACTTGACCTTAGGTATTTTTATAAGTTGAGCGGCGAATGCAGTATTTTCCAGGCGGCAATTATTGCAATAAGGAAGGCAGTAAAGGTCATCGACAGTAAGATTGGGAGCGTTGTAGACCTGGTGACTGTTTTCGTGGATAGTCAGGCACTTCTCAAGGCACTTACGAGTAGATCGTGCTCGATCAGATCCAAAGTCATTCTGGACTGCAAACTAGCTTTGGATAGGCTGCGGAAGAACGTTAAACTTTGCTGGGTATCTGATCATTGTAGAATTGCTGGTAATGAGAAGGCTGATGTATTGGCTCTGTGTCAGCAGTCCTGTGGACTGAGGAGTCTGTTCTGCAACCGTTGAGTCATTACATCGGTGTACTTGAGAGTTTCTCCGTTGGGCAGGCTGGTCAAATCTGTTATAACGAATCAGGTTGCAAGGTCTTTAGATCCATATGGCCGGTTCTTTAGTCTTAGGACATATTCTCTTCTCTCAATGAGTAAGACAGAGCTGAGGCTAACTAAAGGCGTTATTAAGGACTATTGCAATGGTTCATAGACAGACGAATACTGATATCGACTACTGTAGGCTGTGCGAAGACGAGGAAGAGTTAGAGACGATCGAACACATACTGTGTCACTGTCCTCGGCTTTCAAGCAAGAGGCATGGACTATTAGGTGGATTTACGATCCCAACACAAACTAACCTGTCATATACTGACACTCTTATCCCTCGGTTTTCCGGTTTTTTATCTTTTCTAGTTTCTTTCGATGTTAGTTAGATACTTGGCTTTTGTTTTCCCCTAATCATTGTCAGTCTCATTGATTACTTTTCCTTGTCCCCTTCTCCCCCACAATGGACCATATAATCTATGAGCGTCTGCGCATATCGGTGTTTTTATTATGGCCAGATAGCCGGTCGGACGAAATCGTTGAAAAAGTAGAGAAATTGATTTGAGAAACGTTGAATCATTATTACATAAGTTTCTGATAATATTATTGACTGCAAATTTAAGCTTTACCCAAAACTAAAGGGGCCAGCGAAAAAATGCCAATTGGGAATTTATCTTTCAAGAAACAAAATAGATATTAATGATCCTTATAAAATTCTTCTTTGTAAAGCCCTTTATTTTTGAGCAACAGATTTAAATTTTCAAATTTTATCTACTTTTAGCCCGAGCATCATCATAATTCCACGGCCACCACAAAAGATTCTAAATTGACTGGTATACCACAAATAGATTATATATGGGATCCAAATTTGCCACGTGAACTAAGGGGGTAAGAAATATTTGCTCAATACCGTTATTAACTCTTTTATACTATTTTTTTATTATTCATTTCAGTTATAACCTTTCGAGTTATCCATTTTTATCTACAACACCGGCCGATGATGAAATACACTTTAAATGTGATGGTTTGCATGATGGTTTCTATGCATCCATAGAATATAAATGCCAAGTAAGTAAAGAATACCAGTTCTTTTAATGACCTTGACCCATTAATGTAAAGTCCCCAAAAATAGTTACAAATAATTACTATTAAAAACTTAAACTCGTTTCCACTAAACATTTCATTAAAATTTCAAAATTGACAGAAAAAAATAAAAGAAAAAAATTGTCTAATCATTGTGAGAACCGCATTAAGACTTGATCTTGGCATAGAAATTTATTTAAAAGCAATTGAGTTTTACCATGTATTGTCTAGTTTAGTGTGAAAAAAATATTAATACTGAAGAGAATAAATTTTATCTGAAAAAAATGTTCATTTGAAATTTCAGCTTTACCATCATTGTGTCTATGGCATACGTCACGATTTCTTGTGTGCCAACTTTACAGCTTTCGATCAGAGAACTTTTATTTGTCATTTTGTATCCGATGTCGATTGTGAAGGATCCATGAAATATTGGAACAGGTATTGGCAGTTTTAATTATTTTTTAATCAATTCAAAATAACTGAAAAATGTTTTTTTTTTCCAGAAATGATGATCTATATATGGCTACAACTACAACCTCAACGACAACTACTACCACAGAACCACCACCCACACAACGCAGACGTCCTGTAAGACCCTTGAGGCCATTGAGAAGACCAGCTAATCGTAGACCTATTGATGATTATTATTACGAAGAAGAAGAGTATGATGAGGATTACTATGAGGAACCTGTTAATAGAAGACGTAAGCAAAGACCACGTCACCGTAAACCAGTAGCCGATTACGATGAAGAATATGAAGATGAGAAACCCAGGTATTTACTACAAGTTTCCTATCCTGTCATTCACTATAAATTTATGTGCATTCTTAAATTTTATATAGACGTCACAATGGCCGTGATCGTGTACGCGATGAAATTGAACCTGAAGACGATTATGATATCGATCGTCGCCCATTGGAAAAACCAAAATCTCGAGGCAAGCCAACGGCCGCTGCCGAAAGACGTAAACTAAGCAGCCGTAAACCCAGTACATTTACAGGACGTTCAAGTGCCGATGAAAGGCGTAGCTTTAGCGATGATCGTCCCTTGACGGGTCGTCGTAAAGCTGCTTTACCCGCAGTTGCAGATGACTCAGCTGAACCTGTAGAAACACCACGTCGTTCAACTGGCGCAGGCGCAGTAATGAAAAGCGTTCCACAACTGCCTCGCCAGCTAGTGATTTAGATGATTTGGATGAATATGAAAAACCACAGTCACATATACCCGACCAAGAAGAGGCAGCCGCCGATGAAGATGCTCCTCCTAAGGTGAAAACTACACCTAAGCCATTGGAAGAGTTTGTAACACCCAAGGCGGCACCGTCATCTGTCTATGCTCGACCAAGAGCTCCACCTCGTATTGCCCGTCCGGTGCCTGTAAATGCCAAGGGAAAATTCCAATACCCCGTGCAAAGGACAGCTACAACTTCAGCACCGCCAGCTGGCCGTGCTGAAGACGACGATTATTATGCAGATGAAGAATATGATGACGTCCGACCTCGTCGTGGCCATTCTAAGAAACGTATTGTTGACGACGCACACGAGGAAGAAGATGAAGTTCCTGCTCCGAAAAGAGGTATTTTGGGGCGCAGACCTACCAAAACCCTTAGAAAACCTTTAACTGAAAAGAAATCCGTACCAGTTGATGAAGAGGAAGACTATGATGCTGATGATCGTTACACTCGGCGGGGTACTTCACGCAGAAGAAATCCACTAACCGGTCGCACACGTAGTCGAGGTGCTCCTGCTCTCCACGACGACGTCGATTTTGTCGATGATGATTACGATGAACGTCCTGCTAAACGCTCTCGACCCAATAGCCGCAAAACATCTAAAAAACCAATTATACCTGAACCATCCGAAGAACTCGAAACGGAAGAAATCGAACCTGAAGTTGAACAAAAACCTTTAACCAAAGGCCGGGGCAGTTCTCTTAACAGCAGACGCAAATCTGTACCCGCTATACCTAGTCGTTCACGAAGACCCGCCGCTCAAGCTGCAGCCTTAGTTCATAATGATGAATATGATGCAGAGCCTGCAGAAGAAATAGATGAGGTGCCCTCAGCTGCAAGTAAAAGCAGTTTACCCATCAGTCGACCCGCATCGGTACGTGTAGTCAAACGACCATTTTTACCATCACGTGGTGGCAGTCCATATTTACCAAGAGGTCTACAACCGGTTGGCGTTGCTCACAGTAAATCACATGATGCGCATACCACAGATAGTAGTATGATCGATATGTTCTCCACCAACTCCGGTGTACATCTTCTTGAACATGGTGCTCCATTGTTGCGTGACTCTGGACCACGCACCACTCTGCCACCACGTAGTGCAATACCAGTTTCACAACCACGTCCAGAACCGCAGCCATCTAGTAAAGCTACATTGGATGAGCTATACGAAAATGACTACGATGTTACGCTTAATGATGCTTTAAATCCAACGCTTAAACCGCTTTCGCCGCATCAATCAAACCACTATCATCAACATCATCATGAAAATAATAACGACAACAACCGTCCGTATCAGAGTATATACTCATCATCACCTTCAATCTCTACGACATCATCATCCTCCTCCTCCTCCTCTGCTTCTTCACCATTATCACCATTGTCTGATTCATTTGTATATAAAAATCAATCACCTTCTTCTTCTAGTTCTGCTACTTCTTCTTCTGCATCTTCTGCTTATTCACCATCTTTTCAATCTCAGTCTCAATCTCAATCTCAATCTCAGCCTCAATTAACCCAATCTCAAAATTATCATCAAACTCAGCAACATCAATATCAACAAAATCCACAAAATCATAATTACAATAGTGATTCATATTTTTCCTCAACAGATATCCGCCGGCGTACGGTCATCTCGCCGCCAGCCCCGCAAGCAAGGCGCAGCAATTACCACAGAAACAACAGCGGAAGCGGCACAAGAATAGCACCAAATTATTACGATGATGATTATGAATACTAATCACAACAATTTTAACCACCGGTTGTCTTTTTAACCTAAACCGGAGGAGGAGAACTTCTCCAAACAGCAAATGCAAAAAGCACACTAAAGTAGGTATTTAGTATTAAAAAAATATGGTACATTCACCGATAGTTTTTCTTTTATTTTTTCCATTATGATAACGCCAATAGTTTCATAAAATCAAATGTGTTACTACTGTAGCACAGTCTCAATTGCGCTTGATTATAAGATTTATTCAAAAAATAAGGTCAAAGTCATCTGAATTTTGCAGGATAGGTAAAGTCGAAGTTTCTAAAATTGATGTACTTTTGCTTCTGGTCATCTTGAAAACAAGAAATGGATTTATGTGCCAATAACCTTTTAAAATTCACTATTACGTTTAGCCACGTCTACCAATACTGTGTCATTAATACAAATGACGGTCAGTCGACTGGAGTTTTGCCACAGAGACTTACTTCACTTCAACAATTTTGCCAGTCTGCCTACGACCTGCCTGTTGGTAAAACAAAGGAATTTGTAGAAAAATTTTTAGATGGGCCTGTTCGCATATGCATGCATAAAATGCGTAACAATTCAAAAGTGATGCATATATAATGCGCATCACATCCAAGAGTGATGCATGTATGATGTACATTTTATCCAAAAGTGATACGTACATAATAGGCATCATTTCCAAAACATTTCGAAAAGGATTCATTAAACACGCATAGAACGCGAATTACTGCCTAGTATGCACATCCATAGTATACATATCACGTTTATAAATGTAAGCAGTTATCAGATCATCAACAATGCAAAATTGTAGTTTATTTGGCAAATAAAAATGCTTTTGTTGTCCATCGCAAAATTTTTCAATTACATATTTTTTAATCACAAACAGGTAATTAGTAAAAGCATCGCAAAATAATCATACGCTGCCCACAAGGTGGTATTTTATCGTCTCTTCTATGGACATTGGTCATTGATGAAATTTTAGAAAAACTTCACAACTTTGGGTTCTGTACTTTTGGCAGCACCGATCATCTGATCATCTCAGTGGTCGGAATGGACGTAAGCATATCAGAGCGGATGCAATTGTGCAGGGAGAGTGGATTAATTATAAACCCTGCGAGTCTGAGTCTCACTGGGCCAACAATAAATGGCTCGACTATTTATTAAATTCTCGGATGAAATGAAATATCTGGGGATCATCCTGGATAGAACTCTCACATGTGAAAACACCTGTCCTATATTACCAACAAGGTGATCAGGGCACATTATATCTGTCAGCGCCTGTATGATAAAATGTGGGATCTAAGGCCTAGAATGATATATTTGTCTTTCGTAACGATAAGACCAATACTGACTTATGCTGCCTTAGCGTGGTGGTTTCGAACGGAGCAGAACAATGCGCGGGCTCTACTAGATACAACCCACCGCCTTATCTGTACTTTTCTCACGGGTGCGATGGGAACCTGCCCCACACTTGCCGTTAGAGCCATTCTCAACTTTCCTCCATTGCACATTTCGGTGATGAAGGAGGCATATAGACTGCCTGGTGTCTACGGTTTGAAAGCTGGCAACATGGTGGGGCACATAATGATATTGCACCTATTTGATGACGATCCCCTCGTTGGAATAAATAATTCTATATCACACACTTTCTTGCTTGGCAGAAACTTTGGGACTTTTATACCCGTAAGAAGAAATTTATAACTGGACAAATCGTGATGGCATAATAACGTTCCTAACAGACTGGTAGCGAGATTGGAATCGGTGTGGTTCGTCCTAATTTCCAAAGGGTTTTGCCTATGGGCAAATGCTTTTCGATTATCCAGGCGGTGGTTTACGCAACCTTCACTTGCGTTAGGAAATGTCTGAGGAAAAATTAAAGGGTTTTAGTATTTATGTCAGATAATCAGACAGCCTTGAGGGCTTTGTCATCCTGTGAGATACGGTCGAGGGTTGTTATGGACTGCATGACATCTTTCAATGCATCTGGTATTCATATCATAGTTACTCCACGTTCGGTTCCTGGTCATTTGGGCCATCCTGATCGCACTGACTGGTATATTTTCGCTGACTGTTTAGCGAACAGTAGGATTTTTGTTGGTCCTATACATTTTTCGATGTTTCTATGAAATACGCGCGGGAAAGGATAGACTCCTAGACTGAGAGAGGATTCACTTGGTCTTGAAGGAGTGCCTCCAACATGAGACAGACGAGAAGCTTTATTTCGCTTTCTCTGAGAACTTCTATGGTTATGAGGTATGTTAAGGATGATCGGTGTGTGTTCTGCAAGATTTATTTTTAGTAGCTTCCCAAGAATAGCTCAGCTTGTGCAAGATCCAATCTTTAGCGCACATAATAGCACGGGCATTAACAGCATCTTGTAATGGCATCATTTACAATGAAATAATCCTAGAAATATTAATGACAGGCATTCATTTATCGGCCCAAATTAATATTTCACTCTTTTGGGATTTTTTTGTTTTTCTTTTTTTTAATTTTCAAAACGTAAACTGTTAGTAAATCACCTGTTTTATAAAGCTAACTGAAAAACAGCAAAAGGTCATACATAACGATAGCGAACATGTATGTATTGATTAAATTTGATATTCTGCGATTGATGTTTTTATTAAGGGAGCTACTTAATGTTTCATGGAAAAGTGTAGCGAGCTAAAAGATAATTATGTTAATAAATAAAGAAAATTTTACCAAAATTTTTAGTAATTTCTTTATTAGATCGGCTAATTTTGGTACCACTTTCGTAAAAGTGCTTCGATGTTATAACAAGCGTTTGTACAAGTTTATTATATGTATGTATTTGAAAGAAATCGCTTTTCACCCAATTTTTGTATACTCCAATTTGAATATTGTCTCCAAAAAATAATACTCACTATCTGAAAAACACACATCGCTTAAAATTCACTTTTTCGGTTGGAAAACGCCAAACATGTGTCCTGACAAACGAAAACGCTAGAAATTTGGCGTTTTCAAGCCGCCAGAATACACTGAAACGATTTGGTCTATTTTATTTAAACTGCACTTTAAAGAGAAAATGTGTTGATGCACAATTTAAATTAAATATATATTCTTTTTATTTGAATAAACAATTTCAACATATATTCACGATTTTAATGAAAAATATACAATTTAAAAATTTGCTTTGAGTTTGTCAATTGTGTGGTTTAATTGTGTACTTATTAACTTTTTGATTTTAGCTTTTTAAAGCCAATTTTAGCAAGCAAGTAATCTGTAGGCATTTTAATTTTAAGTTTATTTATCTGTTTATGTTATGTTCTGATAAAACATATGTTTTAAGTGTTCAAACACAACTCCGAAAAATATCAAAACGCCAGCAAATCGCGTGGTTTTCAGGACATACTTAAATGCGTTTTTCTTTTACAAACCGTAAGCGATTTGAAAACGCTGCGTTTTCCAGAACATGGGCGTATACTATGGATATTTCAATAAATAATGTAAATTACTTACCATTTCCTTTTCAGAAACGAGACATGTTTGCATCCTTTTAACTTGTGTAATAATAATCATTATTCTTCTTCCAATTGTTCTCATTTCAGATCTTTTTACCCAACTGTAAATAAACCTGCAATGAAGAAGAAAACAGCAACAAAATATTATTAAATAATGAATAAAATAAGCTGCTGAAGAGTTCAAAATAAACATTTACCATTATCAGTGTACAGGACTTAAAAAACCAACAATACACAATCAAAGAAAAAAACTGCAGCAAATTCTTTCGAAACTAAACTAGTGTGCTCTATAATAATTTAATAAAAAAATGAGTTGTTTTTTCTTTTTAATTGTAGTATTTAAATTAAGTTTATTAATCTTTTGTTTTAATTTTACAAAAAAAATACTCAAATTTTCGTGATAGTAATTGAACAGAAAGACAAAATTCTATTTGTCTTTAAAAAAATATATACACACACACACAAGAAAAATGCAAAACAAATAATGTTAATATTAATAAATATTATTACATACAATATTACACATATTACACTGTTTCCTTTTATTGTAGTTTTTTATTTTTTGTTTTTAATTTTCTTAAATTATATTTTGTTCGAATTAAATTTTGATAAAATTACTTTTTACACATCTCTTTTTAAATCTTTAAACAATAAATTTTATATTATATTTTGTTTATTTAGAATTCGTTCTAGTAAAATAGTTTTTCTTGTAAGAAAAATTGTTTAAAAAAAGTATGTAAATCATAATTAGAAGACTTGAAACACAATGTAATTAACTTAAAAACAAAATATACATACATATATATGTATGAAACAAGAAAACAAATGAAAATAAAACAAAAAAATTAAGTAAACAATAAAAATAAATTTATAGAAATAAAACAACATTTTATTTACGATTTTTTCAACTATTTACTAATCTAAGTTATCCGGTTTAAGACAAACTTTTAAGGCCTCCGTTTCTTCTTCCAGGTGATCCAATTTTTTCATTAAAATTATCTGAAAATATAAAAGTAAATTTTTAAAGATATTTTGCATTTCCGTTAGTCGTCAAAGTTGGCAAGTGCACAAAACAGAAAAAGTTTATTGGTTTTCAAAAATAAATTATTGGGTCATGTAAAAAGAAGTATTTGCGTTTTTTTTTTAATTTTTAAATTAAATGTTAGCTTATTGAATATAAATGTTAATCAAAAAGATATTTGAAATATTTCCATAGCTTCATAACTTGGCCTCAAGACAGCTTTGCAGACAGACGACGCAAGATCAAGGCTTTACGGTAAGTGCGGGTCATCAAAAAGGTGTGTGGCCTAACCTGGCAATATTGTAATAAATTGCTTCATTAGAAAGATCGAATTCTGAACAGTTAGAGTTTAGAATTTATGGACCCACAAGATTGAAGCAGCTAATTATGGAGAATTTCCTTTCCTCTTTTGAGTAGTAAACCTTTTAGAAATGAATAAAAAAAAAGTCAGCTGTCTCATGCCAGCTTGCGTGCCAGTCTTGATCCTACAGTCGCAAACTTTCGTTTACTCTTTAGTAAATCTGGACTAGTCACGAGACGTATATTTGGCATCAACAATTCTGAATCAAACAAACCACTTCCGGGTCCGAAGAGCTTTGTTTTTGTAGTGATTGTGCTTTTTTTTCTGAAAAAGCATAATTTTCAAATCACATTTAATGACATTTAACTTAAAATGTCAACTTTTTAAACTCCATTACCACCAGCTTGTGACACCAAAAAAACACCGATACTTTTTATACGACCAATTAAACTAAATTACACTTGTTTTTTTCTATTTCTAAAGTGATATCTTATATTTTGTTTTTACCTTGGCAGCTGATATTATTTCTTTTGCAATTTTCATAGGCATATGATCTACAGACTTTACTAAATCTATAGGTCGCGTTTTGGCAATATCTTCTACTGTCTTAAAACCAGCCGTATAAAGTTGTTTAGCGCGATTCTAAAAGAAAATGAATATTTGTTAACATACATACGAGTATAAAATTTAATAAAATTATGATTGGTTTTATACTTTTGGATGCTTGAGTTGTTTGTTGATACTATTGAGCACAGTTTTAGTAATTTTTAGAATTTTCGATCTTTATGTTGGTAATACAGTAGAATCTCACAAATTCGAACCATCACAAAATCGAACTGTCCAGAAATTAGAACCAACTATTGCAATGTATTGGACGCTCTGAAATTAGAACAGGGGGTTCTAATTTCTGGAAGTTTTATTATTATTATTTTTTATTTTAACTACAAATTATTTTTTTTTTTTTGGCTTATAATTACCAAGTTATTCGTGGTGTGTACAATTTCGTCATATGCGTGTGAAAATCAAAGTGAAGTGTTCATACGTGTGAAATTTAAAAAATGCCAAATAAACGTAAAAAAATACCTTATCTTTCGGTACCAAGGTTAAAATATTAAAAAGACTTAATGAAGGCGTGAGTGAAAATCGTTATGCAAAAAAAATCTTCGCGTAAGGCAGAATATGAAGAAAAGAAAAGATGAAAACGCATTTACTGCAAGTGATTGATGGTTTTTAAAATTTTAAACCCAAAAGGTTTTTAAAAATTGGTGGTGAAATACTTTCGAGTGATGTTAGTGAGGTCAATCAATTCCAACGCAGATTTCGTGCAAAAGTCGCAGAAATGGGGTTATTGGAAACGCAAATATATAATGCTGATGAAAGCGGTCTATTTTTCCGCTGTCTGCCAGATAGAACATTTGTCGCTCTTGTGAAAAAAGGGCAAAAGGATTTAAAATTCAAAAAAAAGCGTTTCGATTTTACTAGGCGCAAATTCTCACATAAATTAAAACCATTGGTTATTGGAAAAACTAAAAAGCCAAGAAGCTTCAGAGGATTTGATAAACCACTTGCTAACGACTTTTCGAAAAATGCGTGGATGACTTGCCGGATATTTAATGATTGGTTTCACAAGATATTTGTCAAAGAAGTATGTTTAACCAATGCATATTTTAAGTTCCATATTTTTTAATTTTTTTGTTCTACAAGTCATTCGTTTTTCTGAAGACAATAATTTGGCCCCAAAAGCTCTTCTGCTTGTAGATAACAGCAGCAGTTTAGCCAATGGTTCAAAATCCTATTAAAATGACAAAACTCATTTAAAGAAGTAAGTTGCTATCTTCAATTAATTGGTGATGGTGGTGATATTAATAAGCTTTTGAAACGACATTCAATCTGAGATGCAATAATATGTTGAAACAATCATGGGATGAGGTACAACCGACAGTGTTAAAAAATTCTTGGTCCAAATTATTAAATTGGGATTCAGACGATTACGACAGCGACGATTATTTGCCACTAACACAACTAAGTCAACGTAATCGGGATTGCAATGACGTTCTTCAACTAAATCTTGATCTTTTTTGATAATTACGTAAATATAAATGAAATCGAGAACTGTAATGAAGATTTGTTTAGTGACGGATCTGATGCAGAAAATAGCGATGAGGAGGCTTCAGATAGCAGCGATGTCGCTGTTGTCAACATAACGCCAGCTATTCGTTATTCAAAAGCCCTTGAAGGCTTCAATAATGTTATAAAGTGGTGCAAAACTAGTGATATTTTTGCCAGTAAACACATGTCCAACCTTTTGGACGTCCGTAACGATATAGTTGTATCCAGTTTAAGCAAATCAAAAAAAAAAACAAGTATTACTGATTTTATGTTAAAAAATAATAAAATACCTAATAAGTAAAGAACTTTTCCATGAATTTAATACGTTCAATAAATTAAATGTTAATGAATAAAAACTGTTTTGTGATAAAGTAAAGCTTACATAACTAGTTTTATTATAATTTTATCATTTTCTGAAAAAAAATGTCCAGAAATTCGAACTTTTCAGAATTTCGAACTGGCCGGTGCACAAAGTGGTTCTAATTTGTGAGATTCTACTGTAGCACTTTTTTATAAAAAAGTTCACTTTTTTCATAATATACTCTTACAAATTTTCGAACTTGCAAATTGATAAAATCCCGACATGTGAAATCAATTTAATTCAACATATTTCTATTTGAAATTCTGATCCTTTGGGTTAAGGAATAAAATATTTACAATATAATATACATAAGAAAAACAACTTAATAAGCAAACCAAAATAGACATAAAACTACTGTACATAATACTAAGTTTTCTTTGGGAAGCTCCCTTTACACCTATTTACATAATAATTGTGTTAACTAGATAATGAAAGAATCAGCTAATCCTATTCTAAATGTACTCCTTTACAGATTTCACTTAAATTTCTAATTTAAGAAAAACAAAACTAACAATTTTCACAGCTGGCAAATCTAGTAATGGCTCCAATTCCAATGTACCACAACGATCCATTTTCTTGCCAATACGTTCAAATAAAGGTTTAAAACACCAAAACTCTTCAATTTGCTCACATAAACGTACGATTGCACTTGCTGCCGCTGTGGCCTGACTCGTTAAGTTTTGTAACATGCCACGTTCAATATTATACTTGGCCGAAACAGCCGGTAAAGGTACCACATTTATTAGATCCATTAAGATTAAAACTTTATATAAACGATTTAATTTCAATTCCATAGGTCCTTGTATGGACATATTTTTAACTATTTTTGCTGCATGGGCTTCTGTAAAACCCAAATGTTTAAATAACGCTTGGGTAGGGTCGTCCAACTGTTCATAGACACGAAATAAAATGGCAGCATCGGCCTGAAATAATTCATCGCCTACAGCATTTGAATTAAAAGAGACCACCAAGTAGAGTAGATGGGCATAATTGCTGAGCATCAATTGTTTCTGAGCGGTTGCCAATTCATTGTGTATGGCATAGGCTCGTCGATAATCTATGCCAGCCTTGAAGGCTGCTTTGCCTATGGTGGTTAATTGAAAACGGGTATGGCTGTGTAATTTTATAGTTCGCTCTGGTATTTGACTAGTGGTCTTATTTTGCAAGTCCTGCGTTATTAAAATATCGGAAACTTCCTTTTTATTTTCATTACTTGACATCTGTAAAACTTTATTTTTAAACATTTCACGTAAAATTTCTTTGACCATTTCTTCTACAGATACACCCAATTGAGAGGATTGCACAGCTAACAGGGTGCTCTGAACGAGACGATGCAGATCAGCACGACATGATGCCAAGCCTAAGCCAATTGCACTAAGAATAAGAGCCTGTAAAATATATTGAAAAGTAATTTACGTATATGCTCTTTACAACATTCAGTATATTACCTGTAAACCTATTTTCCCTTGATAGTCCAAAGAACTTATTGCCTTATCCATAGGTGAGAATAACATTTCGCCGACACGTATATTATCTCGACTCGAACTTATAAGGATACTTTCTCCTGCTTCACCCAGACCGGCTCTGCCAGCACGACCAATCATTTGCTTATATTTACACAAAGTCATAAATTCTGTACCCACATATGGTGCTCGAATAATAACCCGCTTGGCTGGTAAATTAACGCCAGCCGCCAATGTGGACGTACAACATATAACACTTAATACACCAAATCGGTAGGCAGTTTCAATAAATTTACGTTCATCGGTTGTAAGACCAGAATGATGATAGGCCACACCATAAGGTATTGTGCGTGCCAGGACAGGACTTAATATGCCACAAACTTTGTCTAGAGCATCCATCAGATCGAGTTTTTCGCTTTTACGATGCTCTAGAAATTTAGATCTATAAAAAAGATATAAAATGGCGTTATAAATCTATAAATCTATATAATTGTTTACCTACTTTGGTAATATACGACTCAACAGCACGGCTACATTTTCACAGTTTTTACGCGATGAACAAAATATAAGACAACCATTTTTGGGAGCACATTCTGTAACTAAACCAGCTAAGTGATCCGGATCTGATCGTAGCACAGCTTCACTATACTAATGTAAATATACAAAAATAAAAGCTTGTCAGAATAATACTGTAATAAGTCTTTTGAAACTTACATTATAATCAACACTACGTTTATAAACAAAAATGTCTTCTATTGTTTTTCCCTGTAAATTTATTTCCAATATGTCACGACCACATTTAATGTATTCTTTAAGCTCTACTGGTCGAAAACCGCGTGTATAAACATCGGCTTGTAAAAATTCTGAAATTTCCGAAAGATTTCCAATAGTAGCACTCATGCCAATAATTTGTATTTTAGCTGAAAAAAAATTAAAAAACAAAAAATATTTAAAAGATTATTATGATTTTAATATACATATATAGGAGTATTTTAAACTTACCATTCATGTACATAATTTTAGTAAGCAAAGCCTCTAAATATGCTCCTCTACCTTTTTCGCCAATCAAATGGAGTTCATCTACTACCACTAAACCAATTTCATTTGCCCTTTGTGCATCTATTAAACTATCTAAAAGTACTGCTCCCTTTTCTATTGAAGCTATGTATATACTTTTGCGCTTTCTTCGTGCCACTGGCGGACATTTACCCTTACCAGCTGTGTATTCATCCACTATAAAGTCAAGAGCTATGGCAAATGGTGACATGGCACTGACCTATATAAAAATAAAATTTGCATATTTAACTCTTTGGTAAAAATTATATTTTAGTATAAGCATTACCTTCTCTTGTACTATCGACACGTAAGGCAATATAAAGAGAACATTTTTTTCACGACATATAACTTCACGTAGCATTAATATTTCAGCCACTAAAGTTTTACCTCCGCTAGTAGGTAAAGCATAGATAAGATTTTTACGCTGGCGTATGGCTGGTAGATTTAAGCACTCATCTTGCCACTCTATTAGAAATAAAATAAAATTAAAAACAAAAATAAATCTAAGCTGTATTAAGAGGTTTACGTTGGAAACCTCTGATTAGAGTCCTCTAAAAAAAGTCACTAACATTTGATGATACTTACCATATAAACTTTCTATGCCTTTATGCTCGAATATCATTCGTTTAACTTTTTCTGGCAGGCCATAAAAATCCCCTTTACAAGGATAATCTTCAGCAATTTCCTGTTCAAATATTTGTGTTTCCCAATTCATATGCGATAAGTTTTGCAGAACAGAACTGTTGCTCTCGATTACATTGTATGTTTGTTGCAATGGAGCCATTGTACGATTTTGTATTTCCTCCCGTGTCTCATACTGGGTACCCTGAACACAACCATTCAGAGGAAATTTGAAAATTTTTTGAGTTTCATTGAGTGCAGGAGGCGGTGGTAGTGGTATTTTAAATGCGATATCTCTTAAAAACCTTTGTGTTGATTGCTCTAATTCCTCCAGGAGAAAATCATCATCCTTAAACAGATCGTCAATATCACTTTGGGTTTTACTGACAATCGCCTGTACGTCACTTGGAGCCGCAGTTAAATTTTCCTTCTGGACGTTTTCAGATGTTGAAGGTTTGCCACTTTCTACCAATTCATCTAGATTAATTTCGGAAAACAAAGTATCATCACCAGTTATGTGACCTATTGAGTTGGGCAAAATTTGAGTCATAGGTGTTCCACCCAGATTTTCACCACTACTAGGAGTCTCATTAGGCAATACAACATCATTGAATAAACTGTCATCGTCGTCATCATCATAGAATTTATCTCTATTTCTTATAATCTTTGAACGTTTGCCAACACCATGACCGTCAAGAAGTCCTTCCAATTTGGCATCAGTAAAAAAACTATCTTCAGTCTCCGGCAATAATATACTCTCGCTGGGTTCCATAACAGGTCTATTGTGATTATTTTCAATACTATCCGTATTCTTATATTTTTGTTTTTTATTCAAGTGTTGATTATATTGTTCCGAATTCCATTCCCGCGAACGTACATTTTTCGACATTAAAAAGAAACTCGTCGATCTGAAAGAGCAAAACAAAAATGCAACTGAAATTGTTGAATGAAACTATTTTTGTTTCTGCCGCTAAAAAAAAAATGTAAGCAAGCACAGATGTTATTATACTGGAGTTGCCGTACTCAAAGTTTTACAAATTGGAAACAAAAGCAACTTTTAGAGCACTGCTATACGTACAATATAATACATAGACAACGATTCAGCATCGCGATATTTATTAAATATTTAGCAAGTAATATTCATGGATCGTGCTGCATTTACGCTTTCGTAGGTGTAAAGTGTTGGTACTGTTATGTCTAGAATTTTATACTCATTTTAATTATTAAGCTAGCCATAGTGTAAAACTAGCCGACTTTGTTCAAGAATATATTTGTATATCAATTTTCTTTGGTAAATGCCGCTTTTTAATAAAAACGCCACATATATATTTTCTGTACATCTGGCCACTTTATGCTTGCAGCTGGAAAAAAATTGTAAACAAAACATAAAAGAGAAAAAAGCTGTGAAATTCAATGCAATATTTTTACATTTATTTCCTTTTTGATAATTCTGATATTATTTCTTGAAAGAAATAATAAAACAAAATCAATAAACGATTGATAAATGTTTGCAGTCATTTAAACTGTTTCTGTAATGGTTAAGTAACTGTTTATAAAACTAAAAACAATGGAAGAAAGAAGATATTCACCATGGATGTTAGAAAGAATAGACATTGGAGATACAGTACGTTTGCGTGTGGGTGTCAGCACCATAGGTCGACATTCGTCAAGTGTTGTCCGCATAACCGGCTCAGTCTTTGTTTCGCGACATCATGCCGAAATTGAAGTGGACGAAAATGATTGTACTGTTCACATAAAAGATTTGGTAAGTGTGTAAAATATATTATGGGCTGCCTTCAAGGCCTTTGTCAGCAACATGAATGAAATTGCTGAAAGAGTTTATAAAGTTCAATATAAAGTTTGATAGTTGACGATTGGTTCGACTAAGGTTCTCTTATGCGGGCTATACACGCTGCAATTTCTTATACAAAGTAAGGTGGCTGTGTACGAGATTGTAGCATGGGGTAGTTGAATCAAGTTGGGTACCTATTGAGCAAAAGATTAAAAAATTTGGATATTGGAAATTGAGCAACTTAATCGCTTGATGTGAATAACTGTTTCTGATGGATCATAGAATGTAGAACAAATTTAGACATGTTTTGTTAGACATGTTTTTAGACATGTTTAAAACGCTTCAGTTTCATTTAGAAGATAGATTTCGAGATAACGATAATTTTACACAAAATTTCATAATAAAAAAACCTATTTTTTGCTATCGGTCCATAAAGAGTAAATTGAGCTTATATGTATCAAATAAAAGGTATTTATGTCTTTTAAATGATATCCTATTACATGAGTTAATTGGTATCATATTACTATTAATCATAGGTAAGCAAAGATTATGTATTTCTGTTACTGTTTATTAGTGACTGAATGTTTACAATAAAATGCTAAATTATTTAACCCTCTCATGCACCAAACTTTATTAGAGCAGCTATATGTTTTTAAGCTTTGTTTCCAACAAGATTGTGGTCAAATAAGATAACAAACAAACAAAAGTTCAATTTACACTCGAAGCATAGGTTTTAGAAAATGTACACATATATGATGCATAAACAGAGTGAAAAAGCCAATTTTTTATTAAAAGAACATATAAGATTTATATATTTTTTCATTATATTTAATGTACTTTGAAGTATTTCAAGTGGTTTATACTTCTATATCATCTATGTGATTATTTCATAGTTTTCCACATTTTATATTTTTAGGTGGATTTATTGAAACTCGTCCTTAATTCTAGAATCCTTGAAAAATCTATAGTTTATTTCCTTCCGCTCTAAGCCCTGATTTTCTAATTCAGAAATTACCAGATATTTTCGCTTCGTCAGCATGAATTTTTATTAATAACGTTTCAGATTCTGCCCCAGCATCAGAGTCATCCTCATCAAATTAAAGAATTTGTTACATTCCTCTTGCTGTTAAACACTTTTTTCGTTTCATAATTAACTAAATGAACAAAAAAGTAAATAACGGGCTGGAAAAGAATGCAAAAGTAAGGGAAAGTGCAACAAAAAATATTTTTAAAAAATAACCCGTTTATGCGCCATGTTTTATATATACAACAGACAAATTATAGTCCCAAGATATCGCCTGATTAAAATGTTTACAATCCTTTTGTTATATTTCAATTGTTTATAAACTATTCTAACTGGAAAATAATTTTTACTGAATTATCTTAAGATTTTCTAAAAATGTTACACTTTTTTATTCACAAATTAGATATCAAAAAAATCAAAAGACGATCGAATGAAAATTATAGTAAGAAACACACAAAAAAAATAAACTATCTAAAGGCATAGAATTTCATTTTAAATTATTAAGTTAAAAAATTTAATATCGGTAGATATGAGAACGGTGCTCACAAATAGTGATGTTGTATATAAACAACATGAATGGGTTAAAAATTATTTTTTTTTTTTTGTAAGTACTGTAATTTTTGTTAGAAATAAGAAACAAGATGAACTCAAATGTGTAAAATACATATTTAATATTTTAATTGTTGTTAAACTGTTTCAAATATAAATGAATAAATTAAATACAATGAAAAAAATTAATTCGGTAAGGAAATCTAAAATAGAATTGTATTATTAACAGTAGTGAGCAAAACATGTATGTATACCTATTATTCATAATATTCGTTACAAATAATTTATCAAACCTAATTAATTTAATTATCTGCATCTGTAAGCCAAAAGTGCAATTTTCTGAATCTAAACATATTTTATGAGATTTATTATCTGACTAATAAAAGTTTTATATTTTTATATAGGAATCTATTAACGGAATTTTTATTAATGATCAGCATTATTCAAAGCAAAGAGTTGAACTAAAGGATAATGATCTCATTGGTATTGGTCTCACTACAAATATGGATGCGGTACCTGAAGACGTGATACAAATACCCGTATTCAAATTAAAGTATGCACCCTTAAGACAAATACGTCAAGCGAATGTCAATAGGTCGCCCATAGCAATATTAACACCTACCCCTCCACCATCACCTGTTGAAGAGAACAGTGTGGTTAAAAGTAAAGAAACTGATAAAAATAATGAAAACAATAGTAATCCAAATATAAATAATGAACAGCCATGTTGCAGCAGAAATATTAAAAAGGAAGAACAAGTTTTAAATGAAGAAATATTTGAAATAAGTGACGATGATGATATTGATGTTGTTCCGAAACCTAAAACAAATTCTCAGAACTCATTGACAAATGAGAAAGCAAAGGAAGTTATTGTAAAAGAGGAACCTAAGAACTCTCTTCAAGATTGCGTAGAGCAAAAAAATGATTTAAATACTGACACCGATAATAACGATTTTATTAATCCCTCTCAGAAATATCTCGAAAACTCACTTAATTCTAAAAACGAAGTTCAGAAAAATGAAAAACTGATACCTCAAGCTTTAAAGTCTTTAGCAAATCAAGACGTCATTATACATGAGCCAATTATATCAAGTTTTAAAAAGGAAATCATCCGTTCTGTATCAGCCGATATACAAAACATCTTCGGAGACATTGAGGATGACGTAGAAATACAAAAGAAAATTAAAGAAATTAATCCATTAGTTTATAATGAGATGCATGCCTCTAAACAAATAACATCCTTAAGTGATAAGGAACGAATTTTAAAAAATGGTGATTTAGTTGATTTAACAAGCGAAGATGATTATGAGGTCGAGGAATTGGGTATTCTTGTACCAAGTAATGCGGCCCATGAGTTTAAAGAAACGCATGATGTAGACGTTGCAAAAAGTCCAAATATATTCGATTCATCTTTGGATACATCTAAAGAATATGTTAAAGAAAAAGAAGTTCCAGAGCAACAGGCTATGATGGGCGCATCAACTGATAACGTCGATTTAGACGAGTACACCAAATATGCTCCAAACAGTGATGACGAAGATATTGAAGACCTTATGTTTTCTCAGGTATTGTTTGACGATATGAAAGCTGAACTGCAAGACGATTTCGAAGACAAATCTAATTTACCTCTATCAAATCTGAATGTATCAGCTGCTAGTGCAGATTCAGTTATAATTAAACAAGAACCGCAAACGGAATCTTTTTCCTCAATTCCCGAGGAACTTAATAACTCTTGCTGGATTATAAGCGATGACGAAGATTTTGATAAAGAATTAGAAACAAAAGTTAACGATTGGTCAAATAAAATATTGTCTCAGAGTTTTAATCAACTGAATATGTCGCAAGTATATGACTTAAATGAGCCAGATACTCAAGCTGCTACTGATGATGATGATGATGATGTTAGTATGGATGGTGATGATTTAGGCTGGTTAGATGATGATTTCAATTATATAGCAGAGCTTTATAGTAATACTGAGCGAGGTACAGAGCAGAACAAAGAAGATACTTCCAAAGAAATGAAAGAAAAACAATTAAATGATAATGAAACTAAAGATGTAAAACAAAATCTGCAGAATGATTTGGCAATATTAACAGAAAGTGAGGAAGATGTTCATTCAAAACCTATCTGCACGAAAGAAAAAAGTCCAATTAAAGAGATTCCAAAGAATACTTGTGAGCTTACCGATTCTCCTGTTATACGTCTACGAAGACCAAGCAAAACAAAACCAGTAATAGAATCCTCATCTTCATCAGAAGATGAAATGAGTGAACTAGGAAAACAAAAACTGCCGGATATAAAAAAAGATAAGGAATTAAGTCTAAATAAAGAGATACCAAATAATACTAGCAACCTTGTCGGTTCTCCTGTTATACGCCTACAAAGACTGAGCAAACCAAAACCAGTAATAGAATCAGCATCTTCATCGGAAGATGAAATGAGTGGTCTAATAAAACAAAAATTGCCGGAGATAACAAAAGAGCAAGAGTTAATCAAACCTGCTGCACCTAGACTTCCGCCACTAATAATAGACGCACCCTTATTGCCCACACATAGAGGCAAACTAAGAGGTGTTTCAACAAATTTACCACAAAAGATTTTCTCAACTAAAACTCCCAATCTCCAAAAAAAGATTTGTTCACTAAAAGACAAAATTACACACGATCAACATTGCAAAGACTTGAAAAGAAAATGGCTTGAAAAGCCTAGTATGGCTAAAAAACATGACAAAGAGCTGAAAAAACAGATTATAGAACGCCGTAAAGACAAGTTAAAAGAATTGGCCCAGAACAAAAAGGATCCTTGCAAAGATGCCACAAAACGTAAACTTTCGACTGAAGATCATGACCACAAAACAAAGATAGCCAAAGTGAAGGTAACTGCCCGCAATAGGGGAGCCTTTCTAGCTGATAATGAGCCAACGCCACCGCCCCCTTTACCTGCCACTCACAAACCTGATCAACATTTTAAAATACCGAAAATTAGCAAAAAACCAGACGAACCGAAGCGTTCAAATTCGATTGATAGTTTAGACACATTTTCACAACAAATAAGCAAACCAGACGCTTTATTATTAAGAACCAAAAAGTGCCATAAAATTATACCACCAGCTAGAAGGCATTCTATAAATGAGACCATAAAACAACCTACTAGTAAATCTCCTCCACCTCCTACTCCTGCGCCAGTAAATCCCATATGCAAAGAAGAAGCTATGGCTGCCCGTGCAGTTAGAACAAAAAATAAAATAACATTTGCCTCCATGGAAAAGAATATTATTGAAAATGAAGAAATAAAACGTAAATTATCAATATTGAATTCCAATACCACTACATCTGCAATATTAACATCATCAACAGACGACATACAAGTGCCTTCCATACTGAAAAAGTTACCTCAAAACTTCTGCCTTCCAAATAATATAAATAAGAAAACAGTACGTTTTAATGATACACCAGTTATACACTATATAGAACGTGTTAGTGGAGCCAGTAAGAAGGTTATTAATAAAGATCTGATGCCCATGACAACATACAGAGATCGTCGTCTCTTAATTAGAAGTACATATCCAATTGTCGATCATACGGATGATATCATAACGAATATTTTACGTTGGAGCAATGAATGGCTGATAAAACGTAATGCTGCTGCTGAAGCTGCCAGTGACGTCATATATCCAATGCCAACACACTTTAATTCATTTGATCATTATAAAAAGTAAGTACAAAACTTCAGACATCCTCGGTATAATGAACAGCAACAGATTTTGAATTATTTAATTCTGAACAGAATTTTCAAAAAAATTAAAGAGAAAAGCACATCTTTTCGATCAGAAAAACAAATTTGGTTTAAACTTTAAATAAAATAAATGATGTAACTTTTTTTTAATTACAACATTTCAAATTTTAGCATAATATTTCCCCTGATGAAGCTAGAAATTGTAAGTACTTTGGAGCGCGATTACCATTTGACACAAAAGCTAAAAAAATTTAAAGTGTCACTAGAGTATGCAAGTCTTAACAAGGATCGTATTATGTTGGTTACAAAATGTAAGCATGTATATACATAAGCGATAACACAAACGAGAAAATTGTTTTCGATAATCACTTTAAACTTTTTAGGTAAAATATACATACATGTATACAGTCGAAATATTCATAATAAACACAATTATAACATGTTTTCGAAATTACAATGTAAATAATGAACTACGTTCCCTCTATTTCGTTTTAAAAAATAATCTCAAGTCCGATCTTTAAGGATGTTATCATGAGCCTTAAATATCATGCATACGTCCAATCCAGTTAGGTTCATGTGTCCAATTCAATTCCAGATCATCTATCAATAAAAACCTGAACACCCGTAAGAACACTTGGACTGACTTGACTTTTAAGTTCCAAATTTGACAATCGTTAACAGTGTAGTAGATTTTTAAAATGCCTTAGTCTTGCACTATTTTATTAATTGTGCTGAGTAAAGTTATGCTTCTCTCTAACTTTGCCAAATTAATGTTGATGCCTTCCTTAAAGATGAAAGAATATTAACAATTGAAGTTTTTCGTGTCATCGTATAGGTATAGTTGAATTTGCGGTATTAAATATATCCTCATTTACAATTAAAAACTAAAATACTTTGAAAAACTAGAGTGATTATCAAACAATTTTCAATACGCATATTATAATTTTAAAACATATTGGAGATAAATAATCAATAAAAACTATTTTAGTGAATATTAAAAATAAAGATGAAGCGGATAGTATTCAATTTGATTTAGTTATATTGGAAATGGATAAAAAAGGACCTCAGATATTTGCTTATGGTGCAGCTATACGTAGAGGCGCCGGTATGTTAGTTTATACGTCAATATATTGGTTTTTAAGTAATCAAAACTCCACTTGTATTTTCAATATAGGCCCCTATACCACGATTATTTATGAAATTGTAGCGAAAAATTTCACTGTGGAATATTTTAAATCTATTAAAGAATTATTTGTGCGTCCTGTCATGGATAAAGTGCGTATTCACTTCGGTGCCTTCAATGCAGTGTATCAATTGCAGAACACACCTTTGTTCCAGAAAATATTAAGTCCTTTTGAACTCTTAAAATGTAAACCACCACCTAAAAAAAAAGTCAACTATAAAGGATTCGATAATTTAAATGATAAACAAAAGCATATTTTATTAAATACATACACTAAGATTATTGATGAAAATACTCCGAATATCTCTCTAATACAAGGACCTCCCGGTACTGGTAAAAGTTGTGTAATAACAAATCTTGTTTTACAAACTCTATATGGCGATGAAGTACGTTATTTAGATAAGAAAATTTTGTTTTGTGCGCAAAGTAATGCTGCCGTAGATGTTATTACTGCCAAACTATACGATATTAGTATGAGAATGAGGCCAGAAAAGAGATTTCGTTTAATACGTTACGGTTTGATGAATAAAATACATCCTTCTGTATTGCCTGTAGCACTACAAAAAATTATCCAGCATGATCAGTTGAAAAAATTGCAGGCGAAAAATAAAGATATACGAATCGAAAATAAGGAGAATCTGAAAAGTCAAGTAAGCTGTTTCCTTTTTTCGCCTATTAAAGGCTTGTTTAATTTTAAAATTATTTTCAGATCATGCAATTTGAGGCGCAAGTGGCTGATATGTCTTCGCGTAATATTAAAGGTACGGTAGAAGAGGACTTGCTTTTAGAAAAACAGCGTCAACTGCAACATATGCGAAATATATTGAATCAAAGCATGAGGCCAGAAGATGAACGCAGTCTATTTACCTGGTATTTGTCGAATGCAAATATAGTGTGCGCCACCTTGTCCAGTTGTGTAAATTTAATGCAGTAAGTTGTTGCGTATAATTATAGAGCATTATCAATTACTGTGTTTTGATCTTAATTATTAATGCTTTTATTATTTTTATTTTTAGATATATTAATTTCTTTGATATTTGTATAATTGACGAGGCAACACAATGTACAGAACCTTGGACTTTATTGCCATTAAAGTTTGGTATTAATTCTCTTGTTTTAGTTGGAGATACACAACAATTACCCGCAACCGTATTATCAAAAGTAGGTTTTTAATATATGCACACACACACACACACACACACACATTTTGTTTGATTTTTTTTATAAATTTAATAATTTATAATAATTACTTTTAGAAAGCTAATGAATTAGGTTTAGGTAAATCAATGTTTACGCGTATACAACATTGCTTGGATGATATAGCCTGCTCAGCACGTGCCAAAAATGACGCAAACTCTGTCATAACAACGCCGAATAATATCATATACAATTTGCAAACGCAATATCGTATGCATCCAGAAATTTGCCGTTGGCCAAATCAGTATTTCTATCGAAATGAATTGATTAATGCAAAACAGACTACGGATTTAAATAAATCACCACTTTTTCCATTTAATATATTAAGTTTAGCCTATACACAGAATAATGCCTGCAGCAATGGTCAGATTACAAATAATTTAGAGGCTGAGTTTGTGGCCAAACTATTAAAGGCTTTAGATGGCTTCATACCTAATCAATATAATAGTTATGGTGTCATAACGCCATACGCTCAACAACGTAATACTTTAGAAGCTTCCATACGGTAAGTGGAAAGTGTGTGTACAAAAAAATAATAAGTATTCAATTGTTGTCGTTCTTATTTTTCTTATCAAATCAAAAACAGTTCATTGGGCCTAACAAATATAATGGTTAATACTATAGATTCATATCAGGGACTTGAAAAAGATGTTATAGTTATATCGAATGCTCGTACACATGGCATAGGATTTCTCTCTAATCCTCAAAGACTGAATGTAGCTTTGACAAGAGCAAAAAAATGTCTTATAGTTTGTGGAAATTTCAAAAATTTAGAGGTATCCAATTGCACAAAGTTTTTATAAATTTTAATCAGAGTATTTACGAAAAATATTGTAATCTTTTTTTTTTTTTTTTGTTTTTCTTTAGACTGTCCCAGCATGGCGTTGTTTATTACAAAATGCACGTGAACGTAAATTATATCATGAGATAACCGTAAACTGTATAGCTGATATACAAACGAATGTGATTGAAAAGATAAAACTAAAAAATAATAAGGTTTAGTTAAAATACCTCAATAAAAAAGTCTATTTTTCCTAAAATATTCAAATATTTGTCATAAGAACGAGTTTTTAAGTTTCTATATTTTTTTTAATTTTAATTGTTAGTATTTAATATTACACGGCGTAATGTATAAGTTTTTATATGTTTGTTATTACAAATATGAAAATATTTTTTTTTTTTATATTTAAGTTTTTTATTGTGAATATCTTTTTATATGTACTTTTTTAAAATTGCAGTTAAACACATACAACTACTTTTCACTTTTTTCATTTATTCATTTCATTCATTTTCATTTATTCATTTTATAAAAATAACAGGCCAACGAAAATCGTTCTTAATACACAACATTAAAAAAAATCGTTAACAGTAGTATTGTGTATTTTATTATAATATATATTTGGAAACATAAGAGAATACGCTTCTTTTGGAAAAACAAACTCTAGTCGTATTCGATGTTCCCTTCTTAGTTTTTTTCTTTTACCATATAAATCTATGTTGGAAAGTAAGGATAGCCTAAGTGACTTAAGCTACTCTTCCAGTTACAAAATATAAATAAAAGTTTATGCTAATTAAATGGAGGAAAAATCTAACACCTTCGAGGAAGCAGTTAATCTATTTAAATCTATCTACACCAATACTTACAAATTTTTCCTAAGTTGCAGCAGCAACTTAAAGCACTTATAATTCGCTAAATTTAACAAAATCAGCAAAAGTTAAAAAAAATACGAGGAATGAAAAAGCAAAACAAAGCTTAAAGCTTACATTTTTGCAAACAGACTTCATGCGCGCAACAGATTTTATTGAAGAATTTTAATATTTTTACTATTGTCCGTTTTGCAAGTTGGACGTTGTTCAAAGCCTTCACTGGTTAGAAGTGATAAAGTAAGTGATGACAGCTGAAATTTTTGTAGTATATATTAAGGTTTCATTATAAGGGCCTCATTTGAAAACCTAAATCGTACGTACTTTTATCCCATTATTGTCTTTTAATACGTGTATACGATATCGAGTAAAATTGATCGAAATTTTTATTTATACTATTCACCCCTCTTTGTCATTTCAGTTCGAGTCGAAATTATCCCCGTTTTCGTTTATTCTGCGTTTCGATTCTGTTCAGTTTCTTTATTATTGCATGCTATGTTTTTCAAAGTTGTTAAAGTTGTGGCAGAGACTCCTTCGATTTTTGTTTTTTAGTCCAAAATTTATTATTTGACTTAATTTTATTAATATATTATTTATTTATTTTTATCAAATACGAAATGAATATATGCAAAATGTGAAAAAAATTATAAAGATAGGTCCATTTGCATGAAAAAGATAAACAAAAATTAAATTGAGCCCCTTGTGTATGCACTACATTTTGGGTTTTTATTAAAATATACTTATTCTTTTGAAAACATTTTTTAAATATGCCTATACACTCGCACAAATATGTTTTAACAAAACTATTAAAAAATAACGCATACGTGATCATCTATCGAATACATAAATGCATTCACTCGATACTTCATGACATTTTCTTCAATATGGAAGCTAATTCCATTACGAATGCTATTCTTCGACCATTATTAAGAATCATACACATTATTTTTAGATTACATTTAATGAATTTATTTAGTTTTTCAGTTTCAATTAAAATTACACAGGACAAATAGTACTTATGTATATAATTATGTTTTTCTTACATTAATACCTTCTCTCGACAAAAATAAATTAAATTTTATGTTTTGTAATTTATTTACGAATTTCTTTGTTCAACAAACTTATCAAATTTTTATTACAAATCTCAAAATGTTTATTTTAAATAATGCTAAACTTTGTTTTTATTAAATATTAAATAGTATTTTTTATAGTTTTTTTCCACAATATTTTCTCAAAATTGTAGAATACTTTATAGTAATAATGAGACAAAATTGTCATTACATATACAAAAACATTTAATAGATCATAAGGGTGTGTGTAGAGTGTTGTTATAGTTAAAGTATGTGATTTATAATAATAGTAAGTTGATAAATTATTTTTTTTTATGAAATATGTTTTTTTAGATTTAAGATTCATGAGGTTTGCTATATCGTTTTATATGTGTATTAATTTTTGCTAATAATTATTTTTATAACATTTCATTAAAGTTTTTATACCTCAAAAATTAATGTTCTTATGCATTACTTTTATTAAGTTTAGCAATTTCCATTTATCTTTATTGTAGGAGATTACATACTTTAAATATTTAATAAAAAAAATATTTATTATTCGTTTCTTATTGCAATTTACAAAAAAGTCAAACTAAATTGCACTAAACTTAAGATAAATTAATATAAAAATAAATTATATTTTATTACTTATTAACCCTTTGCGGTTATATGTCTACTCTCAGTTACAAAAGACTTTTTACCGCTCCGACGTATATTTCATCTCAGACACTACGTGTCAGTTTAAGCTCTATCTGAACGAGCTTGAAAGTCTAAAGAACTGTCAGAAACGTTTATGGTGCATCTATTATAAACGAAAGCTGTCACTTACCACCCCATGCAAGACGTCGAATGCCATCGACTTTAGGTATAGAGAAAAAAACTTAGTTAAAAACTGCATTTGTGGGCCATGGTGAATACGTAAAAAGTTAAAAGATTGAAAAGTTCACCAAAACAGTACTACATATTGTAAACTCTTTTGAAAGATACAACGCAATGAAGAATAATTTTACATAAACACGTTGAATTTTAAACACATTGTTGTATAAACATACCTCTAAAGTTCACAAGAGAATGGATAAATCTTGTTTACGCTTCATAATGTTATGGGTCCATTATGCCAGTTGCCGAAAATTGCATTATGTATGACAACTTGCAACTAAAAATCTATTAATTCCAATTGCAATTTAGGCAACTACATATTTCTAGTTGCCGTTCATCAACGCAACTGAAGTTCTGTTGCCAACTATAATCTACCCATTATTCACATGTTAAGTAACTCTGCTCAGACGCTGAATAGTCATGTTCTGATTTATGGGTTGATTGTGGATATCAATCGAACTTCAGTTACGTTGCCCAACGGCAACTAATAAATCAATAAATTTTCAGTTGCCAATCGCTGTACGCAATACAATTTTCGGCAACTGGTAACGCAACTAAAGTTCGGTTGTCATCCACTATCGTAAACCACGCTCTTCTGAAAAATTTTGTTTTTTGAGTTATGACACTATTTAAGTAAATGAGCGATATGTTTAATATTCATGTTGCGAAAATGTCTTTTAGAATCAAAATACGTAATATATGTAACCTGTATATCAAACCTCAACCAGAAAACAGATTGAAATAATTTTATTGGCCATACTTTGGTTATTGAGAGTAGTACCAAACGTATGTGTTCAAGAGATATTAAATAATACAAGAAGTGTTTAGATATTTGGAAGTAGTGTTCTACAGACTAAAGCGATTTCGTTCTGAAATGCTGACATTATTACAACAAAGTCTAGATATTCGAAAGTCAAGTATACCACGTTAATGTTTCACGTTTAGGACCAGCTAAAGGATTATATTTATTGCATTGCAAGAGAATGATAGAGAAAAAGATATTGTAAGAAAACGATTTTTTAATTATTCATTCTTTATCTTTTTCCATATCAAAATTACAAGAAAGTGCATGTTTTTTCGTTAATAGAACATGCAAATAATTTTTGAAAATCATTTTTAAATTTCGAAAAAGTAAATGGGAAAAGCATTTAAATTCTTAAATAAAATAAATATTTTATTTATATTCAGTATTTCTAGCATTTTTCATTCTTTCCTATACTCTTTTTATTAAACAAAAATTCTTATAAAATATACACGCTATCTTATTATTCATAGTTTTTCCTTTTGCTAAACTCTCTCTAACTTTTAAAACTATTCTGGTTACTGGGTACATGATTTAAGCCTTTTAATTAGATTTTTTAAATTATTTTTCCCATATATTTCAGTTGGATTATATATTTTGCTTTTTTTAATAAGATGTTGAATGCTTTGTTGTAATTGTTTTTATTTTAATGGAATAAGTTTTTTGTTACATTTTATATTAAAACAAACTCAAAAGAGTTTATTTTTTCTTCTATTTTAAAATTCTTTTACAAAAAATAATTGAGTTTTCTCTCATCTTTTTTTATTTGTTCATATACTCGACTTTTTTATGTCGTTCTTGAAATATTTTATGATTTCGTTTATTTATTTATATTATAGTTGCATTGAATTGTACATTAAAAACGAAATTACAATAAATTTATTAAGTGAATTACAACAAAATATTAATTGTAATGCACAATAATGATCCTTGTTGTGTTTGGCGTATTTCGACTACGCCAAACACGTTAAGGGCGTTTAATGTTTATGATAGAAAAACAAGTAATAAAACAAATGTCGTTAAAAATTAACTAAAGCTAAATTCGGCTAGAATTGTTTAAATTATCAATTTTTTCTTTTTATCATTAGTTTTAAAATAATTATTTAAAACTACTTTAAAATGTTAAATATTTTCATACAATAAGGGATAATATTTAACAAAATAATATAAAAAAAAAAACAATTTTATTCATAATAAATTAAAAATAAACGCTTTGTATTTATACATAACTCTTGCTTTTTGTTATCGATTAATTCTACGAGAACGAGATACATTTATATATATATATATATATATATATATATATATATATATATATATATATATATATATATATATATATATTTAGGAGATGTAACTGTTGTTATTTTCAAACATGCATAAGTAAATAAATATCTTAGTCAAGCATATCACCAAGTGATTCTTTAAGTGAATTAAAGATTTGTATTTGTTGTTCAGGTTTAAGATTGTAAATCTGTAAAATTAAAAAAAAACGAAATATATTTTAATTTAATGAATTACTAATAGATATGTGTAATTATAATATAAAAGTATAGAATATTACATTTTTAATAGCAACATATCTGTGTCGGTATGGAAGACTAGCTTAAGCTATAAAATTAAATTTTGAGATATTATCAAGCCTGTGTAATTGGTATACCCACAAACTTATTAAACAACAAATATAAGTTTCAAAAAAAATATTAAAAAACAGAAAATATTTTACACCTTTTAACACAATAGATTCGTTATAAAACCCTTGAACTTTTAGGCATTGACGGACTCGGTTTAGCGTGGTATTTTTTTATCACATTATATTAAATTTTCAGAAAAAAACTTGAAACAGTTAAACGTAGCTATCACACAATAACTATTTTTAGTAATACAAAATTTAATCAATATACATATATGTACATCCTACAGCCGCGATTATATGATGATCTTTTTGCCGCCTTACAAAGCAAATAGTATTTTTAAAAGGCGTATTTTTTTATACCAAAGTAAAAAATGTTTCTTCAGAATAGTAGCAGATTTATTATAAATACATTTTATTATTTTGCTCAATATTTAAAAAGGGATCCATAATATTTAAAGAAAAAATTACATAACTTTAAACATACCTGTGTTAACAATTTGGAAGGAGATGGTGTTCTTATGAAACTAGAAATATAAACATTAACAAATGTGGCCATTAAGAATTGGCAATCGAAACGATCCATAATACCACCATGACCGGGAATCATATCACCAAAGTCCTTTTTAAATAATAATAAAAAATATGTTATTTGCATGTAAACATCATTTAATTACAAAAAAAAGTTGTTGTTACCTTAATTTTAAATGCTCTCTTGAAACCAGATGCAAAGAAACCGCCGAAAGGACCAATTATGGAGCTAAACAAACTTAAAGCAATTGAATGCCATATAAATGGTATAACTTTAATACTTTTGCCAATGCCAAACTAAAGCAGAAAAGAAAAAGTAATTATTTAAAATTAGTAAAAAAAATGGATAAACAGCGTAAGCTACTTACCACACTCAAACTATAATCTTGGGATGTAAACAAATAACTTGGTTCACAACTCATTGACATGCTGCCCAATTCCTCCGAGTATACTATGGGACATATGAAATATTGATAATGACACAATATATACGATATAATGATGCCAAACAAAACGGTAGCAAAACCACCACCAATAAAGCCCTCCCATGTCTTTTTAGGGCTCAACTTGATGAGAGGGGTCTTGCCGAAGAAGAAACCAAACATGTATGCCATGACATCATTGCATACAATCATTGAAACTGGCACAATAAACCAAATTAAACCTAAAATGGAAAATAGTGTGTTCAAATATTTTACAGAAATTATTTTTTTTTTATTTTAAGAGTACGTTTAAAAAATTGTTTATATAGAAAGTTACCTTCGAAAATATTTTGTATAATTAAATAACTTTGTGTAACAACAATTAATAGGGAAACATGAGTCCAAGCAAAAAGGCTGAATTGTTTCATATAATATTTTTTCACCAACGACAAAACAAACCAAACAAAGCCAATACAATACAAAGCAAAGGATAGGAAACGATGATAGGTGACCATAAATTTCAGATAACCCTATAAGAGATTAACAAAAGCAAACAAATAACGTAAATAGGAAACATTTCTTAGAAATAAAAAAATAAAATAAAAAATATATATATACCTACCACACGATTAATAGCTACACCAAAATAATCAACTAAATTTTCACCATAGAAAAAGTAATTGGAGGTCAATAGGAAATACCAGGATAAGCTACGGAACCAAGGCAAACCGTGTATACGATAGACTTGATAGCCAATTGAGATTATTTCTTGGAAACATTTTACTTGCACTAGCAACGTCTGCAAAGAAAAACAAAAACATTTAAATTTCAATAAATTAATATTTTAAATACATTCCCTCTCTTACCGTTATCATTAGAGCCAATGGACCACCATAAATAATTAAACAAAAGCCACATATCATAATCCATGTGAAAATACCACGTATTACCCAATTTTTCCATCTAAATATAGGGGAAAAAATCAATGAATTACAAACAACGAAATATAAATATATTTTCAATATTAAGAAGAATGTTATGTTTATTTGTTTGCGTTGTTTCTTAATGATTATTATTATTGGATGCATGATAAAAGCCACCTGTGAAATATATATATATTTTTTCATTTATTTTACCTGTCTGGTAAATCCTTAAGTGCTGAATCTAATATTTCTGGAGTTTTGTCAGTACCCTGTGGTAATGTTTTGGCCAATTCTTCAACGAATTTTTCCTCGGGTAATTTTTCTTCTTCAGAATCAACCTTTAAACATTGAATGATTTTGTTTTTTTTTTTATCAAAATTTGTATTTCTTTAATGGAAATCATATATAAGAAATAAATATAAATAAAAAATATCGGAATAAATAAAAAAAAAACTACAAAAATATGATATTGAGTCATACAAAATGTTTGTGCCGTTTTTTTTATTATAGAAGGTATTGATGTCCATAGAACGGACAATACTAATTAGATTATACCTAAGAAACATGTACTAGAAAGTTGACATTTCAGATTACATTTATGGTAGACAGTTCTGTAATTCATCCTGATATGTTGATTTAGAAATGAGTAAATTATCTATCTAACGTTTAATGCCTTCCTTGCGGTAAGAAGTTCTAGTAGTAAAATATGTGGTCTTCGCACGAGGTTGGAGTAGTGGGATCTATGACTGCATTGTCATACTTGTCCTTACTTATAGCTGTATCGTATGGTAGAGAGCTCTGCAGAATGCCAGTCGGAGGAGGCTTCTGGATAACGTTCATAGGTGTGTAGCTCTGGGCATATCAGGCGCTTTCAAGAGTACTTTTCTGGCATCGCTGGACATTATACTGGGTCGTACCTCTTTGGAGGTGGCGTTAAAGAGGATAGCTGCTAGGAGCTTTTTGAGAATAATGGAACTAGGCCTTGCTAAGGCTGTGGACTATGGACATTTTGGGTGGGCTAGACTAGGGTGAGCATGTGGTGACTTGTCCAGGTTTTACCTCCTACAATGTCAGGGAATGCGACTTCAACAGGAGTCTTTCGGCAGTCATTTCTAATAGAGAGTCTTGGGAAGGTGTGGATAAGTTGTTGAATGGCCATGCTATCTTCACGGTTGGTCCTAAGACCTTGTGGAGAGTGACATTAGACTATCCTATACACTTCTGGGCGTGTGTAGTGTCTTTTCCAGGCTGAGATTTTTGCTGTCCTTATGGCAGCCGAGCTAATTCGCGAATTAGTCGCTTTTGGGAATACTGTGGTCATCTATATACAGTCAAGCTACTATCAAGGCGATGACTGGGCGCTGCGTAAGCTGAAAGCTGATTTCACTGTGCAGAGGAACCCTCACGTCACTCCTGAAAAGTTGTAACGTGAAGCTGTGCTGCGTTCATAGACATTCTGCCCTGCAGGGGAATGAGACTGCCGATGATCTGGCAAGTGCGGGCGGGGCCAAGTATATTGGACTGGCGGATGAGTCTTTCAGACCAATGCTTGAGTTCTTTGTGTGCTTTGTAGATAGATGGACCTGTCGTAGAATGGAAGAGTTGTGGAGGGACAACTCGTCGATCGCCATAGGACGGAATGGTTTTTTAATCTGAGGAGTCCCTTAAGATTTTGATAAGTTTTCTGACTGGATATTGCGCTCTAAGGCAAAGAACTGGGTTATGAAAAGTAGGCACCCCTAATTTTTGTCCAGTTTGTGGCGATTTTGGGACCCAGAGACTGTGAAATAAATGCCACTATTACGGTTTACAACTCGTCTCAATCGAATTGAAAAATAAGTTAAAATATTACAACTGCTACTGATGATTTGTGTTTTTAAAAGGTTAAGTTGTTATCAACAATACCAAATTGTAAAATTTCGACTGTAATTTCAATTAAACTGAGTCGAGTTGTAAACCGTTATAGGGACCATGTTCTCGGTCATAGCTCGGCTCTTCATAGGCGCAGATTCTGTTTGCTGGGTTAGGGCTTTTCAATAGCCTAGATGAAGTTGCATCAGCCAGGGTCTGCGACCTGGAAGTTTATATATCGGGTACAGGCTGGATTACTAGGTGAGGCCCGGTTTTTATTCATGGTGTCCCTCTGCCTTTGCTCTCTTTTTCTTCTTTCTTTTAATTTGTATTTCTTATCTACCTAATTTTTCCATTTGCATTTTTTTCCTTTTTGTTTTCATTACTTTATATAAAGGATCTCTTTGGTCTCTGGGTGGGGTGCGCCTGCACCACCTTTTTCAACCTAACTTAACCTATCTATCTAATGTTGTTTTCTTACCATAACAAAAGTGCAATAAAAATATACCGTAAAATTTGCGAAGTGGGCGGGTGAGTGATCGACGGCTCAGAAGTGGTTTACCAAAATCCGTTTCAAAAATTTCGATGTTCACCTCGATCTGTTAGTATGCTAATCACTGAAAATTTGTTAAATTTTTGGAGTGAAGCTACACACAAGCTGTTAAAAGGAAAAGCGAAAGCGTTAAACGTCAACAAACCGGATTTAGTAGAGTATTTAATGCAACTAAAAGGCTCTTAATTATTATACGCTGCTAAAAACTAATTAAAAGATTCTTACTACTCAGCCATTTGAACAAAGCAGTCAAGGAAGAGCGAACAGAATTGTGATACATCATGACACACGCATTGACCTGAAAGTTGCATATAATTTTTTCGGTGTGTGCTAAAGTCTCTTAAGTAAATAATCGAAAAGCTGCTAAAACTATCCGAAAAATTTAAAAAAAGTCATAGATGATAATAATGCAAAAATGTAAATGATTATAATTGGTTTTTAATAGAGAAAATTTAACTTCCACATATTTTTATATGACCTATATTTAAATAGACATTGAAATAAAATAGAAACCATACAATCTTCAGAATAAACTAATATATGAAAATGTCTCACGCTATATTAATGCTCATATCTATATATAAAATAAATAAAACTATAATCTTTGATTATGTGTATTTTTTTATTGGCTCGCTATATGTGGGCAAATTGATAATGATTAAAGAGTAAACAAAATTTCATTCAATATTTGTATGTTAAAATGAAATGTATGCATGCACAAAGAAAATTATAAATATTATCTGAAAAAATCTTTAGGAACACAGATATCGTATTTAGATTTTAAAAAGTGTCTAGAGGAAGGTAGAAATCTCAAGTATTCGCACACGTATGAGCAGAAGAAATATTGAAACAGTAAATTCAAAGTATTATTGATACTAATAAAGAAAGATAATAATAATAATAAAAAAGTTAAAAAAAAGTAAAAAAAAGATAAGCTTTAATGTAAGAAATGAACAATTTCTTAAGCTTTATAGTGCAAAAAGCCCACAAGTGGTATACAGTATTGACGTTTAACTAACAAAGCGTCGTATCAAACAAAGATCGTAAAAATTATTGTAAATATCATGATAAATTCTCTAAGTGTAGCTCCTGAGTCAATCACCGTATGTTATAAAAATAAAATGTTTATACTTAAAAGCCGCTAAAATCAAACATGAATGAATTGCATTTTAAAATGAATATTTTATGGCATGTTTTAGAAATATAAAAAATATTATTTTAACATATAAAATATGACACTGATAGTGATATTAAATTATAGGAAGAAAATAAAAGGGAGAAGGATAGATGAGTATTACCTTAGAAGAAGCAAAAAACAAAAGTTAAGACTCTAGAATAATAATATATTTTTCATGGTTTGTCTAGAGACAATGTCATGGCTATTGAATTTGCTTACATGTGTACCTGTTGTACATATGTACATACATATATTATATACTTACATATGCATATAAGTATATGTATGAACGAATAGTTATTTATTTATTATCATTCTATAGTTGCTAGCAATAGCAATTAAGTGGTTGTATCCATGAATATTCTTTTTACATTTTCCATTATAATGTCTGTCTCTATCTATAGTTACGAACCACTAATTAGATTTATGTTCACACTTTTTTCATGGCATTTTCCCTCGTTTTATTGCCAGTGTCTTATGACTTATTTAAAAATTAGATTAGTGTTTTTTCCATTTGAATTGAGGAACAGAAAATCGAAATAAATAAAAGTAAGTAATTGCGATGTTGCGTATCGATTAAACCGTAAACAATCCTTCAAATCGTATTCACTTACTACTGTAAGCAAGCTTTGTAAATACTTAAAAGTATTGATCCAAATGACTACATTTTTAATTTCTTTATTTTTGCCCTGATTTGGATTAATTGCCAAGTACATTCATGAGATTTAATTTTACTAAAATTGTACATTCATATTATTTTAATATTACAATTAGAAATCACATCAAGGAGGTCTTTAAGAAATAACAAGAACAGTAATAAGCCCAAATGGTTGTCCAGCGAAACACTCAAAGTAATATATAGTTTTAGATGTAATATTCCGAAACAGTACACTTCGAGTTCTAAGTCATTTAAAATAATTCAAATATATAAAGCAAAACTCTCGGTGATGAACTCCTTATTTACAGTGAACAGTGAATGACAAACGCTGTCGAACCATGCGACTGATTTTTCATTTCCAAAAATTAAGCAGCTAAACCTAAACGAACTTTGGTTTCAACAAGATGGCACAACAACAAGCACGCTTATTTGGTAAAACTTTCCTTCCTGAAGTGGTCGTATTCGCTGGCCTCGTTATTGCTTTATAACGCCTTTAGGTTCTTTTTATGGGGCTATATTAAATTTCGATAAACCAGCAGCACTTGAAGCATTACACTTGACGCAATACGGCCAGCTACATTGAAAAAGTAATAACGAAATTATATTGGTCGAATGAACCAAGTAACTCGTAGCCGAGACCAACATATGCCGGAAATCCTATTTAAGAAATAAATGCCATCACACTATCTACCAGATTACAATAAATAAAATTTTAAACCAGCAATATTTTTGTCTCAAAAAACACCCTATAGTTTATGGCTAAAATTTATACAATTGAAATTTAAAACGTTTGTTTTTAAACATGGGCTTGTTTTTCATAAAAAAAAACCAGACAAACAAAAAATACAAAATACACAATCATTATCGTTTACTACTCTATAAAATAAACGATACTGCACCTTATGCTATGAATAATCTACAATTCCTAACATATATTTTCATAATAAAACGCTTATTCTAACTTTTTCAAAGCCTTAGTTCAAAATTACTGTTATAGCTAGTGTTGCACAGTCTAACATTTTTTCTAACCAAATTTTATAAAAATTTAAATAAATTGGACAAAAAATAGCCAAAACTTTTAATCGGAACTATTTAATGTGCAACACAATTGAATTGTAACATTTTTACAAATTCAAATGTGAAGATAATGATTACATAGGAAAAGAACAAAAATGTGTAGCTTGATTTGACAAAAATAAGTGCAATAATAGATACATACGAAGTATGCCTTAAATATCCTATTTGGTACTGTGAGTTAATAATATTCATATAATGATCAAATATTGCTATTTCTGAATTTAAAAACATCACCCATATTCATGAAAATTATTTGTGATTTATAAAGGGCCAATAAGCAAATTTTTATAGAAATTACGTTTTACAAATTTTTCCTGAATCGAAAATATTTGTATTATTCTTTACCAATTTTTAAGCTTGACTAAAATATTGTACAAAACTCGTTTAGTTCAATAGTAGATGAGACATTACATCTTATTTGAGTTTAATTCTTCCAACACACCCTTAGGGGCCAACAGTGTCAAAGTGAACTTTTTTGTGTTTCTTTCTAATCAAATAAATTTCGATATTTTTTTACAAGTTCTTCTATTTATTTGTAAATCTACTTATTTATGTTTTCTCTAGGTGAAAAAAATATTATTTCGACTACATAATGTGAAAGTAAAAATAGTAAATAAAATGGAAAAAAGGTACACATCTACACATAGAAGAAAAAAAAACCAATTTTGGTTAGAAATAACCAAAAACGGCGACGCTGATTATATCATTAAATTTATAAAAGAAAAAGTATATCGAGCTTATAAATTGCACATCAATGCCAATAAAGCAAAAGCCATGCGAGTGAACAACTCGCGCACTGATCGTATCTTCCTTGACGATAAGTAAATCACACCACAGGTCGGTGCCAAAACTGACATCGCAGCTCGACTTGCGAAGACAAAAGGGGCCTTTGCAAGGCTACGAAAAGTATGGCGATGACGGCAACTATCATCTGCAACAAAAATTCGAATACTCTATGCGAATGTGAAGTCTGTGCTTCTTTACAGAATTGTAACTTGGCTTGTGTCTGTGAAGGCAACGAACAAACTAAAAGCTTTCATCAACCAATGCCTGAGAAATATTCTCGTGAATATGGTGACCCCACAATTGGATTTCTAGCTCGGAGCTTTAATAAAGATACAGTCAAACACCCATAAGATTTCGAAAATAGCTTTGGATTGATCACACATTCTGGAAGCGACAATATCGCGAGACTAGCTATTGACTGGAATCCGCATGGAAAGAGAAGCCGCGGTCGACCGAGAGGGACTTGGCAGAGAAATCTATTTGTTGAGATAAAGTCTGTTGATGAGGAACTAAGCTGAATGCAAATCAAAGTTCTAGCTAAAGATCGTAGTAAATTTAAAAATTTTTGAAGGCAATATGCGCTAATAAACACGACCAGATTTCGGAAACACTTTTGCATGCTAGCCCAGTTCGTTCTCCGAAAAACATTTCGGTTTTTCGCTATAGTGTAGCAGAAGAGATGTCAACCTCGACTCGTCGTCGTGCACAAAAAATGAACATCTCATGAACGTCACTGATGCCAGAAAATGAGGATATGGACCTGGATGATATGTGGCACATATATGGTGCCACTTGCCACACAGCCAACGAAATCATGGCTCTTTTGCGTGAGAAATTCAGTGGCCGTGGCGATATTAATTGGCCGCCACTATAAGTCAATAAGCTAAGCCAAGCCAAGAACAATTAAAGAGCTAAATGATGATATAATTCGGCACATTAATGACATTACCCCGCCTTTATGTCTCAGAGTCAAAGCCATATAATAAAAATAATAAAAGCGCTTGCAAAGCTAAGCTCAAATAAAACTAAAAACAACAGCAAAAATTAATTTTAAAGTTTAATAAATTGTCAACACCAATCCACTGTGCAATGATTTGTTTTTATATTTTGCTCTTCATTCTTTGTTTTTCTTTTTGTAGCATTTTTGTTGTTTCTTTTTCTCCCTCTCTTGTATACGAATATTTTGTTTATTTGCCTTCTTTTTATTTATTTCATTTTTACGCTGACGTCGTTGCTTAGCACAATTGGATTTAAATTGTATACAACAAACAATGCAGAATTCATTTATTTGCAATAATAGCGAGCACATAGTAGAAAAAACACATTTGTGTCTACCTTTGACCACCGCTGTCATACATATGTATGTATGTACATTTTATCCAGATATGCATACATACACACGCACTTATAAACAAAAGTAAAACGTATGTTATACAAATTTGTAGGCAAAATCTTGACTGGATTGGAAACATGAAACATCATTCGATTCATACTTACATGATCTGAAGATTCTGCTGCAGAGGAGTTACGTTTCTCAGCTTCGGTTTTTGCTGTGGCATCAGCTGCTTCAGTTGATAAATGGTCACCTTTTTCTCCAGCAGCAGCTTCCTCCTGTTTTCTGCGGCGTACTTCAGCCATAGCCGTCGTATGTGTAAACGGTTTAATTGCTTCAATTAAGTATTTTTAAATTGATTTTTTATTGGTTTAATAAATGCAGTTTTTCTACAACTTTAGGCTGTTTGACTTGCTTTTTTCTTCTTTTTTATTCTATTGTATTAAACGAATTTGTGTACAACTTATTTTATTTTTTTGTTGTATTTCTTCTTTTATGAAGTTTTCATCTTCTGCGCCGCCGCCTAAGATTCATAAGAAAAAAAATCAAGAAAAGGTGGTTGTTTTTTCACTTTTTTTAATCAATTTACTTTTTAATTGATTTGCATTTAATTTGCTATTTTAAATATATAATTACTACGCAAATGCTTTTAGTTACATATATAGATATATACTATTAATTAACTAAATCAAAAACACAATTTTAATTATTTTTATTTAATCTATTAATTCTTTCATACTTTTTTTCGAGACCAACTGCAACCGCTCGCCGTGAAATATACAACCTGATTGCTGAGAAAATTTTCTTTATTTTTGCTAATTCTCTTATGTATCTTTCTTACCGATAGAGTGCTGCCATATCTACATTTTTATTATTAACTTAAAAGATTTGAGCTCATGCGTTATTGTCAGGGTTCGGAAAAGAAATGTTATATTCCAACGTTAATGCTATATAATACTGTGTGTCGGTTAAGCTGGAATAGCGAAAACAGTTCGTATTCAAAATTAAACTACAAAATTTTTAACTTAAAAAAGCGTTTTATTCGAAGTTTTAAAATTGATAGAGACACAATGGCAGAATGCTTATAAAAAAGCTGAATGCTGAAAAACGCTTGAGGTGGCTACACTAATATATATTACTTGAAATTTTAAAACGACACACTGTGCATTTATTGTTTCAATCGAGTTTTTAAATCTCCGTTTTGTTTGTTGTTTTCTTTCTTTTTTAAATATATTTAAAAATACAGCGGAAAATTAAGAAAAATAAAAATACGTTTATTTTACTTTAACATTCTAACGTTCTAGACGTGTAGTTTACTTCTTGCCACAATATCCAAACTTAAAAAAATGGCGAATTTTTCTTGTGGAATCTAAAGATATGAAAAAAATACGAAATAGTAAAAAAAGAAATTTATTAAAACTCAATTTACAAGGTAATTCGATCACATATTCATATCTTTTTGCATTATTCCCACCAAAAGCTTGCGGAAAAACTTGGACTGTTCGACTGCACATAGTGCCACCATTTGGGTGGTAAATAGAGACAATCGCCTGGCTGCAATGTCAAGTGATAGAATTCCACTTTTGCCAGTAAGGGAAAACTCTTAAAATCCAAGTTGTGAGCATCGATTTGTGATGTATTTTGTAGAAATTCACTTTCGTGAGGATACAAATTAATAGTATCCTCTGGAGAGGCCAATATAATGGTTTTGCTGCCAAAAACTTGACAAAGCAAATTATGTTTAGGATCATAATGCAAAGGTGATATAGTACCCTTAGGACCCAGCCAGGCTTTAATGTCAACATTTTCGATATTTTTGCCCAACGTACAATAATCTGGTATAGAGAAATCCTTTTTCAATTGCGGTATTTGTTCAAATAGTTCATGCTGTGCCAAATATTGTACATCACCCTTTTCTTTTTCCTCCAGATTAACATTATCCACAAATTGTTTTCTCAGAAAATCTTTAATTTTCATTAATTGCTGAGACCATTCATCGTTGGCGTAGTTGGATCCAATTTCTATAGGTACTGTACGATTGCCAGCCAATTTTAGAATATAATTTAAATCACGCCATTTTTCCAAAGCCGGCCAATGTTTAAGGGTATCAAGTAAAAGAGCTGGTTGTTGTACATCAAAACACTTCTGTTTAAATTCCAACAAAGAAGGTTGTTTAAGTGTTAAAATATCACATTTGAAACATTGCCTTTCAAGTTTCTCTATAACCGGCAGTTTTAAGTCTTTACAAGGATCTGCAAATAAAAATATTAAAATTAAAATAGAAGCGTACAATATTCTCTCCTAGTTACCCAGTATATTATCGAAAATATCCGTTAAACATTCCTTAAATTGTTGACCTTTAGGATACAATTTATCCACACAGCCAATTAACATGGCCTCATCTAAAATTTCACTGCATTTTTCAATCTGTTTTTCCTCTGAATTTTCTACTAAAAGTAAAAATATCTTTGTATCAAAATAAACATATACGATCTTTTAAAACTATATGAATGCTTATCCTACTTTGAAATAACACGCCAATGCATAAATTTTTCTTATTTCTAAAGGCACTTTACTAAAATGTCCCGTATGTATACGTTCCCAACAACGATCTACTAAAGCCTCGATTAAAAATCTTACTTCTTCTGTTTCTTCTATGGCTAGCTCACTGTCTGGTGCGAAAGATTGCAAAGAATTCAAGGTTCTTTGAAATATAAATTTTGCTTCATTTTCATTTTGCAAAATTTCTACTAAATCATCAAATACTGGTAATAATTGAAATAAATTTTTAATGTTTTCCTCCATTGCACATGAGAAGTGGTTCTTTTTGTCACAGAATAACCTTTTTGTTTTGTTGACTATTTATTTCTTTTTCTCCATCGTTGCAATATGCCAATATCAGCTGACTGTGGCAAAAAAGTGGTGAGTTTCCGTGGCGGACATATTTGTTAACAAAAGTTCAGAGTTGTAATTTATTGTAAGTAAAGGAAAATACCGTTATGTTTGTAGCCGTAATTACATATGTCCCTGCAAATATAGTAAATAAGCCGTCATGTTTTAAAATAAATTAAAATTTTTTTACAAAAAATAATTGGAGAATAGTTGTCTAATTCAAAAACAATTTACTATCGGTTCAAGCTCTTATGGTTTGTTTTAAATACCAAATTGCCTAAATGTTAATACAAGCCGAATGTAAACTGTTTTCTTCGGAATTTTTACATGAGATAAGATATTTTGCTTCTATGACGCTTTGGTTTGAATGCCTATTATAGGAATAGACTCGAAAATATGCTATACTATACTTTTAATTATCCAATTTAAAGTTTCTCAGCGTATTTAAAAATAAGAGAAATAGACGCCTCTGGTCTTCACTTATTTCTTGTTTCACACTATTCAATCATTACTATCTTCCAAACTTAATTTATTAGAAAATCGTCCATTGCATGAACCAATGCAGTCCTAAAGGCAAGAAACACTTTTTAACTATTATTTTTAATAGAGAAGTGCTTAACTAAGAAAAATCCATAATTTGTTTTAGCAAAAAATATATTTTGTCTTAAAAAAAATCTAGTGAAGTTACGTAAATTTTGTTAAACGAAAACTAATGAAAATTTTCATGTAACTCAGTAGCAAATGCGTGTATTCACTGATAATATTTTAGTGCTGTTTTTATTGAAATATAGCACTTTTTTATTAATTTAAAAACTAAACATATTTAGAATGCATATGTAGTTTAGTAGATATTATCGATTTAAAATGACCTTATAAAATTCAGCGTTTGCAGTTTTCCACGGAAAAAGCTAGCTCCGGCTACCTCCGCTTTCTTACTGGAACTAAATGAAGGGTGAGAGTCTATTGTTTGAATTTAGCTAAAAAAATTCAGCGACTTTTACCGATCGTTGATTAAACTTAAAAATTTTCTGGATATGAAAAATTTTGTGCGAAAAATACGATTTGTAATGTATGTACAGTGGGTGATGGCGTGATCGATTTTGATGAAACTTGGCATGTATCTTTTATTTATTCTAGAAAAGGTATGCACCAAATTTGAAGGCTTGCTTTAATAGGAACAATTTTATGCTAAAAAATCGATTTGGATTGTATCTGCGGTGAGCGATAGGCGTAATGAATTTTGATAAAATTAAATTTTTTCTTAATTTAATCAATAGAATGCTCATTGCCAACACTCACCACTTCTTATATAATTTGCACAAAAATAAATGAAGTAATACCGCTGTCCAGCCTCACCGTCGGTTTTTTATATCTTCAGTCTCCTTAAACAATTATATGTACCTGTAGATGAAGATCAAAATAATTCCAAGTGGGCGGAGAGTTTTGAAAATACTGCCTTTTTCATTTAATAATTACACCACCTTGTTGAAAGCTGTCACAATTTAAAATTCCCGTTAGATCTAACAATATTGGCAGACAAATGTATAGAAAATGTCTTACAATTTTTGTCTCTCAATATTGTTCGATGGTTGGATAGTCAAATTTTTCACATCTGACAACGACATCATTTTCAAAAAAAAAAACATGTGTCAATAGACGTGCCAGATTTTCTGACAAATGTCTTTTAACCGTGTAAACTAACAACATACATTGTGGTGGCAATTTTCTCCATTGTCTGGTCGTTATCAGAAAATTGGCAAGTTTGACAATATTGTTAGATCTGACAATCGTCTGAACAGAACTTTACAGTATTTATGTTCCTACTAAAACTTGCGATTATGTCAAATAAAAATTTGATAGATTCCTGTCATACATTTGAAAATTGCAACAAAATATGTGATTGAATGCCATACTGTCATATAAAAAGGATACAAAAACATATGCTTTACAAAAAAACAACTCTAATCTCACAGAAACTACTATTTTATGAAAATTCGCAAATGATGAAATTGGACACAGTTGTCAAAAAATCTGTTACACATACCATATGCACTTTTTGTCCACACCATCACACTTTCTGAAACACATATAATTTTTGACATATCTAACGACTAAATTTGTTAGTCAGCCATGACCTAAGGAAGATAAAATATTCGTTAAATTTGACTTATAAAGTTAAGTTTTGCTGCCCACTGCAATTCACTGTAATTGATCCTTACCTTTTACAATTTTTTTTGTTTACCAAAATATAAAAAATAAAATTTTTTTCGGCAAGCATTAACAAACAAAAAACAAATTTCCAAAGTTGGAATTGCGCCATAATTGTCTTCAGCTTTCATAAAATTTTTGGAACGGAAGACGTCAAAATTCAATATATTTTTAGAAGACAATCTAAATCATAGAGACTAATTGATGCCTTAAGAAATATGTACGTCAAAATTAGACGCTTTATAAATGTATAATGTATGTATATTGACACCCAGCTATCATATATCAAATTAATTTTTCGTATAGACTTGCTTAACTGTTTATTACTTTATTACTTGTTTTTTTTTATTAATTTTATGAAATTCTATAAATTTTTTAATAACTACGTAATAAATAAATAAATTCTTTTTTGTTGAAGTATTAATACATTATTTACAAAAGTAAAACAAAAAATAAATAAGTTAATTTAATAACAATAATAATTACAAATTAAAAAAATTTTAAATTTAAATTATTTAACTAAAATATGACTTTCAAAGAACACTCATTGCATTTACATTTACAAACTAAAACATTTACAACAAAAAATATTTTTCTTTATAATTATTTTTTTATATATATATTAACTAATAAATACAATTTTAAATTTAAAAAAATTTCTTTGAGTATTTCTCGTTTACACATTAATTTTGGTTAAAGTTTTTAGCATTTTCTTTTAATTTTCTCATTTTTTACATGGAATATAAATCGTTAAATTTTATTTTCTTAACATTCATTCGAATTTCGTTATCTTGAAGATTTTCTATTTCATCTACAGTCTGTTGATCTAATATTTCAGCAGCTGATGGGTTTTCGGGTAATTGTGGTTTCGTTATTTCTTCAACTTCTTGCTCGTGATATTCACCTTTTTGAGTTTCTCTAAAAATTAAGAGTAAATTTCGTTAAAGGCTTTTGTAAGATGTGTTGTTATGTGATACTTACCGGTATTTATGATTTTGTAAAGGTTTGAATAAACTTCGCGGACATTCTTTGTGATATGGAAAACATTCGCCAGGCGCTGTTCGTCCTTCACCAATTTCTTGTGCCTTAACATATTCCGGTATTAAATCGGAAAATGGTGATCTGGTTACGCTAAAAGAAAAGAAAAGTAAATTAAATTTTTGCTGAGTAGATCAGTTATTTTTAAGTAATCGCTTAGATCAATCAAGTTTTTAGTAATTTTTTTTCTCCCCGTCACTACTCTAGGGATCATATAGGCTTTCCACAAATGTGGATGCATTGCTTTGGTACAGTTTCATCAGTCAATTTAATTTTCAAGGTAAGTAGATGATCAATCTAGTGTAGCTAATGGTAATGACCCTTGCTAAGTGGTGGTGTTGATTCTTACTTAGCATTGTACTTTTTTCTTGATCATTCGTCTGATGTTTTGCTATCATCGCTAGAGGCTATCAGGTCAAGGGAGGCTTCTTTTTTTAGATGGGTTTGTCTGGAGGGAGGTTGTAGTCTCTTTATTAAACACCTGAAACCACAATTTATTTTTTTATCATGTCCTCTGCTGGCGTTTTGAACCTGGTCCATTTATATTATATGCGTACGCTCTAACTACTACACCACGCCACCCTCAGTTATTTTCTTTACTACGGGTCTATTTATCGGTATTATATCTGAGAATTTGAAAAAAACTTACGTTAAAAACAATTTCGCCATTTCACCGAAAACACCATAATGATCAATTTTGCGTGAATGCACTTCACAAATAGTGCGCAATAGGCAAGCTTTGCCATTCATGCCGAAAGTAGAAAGAAAATCTTCAACAACTCCATACAAAATCACTCTGTAAAAAAAAAAAATAAAAAAAAAATATCAACAATAAAAATCAATTACATTAACACAACGATAAACTATACATATACAGTGGTATTTGTATTTTATACGATAACACATACCTTTCACCACCATGGAAAATATGCTTGAAACGTTCTGGCAATTGAGGAAATTCTGGTTGTTGTTCTCCACTCACATGTTTCTGTACGTTGATATTGAAATTGGGATTTATTTGTTGTTGCTGTTGTTGTTGTTGTTGGGCACTGAGATCACGTTTACTTTTGAAATGTAAGTATTTGCTCATGTAGTTGCCCAACATTTCACCAGCCGTATGACCAAATGTACGTGAAAATATTGGTGGTAAATCACCCAAAGGATTTTGATTGTCCGTCAAGCCCAATTTATCAAAATCAACTTAAATTGAAAAGAAAAATAATAGTATTAAAATTTCATTTCTTTTCGTGTGGCGGTGATACTCACTTGTTACTGGAAAACTTATGGACATATTGGAAAAGAAACCCTCCGGAGGATGTCTTACCAATGGCAATGCTATGGTCGGTGTAAATGTCAATGAAGTGCCTGGCGGCAAAGCTAAACGTCCATCGTCTGTAATCCACACCAGACGTTTTCTACGCGAATGTGGTTGTTGTGAATCAGCATCCATAAATTCTTCATATTCTAACTCATCTTGCAATGAGTTAATGTGTGTTTCGCTGTCTGTTTGGCTGTCGGTTTTTGTAGCACTTGCACTGAACACCGTAAGAGCAATTAAAAATAAAACTATTTTTGAGGTGTTTTCTAAGCACAGCCACGTTAAAGACATGGTTTTATATTTGATTTCTATAAGTGAACTAAAATAAAAGAAAATAAATTTAAAAAAAACTGATTTAAAATAAAAAAATATGAAAATAGTGTTTTAAAACAAAAGACTTAAGCAACAAACTTGTTTATATTTTATACACATTACTTTTTTTTAATCAAGAAATGCAACTTAATTGTTCTAAAAAATTCAATTTTGTTTTTTGTTTCTTGTAATTGTTTTAGTTTTTTTTCACTAAAATTGAAAATGCGAAAAAAATCCTGTCAATATAATACTAAACTTGTTTATAAGCATTAAATAACAAAAGAAAACAGAAACAAGCAGCAATATACGTACATAAATATGTATGTATCATTGATGTTTGCATTTGTATAAAGTAAAGAATTCCAATTTTATAAACTAATATGAAGAAAAATACTTTACGTATGTATGTATGCACATTGTACAAACATACAAATTTGAAAAATTAATTTGTAATTATCTAATTAATCCTGATTTCAAATTATTAAAACATTTTGGCGGGCAATAATTAAAAATCTACAATATCATCAAGTGTTGTTGGTATCTGAAGAGGTAAGTAAAACCCTCAAGATCTGGCTAAATACTTAATTATGGTACAACTAAGAGCGATTCCTGCTGGTGTGGCCTTTCGGAGAGTACACGTGGTGATTGTGATTTAAATCCAAACTAGTTATTGATTTGTATTGCAACAAACGCTTCCAGCCGTACAGTGATGACTTTTTCGTCAGCTCCTAAACAAGAATGCAGTACAACTCAGTTAGTGTAGCGTTAAGTTGCCAATTTCTGTAAGTTTAATAGCTAAGGTATTATTAGGTTGATTCTAACCAAAGAATCGATTATAAGCAAAGTATATTATTCTGTAGCAGTGAGCAAAATTTTTACATTAACTTATGACATTTTCTAGGTCTTCGCGATAGATTATTTGTTTACTTAGAGCAGACCTACCGTTTAATGCCGTACACATTGTAAGTGCTTTGAATTAAAGGCCCACTTCCATAAAATGTAATATAAAATTTTTTTCAGACAACACTGCGCTAGTTTTTAATAAGACTAAATGGGTTAGTGTGGTTTAAAATCGATTAGCATCCAAAGAGAGAATTGAACATAAATAAAAGTGACTGCGAGATTACTTTCAATGACAAGTTAAGCCACTTAGCCATGATGGTAGATAGCACAATGATACGAAAAAGATTTAACCAAAAAACCCTAGAAAGTGATACTATTTGTACGGTAGGATTTATTGAGTACAATAAGTATCTATAGTATTTTTGAAAATTATCGAGTTATATATCAAAAACCGGTTTTTAGTACCTGTATGCACTTATAAGCGAATAATAATACAGTTAAATATCAACCGATTTTAAGAGGATTTATGTTAATAAATGACGTGGTGAAGTGCTTGCATACAAAACGGACAAGAAAAATTTTTTAATCATGGTTTCGAATTTGTAATAATTAAAGAAGCTTCTATCCCATTTCGGAAGATCCAATCAAGAAGCTCCCTGACCCGGGTGGAGTAAGGAAAACAAACACCATTAACTACAAAAGGTCAAGATAAGTCATCTGCCGAAAGAAAGGGAAATGAATAAAGGTAGGAGTCTATGATAAGTAAGAACTCCTTACTACTACCCGAAATACACAGAAAGCATTGTTTCTAGGCAACGCCGTCATTTAATCCAGACCTACTACAGTAGTCCGATCACCTGCTTGGTTGGAAGACAAATTACATATTAATGATTACTAATGTCATACGAAGATGCTTTGAGAAAGCCAAATGCTTCCAAGGGGAGTAAAGAAAAATACCCCTTCCTGAAAAAGTCCCGGGCCTTAGAAAGAAAACACTTTTTTTGTTCAAAATTAGCTTTATTCACCAACGTAATCTCCGTCAAGAGCAATGCAATCAATTCAGTGCCGCTCTAACATTTTATCCCACTTTTATAGAACGATTTATATTTTGCCACAAAATAGGCCTCTTGCCGGTAAGCGAATAAGCTGAATGTGGGAGCAATTTGAAGTTCAATTCATGTAGTTTTGCCATTGTTTCAGAATCATCAACACGTTCTTGTTTTTGGTCAACAGACAACTTTTGAACAGAGCTTTTTCATGCTCATGCAATATAAAGCCAACACGTTTTTTTTTATATCTACGATGTCAGCTAGCTCACGCAACTTCACTTTTCTATCACTCAAAACAATTTTGTGGATTTTTTTGAAGTTTTCTGATGTTACCGCGTCATTTGGACCATTGCATTCCGCATCATCGGTATCTCTTCGACCACGTTTGAACTCAGCAACACGTTTTCATTTTTTAAGCCGTTGCTTCGCTTGAACCCATCAAGAGGCAGTGTAGAACTGAATTTTATAAGGGAATACAAATTAACTTGTTATCTAGGTGTCATTCTGAGTAGGCGACTTGGTTGGAAGTCGCACATTGGTGACATCCAGAATAAGGCAATAAGGGGTTTCTGGGCGTGTCGCTCCTCCTACGTCAAGACATGAGGTCTTTCGCCGAAAATGTCTCTATGGATATATACTGCTATTATTCGGCCCATCACCACTTATGCGGCGATAGCTTGTGTAGGGAAAGGCACTGTATAAATTAGGCAGGGCACAAATTTAGCCAGCCTCGGTGTAACTGGAGGCCTTAATTGGTTTGACACCGCTTCACATCTATATGATGATAATGGCGGCATGTGCGGCAGCAAAGTTTTTTGCCAAGGTATCCCGAAATGCGTCAGGAAGTTTGTCCATTCTACGAGCGGTGGTCAATCCGTCTTCGGGGTAGATGTTATCCCTTTGGATCTGTGCTTTGGCAGAAGATTCGAAATTGCTGGCCTAATGAGTCCTTAGTTTGAAGTGAGTTTGATCTAAACTAGTATGCCGATGGCTCCAAAATGATTGACTGTGTCGATGCTGGCTTCTATAAACCCAACCGAGACTAGTCGATCCCACTGGGAAGATCACTGTGTGTCTTGCAGGTGGAGATCAACCTCGGCAGTGGTCTCAAGGGACATACACTCTGGCAGCCAAGCTGCCTTAAGGGCACTTGGCTCAAATCGTATGACATCTAGACTGGTCGAATATTGCTACGATACATTGCAAGAGCTTTCGCGTGGAAATAAAGTCCAGTTGTTTTCAGTACCTGGACACGGAATAGATAGTAATAAAATATCTGATGCATTGGACAGAGAGAGAGTTTCATGACAAACTAAATCGGTCCGGAACCTTGCTGTGCAGCACCACTTACTATAATTTGCAATCTAATCAAGGATTAGGAATTCGCCAGATGTTTGGAACACTGAAGTACTCAAAGTAGACTTCACCATTCTAGGGCGGCGATCAGTCAGCAATTCGGGTGTCGCTCTGAGGATCCCAAGGATCACAGGCCGGACTTGAAACTACAAACGGCGTTTCTTACAGGCCACCGTATACTAAGAGCACATCTGAAGACGGTGGTCACAGATGTGGATGTTTGTAGACTGTGCTCTCACAGACATCAGAAACAGTGAAACACATATTTTGTGAATGTGGAGCTCTTGAGAGGCTTAGATGGAAATATTTAGGTAAACATAGGATCTCACTGGTGTTCATTAGAAAGGCAGCAGATCTGCTGAACAAACTATTGACCGGAAGGGGCACAATAGATCTTATGGGTCGCAGTCGATGAGATGATAATGATAATGTACGTAGAAAAAAAATCTGAAGTACTTCTTCATCCCTGTGAAGGATAAAATGAAACACAGATTTTGGAAACCATAGAAGGATGAAACTACTGGATTTAGTTTATGAAAGAGCGTTTATCACATCGGAAAAGATTATGGTCATATCTGGAGATATTATTATGAAGGCATATTAAGAACGATGGAGATCGGCACAAATTTAAAATGAACCAACTTGGCTAAAGCCTGGTGACGTTAAATATTACCCGATCAAATTCTTGAGTGCACATATTGCTATCGCAGTTCCACTGAATTGATAACACTTTGGTAGTTTTTTTGGCAGCATGAAGGTACGTGTATTATAGCTAAGCTCTCCTGGACAGACCTGGATAAGAATTGACTTAACTGTTTTCTTTCCCAAAGTCGCTTCGCCACTTTGCAGTTCTCACGGGCTACTGCCCTATCGGAAGGCATGCCAATAGACATGAGATATTCCCTCTTTGACTTCTGCAAGAGCTGTGGTCTTGAAGAGGAGGAGAAGACTTTTTTCCATCTCATGGGGCAAAGCCAAGCCCTTGTTATGAATTGACGAAGGTTGCTGGCCTCTCACTTCTTGTCATCTTTGACTGAAATCTCCAGGATAATGGTTACCTCAACTGCAAGATTTATTTAAGAGTCATAATGGTTTCCGATAGACTGTTTGATTTCCGGGTTAGCTATTATATTTGTGGTATCACAACGGGCAGTATGCCGCTGTGTTATGGTAGGTAAGACATCCGCCTACCAACCAGAAGGTCTTCGGTTCAATACGAGGCCAAACCATTTGCCGTTCGGAGCCGGCGTTAAAGTGTAGGTCCCTTTCTTCCATGGAATGTTATGGGAATTAATATAATATATATTACAACGGGCAAAAAAAATAAAGTAAATACCAATTTAACCCCACCACCAATGTGGCTATAGAGTGAAGAAGAAATGTTGAATAAAAACGAATAAATATTAAAAGAAAATTATGTGGGTCACAGAAACTAAAGAAAATAACAAAAGTTCTCTTTAAAATGCATTAATAATGCAAATTTGATCAAGACTTATAAAAACAGAATAATAAGAAAAAAGAAAAAAAAACAAGTTTTTTTGCCATAAGTTTCACGTTCTGTTGCTGTTGTTATAGTATGTAAAGATGTTTTTGGTTTGCTTTTAGGCTTAGAAAGAAAAAATAGGTTTTTTCTTAAGTCTTTTGTTTTTATTTGTTTACTGGTTGAGGAAAAAAAGAAAAATGTTCCTTTAATTTATTTATGCGTTTGTTTATATTTTTTCAAAGTTAATGAAAGTGAATTTATTTGGAAAATACATTTTTACAACAAAATATATTGAATTTTATTACATAACTTTTTGTTTAATTTTTTTTTTTTTGTGAATTAAAACGTGCTTTGCAAGAATTTCCAAATTATTTATCGCATTAAAATGTAAACAGATGTCTATCATTTCAAACGAGTATGTATGTATGTCTGTATGTACGAGTATGGATGGATTTAAGTTTTAAGTAGACGGTAGACGCACATGTATGTCTTAACGACAGTTGAACGATTTAGCACACTTCCTTATTGAATGTTTGTGTGTGTCGGTCAATGTTTGTATCATAGTCACAAAATTGAATCAAAAAAAATATTTGTTTGTAAAATTGTTACTTTATTTGTTATCGATAAAAAATAAATAAAATTAAATCCCATTGCTTAATTGTTATTCAAATTCGGTAGTACACATAGCACACACATGATGAGTGTGCATTACAAAACTTTCCATCGATTGTGACACACTCACTTGATTGTACAACAGCATTGACAATATTATACATTTAAATAATTTTTTTTGTTCATTTATTAACAATTAAGGTAATTATTTAATAATAGTTATTAATTGATTTTTGTTTACATTTATTTTATTTTTTGGTAAAATTCTGTCAATGGGTGTATGTCGATGTGACCTTTGACGGGCTTCTTTAAATCTTTATAAAAAAACTAATTAAATCCATTGGGATTTCAATACGCGTTTATACGTAATTTTATAAAAAACTTATAAATTTTTCAAATTCACTTTCATTTAAAAAAAGTTTTATTAATAATTCTTTTTTGTGTTTCCCTTTTAAATTGTTTAGCGTGTGTATGTAATTCCTTTTTTTTAATGTATTGGTTGTCGTTTAAATGCAGGTCAGGTTTTTAACGGAACAGTTTTTTTTTTGGCAAAAAATTACCTTTTAAAGTTAAATTTAATAAAATTGCAAAAAAAAAATACGCACAAAAAGTAACTTTATTTGTTATTTTGTATGCAACTGATTATTTTTTTTTCATTTACGAAATTTATTTTTAGTTTTTATTCAAATATTTCATTTCATTTGAATTTTATGAAATATTTATTCCACTTAACAAATCAACGGAAAACTTTTTAATTTACGTATTACGTATAGTATATATTATATTAAAAAAATAAATAAAATAAAATATTAAAAAAGAGGCAAAAGATTTGTACAAAACAGCACTTCATTTGCATTAACTTTTGCAAATATTTATTTGAAGCTATAAATGAATGCCTGCCATTTACTGTTTAAAGATTGTCTCATGTAAATGTTGCCTGCGGCTGCGCCGTAGGTATCCCACAAATGGCAGCTGTAAAGTAGCTGGAATTGTAGCTGGCTTGTCCCTGTACATGAGAGACTTCGCGTATCCCCATAAAAAATAGTCTAGTGGTGGTCATATGATCTTGACTGAACAAATTCGACTCTCAGTAGGTTCATATTATCGTGCGCCTTGTGCTAATCATTATCTTGCTCAATTAACTGGAGCGTTGCGATTTTTAGTATTCTTGAAGAAGTACAGTCCAATGAAGCCTCTGGTACACAATCCGCACCAAACAGTGCATCTTTCAGGGTGTATTGGCAGCTCTTGAACTGCCTTTGGGTATTCTTCACACCAAATTCCGCAATTCTGTGTATTTATGACAGTAAAGAAAGGGACGTAACTTACTAAACATACTTTTCACACAGCACGAATTTTGATATCATTACCATCATACCGACCAGGCACTATTGCGGGACAATACGGCCAATGATAAATCCCATGGGTGACTTTTTCGGTCTATAGTTTGTTCAGAAGATCTGCTAACTTCCTAATGAACACCAGCAGATCTGAAACCACTAAATGAGACCCTTTATCTACCTAAACATTTCCATCTAAACCTATCAAGAATTCCACATTCACACAATATGTGTGCCGCTGTCTCTGATACCTGTAGACACGGTCTACAAACACTGTCAAGAAACGGTCTGCGACCGCCATGCTCTTCAAATGCGCTCTTAGTCCACTATGGCCCATAAGAAACTCCGTTAATAGTTTTAAGTCCGGCCTGTCATACCTGAGAACCTTAGAACGATGCCCAAATCGCTGACTGAATGCCGCCCGCATTCTAGTGTTCCACGCATCTGGCATTTTCAAAATCCTTGCTTAGATTGAGGATGGTAATAAGTGGTACTGCACGGTAAGATTCCGGACCAATATAAGGTGTCACGGAACCTTTTTTAGCCAATGCATCCGCTGTTTCATTACCATCTATCCAGGCACTCAAAAAAACTAGACCTTGTTTCTAGGCGAAAGTTCCTGCAGCGTATCGTAGCAATATTTGACCAGTCTAGATGCCATACTATTCGAGGCAAGTGCTTTTAATGAAATTTCTTTAATTACATTTTTGTTCCTCATAGATGAACCCTACAAATTTTTAGTAAATAAATATCTGAAGTACTTCCCACACAAGTGTACATAAAAATGTCGTTTATAATAAACCTTTTCAATAAAGGCATTTAGAGATGCCTGAGGCAACGAGGCAACCAGCATCCTGCATTGTATGAGTATAATAACCTTTTAAGTTCTCAAGAGACAAACTGCTATTGCAAATGCTAATAAATATTATGAACAAATATAAATAACTAGTTACCCCCATCTTAATTATTATCTTAAATGCTATCTTAGTTACATTTTTACCTTTTTTCCCCATTTTGTCCCATTCCGATCAAAATCCAATCATTTTTTCCTTCCAGAAAGATACTGTAGATTCTGCTTTTTAGCTTCAAACAAACACACATTTATTTTTATATAGACAGCTTTTATAGAGACATATATAAAACCCAATATTTAGTATGAATGCACCCTCCATTCCTTCCACGCCAAATTATCCCAGTTACAGACTGATGCAGTGCATTGTTTACGACGTTATTTGAACTTAATTTAGACACTTGCACTATTGCCGTTCTCAATATAAACATTACGCCCAATGGTCCAATTCAAATTGCTTGATGATTTGTATTGACTGTGAAGTCATTCAGACCAAATTCAGAAGCTTTTGCTTTAACCGTTCTCAAGATATACTAACATCAATATTTACTTTGTATAGGAGGTAACGCGCACACTTGTATAATCTCGCCCGCTTTTCGACTGATGATTTGCATTAACTATATATAATTTTTTGGGCCAAATTTAGAGACTTTCTGTTACCATTTTTAAGATATCGAAAAAAAAATATTTACTTTATATGGACGTGGCACCGCCCAGTTCGAATATTTGAAATTTTTATAGCTTATAGTTCCTTCCAGTCATACAGAGAGATACTGTAGAAATTTCAAGAAAATCGGTTTAGCCGTTTAGTTGTCTATAGACTTCAAAACACATACATATATAGATACATATTGTATATATGTACATATAAACAAATACACATTGGTTTATATATATAAGGATTAAAAAATATATATAAATAATAATAAATATATAGAAATTTAATCATATCATAGTCAGGCTCTTATAATGCTTTGCAGTATTAACAAATTAATTACAATTTGTTTATTTTGTTCATTCATTCATTTTCTTTTCGATCATTTGTGATTTAACATATTCTCAGGCAAATAGTTTAAACATTTGTTTTCAATATCATCTTCATGTTAAATATCAATTGCACGCAAACACGTTTGACGAAGTGAAAAATAAAATAGATATTTGAGTGTCATACGAACAGAATTTTCTCCACTTTACTTTTTAAGAATGACAAGGATTTTTGTTAAATAGAAACTCAGATGTGCAGTAGTTGTTGTCTGCATTTCTCAATACACATAAGTACGTATGTATATGATACCATACGTAGACTATTTTGTGAAGACATACATACTTTAGTTGGATACTGTATGCTGCGTACAAGCATTAGGGTGGTGTGAACTTTAGTCATCAAAATTCTCTACTCACGAGAAAAAGTGAAACTAATTATTTATTTATTTATTTATACATTTCTGCACAATTTCAGCCCAATCGTCTTAACGACTTTCTTCTTCTTACTTCGAATCCTATCTACTCTTTTGCGGATGACAGCAACATTTGTCACTCATATTCTTTTAATCGTAGACCGAGCCTTTTGGAGGTTGGGGTAAGAAGGATGCATAAGAACGTCACACTCACAAGTGACCTGGCGAAGATCTCCGAGTGGGGTCGTACGAACAGGGTCGATTTTAATGCACGTAAGACTCAATGTTGTTTTTTAACACACAGTCGTGGTGGTGTGCTGTCATCTGTGTCAATGGTTAATGTGGATATTGAGGAATCAGATGCTCTTGATGTTCTGGGCATGAGAATTTACTGTGACGTTCGTTGCAATGATCACATATTTCAAGTGTCGACAGAAGCATTCAAGTGCCTTGGTTTTTTGAGACGGTGCAAGAAATTCTTCACTCTATCTGATCTCCTTAATATTTACAAGACCTATATCCGACCCAAAATGGAATTCAACTCTCATGTATGGGCCGGTGCTTCAAAGTCTATTTTGGAGCTTCTCGACCGTGTACAGGAGAGGGCGAAGATGCTCATCAATGACGGTAGGGTAGCCAACTCTACCGATTCATTGGAGCATCGTCGCAATATGGCGTTTGTTTCATTGTTCTATCGGTACTATAACGGAATGGGTTCTAACGAAATTAAGGAATTATTTCTTAAAAATCATATATTTTTACGTAGTACTCGTATTTCTCGTAGAGCGCATGCCTTTGTAGTTGATTGTCCAGTAAATCGCACAACGCATTATAGAAAGAATTCGTTCTTTGGTCGCACTGTTCGGTTGTGGAATAATCTTCCAGCGAAAGTATTTCCTGCCACTTACGACATGAGTAAATACCAATAACCTATTTTCCTAGTACCAGCACAATGCACTGCATGAGTAGGAGCCATCCCCTGGGTGCTGGTCTTATATAAAAAAAACCCCATATATGGTATATAAAATTTAAATTGAGTTTTAAATGTCTTTCACTGTACGACAAAAAGGAACGTAGTTGAAATACCTGGGAAATGATACTACTTCTGTGATAGGCGCCATCGAGTAAAACGAGGATTCGTTTTTTGAATTACCGAAATCTATTTTTTAGGTTTCTTTTTGGATTTGGAAAGAAGAGAAATAGACCTTTTAAATGATATATATATTTTTTAAGTAGCCTTGAAGAATCTGGGTGTATTCTCTGAGCAAACACATTTTTCACCCAACTTTTTCCACATTTTTCAAGTGCGTTTTTGCGCACTATTTTATATAGGAACTGTATTATTTATTAATTAATTAAGAAACTGTATTAAGTTATGAATAAAATGAGATTCATTCACGGCACTTTCTGATTGGTCATAAGTCGGAACGCATGAGTTACCTACATTATGAATAGTGTAGAAATTAACTAAATAAGGTGGAGAAAGAATCGATACAGAACCTACTATATAACCGCCTTTTTTTACAGGAGTAAGAGCTAAAGCTCTGTTCTTATCAAACCTAGCAGTTTGATGGTAACGACCAGACAATGGGAAATTTTAACAACAATATACGTATATTATCAGATCACACAGAAAATCTGCCAATCCCATTGTACATATTGTTAGGAAAATGAAAACACCTAAAAAGATACACGAACATTTAAAACTATAAACTTTATTAAGGAGTTATTCTACTGGTTGGTGTCAATGCCACGATCACCCTGCCATGGTTGTATCTATTTGAACAATGCTACCAATTCAACTATAAGTATTAAATTATTGAATTTGTATTAACCGTAACTAAATAATAGGTTGCAGAATGTACTAGAACATTCGAAACTAATGTTAACTAACTATATAGGCTGCGGTATTCTTCTTACTCAGTTACCTATAACTTAGCAGTCATGGAGTCTGCTACCAAACTTGTGGCTTCTTTTTCATGTATAGCATATAGTGCACATGAAAATGTTTTTAGGGGTATAACAATAGGAGGGCAACCCACATTACCTAACCTAAGTAAAAAAATATGAAAAAAAAATACTGCATGCATTTATATTACTTTAAAAAGACACTAAAAATTATTCTAAATATTATGCTAACCATACAAACAAGTTTAAGCTACACCCACTTTAATGGATCAATTTTATAAATGTCTAGTCCATTTGATCAGAACTTTTCCTTTTTATATAAAAACAATGATAATAATGTTGTCAAGCTAATGATTAACATCCACTTTAGAGCTAAGAATAAAACATAACAATTAACCCTTTGACTGTCCCCAAGCAAAAATTTTTTTTTTATAGCGTACGTCCACGTTCTTAATGTAGTACAAATGGCGAACCAATATTCAAACTATTTATTATTGAAGCGTTCTGTGCATCATCGCATACGATTCATGCCGTTTTTATTCTTTACTATTGTGTTAGCAATGAAGTAAATACGCGTGTGAGTAAAATAATGGGAATCCCAAAAAACCAACCATAATACTAGAGTTTAATAAAGTGAAAGGTGGCATTGATCTCTCTGACCAAATGATATCTTATTGCAGTTCAGCAAGAAAAATTGCAATTGTATATAGGATTTTGTATAAGAAATTTTATTCAAACAAACAAATAAAATTAGAACAGTTTACAAAATCCATTGAAAATTCTTTGTTTAGCATTACCGAAGAGCGTACAACTATAAAAAACCAAAACCATAACTCACGAGCTCAGCAATATACCAAGAAAAAGTGATGGTAAACTTGTACGTAAAAGATGTCATGGCGGTTATAAAAAATTTGCCGAAAGCCACAATAGTATAGAAACACTGCTACTGCAAAGTCTAAACAAGTTTCTACTCAGTTTATTGCGTACCAAAAACTATACTGCTTACCCTGCTTTATAAAATTCATAAAAATTATCCTTCTTAAGTTCTTCTATAACTATGTATATTATATAGGGTATAATTAAATTATCTTAGGTTTTATCTTTATTATTATTTTTAGTGTTTTTCAACATGAATAAAGTTTTTTTTACTTTGAAAAAAAAAATTTTTTTTTGCGCTCTACATCCTGGATATTTGCAGTTTGCTCCCATACAAATGAAAAAATATTGTTTACACACCCAGAGCGTTAAATCACTTTACTTTTCATCAGTTTATATAAAACTTTGTTAAAGGATATAAAAAAAAATGTGTATCACATATGATGCCCAAGCGTATCAATCATAACGCCTGTGCATCATATGTGATACATGGGACAGTCATAGGGTTAAGTAAAGAAGTATTGAGATCATTAATTCACGTTAAACTCTATTATATTTTGGAATAAACGATTTACTAAATTCGATTTACGAAAGTTAAATCAATCATTTAAAAAAAAAACCTTTAAATTTTTTTGAAAATAGTTTTAAAACTATTCCGAAATATTTGTTAACAAAAAATTGCCAATTAAAGAACATTGACATCATTGGCAAAGTCTTTAACTATTTCAATATTAATGCGATTATTTATTTATTTTTTTGTTTTTTTCAAATTACGTACACCACCCTAATACATATCTAAATACGTTTGATGAACATAAACATGATTTGAAAAATGCTTTATGTTATAACAAAACTCAACATAAGTTTAACATTTCTTGTTATTTTTATGTCGACAGAAGACAGATATTATATCTTGAAGTAACTTGCAATGATGGCCATTCTAACACATGCTGATTAATTTGTCGAAATGGGTCAGAGAAAAAAAAGTAAAATAATTGAAAGAGAAATTGGGAAATTTTCAATTTCTATAGAGAAATATTTCATAATACAGAAAAACAAAAGACTTAATTAAGCAATAAACCTGATATTTGTTTTTCACCTTAAGGACCTAAATGTTAAGAAAATTGATTTTGTTACTGCCGATATATTAACTTTACACTTAAGAAAAACTCTGTCGGTTTCCTTAGTTTGAAATAAATAAAGAATTTCATGCAAAACGCCTTCTATACTTTAGGAAGCTGATATTATTAACCCCATCAACCTAACAACCAACAACAAACCATATTTAATAGCACACCTACCAATCATGTTTGTTTATTGTAGTGGTGGCAGTTGCTGTTGATTTTATGTGCTCAATAAGAGGTGTTTACGATTATTTGATTAAAGCCTGTTTGCTTTCAGGCAGCCAGCAAGAGACTTTTAGTCAATTCATGCATAACGATCATGTACAATAATTGTGGTTCTTCTAACTCCATAATTTGGCGAGGACAAGTTTTCCGCATGTTTGACATCATTTTTAATATTATTGCATCACAAAGCCATCAATGTTTTTGTGTTTTGAAAAGTATACGATTGATGACTGATGGCTTAGCATTTCTAGATCAATATGGTATCAATTTTTAGGAAAAGAAAAAGAAAAAAAAAACACCAACATTTTCTAAGAATATGGAAAGTGCGTATCTGTCTTTTGCAAAGTGTTTTTGCACTAGTTTTTACCATAAAGTGAACGCTGTAAAAAGAACTGCTCCATATACCACATATTATAACGACATGATCAATGAAGATGTTTGCTTAAGCTCTTAGATTCAGAATAAACTTTTTGATTTGTGTGCTAGGCATAGATTCATAGACAAATTGTGGATTTTTCTTGCTGGTTTTCTCAGGTGTTGCAGAAAAATGCGTGAATAGTATGTGTGGTTTTAACTAAATTACACACTCATACGAGTATTATTTTTATTTTATATTATTTTTTTGTTTTTTACTTTAGACCAGTTTTAACTGAAAAGGAGAAATATTTTTTTGTATTACAAGGTGAAATTTGTTGTAAATTCTTTTTCCTGTTGTTCTTATTGTTGTCGTTTAGAAATTCTTAATCAAGAATTTTCAATTACTTACACTTTCACAAAGAAGAAAACGAAGAAAAAAAGAAAATTTTTAGAAACTGTTTCCAATTAATCAAAGATTATTGGGAAAAAGCGCAAAATATTTAAATACATAGGCCTGCTAAGGTTGAAAGCGATACACTTACAAGGTGATAACAAAAGATTTCAGCAAAAATCCTGACTAATGTTTTTTTCACCTTATACGAGTGTTATGATATTTTCAAAAAATTTTGTTTTCATTTTAATATTTAATCAGTGCAGAAAAAAAATCTTATAGATTAACCCCCTATATCGCTCCGGAACCTTACTGTGCAGCACCACTTACTACCATCCTCAATCTAATCAAGGATTTGGAAATTGCCAGATGCTTGTAATACTAGAATACTCAATGGAGACTTCTCCACTCTAAGGCATCGATCAGTTCGCAAAATGGGCGTCGTTCTGAGGTTCTCAAGTATGGCAGGCCGGGCTTAAAACTCCTAACGGAGTCTCTTACGGGCCACTGTGGACTAAGAGAGCATCTGAAGAGAATGGCGTTCACAGATGTGGATGCTTGTAGACGGTGCTCATAGGCATCAAACTATAGACCGGAAAGGTCACAATAGATCTCATGGGTCGCAGTGTTCAGCAATAGTGGCTGGTAGGTATGATGACAATAATAAATACCGATTATTATTTCCCGCGCCTAGCTTGACTCTTAATTAGTTATCGGCTGGACCATCAATCGGTTTAAATTCAAACCAGCGTTTATTTCGAATCCAGCAATACTTATGTCATTATATCTGTCACAAAATTCAGTATATTATCTCCACTGAACGAAACGAATCGATTTACGCTTGAGCAACGTTGAGATTTATTTGAAATTTATCATCATATAAAATCATTTTTTCGGATTAAGTTCATTTTCATCTTGGTGGGTACGTTAATAAGGAAAATTGTCGTATTTGAGGCCAGAAAATCCAACGTTGGCCTTACATAAGCCAATGCAACCATTACGAATTAGTGTTTGGGGCGGCTTGTGGAGAGGAGGCTTCATTGGCCCATATATCTTTGAAAATGAGGATGACGCAACCATTACGGTCAATGGAGACACCTATCGCACCATGCTAACCGATCTTTTTGTTATCGCTCTTCATGGTAGTAATCTGAACGATGTTTAGTTTCAACAGGATGCTGCAACTTACCACACATCTCATGCCACAATCGATTTATTGCATCTAACGTTTGATGTCCGCTTAATTAGCCAAATTGGTGATGTCAGTTGGCCGCCAAGAAGCTGCGATTTTACACCGTTTAACTATTTTCTGTGGGGCGCGGTTAAAGAAAAGTGTTATGCCGACAAACCAGAGATAATTGAGCATTTTAAGTCTAAAATTCGTGATGCCATTGCCGAGATACGACCCCATAACAAAATAAATTTGGCAAAATTTCAAAACGTTTTTGTTTTCTGCATTTTTAAATATGAACTTTTAAATTGCCCACCTATACTTTAATATAAACGTCAACATATTGTCAGAACAGCAATGTATATACATATATTGCTACCTATGGTTCCAGGGTGGAACAAAGTGCAGGAAATTTCTTCCATTGTGATCTACCCTGTGTCATAAGCTTCAATTCGGCCCAGGTGGGATGGGAACATCGAGACAGCTTCATTTTCAATTTATCTTCTCCAGGTGTTAGCGGGCCTACCGTTTCGATCTCATAAATTCTTCTCAAAACATGACCAAACCAACTCCACTTTCTTTTGACGACTTTACTCGGACTAGCGTTTCTCCAGCTCTTTCCCACATATCTGTGCTTGCTTCGTCCAGAATATGTTCAAATACCCATACAACAGTACGTAACGCACGTTCGAAGAGAAAAAGTATAGTTTGATTCTTAAGTGAAGTGAAGGTTTATAAAAAAAACGCCCCCAAATGCCTGACTCTTGCCTCTTTCATGTGGCCTATAATATCCTGTAGTGAGGCGCCTGATGAGGCTCTGACGCTTCCCAAGTACAGAAAAGATGAAACGTTCTCAAGTTCTATACTGTCTATAGTAAACTCTGTGGTGTGGGTGGTATTCAGACGTAGGACCCTGTATTTCTCACTCAATTTAGCCACCATATTCTCGAAACTGTGTTCAAGGAGACAAATGTCATCGTTGTAAGCAAGATCATCAAGACACCCATGCAGGCCCCAATTGATAACTCTCCTAGTGGCGGTTGCCTGTTTCATTACTGTGTTCAGTACTACATTAAAAAGCAAAGAAGATAGAACACAGCCTCGTCGAATTCCTACGTTAACGTTCAACCGTCTGTCCAGCTTGTGTCCCTGAATAAAACCCGGATCAGGTCAATTATCTTTTCCAAAAATACTTTAAATTGCATTGCTTTCCAGATGGCTCTATTATGGTGAAGAGTGTTTACGCTCTTAGCAATATCAATAAGTCAATAAATATGCAATATAAAGGTGGTCTCCATTTCACCTACTGCCCAATTATAATACGTAGGCCATTCACGTGGTTCGTACAGGAGTGGTTTGCACTGAATCCAACTTTTTCCTTCTAAAGTACAGGCTAAAGGGAAAAGGACAGTCTCTCGTGAATGATCTTTGTCAGCACCTTATTTACCATTAGCACTACAGTCATGCCCCTTCCGGTAGATCCCCTCTCTTAGGTAGTTTTATTATCATTGCATAACTGAGTTCAGAACGATATTTTTATTAGGGTATGAGAAGTCCAAAAATCTTGGATAATGGGTCCAATTATCTTAGTGCTTAGATGGAGATCAGCTTTCATCTATTAAGGATTGATGTTATCCAACCCAGATGCTCTGCCATTTTTAAGTGCCATTACGGCACCGTCTCATTTGGGCAGGTTGTGTTAATATCAGATTCCACCCGGTGATTCTGACATTGGCAATGTAATGGCGTAATGGTTTCCGATATTGACAACATGCTGGCATAGTTATGGGACTATATTGCCAATTGCCGGTCCAATGTAAAAACGCTTTATTTTGATAAATACAAAGATACCGTAATATGCTCTTTGCTTAGTATCGAATTAAAAGTCATAGAGGCACTTATTTATAATTTGAGTGATGACTTTGTAGATGATATTTCTGAGCGTTATTCTGCTCTAATTTTTTCGTGGCATTTAGTCAACCTAGTGTAACGTTTGTGAGCACTCCAACTTTCAATTCATATCATATCTCATTTGATTGCCAGAACTCTTGATGGTGTTGGCCAAGAGTTGGTGTTAGTTTTTGACATATTAAAGCTGAAGAGAAAGCTGTTTACTTACGAAAAGAGCGATAAAGTAGAAAAGAATAGGAGGAATATAAAGAAAAATAAAAATGCTAAGTTTTTAAAAGTATTGTCAAGTAAACTGTTAAACCCAAGTCTTATAAAGGACGATTTGAATCAAATTTTTTGTATTGTGTCCAATTTTTATCGATCATATCTAACTTCTTCATCTAGCGCATTATAAAATAATAATTTTTAATAAATTATTCTTTAGGTCAAAATATATGCAATTAATTTTTTTGTGTAAGAAAACAACCTAATCATTAAATCAAATTGATTACAACAGTACTTTAGTTATCATTAGTACACAAATTATCATATTTTAGTGAATACACTTAATAACACAGATCACTACATACTTTACTACACAAACATAATAACAACAAATTACTTAACAATAATTACAATGAATTTTTTTTGCACCTTGTCAATGCACTACTGAGTTTTAGTCGATTTACCAAAATTTAAATATTAAATTTATTTTACAATAACAACAACAAATAGAAAAAGAAAAGACTATTTCATTTATAACAACAACAAATAGAAAAAGAAAAGACTATTTCATTTTTAACTATGATTATATGAACTGTTAAGTACAATTATTACTGAAAGCATATATTGAGCCTAGGCTCCATAAAATTATTCCGGCCCTTGCTTCAAAGTTTTAACATGATAATATTTGTTTGGAATGTACCCAAAAAAAAGTGTACCAATTTCTTAACAAAAGCCAGCAATTTGTGTCAAATTTTATAAAAATGATTTTTAAAACTATAAAATTGGTACTCCTAAAAAGGGCTCTTAGTGAATCCCTCGATAACGATTGTTGTACCTTTTACAAGAAGATACAAGTTATCATGTGACTGTATTTCTTTTATAGGTATCACCATCAACTTTTTTAAGGAGGTTAAATATCTGGGGGTTAAATTCTGGATAGGAGGCTTAGTTGGAACTCGCACAGAATAAGGCGGTAAGAGCCCTCTAGGCAAGTCGCTTATCCTACGGTAAGACATGGGGATTTTCGCCGAGAATGACACTGTGGACACATACCGCTATTATTCGGCCCATTATCACTTATGTATGCGGCAATAACTTGGTGGAAAAAGGCTGAGGAAGCGACCACCATGAATAAATTAGGCAGGGTACAGAGACTTGCCTGCTTCGATATAGCTGGGGCTATGAGAACATATCCAACAGCGGCTTTGGAGCCTAAATTGGTTTAACACCCCTTCACATCTATGTGATACGGGTGGCGGCATGTTCGCCGCCAAAGGGTCCCAAAATGCAAAGTGTATCCATTCTACGCAAGGTGGTCGGCGAACCATCTTCAATCCTGAAAGTTATGTCTCTGGATCTGTGCTTTGGCAGGAAATTCAGAGTTAAATTCGCGGACCGAGATAGTTGGTCTAATGTGGCCTTAGTTTGAAGTGAGTTGGATCTAAACTGGTATAACGGTGGCCATTAATATGTTCTCTGACAGCCAAGCAGCCATAAGGGCACTTACCTCGAATCGTATGTCACATAGACTGATCAAATATTGCAAAAATTTTGGCTTGGAAATAAGGTCCAGTTGTCTTGGGCATCTGGAAACTGTGGAGTATATGGTAATAAGGTTTGGGAAATGTAATCAACGATTGGAAAATTGCCAGATGCTTGATATACTTCAATGCTCAAAGGAGACTTCGCTACTTTAGGGCAGCGATCAATCCGCAATTTGGGCATCGCAGGTTCTCAAGTGTGGCAGGCCGGATTTGAAACTTCTTATGGAGTTTCTTACGTGCCACTGTAGAATAAGAGCGCATCTGATGAGGATGGCTGTTGCAGATGTGGAGAAACTATGGAGCACATATTGTGTGAATGTGGAATTCTGGATAGGTTTAGATGGAAATATTTAGGATAACATGTCCACCATTATGGTTTTAGATCTGCTGGGATTTGCTGAGCAAACTATTGACCGATATGATGATAATAATAATAATATTCTTTAAAACTGTGACTTGTTGCGTCTAATTACAAGGTGTATAGGAACTCATCGACAAACGAATTTACTGACATGCTACGTTCGTTTAAGTGATTTTGATTCAAATTCCAAAAGGCCTCAAAAATCTGCAGTAGTGTAGAGTTAAAAAAAAAATAATTTGCCTTAAAAATTGGCCCTGGAAACATTGTAAACAAATGCATTTAATATTTGTAAATGTCGAAAGATGTGTTCGGTTGGCTTAATGTTGAAACTAATAAAACAAAAATCGAAAGACTACTACTATTATTATTATTATTTTCGAAATTCTTCTTCTTTATATTAATGGTTTTTTATAGACACATTAAACACATATGTAATTGTTACAAAATATTTGTAAAATTTTATTAAAAAATATATGAATATTTTAAATCGTTAACGTTCCTATAATAACTTTAGATTTATTTGTTACAAACAACAATTATCAATTAAAAATATGCTTGATACACACGAAAACACAATCAAAACAAACAACTTAAGAAACAAACTTGATATTGTGCATAAGCTTTAGAATCAAACAACAGACTTAAGCAACAAACGTCAAATCATACAACGCAATTGGCAATTTAAACACAAACAAATCCTTTAAGTAGACTAAAAGAAAATGACTATTTTTACTACTTAATTAACTTACATATTCACTGAACCGGCTAATGTCTTTTTTAAAATATTTTTCATGTAAAAAACTCCACATGAAAAATATAATGACATTTGTATTGTGAGACACCCTCAAATGGCTTTTGACACAAACACCACTCAATCACTTTACACGCTTAAACACTCACTTACGAAATTCCTTAATAAAAATTTCATCCTAATTTACCAAAATAACCATAATCACTTCATTAGCGAAAAATAAACCATAAATACAAGTAAAACAAGTTCAAGTGTTAAAACAAATAGAAGTTTCCGTAAGAAGTTTTCTTTTTCTAGTTTCTAGACAAATAGTAAATGAACACCAAAATAAAGATTTCACTTTTTTCTTTTATAAATTTTAAATAATCAAAATTATTTATTATTTTTTTTATATTTCTTTATTAAAAAACACACTCACTTAATCTTTTTTATTTTCACTTTTTCTTGATTTTTATTTTTGTTTCCCACTGATTTATGGAATTTTTAGAATTATAGTTGGTAATACATTTAATCCTTCGCTGTATGTCGCTGTTGTTGTTGACGGTTTTCAGTAACTGTTTTCTATTTCGTTTCTATGAAAAATTCGTTTTATTTTTTTCTTCCATTCGAATTTTTAGTGAAATACCACAACCGTTTATTTGAACGTTTTAAGCACAACTGATACTTAACAGGCGTACAACTTGCAGTGTTATTTAGTTTGTATTTCGTTAGTGGTATGGTAAGTTTTTTAGTTGTGTTTATTTTTGTATTTTCAGTCGTTCAAATTCGTCCGTAAATATTCTGTTTCTGTTGCTACTCTTTTTCCTCCTAGTTGTGCCTTTTTTTGCTCTTCCGTCATGTGAGTTTTTGGTTTTAAAAAATAGAGAAGAGTCAGGAGAAACACAATGTCCAATAACATGATTTGGGCCATTTAATGTTGTTGGTGTGTGTCTTGACATTGCATTTCAGTTATTGTCTACAAAATATCATTTCCTTGTTGGGCATTCGATAAACATCAATAACAACTGATTTGTAGGCAATTTTTACTTCTATTGTCTTTATGAGATGGATTGTTTTGAGAATACCCTACGGTAACGATAAAAGTTTTAACGATTTTTTTTTCTTGACGAGCAATTACTGTAATAAAAGATTTTATAATCGAAATAACAACTAACGAAAATATGAGTCGGTCATATTTACTTTTTTACATGGAACACCACAATGTGCCTTTTGAAGATGAGTTAGGTATTAGTGTTTTAAACTTAATTTTTTTATTTCTGTAGCGCCTAACTGTAGCTAGAACACGAACAGGCAGCACAAGATTCCGCGTGGGTTAAGCAGCATTTATCCTGACCCAACGCAAACCTTAAATCATTTTACATGGGTTTTCAGTCCTTGTTTCTCAGAGATTCATAACTTTGTGGTATCAAGACCGCTTTATTTGACAACTGATTTAACAGTTAATAGTTGCTTTTTGTTTACCTTGGTTTGATTTGCAAATTGATGAAATTTTTTAATTGAATTACCATTCAAAATGTTGTTTTCAATAAAGCAAATTTTTGGTTGAAAGGGTACGTACTCGTTCATAAGTAAGTAGAATTGCCGCCATTACATCCACAGAAAATTACTGTTTGGCGCGCTTTATGGGTTGGCGGAGTCTTTGGTCCATATGTCTTCAAAGGCGATAATGATCAGAACGTTACTGCTAATGGTGAACGGTATAGGGACATGATTAGACAATTTTAGTACCTTAGTTAGTTTGCATTTATGTTGCTAGAATTGATTTACTCAAAGAATCTTTTGGTGAAAGAGTAATTTCAAGTAATGGTTATTTAAAGACGCTTGTCTACATCGATAAACAAGAGACACTTAGGCACCTGGAAATCAAAATTCGAAGAATTATTAGCGAAATACGGCAGCATATGCTGCGAAGAGTGTGTGAAAATTGGTGTATCAGATTGCCAGTCGTGGCGGCCATATGGTCGAAATCATATTTAATCATTAATGGGGTCATTGGTATTTCAAAAATATATTTCTTTGTTTTATTATAATTTAAATTTGTATAACTATAAAAAACACCTGATAGAGCGTAGCGTAGCTCTTAATTACAACCAAGATTTTCTTATTGTAAAGGCCTTGGATCGCTAGCAGAAACTATCAAATTGAATAGACTGCTTAAAACACTATAAGCTAAGGCGAGAGAGCTTCTTTAAGTTTCAGGGTATAAATATATGTTCAAAATAAAATCCAAATCGCTTTAATATCTCACACCGTTGATGCTTTATTTAAAATTGCCTTTATACTATCGTTCCATACATATCTATGTATAGGTACATACATATGTATGTATGGATAGCGCTATAGGATATTATTAATTCGGACTTGATTTGCAATATTTTACTTATTAAGGAAAAACTAAAATTTCGGGTGGGCCATTTAAAACTTCAAATTTAAAAATGCATTAAGACAAGAACGGTTTGAAATTTTGCTAAATTTATTTTTTGTTGTGAAGTACAATTGTTCCGGCTAGAAATGAAATATTATTTCATTCATATGGCTGCCGCGGCTGGCCTCACAGTACCCCTTTCGATCGAACCAATTTTCGAAAACTTTTTCGAGTGTATGGGGTCATATCCCGGCAATGGGATCAGGAATGTTGGTCAAAGGTGTTAAATCGCAGTTTCTTGGCGGCCAACTGACATCGCCGTACCAAACAGTCACTTGTAATGGGTGCATTGGCTTCTTTTTAGACCACGTTTGGATTTTCTGAGCCCCAAATACGGCAATTTTGCTTATTAACGGAACCACCAAGATGAAAATGAGCTTCATCCGAAAAAATGATTTTTGCAATTTTTTTTTTTTTTTTTGCAATTTCCGACCAATTATCTTTGTGTTGGAAATAAATTTCCAATAAATCCCAACGTTTCTCAAGCGTAAATCGATTCATTTCGTTCAGTGGAGATAATATACTGAATTTTGTGACAGAATAGAATGACATAAGTATTGCCAGATTCGAATTTAAACCGATAGATGGCTTACCCGATATATCATATTTATTTAATCGGTTTTGTAAATTCTCTGAAATCATCAAAAAAATACCTAAAATTTTTACATTGGCTTAAAACCATTAAAAAATTTTCCACAAAACAATTAAATTTAATAAAAATTAAAAGTATTTACTGGCGCTAATATCAATCAATATCATCATTGATTTTATTTTCTTTTACGATTAATTTATAATTTAAACGAATACCAATCAAAACTGACACTTCAAAATTGGGTTAAACATCAATTAAAATTACTTATACAACTTGTAGTACAAGTGAATAGATTTTCTTCCTTATCTTTATTACAAAATCAATTTGGCATACAATTGCAGATAAAATGTCAATAAAATTGAAACCTTAAATTGCTTTTTATGCAATTCAAATAAAAACATTTATAAAAAAAAAAAAACAATAACATCATGATCAACACGAATATCATCAACGGCGTCAAAAATATTATCAAAGTGTAAGCCAACTAGAGAAAAGGTTTAATGAATTTTCATATCTACTCGTACCAACTAAATGTGAAGGTGTGTGTTTATGTTCAATTGAATTTTTGAAAGAAAGTTTGATTGAGTGAAGAAGAAAAAAACTCTTTAAATATGGTACTACGGAAAATGTGTCAATTGTTGCAAATACCAAAAAAGCAATAATCAAATTTCGATTTTTTGATTAAATGGTTTTTAAAATCTTTTATTAGTTTATCGATTTTTATTCAATTATTTATATTGCTGCCACCGTTGAAAGTTTTCAAAATCACGTACAACAAGTAAATTATTGTGATAATGTCGTTTGGGTTAGTTGGTTAATTCATTGGATAAATACCGGCATATGTGTACTTATTCATACGTTTTATTAAAAAAAATATATGTTTATTTTTATAAAAATTTTCACCACGTACTTAATTTTTGATTTGCGTTTTTTTTAAGTTGTTGGAGTTTGTTGCATAAATAAATAAATAAATAAAAAAATATTTAAATACATAATTTAATTTTCATTTCTTTACACATACAAACATACCTATAAAGATCTATTATGTGTGCAATATTGTTAGTAAAGTAGTGAAATATTTAGTTTCTAAAATTATTTAGAATCATATTTTTATGTGTTTTGGTTAACCACAACCTTAGAAGCACGTTTCAATCTAATAAACTTGAAAAAAGGCAAACTTTAATGTGAATATAAAAGGTGAGCGTACAAATTTTATTTAAGACAAAACAACGAAAAATGTATGAATCAAATTAAATTTTATTTTATTTTGATAGAAAAATCTTTTTTCCATTATATTTTAAAACTTATGTCTAATAAATAATCACCACACCAAGTGCATTCTATCCGTTCAATTTGTATAACCACATTTCTAGAGCTATTTTATACAACGTATGAGCTACTCTAGCCATCAATGGCTCAAGAGTTGTTGGGTTGTAAGCATAACATATGTAATGTAGCGCCAAAGAAAATAATCAAGAGGCGTCAAATCACATGATCTTGGAATAAATTATGTAAAATATTATCAACAAGATGACGCTTGAATATATTGTAATTAATTTTAAAATCGACTTTTATTAAGTCTGTATGAATGCGTAAATTGGAAAGCTTGGAGCGAAAAATAGGGCAACCGGCGATTGTGACACCTTTTAGGCAAAGTTGTTTGTTATGGGCAGTGAACAGTTTATAGTGTCATGGGATATCTAGAAGGTTACCTACTACATCGGTAAGTGATGGTAAACCAAAAATATTGGTCTTCACTGAAAACGATAGTAGCAGGCAGTTTCTATTTACCACTTAAACATTATTTTTTTCCTTTTTTTCTTTCTTATTTTGTTTTAAGATATCACAACAGGACAACTGTTTTATGGAACTATAGCGAACTATAAACTTTGCTTTTCTCCACCGATCTATCAACGCAACCTAAGCTAGATTTAGTTTTTCTATATGACTAATTAATAAAATAAAGTAAAAATAACATTCCAACGCTTTAAGTGGTAAGGAATTAATTGCCATTGGACCGAAATATTAAAGAGTTTAGTTTATTTATTACGAGGGCGGATTGACATTGAAGCTACCTAGCGCTAGATGGCAGCACAAACACAACAACTTTTTCTTTCTTAGAAATTACGATCTGTCAAACGTCAGCTGTTAGAATTTTAGCCAAATTCATCGATTAGTTTATTTGTTGTAGTCGTTTGAAGTAAGCAACTTGTGTGTTTCTTGGAAAATGGAAAAAAGTGAGTTTCGTGTAGTGATTAAACACTACTATTTGAAAGGCAAAACGGCGAAAGAGACAAAAGAAAAGCCTGTTACTCTTTACAGCGAATCTGCTCCGTCAGATTATATGGTAAAATATTGGATTGCTGAATTTAAGCGGAGCCGAACAAGCACTGCAACAATACCATCAACAGGAAGGCCAAAAAAGGTGGTTACTGAAAAAAATATCGAGAAAATCCTCGATATCGTTATGAATGATATACGTCAGATTGCTGAAATGGTAAACATATCATATGAACGTGTGTTCAACATTTTGCATGAACATTTACATATGAAAAAGCTATCGGCAAGATGGGTGCCGCGTTTGCTCAGTATTGAACAAAAACGAGTTCGACAGATCACTTCACAGCGGTGTTTGGACATGATAAAGCATAATCCTGCTGATTTTTGGCGTAGATTAATAACTGTTGATGAAACGTGGGTCCACCACTACACACCTGAAACCAAAAATCAATCGAAGCAATGGGTGAAAGCTGGTGGAAGTGCTCCGAAGAAATCGACTGGCAAGGTTATGGCCACTCTATTTTGGGATGCACACGGAATATTGCTCATCGATTATCTTGAAAAGGGGATTGTGGATACAATCACAGGAGAGTATTATCGTGCATTATTGGATCAATTGCTTGATGCAATCAAGGAAAAACGACCACATTTAAACAGGAAAAGAGTGCTCTTTCTTCAACACAACGCACCGGTTCACACAGCATTAGATACGATCTAAAACTACGAGAAATCCACTTCGAATTGGTTGATCATACACCTTATAGTCCAGATTTAACCCCTAGTGACGTTTTCCTGTTTCCAAACTTGAAAAAATGGCTCGCAGGAAAAAGATTCATCTCAAACGAAGAAGTGATTATCGAAACTAATGCGTATTTTGAGGAGTTCCCAAAATCGTATAATTCAGATGGTATAAAAATGTTGGAAAATCATCTTACTAAGTGTATTGAGCGAAAAGGAGAAAGAAATGTTGAGATATGAATGGTTTTTGAAAAAAAATGTTTTTTTCCTACTTAGGTAGCTTTAATATCAATCCGCCCTCGTATATATTATATTTGTATAAGATCGATGAACCTGAACCTAGTGCTCTTTTGAGCAATAATTAAAATTTAGCAAATGTTTAATTTTCTCCCAATTTGGAACTGTTTTATTATTATTAGGTTAATACTAACGGGTGATTTTTTTTTTCCGTTTACCACACTAACGGGTGATTTTTTTTTGCTATGTGGTTTTTTAGTGTTAAAAGAGATTCGTGACATGTGAGCATGCCAAAAATTCTTAATAAGATTTGCCATTTCGCCATGAATAGAGTAACAAACGAACAACGCTTGCAAAACATTTAATTTTATTATCAAAATTCCTGCTGTGTGAGATATGTATTTTTTATTTTTGGCTCAATGGTACGTCAACAAACAGAATTACCGAATTTGGTACGAAAAACAGCCAGATTCAGGTCAGCAGCTGCTAATCCTACTTGAAATATGCACTGTTTGATGCAGTTTGTGAGCCAGCGGCTTCATAGGACCGCACTTCTTCAAGAACGTTCAAAATCGCAACGTTACCGTCAATGGTATAATGTACTGTGCGATGATTACCGATTTTGTTTTTGTGTGCCCAAAATGGAAAAATTAGATTTGATAAGTATGTGAGTTCAACAAGACGGTGCCACATACAACACGGCATTCGATACCATGAACCTATTGGGAGACGAGTTTGATTAGCAATTAATCTCACTCTTTGCATCAATCAATTGGCCACCAAGATTATGCGATATGATTCTACTAAACTATTTTTTATGCTGATACGTGAAGTCACTATTGTGTAGAAACAAGCCTGCTACAATTCCAGAAAGACAACGTTGTAGTTACCATTGGTAAGATAGCAGCCGTAATGCTGCAAAATAACTGCCAAAATTGCAGCTTACGGATGGACAACCTACGGCGTAGCCGTGTGCGACATTTACATGAAATAATTTTTAAAAGATAAATGGTATTTTGCGGAGAGCAATTGTGTATCACTTCTTTTATATCTCAATGGTTCTAATAGCATCCTTAATATGAAAGATTGCAAAATATGCAAATATGGCTGTGATCTTATGGATGCGTTGGATGAAGTTCGCCATTACCTTTGGACAACTGACAACATTTACATGGATTGAGGCAACACAATTATATCAAGTTCAATTTGTTTACGTAATGCTTCGGAAAAAAAACCCCATTATATTGTTAGACAGGCTAAAATGTTAAATTTCTTTGTACATGATGGTCTTTACGACAGAATTATAAGGGTTTGAATTGTTTCAGACTTTGTATTTGTAAACACAGTTACGTATAGAAAATCTGCTGTGAATCCTTGTTAACTCTATGCTTTCCACATCGAAGCCGAGTATCCATCAGGCCAAGGAAATGCACTGTATTTAGTAAGAATAAAAGAGTCCCACGTATTATGAGCTACTAAAATCGAACTAGACGATCCTATAACAAACACAATTGATTCATTCGAATAGAGCATTGACTGAAAAATGACAGGAATATGCGACCATATAAGAAGCCGTATTATTTCATCGGAAACATGTTACAAGACCAGTTAAAAACTATTTATCAAATGGTGGTTAGGAAGTTTTAACTCTTACGTCTAATAATCCAAACTCTGTTCGCTTCCAAAAATTAAAAGTTCTTATGGCGCGGAAATCATATACTATCTAACAATGACCAATACTTGGGATAAAATTATTTTGTTCTATTGTATTTTTGAATTGGTTACACTCGAAATTTAACATAGCCCACCGTGCACATTATCTAACGGCTGTTGTTAGTTTACTAAAAACCTACCACAAATAAGACTACTCTTTTATACGACTGTGCCTATGAAAACAATTTTTTACGCATTTTTCTTTCATTTTTTATACAAAAACAAAGGCCGAGTAACAAAGCAAGTGCAAGGTTTTCATTATTTATTTTTGTGTTTTTTCTATTGAATTATTGCATAAAAGGATAAAAATAAACAATAAATCGAAGTAAACTTATTAGTTGAAGAGTTTGTTTATTCTTTTCATTCAATAAACAGCAAAATAAGTTTTAAAACAAATCCACTTTAAATTAAATAGACGGCCTCCAAATGTTTCGTATTTAGTAATTAACTAAAAAATATATATTAACTAAATTTAAAAGGCAATTACTAGACGAAAAACATACAACAACAACCCAATACGTAATTGCATGCACATACGAAGGGCCGAACCCGTTTGGAGGCTAAAGTGGATCAAAAGAATTGTAGTAAAACAACTAAAATAACAGCAGCAGCAACAACTACAACCGCCTGTCTATTAGCTTTGTTTTTTTAACAATCACCGTGCCATTTAGAAAAAAGATAAATTAAATTGAATAACCTACCTACGAATTAATCATTAATATTCCAATACGAACCAAAAATTAAGTATTTTCTTATACCAATAACAGTTTCGGCCACTGTATAATACTACTTTCCATAGTGATCTCATTTCTGACCCATTCTCCCACAAAAACAAAAATTGCCTTTAAAGGACACACACGCATACAGAAATATGACAGCAAGAAATCCTCAAACATTAATGGCCTTGCCTAGTGATGAAAGTTTTGATTTTCTCTTCAAAGTTGTGCTAATTGGTGATGCCGGCACAGGAAAAACCTGTATAGTGGAACGTTTTAAAACGGGCAATTTTATAGAACGTCATGGTAATACCATAGGTGTAGATTTCTCGATGAAAACCATAAGCATAGAGGGTAAACTTGTTAAGGTAAGTTAATGGAATTCTTTATTTAATTCCTATATTCTTAGATCAATTTTGCTGTTTCAGTTACAAATTTGGGATACTGCAGGCCAGGAACGTTTTCGTACGATTACCCAAAGTTATTATCGTTCAGCGAATGGCGTAATAATAGGTAAGTAAATGAACGTCATTAACAAACGCCCATAATTTTCTTTAGTTTACATTTATATTTTTATTTACTAATATTTAAAACTCTTGGAAAAATAAATAATGTTACCGTAATATCTTTCAATAATAATATAAAAATTGTCTTTCCAAAATGAAGGAATGTAGTTGTAGGTTAAAGACTCTTTTATAGTTACTAAAATATGCCGTAATGACTACGTGTTTCGTAGGATTGGACTATCAAGCAAAAATTTTCCTTTTACCCTTTATAATCTCCTCAAAGTGTAACTTTTAAAATGTAGGCATTTTAGTGGATGATGAATGTAATGAAACAAACAAAAATCGTGTCATTTCAGGGGTAAAGTCATTAATTTTCTTTTTTTCCCTGGTTTATCGTCCCCGAGGTTTAATTTTGCACCCTATTGCACTTTCGTTAGCTGGATCTTTATATCTATACTCCAAATTCAAACAAAACCGATAAGCCAAATTATTACTCATGACCTAATTTAGCCCATTTTCCCCCAATTTTAACCTTTCCCAAGTCTATTAAAAAAAAAAAAACGATAACCTGTAACAGTTTCGTTCGCTATATTTATGTGTTTCAAACTTCATCAAAATTGGTTGAATCGCTTAAGTGTGATTGACGGACAAAAAAACAGATAAACTTACAGATAATTTTATAATATACTAGCTAAAACCCAGCGTGCTTCGTTACCCCTATATTGAATATTATCTTAACTACAATATTAGTTATCATTTTTGTATTTATATAGATAATTTTACCCGGTGTGCTTTGTTCAATACCCGTTTTTTGGCTGATGTGGATAGATAACGAAGCTTTAACTGTTGTCTATTTTTGGTCTGATGATTTGTATTAACTATGAAGTCATTTAGACCAAATTCAGAAACTTTCACTTTAACCGTTCTCAAGATCTACAGAAATCTGTATGAGAGGTAACACGACCTCTTATCCAATTCCGCAAACTTTTTAACTCATGATTTATATTGACTGCGAAGTCAATCAGACAAATTCTGAGACTTTAGTTGTAACCGTTCTCAGGACAAACTAAAATTAATATTTACTTTGTATGGGAGGTACCACGCTCACTTGTCCAATTCCGACCACTTTTTGAATGATGATTTGTATTGACTGTGAATCTATTTGGACAAAATTTAGAGACTTTCTGTTATCTTTTGAAGATATAGACAATTATATACTCACTTAGTATGGACGAAACACCGCCCAGTTGGAATTTTTGTAATTTTTATAGCCTATAGTTCCTTCCAGATATAAAGAGAGATACTGTAAAACATGAAAAATCAAGAAAATCGGTTCAGCCGTTTATCTGTCTATAGGGCACAAACATACATACATACAAACACACATTCATTTTTATATATAAGAAAATAGACGGATTAACAATTTTTCTTACAGTTTACGATATTACCAGTCGAGAATCATTCTGTAATCTACAAAAATGGATTGAAGAAGTTCGCCGTTATACAGCGTCGAATGTTATGTTAATAGTTGTTGGAAATAAATGCGATCTAGAAGATGAAAGAGAAGTGGAATTTGATGAAGCTCAACAAATGTGCCAGTACATACCGGAAGTGTTATTTGTCCTGGAAACTTCAGCCAAGGAGAATCGTAATGTCGACGATGCTTTTGTAACATTAGCCAGCGAATTGAAAAGACGCATAGATACCAGTATAAGACAAGGAGATAATGATGAAGATGAAGCTATTAAATTGGGAAATGGTAAACCGTTAAAACAGTGCAGTAGTTCATGCAATTTAACGTAAAATTAAAGTCAATTCTAAAGCTTTATAAATGTGTTTTAAAAATTGTGATTTTTTAGTTTTCTTTTTAACTTTATGTTTCTCATCCTTTAATTTTTCAGTTCAAATAATATTACAACTTGTCTACATATTTTAAAATCGAAATAACAAATGGTACAAATGTTAACAAAATTTGTATTTAAAAACGTTCTATATGTATGTAGGATTAATTAGTAAGTGTATATGTTTAGTTTTTTTTTTATTTTATTTAACAAATTAATTATCATTATATATATATATATATATACATATATAATTATTAATTCTAACATCACTTTCCATTACAAAAAACAACGTCCTTTTCATATATGTAAAATATATATAGACCACAATAATTTTAATAAATTAATTTAAAGAAAACAAAGTAAATTTTATACAGTTTATACTGCAGCAACATTGAAAATGGTTCGGGCTCAAATAAAGCGTATTTAAGTGTTCCGTTACCCACTCTTTATAGTCTATAACTACAAAAGTTGTTTTTAACAGTTGTAGCGTTTCTCGACTTGCGCCTAATCCGAAATTTATTTGTTCGCTCTTTATGACACGAAGTTATACAGAAGTTTCAATTGAATTCAGTTCAAAATTTTTTTTATAGTTCCGCAAAAGAACTAAATGAAAGTAATAAATGTAAGTATTGTTGGATCGATGGAACACTATCTGACCTATTATAATAAAGCCATCAAATTGGCGATTTAAAGTATTTTTCTGTTAATTTAATTACTTAACATTTATTGCCCACTTTGTGTTCTTTTCTTAAAATATGTAACACTAAGAGAGTTTATCGTGTTCTCTAAAAATTAATTAATTTAATTATTAAACATTTATTGCCCACTTTGTGTTCTTTTCTTAAAATATGTAACACTAAGAGAGTTTATCGTGTTCTTCTCTAAAAATGTTCCCATCGTAAAGTGTAAAAATGTTGCATGTTTTGCCTTCTCCAAAACCACTGGGTAAAAATGCTCTTTTTGTGTTCTGTCAAGATAAAGAGCAAAATTTTGGAAGAGATATGGCAACACTTTTAAATATATTTTTAATAGGCAGCATTTTTTCCAGAAAACGCCGTAAGTTTAGTTTCAGAAGTTCTTGTTTTGGAATGTTCCAAACATTTCAAATTTCTTCTAAAAAGGAGGTTGGGAAGGTTATTGAAAAACTAAACCCAATAAGTGGTTTTAATATATTTGCTTTTTAAACCGAAACTAGTTAGACTTGGCGCATAAAATTAGGAAAATCTTTAAAAATTTTTCGTTTGCCCGTTGTAAATACTTACTATTTATATAAATATCATACGTTTACATTATTTTTATCAAAATTAATTTTTATTTTTCTTAAAACTAAATTAGCGATTGTATGGAAATAATTTTTTGAACAAATAAATTTTTATATAAATAATAAAATAAGAAAATAATTCAATTATATTTACATTTGCTTGCTTACATATATTTATATGCTTAAAATAGCTACTTAATGTTATCTTTTAATTTTATCACTTCTTTTGCTCTTGCGCACATGGCGATTCACTTCTTTTGAAGCTGGGGTAAGGTCATAACGAAATATTATGCAACGGCGATCAAAGAATGTTTTCAAGTCCTAAAAAACAATGTTGCAATTAATAATATTAATGTTTGATTTCAATTAGAAAAATAAATAAGTCAATCTACCTTTGGATCATAACGGTAGCCTAAACCTTTTAGAAATACATAAATTTCCTGCAGATCGATGGGTTCATACAGCAAAATAGTTTCATGCAACTTAGGATTTGAACAAATCAAATTATACCAGGCTATATGAAAAGGCAATAACGGTCGGGGAGTCTAAAATAAAAATTAAGTTGTTAAGTAAATATAGAATATATTTGGTACTTTCATTTTTAGAAGTATATTGCAACAGGACTATCAGAAGAAAGCATAAAGCCACATAATTCTATTTTTCACATTGGCTGTTTGATGGCCGCTACTTGAGAGGAAAATGCTATTATATTTATATTGAATGTATAATGAGAACGATGGTGTAGTCGTTTTTGTATTTTACATTTTTGTAATAGATTCAAAGATTTATGATTTATCTATGCCAAACACGATAATAATCAATATCCATAATAAAAACTTACCTTTTTTGTAACATTCGTTTGAAGAATATATTTTTCATCGCACAACTCTGCGCTAAGAACATCAGAGTACCGTAATATCTCCTGGCCACAAGAATCATGCAAATTCATTTTGAAGTTCCCAGCTTTAGTTAAATCGTGTCCCCCTTTTATGGAATTTGGAATATTGAATTCATCACCAGATGAATCAGAAGTTGCTAAGCTATTAGAATTTAAAAATGACTTTGAGGTGCATGGCTGATCAAATGTATTGCCGTTATTTTCACCAACATTTCGTTTATTTGCTTGAGTAACACTTCCATTATTTTCAACTCTCTCATCTTTTAGTATAGGATGAGTTTGATTGTAAATGTATTCTAAAATTTTTACTGCCTGTTTACGTTTTAAAGGCTTTATGCCAAAATTATACAATTGTTTAAGTAATTCCGCTTCACTAAGTTGTGTAAAGTCGGGCTTTGGCGAGTTAACATAACGTACCGTAAAAGTTTTGTTATTATATTTGATTTCCTCTACATCGGAAGTTAATATTGTAGACGAATCAATATTTTTTGCAGTATGTTTGGAGACAGAAGCTTCTGTAAAACTTATTTCCGCTGTCAGTAATTTTTCAATACCTTGTGGCTTGTTAGCGAGACTATTCTTTGCTTTAGGAGGGCTTGCGTAGACCAGACGATCAAATTCATCAAAATCATCTAGTGTGTCTACATAGGGAGGAGATTTTCCATCTACAAGGTTTAATAAATTCTGAAATTTTTGTGATGATGAGTGATAGTTGCCAAATACCTTCATAGGTTCTGATTTCTCTGTAGGCGAACTTAGAAATGAAGCTTCCGTTAATACTTTTGTCGGTGTAAAATTTATGGTTTGTGAATATTCTTCTAATATACCAAATTCACTACGATCAAATTTAAGATCTTCTTGGGAATGCTCTTTTGATGTTTTATATTTTGAAGTTAAAATTTCGAAGTCACTATACGAATCCTCTTTTTCTAAACATTTTTTGGGATTTTCAATTTTAGAAAAATCTTTATCACTTGAATGATCATTATCAGGTAGGCCAATGATCTCATCTTCCATGTGAGATTGTTCAGAAGTTTGAAAATTGGTATTTTTATTAGCTCTTCCTTTTGTTGTAGCATTTTTGTAGTTTGAAATTTCGAAAGCACTATAAGATTTCTCGACTGGTTGGGGCTCTATTTTAGCTTTACGAAATAGTTTAATTTCTTCATCGCTAGATTGATCAACATCTGGCAGGCTTATGATATCATTTTCAATGTCAGATTGTTCTGAATTTTGAAAATTAGATGTTTTATTAGCTTGCCAAATGGAGTAATTGATTTCATCATCAGATAATATTAAACAATCGTCATCCTCATCTACTAAATCCGCATCACCAGTGTCTTCTTCAGGTTCTTGAGTTAAATCTATGCTGGTATTTAGATGATCGTCTTTAAATGAATGAGATTTAGGAAATATTGTATTAAAATCTAAGCCAGTTTTTTGCGGAGTTTTAACCGTAAACGAAGTTGATTTTCTTCTTAAGGATATATTATTGTCCCTGCTCATTTCGAAGCCCATAGTAAAGTTGGTATAATTTGTACTTTTCTGAGGCGTCGTTTTTATTTTGTGAATAGGTTGAGTAAAACTTTTCTCAAAACTCGTTTTCTGTTCTAAATTATTGCTTATGGATATATCAAAATCCATGGTAAAATTATTATAAGACTGACTAAAACTTTTTACAAAATCAGTGTTCTGTTTCTTTAACTCGGATGTTGTATTTTTTGTCTTATTTAAATATTTATCACACAATTCCCGGAATATGGTATCATTTCCTGTTAGGGCATCTTTAAAAACTTCTTTTTCTGTCTGTGTGTGAGTTTCCAATTGTTTGGAGCTTTCGAAATTTAAAAAAGTTGAATTTGTTTGCTGGAATGATATTTCCCGTAAAACTATGCCATCTTCTTCATCTTCAATTTCATTATTTCCATCGGCTTTGAATTCGTTTTTCTGATTTTTGTTGTCTGGACTTGTAGAAATTATAGAGAAGTCATCTTTTTCACTTATCGATTGCTGTTTATCATTTGTTTCCAAGTTAAGCGTAAATTTAATCATGTCATTTGTATTTTCTGCCATGTTTTTGGAAAGCGCAGGGTAACTATTGCTGTCTGTTGAATTGTAAAGCTCAGGATAACTGTTGAAGTCTGTTGAATTGTGTTCTTCTTGTAAAGGAGATTGAGCAAATAAATCGATTTCTACTATGGATTTGCTTTGATTTAATGTAAAGCTTATTTCATTATGAACAGGACTTGCTGACTCGTCTTGAGTTAAGTCTATTACTTTATGCTCACTATCGATGTTTGAGTTAGAAATGTGTGATTCTGAAATTATAAAATCAATAAATTTGAAAAAGTTCCCTCCAATTATGTTTAAAAATCCCTTTAGATATTAGTTGCTTACCTTGTTTAGTTGATTTATTCAGTTCCAAAGATGAGATATTCTTTACTAAATCAATTTAAATAAATCAAAGTTAATCAAAATTTTAATTATGGCTCGATATTTCTGTAGTTTACATGACTTACCTTCATCACTAGAAAATATTTCATAAGTTGTTAACTCATTTTCAATAGTTTCCGTAGAATTATTACGACTCTCTATATTATTGTCTACCTTAGTATTTATATTATCCACTTGGCTTTTAAAACTAACATCCTTTATAACTGTGAAATCACAAAATATCTTCATTAAAATGAGTGTTTCAACTAAATCTTAACATTTTTGTTTACCGAAATTTTGTTTATTCTTGTTATCCAATTCCACCTTATCTTCCACCTCCATTTCAACATCGGATTCAGCAAATAGGTCTGGCGAATTTGATCTTATTTTTTGAGTGGTATTTATAGAGGCATGGGTTTTTGAACTACAGCTGGAAACGTCCATATTATCTAATAGTTTAGTTGAGGCTAAAAGTTCTTTTATTTTATTATTATATATTGTGGTTGTATCAGATACTTTATTTTCAATTTCCTCATTATTTTTTTGTATTTCCTCTATAAGTTCTATCATTTCATCTAATTCGGTTTTCTCTTTATTTTCTTTTACTTTAATGAGCTGTTTGTTTTGTTCATTAACTTCAATATGATATCGAATTTTCTGTTGTGTTTCCTTGTCAGTCGCCTCAATACTTTCCCTTTGCTCCTCTAAGCTTTCCCTGGCATCAGACCAATTTATAAATTTTTTCGTTCGAAAATATTCTTCCAATTCTTGGTAAATATTTTCTAATTTCTGTAAACTTTCTTTATGTCTAGTATTTTTAGCCTTAGGCGTCGTATCACGTCCTTGTATGGCCGACCAATCTTTTAAGAGGTAGCCTGCAGGCAAAACTTTAATTTCGAAAAATTCTTTCACAAAAAACAACTCATTCGGTTGATCTCCGTCATGTAGATTATGTAATATGCAATTGTTGCCTATTACAGAAGACTGTTTAAGTAAAGAACTTTGTAATTTATAAGAGGGTATATATTGTTCTTCTGCTGTTAAAGCTTTTGTGCGAAATCGACTATTTAAAAGTTTTTCTATATTGTTTTGTAATTTTTTGAGTTGAATTTCAGGTTGGCGTAAAGTTAAAGCTGTAAATTTATTAGCCCATTTCGTTTTTAATCTTTTGGACTTAGGTAGAAAAGCAGCAGCGAAAGTATTGTAATCTAGAAATGAAAATAATAACATTTTAGGTAATAGTTAAGCAAATTGACTTTGACTCAGTTACACAGTGTGAATTTTTAACATCATAAATTAGAAACTCTCACTTTTTTAATTAAAAATTATTTTTTCCGAGCTTTGAGATTTATTTTATAATGGTTTAGTATATTAGGTTTTAAAAATAATAACTACTGCTATGACATCATGATCAAAACTCACCTGTCCTTTCGGCTGTTCTAAAACCATATTTCTTTAATTTATCTCTTATAACATCGGCATTTTTTGCGATGTCTTCGACTACTGCTTCTGCCTCATTTGGAGATGCGATACCTCTTGTTTCGGCTTCCGATTTGGAAATGGCCAAAGCCAATTGAACATCATCACCATCAAATTGATCAGCGGCACAATGTTGAGCAGCAATTTCGGCAAACATTTGTTCATTTCTCAAAAAAGCCGACTTAATCGTAGTTTGCTTCTTTTTCGCTTTAGAAACTTTTGAAGATTTAGCCTGGTTACTGGAGGTGGCCGTTTTTGGAGCTTTCTTAACCTTTTTTTCAGGCGTCACAAAGTCATCATCATTAATGGACTTTATAATAGGTTTCTTAAGATTAGAGGGCATATTGTTGGGATCTTTAAAAATAAAGTCATCTAATTTAGTACGCTTTGAGCGCGTGTTTACGGCATTTTCTAAGGGACTGACGGAGAGAAACGGTTTATTTGGTTTATCAGTTTGATTTTCTTCTTTTCTATTTTCTATATTATTATCTGATTTTCTTGGACTCATAAAGTAATCAGAAATGACAGAATTTAAATTTTGAGTAGAAGCTTTTCTAGATTGTCGTGTAGTACTTAAAATATAAATTAAAACGAAAGAACCACGTTTTAGAATTCTATAAATATTTATTAATTTAACAAACAACTCAGCTACATAATAAATTTTGTTATACCAGTATAAAGCTCAAAGGAATAATAGAAGTAACAAAGAAAAACCAAAAACATCATACCGTTGTTGTTGTTTGCTTCCTGAGCATTTGGGCAATTGTAATTTTTTTAAGTTGGCTTTACGTGTCTCACGATCCATTACTTCACCTCTTCTCTAGCGTTCCGAGAATAACCGCTTGGTTTCGTCTATGGTTTCTTTAATGGCCTTCGTTGTTCTAGGCGCTCCCACTAAATTGAAAATAAACTTACGGTCCTTTTCTTCTTCGCTGACAGTCAACACGTCATGAATGATTTTTTCATTTGCTATGCGAAATATGGGTGTTAAACTGCAAGCGGTTGCAATGGATATCAGTTTCTACTGTCGCAAATAATGCATTATAATTTTAACTTACTACCACAAGCCGAATATTGCTGTGCCCACTAAAATGCCTGCTGCGGCAAAACGATTTCTATAGTAATAGGATGGTGTTCCTTTTGTACGTCTGGGTTTACGCTTTGACTCATCAATTTGTTCCATAACTCGAGTTGTTTGCCTCCTATCTTTTAAATTAATTAGTCCTTCTTCTTCAGTTTATTATATAATTCTATTTAAACATGTTAAAATTAAAATAATTACTTAAAAACGTCGGTATGCACTTTTTATGAAATCAAGTGGTAAACAAAACGGGGATGTATATACGTTAACATATACAGGATTGTATTAAAAGGTAGATAAAGCAAACAGGATGACTCAGATGACTTAGAATGATAACGTGTTCTAAATTTACAATGCAAAATCTACCATTCGTTTGTAAACCTATTTATCAACTAGAATCGAAGTTTTTTAAATCTTTTATAAAAACAAAATAAAATTGGAAACGGTGTGCTGTACAAAAACTGTCTCATTTTCTATGCTCAAGTAGATTCAAAAACCCGTTCATATCAAATTTTATATTTAAAGCCAATTAAAATCGTCCCAGGGCTACGTGACAATCATGATAAACCTGTTGCAAAGGTACAGAGTTTTACATACCCTAGTAGCCAAATCATACCAGATGCCGATGCCAAAACCGATATTGAGGCTCGACTTGCGAAGGCAAAAGGGGCAATTGCAACCTTCGAAAAGTATGACGGTGCCGGCAACAATCATCTGCAACCAAAATTCGAATATATATGGGAAGAAAGCTTGGCTTGTGTCAGTGGATGCAACGATCAAGCTACAAGCTTTATTTAACCGATGTCTGAGACATTTTCTGTGTATATGGTGGCCTCACAACTGTATTTCCAACTCGGAGCTTAACAGAAGATGCAGACAAACACCCATTGCCTGGAGATAAGATTTCGAAAATGACGATGGAGATGGCACACATTGTAGTGCATTGAATTCCATATCAAATACTTAATCATATTTTAAATAATTTCTTTCTAAGACAGTAAATGAAAAACACTGTGAATTTGAATTAGTTACACCAAAACAAGAGGATAAGAAGTTCTTGGGTGAATAAAAAAATCTTTTTAATAAATATCTGCATAAAATTTTTAAAATTTACTTATGACACCGTATTAATTTCTTTCAAAATCGTGTGTAACACGCTTAAGTTCAGCATAAAATTTGTAATACACTTACCTTTTTAAAATATTGAAACGATTGCACTTTAAAATTCTCCTTCAATAGTCTTTCAGTTTACGTTCAAGTAATTTGAGAGAAAAATTTAACGGGCAGCTGTATGGTAATATATTATAAAATATATAATTCTCAATCGCCCTGTGTTTAAGAAACTACCGGAAAATCTCAAAACTATAGACAGCTGTTTGACTACTCGCACAAACACTCATTAATGAAATCGTATTTCACTTGTTCATACCGTAAAAACACAATAAATCGTAATTCTTTTTCCAATGTGTTCAATGAATGAATTTCATAAATTATTAAAACTCCATGCGAATCAATGAAATTCTACATTTAATTGTGAGTCAACTAAAGTTTCAGTTGTGAATTAAAAATCGTGCACAGAACAAAGTGAGAACAAGAAAATATTTTGAAATAATTTTGAGACGAGAATAAGCTGAAACGCAACAAACAGCAACATGTCACGTCACAGAATTGTACGGACAATGGACTACAACGATGAATACGATGGCTATGATGATGTCTATGGCCATTCTGTCGACGATGACAGCTGCATTTCACCCACGGATGCCCAGCAATGGTTGTATGACCGGGCCCGGGGACAGCAGTCAATGTCTGCTTTTATGAGAGACAACAAAAACATCGCAGAAGAGGAGGAGGAAGACGGGGATGACGACAAATCCTATGATAAGGCACGACGTGATTCGGATAACTTTCAGATGCCGGTACTAAACGATGTGGAACAGGCTCAATTAACTTCTTGCATAGATGAGGTGCGTAGTGTAGTGGGTGATGCCGTATCCGAAAGGCGTATTGTGGAAACATCAATAAAATTTGGTTATGATATAAATAAGATTTTGGATGATATCCTAAATGATGAGTGTGAAAAGAAAAGCAAAAGATTACAAGAGGCCGCAAATATTGTAATCAAAGGTCCTGGCCCACCTAAGCTGGCTCTGGCTAGTGAATTGGATAGATCGAATGCAGTGGTGGCCAATGCTCCAGTTGTTAAGGTTACAGCAGCTCAGGGTGAAGTTAAAAGAGGTTTCGAAATAAATTCACCTCTGTTGCAAAGCTCGCCTGCCGCCTCGGGTCGCAATACTCCTGTAGATGTAAGTGAAGACTCCACCAAAAAAGTACCAACAGATACCATGGCCGTTTTTAAAGTCTCAAAAGAACAAGCACAACGAGATAACAAACAATTGTATTCAAAAGACCGTTCAGATCAAAAACATCATTTCCATATGATCGTTATTGGGCATGTTGATGCTGGAAAAAGTACATTAATGGGCCATTTACTCTATGATACCGGTAATATTTCGCAAAGAGTAATGCACAAACATGAACAGGAATCCAAAAAAATGGGCAAACAAAGTTTTGTGTATGCTTGGGTACTTGATGAAACCGGTGAAGAGCGAGCAAGAGGTAAGTGTGAGGATAGGTATTTGTTTTTTTTAGTATTTGTGGTGATGTAACGAGCTTGGAATGATTCCAAAAAAACCGTAATCTTTAAGTTTTTAAAATTGTATCTGATATGTAAAGCGATTTTCAAATAGCCATTTCTATAATTTTAATTGAATAGATGATTCTATTTTTTTAGGAATAACAATGGACGTTGGACACTTTCGTTTTGAGACTGAGAGCAAAATAATTACATTGCTAGATGCTCCGGGCCATAAAGATTTCATACCCAACATGATATCGGGTGCCACCCAAGCTGATGTTGCTCTCCTTGTGATTGATGCTACTCGCGGTGAATTTGAATCAGGTTTTGATTTGGGCGGTCAAACTAGAGAACATGCCATACTGGTGCGTTCATTAGGCGTTAACCAATTGGGTGTGGTAATCAATAAACTTGATACTGTCGGCTGGTCAAAAGATCGTTTCGATGAAATTGTGAAAAAACTTAAAGGATTTCTAAGACAAGCCGGTTTTAAAGAATCTGATGTTTCATATACCCCATGTTCGGGTCTAACAGGCGAAAATCTTACCAAACCAGCTACAGAACCAGCTTTAACAGCCTGGTATAAGGGACCACATCTATTGGCTGTTATCGATAATTTTAAAATACCCGAACGTTCAATTGACAAACCCTTTCGCATGTCAGTATCGGATATTTTTAAAGGTACAGGCGCTGGATTTTGCATTTCGGGACGCATTGAGACTGGAGTTTTGGCTGTCAATGACAAGGTCCTAGTGGGTGCTCTCAGGGAACAAGCTCAGGTTAAGAGCTTGCTAATTGATGAAATGCCTCACAATACAGTGTTTGCTGGTGATCAAGTTTCGGTCAACTTATCTGGCATAGATGTCAACAATATAATGGTGGGCAATATCATATGTGACCCCCAACATCCTATACCGGTAACATCACGTTTTCAAGCACGCATTTTGGTCTTCAACGTTAAGGTTCCCATTACGATTGGTTTTCCCGTGCTTCTGCATCATCAGTCATTAATCGAACCGGCTGTTATTAGTAAACTTTATGCTCAAATTCACAAGGGTACCGGCGAAGTGATCAAGAAGAAACCTCGTTGTTTGGGCAACAACTCATGTGCTCTAGTCGAATTGGAAACCACACGTCCGATTTGTATTGAACGCTATTCTGATTTTAAAGAATTGGGACGTATTATGTTACGTGTTGCGGGTGTGACCATAGCCGCTGGTATGGTTACGAAAATTCGCTAATTAATACCTCACCGATTAATAAAAAAAAAAAAATGTTTTGTATTAAGTGTGTTGGAGCTATATCTTAAAACAAAAGTTTTGTACTTCTTTGCCGCTCTAAATAAATTTTTTTATTTTTAAGGTTTTATTATATTTTTTTCGTACGAAATTTTTGTAACGTTATTTTCTTCAAATTTGTATTTAATTTTTGTTAAGTTGATTTTCTATTTCGGCCATATGTTGGCCGCTAAAACAAATAATAAAATAATATTAGCATTAATGTTTTTTATTTGATTTTATTTCGCAGTTTGTGCCCGTAGACGGATGTTGGGAATTTAAAAAAAAAAAAAAATTGTTAAGACCTTCGCTGGGGTTACAAGTGTTAGATTGACTAAGTCGAAAATTATCATTTAAAAACACACTTTTTGTGATAGAAACCTCTTTTAGAATTGAGACAACAATAGTCATTTTCTTTTCTTTTAAAAATTAAAAGTAATTTGTATTTATTTTCTTAAAATCGAACTTACATTTTATCTTTTTTTAAATTTTAACGTAATATCATTATTTAATCACATTCGGTAAGCCCTGTTTAATAATATTTACTTCATCTGGAACATTGCCACGACTTAAGCAACTGTTATACTTGTGTAGTGACGCCTATCTGCTTAACCAGTACACAAAAATGCAACTGAGCAGGCGAGCGGTATATGTCATTCATCAAGTGTGACGCCCGTATTAAAACAGAATACAGACACAAATTTCTTAAACTCTCATGTTTTGTGAAAATTTGTCCAAAAAACGTTAAAATTTGACATAATTTATAATTAAACAAAAGCCGAAGTTTAATATCAACTAAAAAAATAAAAGTAATTAACAATTTTTTTATACAATTAAAGCACAAAACAAATTGAAGAGCAAAAGGCAAGTTCAAGAAGAAACTTTGTACTCAAAAAATTTTTTTTGTAGCAAAGAAAGAAAAAAGTTGATGATGAGTGTGCATGAGTGAGTGAAATTTGTACATGCATGTGTGTTTGGAAAAGAAAAAAGAAATTTTGAAAGAAAAGAGTAAAGCAAACAAAGAGTTAATTGAGTATATTAATACAAAAAAAGAGTATCTGTTTAATGAATATGCTCTTGTGAGTCATTCTTAATACTGCTTTATAATTGTTTTGTGTCGTTTTTTGAGTATGTATTATTAAAGTCAGTAATGAGTTTATGAAAAAGTGTGTAAAAGTGTAGAGTTAATAAGTATTTTTTTTTAATTAAAAGAAATTTAATTGTGGTTTTTATCTCTTTTGTGTTTTTGTAGGTGAAATTTTTCAAAATTTTGTTTTTGTTTGTGCGGCACTGATCGAACAAAGTATTTTTTTTTAGTTTTTTTTTAATGCTAACAAGTTTAAAGTGCCAAAAGTACAACTAAAACAGAATTTACAATAAAGAAGCAGAAAAACTCATTAAAGGAAAAAGAAGGGGAACAAAGCAAGAACAAGAAATTAAGACAACAACAACAACTGCTGTAAAGTAGCAGCAACATCTACAATTAAACACAAAAAGTAAAAAAGACAGGGCCCTGTTCAAAGAGGAAAAAAGCATTGACTGCAAACGTACGGGCAATAATTCCTTTGTTAATAAATAAGAGACAAAAAAGTGTGTGTGTGTAATCAAAATAATCAAAAAAGTCTAGAGAAACAAAAAAAGAAAAACGAACAAAAAGTTAAATAATCAAAAAAGAAAAAAAGGCTGAGATAATAAAATAAAAAATTAACCAGAAAATAAAGTTTAACTAAAAGCAATCATTGTGTTTAAACAACGCCTAACTTCTTCCAGTAGAATAATAAGGGATATCACCGCCACCACCACCAGCACTATCGCCAGCGCTTTGAACGTCATTATACCATAAAGTTAATGCAGCAACAATATTGTCATTATTAACTTTGCCATCATCATCACCATTTTTAGTAGTAAAAAAATAACAACAACAGCAACGTACATCTTTATCGCTAACCTTTACACCAATACAGACAAACCACGACGTCGACAACAAGTCAAGAGACCAGATAGCACCGCCGCCTTATTTTGCAACAAGATCAGTAGCATAACCAACAAATACAGCAGTAGCAGCAACAACAACAATAACCACAATCATATTTTATTTTACTATACAATAACAAGAAGAGTAATAAAATGCGTGAATACAAAATTGTTGTTTTGGGTAGTGGTGGTGTAGGCAAATCAGCCCTTACCGTGCAATTTGTCCAGGGTATCTTTGTAGAGAAATACGATCCCACCATTGAGGACAGTTATCGCAAACAGGTAGAGGTCGATGGCCAACAATGTATGTTAGAAATTTTGGATACAGCTGGCACAGAACAATTTACGGCAATGCGTGATCTCTATATGAAAAATGGCCAGGGCTTTGTTTTGGTCTATTCGATTACCGCACAATCTACGTTTAATGACTTACAAGATCTAAGAGAGCAAATCCTGCGCGTTAAGGATACAGATGATGTACCAATGGTATTGGTCGGTAACAAATGCGATTTAGAAGATGAACGTGTCGTAGGCAAAGAATTGGGTAAAAGTTTGGCCAATCAATTTAACTGCGTCTTTATGGAAACCTCTGCCAAAGCAAAAGTGAATGTTGTCGATATCTTCTATGATCTGGTAAGGCAGATTAATAAGAAATCACCGGAAAAGAAACAGAAAAAACCCAAGAAAAATATATGTGTTCTGCTTTAAGGCTCTCTACATGATGATGAAAATCAACACAACAAAATACAACAATAATACACTAAACATTCAAGCAAACAAAAAAGTTAAAAAGTAACACACACACACACATACATACACACCTTTACATAATTATACAAATTATTTAAACACAAATAGTTATCTGAAAAAAGAAGCAGACTAAACTATACATTAAAAAAGAAAAAATTCACTATTGTCGCCTTTTTTTTGCTACTTTTTTCTCTCTATACATATATTTTTTCATTAGATGGGTAAAAAATTAAAAAAAAAAACGTATATTTTAAATAAAATAATAAACTAAAACTAAATAAAAGCAAAAAATAATGAAATGAAAACAGAATTTATATTAAATAAAATATAAAATAAAATTAGATCTTAAACAAAATAAAACAAATTTATTCCGCTCTGTTCCAAAAATCTAAATCGAGGGTAAATGAAATAATGTATCATCTACCCAAAAATGTTGACCATTATTTTTGAATATATGTATTTGCCGATATTTAAACAAATATTCAATTCCACTCCATTTTATTTTATGGATCAGCACTGTGGATGAATTAGTCTTATACATAGGAATTATGATTTTGATATATAACTTCTAAAAATTAATTATATATGTTTATTATACTTTAACTTAAAAAAAACTTCTTTTTCTAAATCAAAAATAGTTTCTTATGATCATGACTAGAAAACTTCCAATACAAAAATATTGCGTAAAACAGAAAAGCACAGAAAATAATGAAAAACAAACCTATATTATTATTATTATAATTATAATAAAATAAAAAAATTACAATTTAATTTTTAAGCTTTGTTTTAGGTTCTGTAAAGAAATCTAAATAAAATTTAATAACAAATACACAAAAATTACTTTTATTTAGTTCTTTTTATTTTTCTAAAGTTTTTCACTTTATTTTTTCAATGATTGCTTAATTGGTAGTATATGCTCATAAATTGGTTTTATTTGTAGTTACAAAAAAGTATTTAGAACTGTAATGGAAAATTGTAAAAATATTTCAATTACATTTGTGGTAAATAGCTTCTGGCTTCTTTCTCTCATACCTAGGTGCACTTATATATTTTAAATTTGTTTTTTAACTAAAAAAAATTAATATTCAGCCACTAATTGGCGAAATTTTATAAAAAAACAAATTTGTTGATTTGCTTACGTATTGTACCATAAAATAAATATTTTATAACAAATATTTTATTGTGTCCGAGTCATTAAAGGTACATGAGGTATGGGTAACTTCTGCAATAGCACAACCAGCAAATGGCTTATAGCTGACAGAATTGACGACAACTTATCTACTTATATATACAGTGACCAAAAAAACTATTCGACAACAAATTCATTTAGTAATCGATAAAAAGCTATATAAGGTGTAATTAAAAAAAAAACTATATTAGAAAGAACTTTATTGGGGAGCCAAAAAATTCGTTGTTTAAAACATAATAAAAAATTTTAACAAAAAAGTATTCGACATGGTCATTGACAACATTCTTAAATACATTTGTTGTTGGTTTGAAAACGAATTGCTTTTTCTTTACGTTTTATAGCCTCTCTTAAACGTTCTGGCATAGACCTTACCAATTTTTTTTGTATTCAGAATCAATATTGCCACACTCTTGAGGGATTTCAACCGATAATATCTAATATTTTCCTCCAAGTGACTCAAAAATATTTTAATGCTGTTTATGTCTGGAAATAGTGGTGGAGTTTTTATTATTTTTGGGCAATTATATAAAAGCATAAGCTTTGTATTGATGGCCAAAAGCTTGGGATCATTAACTGAAATCGTGTGGATAGCTCTAATTTTTCAGCGGTCTGTTGTAAATTTTGCTTGTGAAGGTCAGTGTATTTGAGACACGTACTCTTTAGCGTATATATATATGTATATATATGTATATATATGTCTATATATGTATATATATGTATATATATGTATATATATGTATATATATATATATATATATATATATATATATGATAGATATATTATATATGTATAGATATATGTAGATATATGTATAGATTATTATATATATATATATATGTATTATATATATATATATATATATATATATACATATATATATATGTATAGATTATATGTATAGATTATATATGTATAGATTATATGTATATATATATATTTATACTATATATGTATATATATGTATAGATTATTATCGAAAATTGAATTACCTATGGCAACTGACAGCTACAAATTCGTGGTTGCCATTTGACAACGCATCTGATTTTCGGTTGCCATCCATAAAGTTGATTTTAGGAAACCATTTATATGCTTGTGATACAGCGCAATAATGATTTTATGAAAATTTTTAATAAGACTTACTTTCTAATGTGAAGTAAAAGCGTGTAGGAAAATTATCAAAAAATATTTGGAAATAATAGAACAAGATATATATAAGCAAAATATTGACTTGCTTTGTAAATGTCTTTAGTTTTATGTGCAGAATACATTTGCCAATAGAAAAAATATCTTTTACTTGATTTGATGTTTATCGAATTTGTAAGTCTGTAGTTTTGTAATGCTTTCTTTTAAAGCCAAAAAAAGTATAACCGCTGGAGTCACTTTCTAATTTGATGTTTATATTCAAAGTAATAGAAAATATGAGTTTTAGATTTAGTGAATATATTGATATATTAAAACTTTCTCACGGTTATGGTTTCGATTTAAATAGCTTTGTTATTACAACATCTTATCTAATTGACTTAAAATCAAAAAGCATACATATGTTTTTTAAGACATTCTTCCTAAATAAAGATATCATCTATAAGAATTATTTTTCTTTTTTACAAAATATGTAATATTCTATACACTTTCATTTAAGCTGAAATTATTGTTTGTAAACATACATACATACAATGTAACATGAGAAAAACTTAAATTTTTTATCGTGCTTGTGTTTAGTGTGAAAAAGTGAGTCATAGAGATTATGAATTAGAAAACATAAAGCGAAGTCGAAAAATCATCAGCAGCAATTTATTATTTGAATCATTAGTTCCGCACGATTACTTGTACTAACGTTTAAAACATCCACACGAAATGAATTAGGGAATATGAAGAACAATGAACAAATTTTGATTAAATTTATATTCTAAGTGATTAAAATTTGTTTAAGAGACTCGAAGTTTCTCAAAATAGAAACTCGTAACTATCTGATGAGTATAGTTGCTGATAATTTTAATTAATATGGGAAAAGATAAACAGTATTTGAATGGAAATTCAGTTTTTTAAGGAAAAATAATTTTTTTTAAGCAGTGATTATATAGAATAGATTTGAAATAATTTTGATTGTGAAGAATCCAAGTAAATTATCCGAGATAATTTAAATTTGAATATATTTTTTCAAGTTAAGATGTTATTGCAAAGTATTGATTGAAATAGATATTATTTTCATATACTAAAAAAATAGTAGAATTAACTTCCACATTCTAAAGGTATTTTCGCTTTTTAAATTTTAAAAATCTAATATTTAATTAGTTGAATAAAACCAATTATTTTAGAAAACAAATTTATTACATATTGTCATTGGTTATCTTGAAACTACTTGAGTAAATTTGTTAATGGCATTTATAGACATTAACTTCATTTCAATTGTTTCGCAAATTTTGCAAAGTGTTTAAACAATAAAATATTTCTACCAATTAAGTATTATATTATTTTTATAGGTACATATCGCTCATTTACTTCAATAGTGTCATAATTCGAAAACAAAATTTTTCAGGAAAGATGTTTTAAAGTTTCAATTTCCTATTATTTAGCATTGATAAGGGAATAAACATTTTGCTACTGTGATCTTAATTTTGTACGAATCATAATAAGTTTTGTACATAATATAGATCATAATACTTTGGATATTTTTTGGATGTTTAACCTAAAAATCATGTTTTTTGAGTTATGACACTATTGAAGTAACTGATCAATATATACATATTTTTCCTTTTTGTTATAACTTTTTTTCTTTATTCTTGATAAATTATAAACTGTAGAAAACTGGAAAAATTACTTACTATATGTATTTGCTGAATTATTTTACACACATATGTATTTTATACAATAATAATTTTAATAAATAGTGTATCACCATTGTTACAAACAATATACAATATATTGTCCATATAAAAAAGCATCCAAATGAAACAAGAGGGTTCCGAAAATATATATAAATATCTAAATATTATTTTAGGTAAGCTTTGCAATTTATACATCAACAATTGTTTAAGTGTATATTAATTGAACTACCGGATTGGCTTTAATAATTGTTTAACAATTGGCTTTAATAATTATTAACAAGCCTATTTATCCAAACAATATTTTTAATTGTCGTACTCAACTTAAGAGATATTGTTTAATTTTTAGAAGTAAAGGGTGCACTAGAATTACCGCCGAAAATATTCTATTGTTCGGTCATTTTTGTACTGTCATAATTTCTTTGTTGTGTTGTTTATTAATTGGACAAATGAGTTGGTCCTTTCAATGCCAAGAATGAATATATTCATCTTTGGTATAGTGATAGGCGTTGCCAAGACGAGTATACTCGTCCTACTTTCAATATATTTTAACATACATGTTTCATCCGCTAAACGCACGTAAATACCTTACTGTTGCCATCGATGACTGTGCTTGTTAAAGGTTTAAACGCTTAAAAGAACTTCATAGCGAAAAACTGAAATTTTAAATTCACATTGGTTAGGCTAGGTTAGATTAAAAACCGGCAGTGGGTCCTAGAACTAGCAATGCCCATTGTAATGCTGTATAAAATCAAGACCCACAAAGTCTAAGCCGGTTTTCAAAACGAAGTGACCGATACAACTCACCGGTACTTCCAGCAGTAATCCGGGGTCCATAAGGTGCCATTCCAGGACCCTCGACAGTGCCGGATATTCCAGTGACAAATGTCTCGCAGTTACCGCCTCCGCTTTACAGCAATAACTGCACAACGTTAAATCCCCGCTCAAGATGGAATGCATGTGTGCCTACTAGACAATGATCAGAGAGCATACTCGCCATAGCCGAAATCCTCCATCTTGGCAGGTTCAATAGCTGACTAGTGCTTCTTCGATCAATAGTCTGCCACATCTCACTCGCCTTCCTACAGGAAAAAATCTTCTAGAGAACATGGTGCTGACCCAACACTTAAGATACAGATGACGAGTAGAGATAGGCGTACTAACGCTTTCTTTTGTTGGAAGAACCTATGTCGCCGAGCTTAATTTGGCCAGTTTATTTGTCATACAGTTCCTTGGAATATCACTGTGTCCCGGTAGCCATATGAGCCTGATATCGAAATTATTCGCCAACACCATTAGTAATAAGTGGCATTTCCATACAGTCCGGGAGTTAGCGAACATAGACTATAGAGACTTGATTGCCGCCTGACTATCGGTATAGATTCACTGCCTCCTATTCGTGCTTATGTTTCTAGCAAGCCAATTAGTGACTTCCCAAATGGCCGTCATCTCCACCTGAAAGACGTTACAGTGAGTTCATAATCGTTCTACCTGTATCAAAATAACGGCATGTCGCGTATAATGAGAGATTCCAAAACCCGATACCCTCAACATGGCAGTACAGGCCATATGTTTCGCCGTAATATCTGGCGGCCAGGAATTGAGCAAATCATTGAGGGTTTCAGTGGACGTTGTTGGCAACGCTCCGGAGATCCGGGACTGATCGTTGAACCTTTTCCAACTTCTTTAGCACATAACCTTTCTCCAACGATCTCCACCATACAATAACCCCATAGTAAAGTATGGGTCTAACTATTGTTATATGGATCCACACCATAGATGACGGGGAGAGTAAATCCACATAACTTTACGAATATCAAGCGAAATAAGGCACTATATGGATAGGCGTTTAGAATGATTTTTCTTGAAAATCAGTATCCAATCTGTCATAATTTTTGAGATATTGTTCAAGAATGCAAAAAATATTTATTTGTTTGCCATTCGGTTACTGCACAAATGGCGGCAAATTCAAATTTTGTACTAATTGCTGGACACCCTTTGCCTTTCTTAAAACTGCAGTTTGTTTAATTCATATTCTTTTGCCATAAATTTCAATTACCACATGATCAAATGTTTTCGGAACTCTCCTATTGCACAGCCACAAATAAATTTACATACGAGTGCATACATATATACATACTATAAACACAATTACAATACCATAAATACATAAATAAATAATTAAATTAAATTGTTAGTTGTCGTTACAAAATAAAAACAAAACAACTCTTTTTTACATAGTAAAAATATTAATAATTAAATGACAAAAAGCACACATTTTTATTATTTAAGTTTAAAAGTAAACAACAACAAAAAAAAGAAATTACATTAAAATCCACACACTTAATGAAATAGGTTTTTTTTACGATTTACAAAGGGTTTAAAAGTAAACCACATAAATAGAAAAAAATAAAAAATACATATTTCCTCAACACTATATTGACCTTAATACAAAAAAATAAAAAAAACAACTTTTTTTCTTATTGTATATCTTTGAAACATATATTAATTATAATACAATCAATATACACTCTATATAATAAATAACAAAACAAATTTAATAAAGAAAAAATAATTCATAAAATAAAAAAGTTTTTTAAATGTGTATTGCAATTTATATTTAAATAAAAATAAAATTTAAAATCCTTTAAGTAAAAAAATAAAAATAAACTTGTGAAACGTTCTTCAAGATTAAATGCTAAAATGAAATCAAACAATAAATGTATTATGTTAAAAAAATTCAATAATAAAATTTAATGATTATTAGAGATTAATAATTATAAAAAAGAAAATTTATAAAAAAATCCTTATAAGAGAAAAAAAATAATATAATTATTAACAAAAATAATTTAAATGACAATATTTGTTTTTTCTTTTCCGAAAAAAAACATGATTAATAAATGAAAAATTACAAGTTTTATTTATTAAATGGGATTTTAACTACCGGGTGTTTTTTTAGAGGTTCATAACTTTGAGTTGGCAACACTGCTCTGCTTGACAACCGATTTAATAGCTAATAGTTGCTTTTTGTTGAGTTTGGTTTATCATTTCATCATGAATAGACCAGAGCATTGCTTGTAAATTGTTGAAATTTTTTAATTGAATTTCCATTCAAATTGTTGTTTTCCGATGAAGTCCATTTTTGGTTGAATGGGTACGTAAGTAAGCAGATTTGTCACATTTGGAGTGAGGATAATCCACAAGCTTTTGTCGAAACAATATCACATATACAGAAAATTACTGTTTGGTTCGTTTTATGAGCTGGCAGAGTCATTGGTCCATATGTCTTAAAAAAACGGTGATGGTCAGAATGTGACTGTCAATGGTAAACGGTATAGGGACATTATTAGCTGGCATTAGTCTTGCTGACATGTGGTTCCAACAGGACGAAGCCACATGTCCCAAAACGCGCGGTGCAATTGATTTACTCAAAGAATCTTTTGTTGAAAGAGTTATTTAATTGGCCACCAAGAATGCGTGAGTTAACCCCATTGGATTATTTTCTTTGGGATTATGTAAAGTCACTTGTCTACCAAGATAAACCAGAGACAATTGAACACCTGAAAATCAACAGTCGAAGAGTTATTGGCAAAGTACGGTCGAGAAGTTTGTGAAAATTGCGCCTTGTACGCGCCAGCCGATTAATGTAATAAAATTTTCTATCCAACAAAGCCCGTTTTATTGATATTAAAAATACATTTCCTTGTTTTATTATTACACCCGATATAAATTTCCACCTCGAAAATTTCTAGTTTCTTCTTATTAGCAAGATTCTACACCAAAGAACACTATGGATATTACAAATTAATGCCAAGGATGACCGACTGTGATATCTTACGAATACAGGCTGGATCTAAAATCACATTAGTATACATTACGATATAAAAAAAACTAAATTTCTCTTCCTATCTTTATATGTATGTCAAAAAATATTCGAAAATATACCAAACAAATTCCATCTAACATAAGAAGGCAGAATTAAAAAAGATCCTGACTTCTCGATTACTTACTTTTATTTGACACAAATCTTGCATTACTCCAGGATTCACTTTACTCCTAATCGGTAGAAGAAGAGCTACATCACGTGCTAATCGCGTTGATGACCAGCGAGTTTCAGATTAACAATGAACACGACAAATGAACATGAGCGATTTTGCCGACGAAGTGCTCTTGTCAGTCTAGAACAAGATCCAGAAATCCATTGTGCCGATAAATCAACAAAAATTGGAGAAATGCAAATCGCTTACCCTTATTGTTAAGCATTAAAATACATCGCTAACTCTACTGGAACAGCAATTCATTTTTACGATATATATGTACTTACATACATATGTATATAGATAGATGTAGGCGATTCGTAGTTCACAGTGGGTCAGCTTATTTTATAATAAAAAAGTGAAAAGTAAGTAAAGGCCTGTGTATGAGCTGTTAGAGAATTGACAAAGAAAAATACTAAATATTGTTACATATTTTGAAGTCTCAATAAAAAGTTATCTGAACTTTATAGGTGGTCTACCGATTCAACAATATGTACTTACTTTTATGATTTTTGTCTACTAAACTGTATGTATGCAATTAAACAACGCTTTTAAAATTTACTTTGAGAGCACTTTTGTGCAACTTCATTGTGTCATTAAGAATGAAAACAATTAAATTTCGAACTAAAGCTGCAAGATGAAAGGTGCTACAACTGCCAAAAACAAATTTGTAGTTATAGATTAAAAAATGACTTATTACTGTATTAGGTTATTCTGCGATATGGATCAGTCAATTTACATACCAATCGTTCAATAAGTATGGTGATACTGGAACGGATTCAATATACCATACATAACAATAAGTTCGTAGGATGACACATAAATGGCCTTACTAGAATTTTGTCCTTATGAATTTTATTTAGTACTAACGGGCAACCAACCTTCAAACGATACGTGTATGACAACAATCTGACTATTGATTCGTGAGTTTTAGCCTTTTGTGTGAAGCAGCTTATGTTATTGAAAAAAGCGGGAAAGATAACTGACATTGTAAAGGTATCATATGGTAATGTTTTTACCATTTTATATGAACATTTGGGTATGCGAAAGCTCTGTTCAAATGGGTGCCGCTTGAGTTCATCGTGTCACAAATCGTGCCACAAATCGATGAAAACGATGGCAAAATTGAATGAATTGGGCTTCGAATTGATAACCCACCCATCGTATTCTCCAGATCTAATCCATAGCGACTTTTTCCTGTTTTCAGATCTCAAGAGAATGCTTTCTGGAAAAAAATTAAAGTCCAATGATGAAGTAATCGCTGAAATTGAGGCCTATTCTGACAAGAAAGAGAAATCGTACTATAAAGGTGGTAGCGAAAAGTGTTTGTTTCCCACAAACTTTGCGCTCCTGCTAAGGGAATCTGAAAATAAAGTAGTTATTTGTAACCGACTAATAAATTGCACTTGTAATGAAATATTTGAAATTAAATTTTGCAACTTAATTATGATGCTTAAAATGAATTTTAATTTAATTTTCCTTGTTTATCACATATGTGTAAGTACCGAAATAGATTATAAACAAAATATGTTTCATTATTAACAAATTAAACAAGTAAAAAGGATGCCCTATTGTCCCTATTTAGACAACTTACCGCAAATTTTAATCAACTGAAGGACTTCCTCTTTAAACGCAAGAGAAGGAACAGTGAGTTATGAGAGTAAATTGCTGAAAACATTTATTTTGTGGTTTATTTAAATATGTTACATTTATTTATTTTTTATCTTATTTGATAAAGGAAAAGGTCATGTCAGTGCACACACATTAATTTGTATGTATGTTAACATTTATACATACATATGTATGGTATGTATGTATATGCACATACACAAGAAAAAACATGTAAAAATCCATTCGAAGAAATGCTCATTTGCATGTGTGTGTCATAAAAAATTTATATTATCAATCTTATTCTGTTTTTTTATTCTATTTTGTCACTCTTTTTTATAAAAGGATAGTAGTATATACATAGAGGGTGTTTTCATAAAAGCGTCTGAACTTTAGCTTAAATAAAACATACAAAAATTTATTAACTTTTATTCTCTTTGGAGGGAAATAGAGCCAGGAGCAGTTTATATTTTATAAATGATAGCTAATAGCGCCTCTTGCCTATACAGTTTTTGTGACCAGTTTCTTAAAAATTGTTGGTATTTTTTCGTTAATGGCATGAGTTAACTTCATTGGAGCATAAAGAAAATGAATAGAGATCAAGTCTCCAAGATAATATCAATTTCGTGAAAGAAATATAGACCTATGATGCTATTGACTAAGAATCCACACCAAATATTAAATTTTTGTGGATAGAATAGTATCTCATTCATTTGTCTTAGATTGTTTTCACTCAATATTTGCAAATTTAGCTTCTTGATTTAAGCATAAAAATATAATCAAAAATACACCTGATCACTATAATGCACGAAGTGCTTAAAGAGTTCATTGAATAGAGCACAGATTTCGAAAATAAATTCCCTCAAGTTGAAAACATTTCTGAAGTGTGGTGGTTGGTTACAACGAAACCACAGCTTAGAGTTTGACATATAGCGGTTATCTCTATTTAAAAATCCGTTGAGCTAAAAATACACCCATTACATATCATATATGATGACGCTCATCTTTATAAAATTTATAAAATATTTTCATATATACAAAGCATGTGTGTGGGTGTGTGTATTTTATAAACAGGATTCAAGTTTCATCATTGAAATTTCCCATTTACCAATTAGTTGATAAACTTAAAGGACAAGTCATCCGCCATACAAACACACACACACACACACACACACTATATGGGTTTACCCTGCTACACTCTTACGTTAAAAGTGTAAATGTGTATGTTTGTTTATATGAGCTTATGATCCCTATGAATGTATTATAAATGAGCACGGCGTTTAGCTTATTACAGACAAATATGTCATTTCCTGCCAACACAAAAGGACAAAAAATTCAAACGAACATGAAAACAAAAAACAACAGAAACATATTCATGCATATGCACATAATTTCTCTTTTACCTACATTTTACATTAAATTCTCATCACGGTATGAGAGCAGTGTGACTATATCGCTCCTTTATTCCAAGAGTATCATATCTCAAAAAAAAAAAAAAAAATCAAGCATAGAAAAATGGATGTAATATACCGTTGGTCTTCTGTAGAAAGGCCTTAACTCGCAGTTCTATTTAAAATTGAATTTTTGGGATATTCCATTACATTTCATAAATATTTATCTCGTCACTTCTCCTGCAAATTTGAAATCATTTGAATTACGATCTTTCTACATGAGACCAACGAAAGATATGTACTTATGTATGCCTGTATAGCTTCGGTACAAGCTAAAATATATTTTTTAAGTTTGTTTTATTGATAAAGAAATTATTGAGAATTATTAAGTAACTTAAAACTCTTTTTTCATTTCTGTGGAAAATTTGAAAATTTTTCTTGTTTATATTTAAAGTATCTGGTCACACTGTATTTGAATTTACAAAAGAGAGATGGTAAGAGCCAAAGATAATTTTTCTCCACTGCCCCCATTCTAATTTGTGCTGTTGTTGTTATGTGTAATATGCAAATAAATATTTAAAAACACCCCTCAATAAGCAGTAGTGGTAGTTTACAAAAAGAGTACAGTGGGAACAATAGAAAAATAAGCAGTATTGTTGGTCATATACGAGGATCTTAGATAGGTCATCTAGAGTGGATCGAAGATCTTAATTACTTAAAATTTTCATTGTTATCGCCGGGATTCGAACCTGAGCTGCTAAGTTTTGTGTGCAAGCACTTTAACCACTACACCATGCTACCTCAATACATAAAGCCTTTAATACAATCGGTTTAAGGTCTTTCTTTAATTATAGCTACGTTCTAAACAAAACAGAGCACATCCGTCGTTCATTTGTTTACGTAAGTTAAGGTTCGGTTAAGAATAATAACACTTTTTCGAATATTAACGAATTAAATAAAACTAAGCACAGATTACTATATTGGTCTATTTGGTTGGGTCATAACTGTGTCTAATTTTCATGCAAACAAGTTATGCGAATGTGGACTTTCAAGCTTTGAAAGTTGATAGCGGACATATTATTAAAGCTAACATATATCTGTCGAATTGGCTGTCATTTCTTCAGTTTGATATCGCCATGGACGGATATAGCAGTTTAAACAACCATCAAGTAATAAAATTGTTTTATTAAAATGGGTGTGCTGTTAGGGAAATAAATTTCATCAAAAAATCATCTTCAGCAATGAGACTCTTTACTGGATGAATGGGTACGTCATCAAACAATATTTTTAAATTAAGAAAGATACCAATCTACGTCAGATCCAAAAACGTTTAATACAACTAGAAAAAGTCATTGTTTGGTGTGGATTTTGGGCTGGTGATCTCATCGGTTCATATTTCTTTGAAACCGACGTTAGTCAGGCCATCATTTGCGCTATGGACCGCTGACTACCAACTTCGTTTGGCCTGAATTGGATTATTTGAACACAGATGATCATGTGGTTTCAAACAGATATGATGCCATGGTCATCCCACGTGGAGGTGATGTGAATTGGCAATCGGGATCGTGATTTGACCTCATGTGGGATTTTTTTAAGTCGCAGGTTTATGCGAAAGAGACACAAAACATAGCGACCGCCCAAAGCAAACGTAATTGAAGCCATCGGTCAATTACAGCTTTATTTATGTGTCAGAGTCATGGAAAATTCAACGTTTTGAATGCGCGCCACTTAGCGTTTATTTAAAAAGAGGTTAACAATTTAAATACGTATGTACATATATGGCAAAAGTTTATCTGAAAGTAAGTAATATATTTAAATAGCACGTTAATCTTAAAAACTAAAAAAAATTCTAAAACACATGCTTCTATGATATTCAAATTTTCAGCAATGGTAGCTTTTTAATTTTTTAAACCACTGTGCAATGTTTTTTGCTGATACATATTGTTCGATGATGTTGATGGTGACGATGTTGTTGTTTGGTTTTGAGCATGTGGTTGTTAATATGCCTTGTATTTATTGTTGTATTTGCACCCCAAAAATAAACACGATAAGATAATAATTTAATATATTGCAGTATTAATGTTATTATGGAACACCTTACATTAGGTATGGTTTAGTAAAAATTTAATCTTGAATATATCTATGTGAGAACTTTCTACATACGAGTATGTATGTATATAACAATATCACGCCACTACTAGTCAATAAAAACCGTAGAATAATGTTAGCCGTTTGGAGAATAAAAGCTGCCTTTAAGGCAGCTTGGCTGTTAGAGAATATGTTAATGATCTTACCCTTGATCTCACAGTCTAGGTTGATTTCTATACATATAGCAATGATCATGACTTAAGCTTGGAAGACACTTAGCGATCTTCCCAGTGGTATCGACAAGTCTCGGTTGAGTCCATGGACACCAGCACCGACACAGTCATTCATTTTGAAGTCATCGGTATACCAGTTTAGATCAAACACGCTCCGACCAACAAACCCGGCCCGGATATTCAATCCTAAATCTCCTGCAAAGCATAGATCCAAAGGTTTAACATCCAGGACCGAAAATGGTTCTCCGACCACCCTTCGTAGAATGGACAGACTTAACGACACAAAGAGTCCCGAATCTTTGACGAAAACCTTTGTCGTCGAACATTCCGCGACCCTCATCACATAGATGTGAAGCGGAGTTAAACCAATCAATGCCGCTGTTGGATATGTTCTCATTACCCCAGTTTTACCAAGACAGGCGTGTCTCTGTATCCTTCCTAATTTATTCATGGTGGTAGTTTCCTCAGCTTGTCTTACCGAAGAAGGAGTGACTTGCCCAAAAGGCATTTATCGATTTTGCCTGGACGGCACCAATGTGCGAATTCCAACTATGCCTCCTATCCAGAATGACACCAAGATACATTACTTCTCTGGTAAGGTTGATGGTAGTACCCATAAAAGAAATACAGTCGCATGATAACTTGTATCTCTTTGTAAAAGGTACGACAACCGTTGTTGAGGGACTCACAGAGAGCACTCCCTGAGTGCATCAATTTGACACCTCACCCAGGTCTGTTCTCATGATATCACATAACGTACTCTCATATTTCCCACGGACGGTTATAACAAGGTCATCAGCGTATCCAACTGCACTGACACTCCTATGAGCCAACATAATAAGCAAGCCATTAACTACTACTGTCCATAACAACGGGGAAAGTACTCCGCCCTGAGAGCACCCCTTTGACGCGATCACAGTCGACTCCTCTCCATCAAGAGACGAGCTATTGATCCTGCTCCTAAGCATGGAACTGGTCCAAGCTATAATTGACCTTTCTACTCCTTTTCGTTCAGAGAATGCTTTTTCAATACTGCCCAGAAGAGACAAAATGCCAACCTCAGTGGACTCTCCCTTCAAGTAAGTAAGCACCTACCAAAAATAGCTAAGGTGAGGCTGTCGGCCACAGTTTATTGGCCGGTATCTTAACAAGTATACCCTTTAAGATTTTTTTTTTTAATCGCTAGGAGAAGTCTTATTATTTAAAAAAACTAAAAACTCTAGACTAAACATGTCGAGCTAAATAGAGACTACATTTGTATATTGAGTAACTAGTATTGAGTATTAAGAGATTTTAAAGCAATATATGCCCATCTCTCTTAAAGTCTTAAAACAAGGAGCTACTAAGATACTTTATACTGAGCCCTTCTAGAACTCAGTCTCTTGATGTACTGTGTTCTTAGATTCTACATCTAGACAACTAATACAGATGACATTACTTGGGAATCTCACGAGCTTTACCCGTACGAAATTTAGTTTGAAATTGTATTTCATATTATAATAAAAATTTATTCCGAATATACCCTTATACAATTATGCCCAATTGTTGTAGGGAATACTGTAGTCATAGTAGGTCAACTAAAGTGTCATTTGCTTTACTTCGTATACATTCTACGAATTATACTCATAGATATTACCGGCTTAACTATACAACATACTCAAGTTTTAATTTATAGATATTCCGGGAGTATCTGTTTATGTATGTATGAATGTACGTAAGAGTATATACTATATGTAGGTACGTATACATATATATACATACATACATACATACATACATACATACATAAATATGTACAATGTAAGTATTATTAAAAGCATGAGTGAAGAGCTCCCACATTAGAGTACATGAGCGATATTAAAAACGTTTTTAGTAGACAACAAGTGTACAACAAGTTGATTATAACAACAATAACAACAATATTCAGTATCTTTTTTCCAACATAAAGAGCAATAATTTTTATTTTTTTTTTTAATATTTTTGTTGTTACTTTTGAAAATTTTTCACACATACTCATACTTTTGGAGTGTCATACAATTTTGTATATGAGTGACTGCATGCATGACTGTCAAACTGACTCCATTTTTCTATTAAATACCTATCGTCGTATTGTGTGTAGTGTCATCTAGACCAGACTAGACTGCATATTCTTATGAAAACTTGAAAATTCGACACAAGAGTAATAAAAATTATTTTTTATTATTAAGAAAAAGCTAAAAAAATGACATGAAATTTATCAACATCTCATCGCTGCGCTGAGCGTTCATTATAAGGGTGTAGTCCAGTTGGGAATGTGTGAAATTATTAAATAATTGAAATTTAAATTTATTAAAGAAAATCACATGTCTATTTAGCGCTAAATGAAAATATATGTACATTTACCTATATATACCTATATGTATACACACATACATATATACATATATGTATGTACCATAGGTATATAAAAATAATTGTATTTAATTTGGAATAATTCATAGCAAGGTGTTACTAATTTATAAAATACAAAATAATAAAAACCAATTCCTAAGTTGAGAGTTGTTAAAATGCAATATCAAATTACTTTAACGATATTAGCATGTTTTATTTCGAACCATTTAGATGATTTTATAAATCGTTTTCTATTTCATAAAATGTTTAGCAGTAAAACAGTATGAATTTGGTTTTATCATATATTAATTAAAATTTTATTAATCAAATTTTATTTCAAATAAATAAATGATTCGTTATAGATGAGATATGCCTAATACAAAAGGTCAAAGTCTCAAAATTCTGGTATATTACCAGATATACTTATTCTTAATGTAAGAGTCGTAACGACTATATGAATTTGTTGAAAATAAATTCGAACTAATTGTAGCTGCTGAGAAAATTTAGAAAACTAGAGTCCTTGTGCTGTAAAAAGGAATGCACACATTTTATATGGGAAAATCACACAATCACAAAAGGACAACTTATTGTTATACATATAAATATACAGATAAGAATACATATATGTATGTAGGTATGTATGTATGTATGTATGTATATATAGAGCTTTTATCCGGTATGCTTTGTGAAATACACGCTTATCCACTTATATATTTAGTATGAATGAAAGCTGCAATGCCCACTTATCCAATCTCGCCTAAATTTATAAACTTTTACTATTATCGTTTTTCAGACATACACAAATTTATAGTTACTGTGTATATGGGATGCCACGCCCACTTATTTAATTTCGTCTACTTTAAAACTAATGATTTTTTATCGACTGCAAAGCAACTTTTTTTATGCTATGTTCGCACGAGACTTCGGATTATTTCGTTCTCTGTTTGTATTACTTATTTGTATTCTCCCGTTCGCACGGCACCTTTCAACTGCTAGCATATGAAGTCAATGTAGCGAGCGACAATTGTTTTGTTTATTGTCTTTATTTCGAGGTCAATTTAATAAATTTGCAATGTTAATAAATCCATAATAAAAACATTTCGATTAAAAGCTAAAAGGTATACTAAACTCATATGATTTAAATTTTGCAAAAATTAGAGATGACACTGAAATGGAAGTAATACACAGGGTAATAGAAATAGAATTACTTAAAATTTGAGTGATTCTCTCTCAAGATTTTATGTGGAAATTTATGTAAGTAAGCTCATAATCGAGGGTTGTATCATGAATGAGAGAGCGAATGACGATAAAACGGTGTCGTGCGAACGCAGTATTACTGTTCTCAAGAGATACAAAAACCAATATTTACTTTGTATGGAAGATATAATGCTCACTTATCTAATTTCGCCTATTTTTCAACTGATGATTTGCATTGACTGCCAAGTCGTTTAGACTAAGTTCAGAAAGCGCCATTCTAATCGTTTTTTGTATTAAAAGTAGCATGCCATTATTTATATTAACTACGAACCTATTTAGACCAAACTTAGAGACTCTTAATGTTGCCGTTTTGAAGATATAGATAAATAAATATAATTATCGGCGTGGTATTGCCTGTTAAAGCAAAAAATAAAATCAGGGAAAGTAGACCTTTGCAACTCATATATTGGTTTGTAAATCAGTTGAGTGGTTCTCGAGTTATTAAATGAACATTTATTTATTTATTAGTATGATTTATGTTGGTCCTGCATTTACTTAAGAGTTGTGTGTGGTTAACATAAAGATAATAAACAAGAGTTCATGAACTAGGTCCACTTCGTGAAATAACATCACAAAAATAATTTATCAATAATGCGATGGTTTTGCAAGATGTATTGCACGTATCACCAATCTGTTGAAACCACAAGTTATTGTTAATGTTTAACTCATTGATCCTACTGAAAAATGTTGACCTCATCCATTTTATCATTCAGAACTTCATTTTACCATAATTTTTTGACAGGATAGCGCTGCCATTTACGTTTCTAAAGAGTCACTCAAATAGTTTGAAAAGTAAAACATGTGGCTTATTGATTGCCTTGCCTGTAGTCCCGATTTAAATCAAGTGGACATAAGCCTCGAATGTCATGCAAAATCTACGGACATAAAGCGCAAAGATAGTTTTACAAAACTGTGTTAGAGTTTCAGTTGGTCATTAAAGAAGCTTAAGAAGATAAGTCGTTGCGTTTAAACAAATGTGTACCCCATTTTGTAAAATTTTGAAACTGCAATGATTTATAGAAAACAACAACAACGAAGACAAATTTTTGCACTTAATAAAAGCTACCGTTACTTTAGTGAACAATATAAGTTGGTACTTGTTTTGAATAATGCATTGGTAAAAGAGAGAGAAAGAAGAAAAATTCATATTAAGGTGCGCTTATAAGGCTATGTAGCACTGTATGCACATAAATATATACCTATCTATTTAGATAATCTATCAATTAAAAAGTTCAATTATGTGGATTACTATATTTCAGTAAATAATCGAACCTTATACTTCTAATAGGAAAATTATAAGCAATTGTCTCTTATACTAAATCCGTTGGGTAACAAATTTAATTTCAGTTTAGGACAAGTACCATAATATGTATTCTTTCTTGCGAATACTTGAATTCTACAATTTTTATTACTGTACTAGTTTTCAAAGCTTAAAAGTTTATCTGATTAGTGGAACACTTTTAAAGCCTCTTTTTGCTGTTGATGTTTTAATACGAGTATATTTTCTTAGAATTCCTATTTTATACAAGATATGGTTTATTGTCAATTGTAAAGAAAATCTTTTAAATTAAGCTCAATAAAACTATTTTGATAATGTAGGCCACGCATAAATTATAATAAAAAAATAAAAAAATAAAATAAAATAAAAATAAAAAAACAAAAGAAATATTTCGAAATGATAACAGACGGGCCCAATTAAGTCAAATTGAAACTAATGAAATAATTAACATTTCGCACAGTCAGTCAACTAACAGTTCGCCGAATCAATGGAGTGAGTGGGTGGGTGTGTATGTCTGTTCCTTAAACAGACATAACTGACACACATATTGTGTGTGTTACACTGTGAAATACAGTTTTTTCTGAAGGGTGGATAAATGTGACAAAGTAAGTGTGGTTATATGTAATTATGTTTATATATAGGAATATAACGACTTCTAAATGATCTGATATAAAACATTTATTTTTTGTATATAAACGAGTATAAGAAATGTTGTTGCTGCCGCCACACGAAAGAAGAAAATAAGAGACTTCATGATGTGAAGAAGTAAATTGAACACATTTCTTAATTAAAAATGATACAATTAAATATTAAAAATGTTAACGTTTTAAATGAATGTCGTATGCATGTACATACGACGTATGTACATATGTATGTTTGTATATGAGTATGATAAGTGTAAATAAGTTAATATCTATTCAACATGTTCATACAAAAGGAAATTAAAAAGAAACAGAACAGAACAAAACAAAAATTAAAACTACTCGAAAGAAGCTACCTACTCATCACTCAGTCGTCACTCACCACTTCTTACTGGCTGTCTGTATTACCACAAAACAAAACCTCAACTTGAACTTGTCTACTATTTGCTCAATGCGATACTAAACAAAGATTAAGACATCATCCAGTAGAAGAATCAAAGTACAAATCATTTATCCACTACCAGGTAAATGAAACGAAGAATAAATTCAAAGAGAAGTACAAGTACACGTATGTACGAGTATGTGTATATGAAAGAAATTAAATGAAGAAAAGTCGTCATTATCACACAAAATAAAATAATAAACTTGGTGTCATTTTCTTGTTCTTGTTGTTTAGGGGTATTGTTGACATAAAGAATAGTATAAATCGTATACAACATACTACATACATACATATATTGGTATAATATTACTTTAGATTAACATTAGTATTCTCAACATGTCATTTGAGTTGATTTTGATATGGTCGCTTATTTACTAAACTAACCCATCGAACATTCAACTTATCCAAGCCACAGGCATACTGCGTTTATCCATTACCCTACACCGTTGATAGACTACAATAAGGAAATTCGGTTATTTTACAGAAATTTTATTATTTATCTACCACTTTACTGTGGGTAAATATAGAGAACAGGACACAGCCATACTATCTGATAGTCAGGTCGCCATTCGAGCACTTGGCTCCATTAGGTTGACTCAGTGCTATTTTTGGAATGTATTGGTAAACTGAACCAGCTGGGGTGGACAATAGGGTCAACTTATGCTGAGTCCCGGGTCATGTAGAAAGTCCGGAGAATGAATGGGAACTTCTGCTCCACTGGTAGGGCCAGAACCCAAACCCCAAAATAAGGATAATGAGAGGCGTGTACTCTTCTCTGGCCGCACGGGTCTGCGACAATTTAAACTTTTGTTGGGTAACTATAACGGAAGAATTGAATCCTGCGTAGGAATGTCCAGAGACAGAGATGAGGATACCGACCGGTCTTTTGACCGGTCATTGCAGGCTAAATGAAATAATAATAAATTGGTATTAAGGCCATGTGCAGATTCTCTGATGAGGAAATCGAATTACCATAGCAAATACATGGTACATGTGCGGCATTGATGCACTCTAGGCGAAAATATCCAGGTGCCTATCAGATACTACGTAGGGAGTTATTGCGATTGGTACCAACCGACGTCCTGAATTTCGTAAGGGGTACGAGGTTGGGGGGGATATTATAGGAAAACTCTATATAAATGGAGGGCTTTACAATAGATCGAGAGGTTGCAGTACTTTTGTACCTCAATGATAATAATAATAATAATAATACTGTAAATAAAATATACTGTTTGTGTAGCTGAATGCATAGTCGCATCATCAGCCAATGAGCTGCATCCGATTCTATTTTTAGACTCATTGAAAGGGACCTACAGTTTAACGCCGACTCCGAACGGCAAATACATTAGGGAAGTTTTCAATAGTAGTAATACTCATAACCAATTACTAGCTAATGTTATGAGGTGATACCGCTGTTAAAAAAACTTTTTCTTTTCTTTTTCAGATGATTTGGTCTGGTATGGAACCGAGGACCTTTTGGTTGGTGGGCGGATGTCTTACCTACCATACCACAGCGTACTTCTTTACAATTAAAATACACGCTTTTTAATTTTATTGAGCACCCTAAACATTTTTTAATTTCAAGACAGACATACTATTACTACTATTTGCTTGGAGCTCCCTTTAATATTATGGGGTCTTTCATTAAGCGCTTCCTATCCTTAAATCTAAATAAAATAAAATGTGTGTGAAAGATGTCGATGCTATTATGTATGGAATATAATATAGTGCAACTAACTGCCCGCCGCGGATTTAATAGGTGGCGCCCATTCGAAACCTCAAATTTTTCAGACTCTGGACTCCTGTTGGCTTTGAGGTCGCTGCGGTTTGTTAAATCGCACAATCTCGGTTGCCAGTTTACATTACATCCACGTGAGATGACTATGTCAAATCACTGATGAAGAATGTCCAATATCTCATGAGCTATGTGACACGTAGTGTCTTTCTGTTGAAATCTTATGTCGCTGCTGTCCACATCGTCCAATTCAGGCCAAAAGAATTTGCTAATCATTGAACTAAGTCGCTCAATATAGATCGATGCCGTCGCCAGTTCAAAACTCACAACAAACAGTAGCCCTTAATTGGAAAAAATTTCAGGTGAAATCTGTCCCCTTCTCACCAAATTCTGATCAGGAATTTTAAATTGTTTTTGCCTTTTGTGTAGGATTTTGAAAATTTTTCACTCGTTTTTTGTGCATGGGAAAAAATATACTTGAAAATTTTCTTCGTCTTTTTTCACGATAAGGGTGAGGACTTTTGCGTGATGCATTGGACGCTATTGGATCTCAAGTGGATTGCTGTCTTCAATTTTGTTTGTTGACATACTCAGTCATCTAGAACTGAACTTTATTACTGAAGATGAGAACATTCAGAGAACACACATCCTTGTCTATGGTCGTTTACCTGCAGCTTCTGGGTCAGTTAAATTTTGTATAGGTTCACGCGAAGTCACGACCCAAAATTTGCCAAGTTGTGGTCTGCGAAGAAACGAAATATTGTTACGACGCGAAATCTAGTATCTTGGGTTTTACCTCACACTCTCACGTATAGCGGTGATGAATTCGTCAAGTCTTGTGTATCGGAGTCGTATGGGTGGTGTTGGTTCATTTAAATCAAATTAATCCGCCATACTACGAATAGTCCTCCCTCCTCACCCATTTTTATAGAACAATTTTAACATTTGCACGTGCTGTTCCAAGATGTATCCGTTCAAGTTGATTTGGCAAAATAAACTGAATAAATCACAGGCAATTCGACAGATGTAGCTTCAATAATATGTCTAGTTAGGAAGTCCCTATTTGAAGATACGTTATATTTGCAAGCAATAAACTTAGAATTACATTTTTTACTTTGAATTTTGATTGTAACCAAATACGTCTATTAGTTTTTAAAAAGCAAAGGATTGCTTAAAAGTAAAATCGAATACAAAAACAAAAAATAAATGCATCTGAGCTATGAAATCGTGCCACAGTTGCACGTAGAATATTTCCTTTTTTTGGGTTGTAGTTCATGGTATGTGTGGCATTAATTGTCGATGCGGAAGATGTCCAAAGCTGTGATTTTTTATGAAATTTTATTTCATTTAATTCCCTTAAGCGGAAATATGTTTGTTAGATATACATATGTACATACGTACATACATACATATCCATATTTTTTTTATGTACATAAGTATGTAGAAATGTTTAAAAAACGGAAATATACATTGTATATAAATTGCAATAAAAGTGTAGATACATATACATATGTAGATATATGAATGTATGTATGTATGTATTTATAAAAATATTATGATTTATGTGCAAATGGGTAATATGTCAAGTATAAATAATGACATTGTCTTGTATTTTTTTATTGTGTACATACATATATTGAGTTAAATAAAATAATTTGAATTAAGTTATTTTTAGCTCAATGATTAAGCAGGCCCATAAACGTTAAATACGAGGGCAGGTCACCAATTTCATGAGATTTTGTTTAAAATATATTTTTTTATGCAAAATAGCTCAATATAGTTTACTTTATTGCCGATACATTTAGTACAGAATTTTAATTGTTTTTGTTATCGCTTTAGATAAGATTCTTTACGCCCCCAAAGTAGGCCTTTTACCCCAGCTATCTTATTAAATTTAAATACAGAATATTGTGTTATGGGCCAAATTTGGAGAAATGGATGAGACAGATGTTAAAGAATGAGTTCATATAAGTGAATATAATATATAAGTTCACTTAAGTGAACCGTCAATTTAACTTTTTTCATTCCTATAGCAAGGGGTTTTAATAGAAAAATAAAAAGATTTATGCCCAAATTCACAGTCATTAATTAGCACATGACGATAGCATAGCTAATAAAAATATAAATAGGACGCTAGGAGATGAGAGTCAATTATGTTTTGGTTTCAGCCATTATCTATCAAAAAATATGTGCAATGGACAAGTTTGCGTAAACTTCAAGCAGCCTACAACTAAGCAAACGATATTTGGCAAATATGATTGCCTATAGGTTTAGACGAAAATTTACATTCCTGAAAACCTCTACAGTTAGAACCTCAAAAACAAAATTTTGGATTCAAACGTTGGTGTTTATGTGAGTGAGAAACTCGGCACATTCTTTTATTATACTGACATTCACACAGGTCAAGGTAAGGCAATTGTTTAGCAGTTATATGAACTTAATCCATCCGATGTAATAGGAAACCAAAGAATAAAGTTTGTCCTTTGACCTTCCGAGTAATGTGTTCATAAAAGCAATATTCGTACAAATGTTTTCTGCGTTCAATTGAATGTATTCCTTTACTCCAATACGAACCCTGATTGCTTTGGAATCTATCACGAACAAGACTAATAATAAAACATTTTTGTTATTCGTTGTATTTTCGTTTATAAAATATTTTAATAATATTCGAATTTGATATCTTTTTGTAGTAGCCCACAGGCAACTATATTTGCCAAGCAAGATGGGGTACTTAGAAGGCAAATATTTGTTTTAATGACTACTATTAGGCCATAGATTGCGAAAGTGAAACAAAAAATATTTGGTCGTCAAAAGATTAAAACAATAAATTAATTTAAAACATATGAAATAAATATGTCAACCGTATAGAGCTGCCGCTATTTTACACATGAAGTTTTTTAGTTTAACTAAAAATTGTGATTATGAAGTAATAGAAAAAAATATATATTGAATATCAAATCTATTGAATATCAAAGGTATTTTTGCTTGCTGCATAATGTAATTAATCAAAGATTGTGAATTTGGGCATTATACTCGCAAGAGATATTCGATAAAATAATGTTTAGACGATGTTTATCTGACCGGAAAGGGTCTTCTCATATGCTTTTAAGTCTAATTTGAAGTTTCTAATTCGCAAAAGGGTGAAAGTACTAAAAAATGACAATAGGGTATATAACTCTAGTGATTCATTGCTCTATTATATTTCTGTCAATTACAATATTACGAGGGCGGATTGATATTGAAGCTACGCAGGAGAAAAACATTTTTTTTCAAAAACCATTCATTTCTCAACATAGTCTCCTTTTAGCTCAATACACTTAGTAAGACGATTTTCCAACTTTTTTATACCATCTGAATAATAAGATTTTGGGAACTCCTCAAAATACGCATTAGTTTCGGTAATCACTTCTTCGTTTGAGATAAATCTTTTTCCTGCGAGCCATTTTTTCAAGTTTGGAAACAGGAAAAAGTCACTAGGGGCTAAATCTGGACTATAAGGTGGATGATCAACCAATTCGAAGTGGATTTCTCGTAGTTTTAGCATTGTATCTAATGCTGTGTGAATCGGTGCGTTGTCTTGAAGAAAGAGTACTTTTTTCTTGTTTAAATGTGGTCGTTTTTCCGTGATTGCATCAACCAATTGATCCAATAATGCACGATAATACTTTCCTGTGATTGTGGATCCCTTTTCAAGATAATCGATGAGCAATATTCCGTGTGCATCCCAAAATACAGTGGCCATAACCTTGCCAGCCGATTTCGCTGTCTTCGCCTTCTTCGGAGCACTTCCACCAGCTTCCACCCATTGCTTCGATTGATTTTGGGTTTCAGGTGTGTAGTGGTGGACCCACGTTTCATTAACAGTTATTAATCTACGCCAAAAATCAGCAGGATTATGCTTTATCATGTCCAAACACCGCTGTGAATTGATCTGTCGAACTCGTTTTTGTTCAACACTGAGCAAACGCGGCACCCATCTTGCCGATAGCTTTTTCATATGCAAATGTTCATGCAAAATGTTGAACACACGTTCATATGATATGTTTACCATTTCAGCAATCTCACGTATTTTGACCCGGCGATCATTCATAACGATATCGAGGATTGTCTTGATATTTTCCTCAGTAACCACCTCTTTTGGCCTTCCTGTTGATGGTATTGTTGCAGTGCTTGTTCGGCCCCGTTTAAGTTCAGCAATCCAATATTTTACCATATAATCGAAGCAGATTCGCCGTAATGTTTATCAAGCTTTTCTTTTGTCTCTTTCGCCGTTTTGCCTTTCAAATAATAGTGTTTAATCACTACTCGAAATTCACTTTTTTCCATTTTCAAGAAACACAAAAGTTGCTTACTTCAAACGACTACAACAAATAAACTAATCGATGAATTTGGCTAAAATTTTAACAGCTGACGTTTGACAGATCGTAATTTCTAAGAAAGAAAAAGTTTTGGTGTTTGTGCTGCCATCTAGCGCTAGGCAGCTTCAATGTCAATCCGCCCTCGTAATATTGAAATTAAATGTTCAATGATCTGCAGGAGTATATTTCATTCTCTGAGTGCTGAAGGAGTGAAAGAAAAATAAATATCTCAGTTAAATTGGTCGGATACCCAAAGAATCTATAATATGTTATTCTTTGATTTTGATGAGCATCGGCACCAATATTTTTTATATTGCAGTCTATTATTTAGTCAAGAAATCTATTTCTTGTTTTTCAATAAAGGGTGTTTATTTTAGCTTCTTCGATCTTTCAATAGGGATAAGTGTTTGCTTCTACTTTTCTTTTTTGTAAGTTTTAAATTGCGTTCCCAAATTGTGGTAAGTTATTTCAAAAACAATTGTTTTGTTCTAATTCGTTAATTTCGTTATTTTAATTGCGAGGCTTATTCTGGTTATGTGGAAACTATCTAAGACAATTAAATCAACCATTATTACATCCACAAATATTTTACGATTATGTGTGGGTTGTCAGCAACGGTATCATATTTCTATTGAAATAAGCTAAGAGTGACCACTACATTAAATGGTGCAGGTTATCCGCATACATGGAGTCATATTAAAGCTAGAAGTTTTTTATCTAAAAACATTTCTTATACTCACTTGTGGGTCATGGGCCGAAAATAGAATAGATTGCGAAGAACTGCGGTCTTGTGCGATCCAATTATGCCATCACAACCTTGGCCGCCCCCTTCTGCAAAATCCATCGGGTTCGTTATCGAAAGCTTTTCTCAATGGCACACGACAATTCCTAGCCAACGCAGTCGTTTGATTTTTATATGTTTTACTACATCAATGTCAGAATATAGCTTATACAGCTCATGCTTCATATAAAACTGATACTCTTCGTCTACGCAGATCAAAGAATTTTTCTCTTATAAGCACTCATTCTTTTGAGCAGTATAATAACATGGGCAGAATAAGGATTTTATAAAGAATTATTTTTGCCTGTAATGAGAATATTTTTGCATTAAAATTGCTTGCTTAATCTAAAGGAATTACCTCATATTGTTCCAACTAAAAAAAAAAAAAAAAATAAACTATTAAGCCTTTTGAAAGTGTTTCCAAATATATTTTTTTAAGATTTTCTTTTTTAATTTCAGAATAACTTTCATAAAGCTTTTTTAAACGTTTATAGTTATTTTAACATTTTGTATGTTTTTTATTTATATATGTATGTATGTATATATTTATATTAAATTGTAATTAATTATTATAGTTTAGTATATGTGATAATTTCATTTAGCATTTTTTATTATAATTTTTAATATTTTTATAGTACATATTATTATATTTTTAAGAAAAATGTTATTTTTTTAGATTTTAAGGTTTCTTTGGTAGTAATCAGTGTATTATATATTTATTGGATGAGTAGTTTAACTAAACTGATTGATAGCTATTCAAATAATGTGTTATGATATAATTAATAATTTTAATTTTCTAAATTTATTTTCCAATGGAAAAGAAGGCTATTTAAAAAATTAGGTTTTGTTTTTCTTAAATTAAAGGATTTATTATATTTTTATTTGTTCTTTGCTTAGGAAATTTAATTGATTTCAATTTTATTTTATTGTGATTTATTATTTATTTGCCAAAACTTTATATGTATGTATATATTTTTCTTTTGTTTTTTAACACAACAGAGTTTGTGGCTTGGGTCATATTTTTGCTTTATTCAAATTCAGGTTGTAAGTTATTATAAATATATATGTATGTATGTCGCACTTGTACCTCTAAATTGAGTAAATTAAAAATTTTAAATTTTCAGTAGAGGCAAAAACTCTTTTGTTTAATATGAAATTATATCACAAAAATCGGTAGTAAGTGTATTTATTTTTTGGCGAAAGAGTAGAGAAAACGATGTGGAATTTTAACAGTGGGTAGATATGACCACTGTATATCGTTTCTTACAAAAAGTGAAAAGAGACAATACTTAAATTAACTCACTTTAGAAGTACAAATGCGATTTGTATAAATTTTTCAGTTTAATAAATACACAAATGGCAAAGGCTAGTATTAGTCAGCATTGGTCTCTAGAACATTTGAAGAGCTTTAACATCCAGAAAATTGTTGAAACACACTATTTTATATATTTAACAAATTTTATATTTTGTAGTTACAGTGAGAAGTGTATATTTCGCGTAGACAAAATTCACCGTCAGTTAATGAGGTGTTTCATTTAGAAAAAACCTAAAAATTATTTTATCAATAAGTGTACTTGCTGTTATTTCTTACTGCTTTTAAATGTTTCTGCATTGAGTCTATCAATTTTTTCAGGAACAGTAGGGTTTTGTTTAAGCATATTTTTTGAGCTAAATGTTCAATTATGTTTAGTTTTTATGGCGCGAGAAGTGTTGTAGAGAAACTACAAATAAACTATTTCTACCAAGTACTAGAGATTATTGTCATGTTGGAAATAGTAGTCAGATTTAATGCCTAGTTTTTGAGGACTTTTCTTTAAATTATATTTAAGGATTTTGTCCATTATTTCTTCTATAAATGGGGGCTGTCCTATCTCAGCTTCCGTCATACATCTCCATTCCAGCACCATCATGCCGTCGGAATATGCTTTTCTTTCAATGCTTCGTGTTTTTGCCTCCATGTCATAGCACGACGGTCCGATTAATATACACAAAATTTATTCCTTCAAAGAAGATTATCTTATTCCAATAATCTGTTCCATTCCTTATGTGTTCTCTCTTACTCTTTGATTTTTCCTGCCAACCGGCAAAAATTTAGCAATCTAAGCACAGTACGAAAATAAAAAACTGTACCTTTGTTTTCCTTTATCATTGCAGCAATTTTAGACAGCGGATTGCAGCAATTTTGTTCCGCTTTTCCTGAATAGATAATGGTGGTGGTCGTCCATTTATAGGTCAATAAAAACATTTTGGGTTGTCTTTAAAGTGATTTATTATGCCAGTAACAATAATATGGCGTGCAGGTGTGCTATGGTAGGTAAGAGACACGTCTACCAGCAAAGAAGTCATCGGTTAATCCCAGGCCAAACCATCTGACAATTTTCAACAGGGACATTAACATAACATTGTTTAGCAACTGGTTATGAGTACGCTATGAAAACTTCTTTAACTAATGTATCTGTAGTTCGGAGACGTCGTTAGGTCCCTTTCAATGAGTCTAAAAATAGATTTGGGTGTAGCTTATTTATTGAGAGAAGTCCCATTGTAATGTTATGTATATAATAATGATAGATGACAGATTATGTGTCTATTTCTCAATTTATTCAAATAATTTTTATTTACTATTTTGACTTATTTTAAATACCTAAGTAATAAGTTAAGGAGAGCTTTTCAAATATTCTAGAAGCCAAATAACGTTAGCTTTTCTCCATCTGTGCATATTAGACGATAGAAGTCGTACTTTTTTAATTTAGCATACATACATGTATGTATGTATGTATGTATAAAATTAAATCGAAGATTTTGAAATTAAAGTTTAAACATACAATTTATACAATTTATTTACTTTCTCCATATTTTGTTATTATTATTATCACCAATATTTTGAAATTATTGGGAACTTGTTTTAAGAAAAGAAAATGAAATATTTAACAAAAGCTTTAATATTTTAATATCCTCTGTTTTAAATTGTATTCCTTTATCCTATTGAAATATGACATTTGCAACTAAAAATTAAAAAAAAGTTAATAAATACATTTTATAAAATTTCTAATTATTTTATTTTTGCACTTCTGCGGTAAGTCAATAATAATAATAGGTAAGTACTTATGTCTATGAATGCAAGCCAATGCTTTATAATTATGATGACACTTTTTAAATTTATATTTAGCCTATGCTTTATAATTTTTTGTTTCTTTAATATTTATTAAAACACTAATTCAAATATATTTTTTAATTTATGTTTGTTAAGAAAATGCATTTTAGGCTTTTATATATGTATATTGTATTTTACATTTACAAACTATATTTGGGGCTCATATTTATTTGCATTTAGCTAAAAAAGTGCATAAGAAAAGCTATTTATATATGTATATGTATATTTATTTAATTTAATTTAAATATTATTTTTTTTAAAAGTAATTTACAATTATATTTTAAGGTTTAATTTAAAAGCTTTGTTTATTTTAATTGAAAATGTAAAATATTGATTTAATATTTGTGTAGTTTATGTATGTATCGTGTACTTTTGATTTAAGTTTATACTCAAAATTTATTTTTGTTATAAGTATTAACTAAGTAATGAAAAATAAAATTACCAATTTCAGTCTAACATTTTAAACATAGATATTTACTTAAAATTTTTTTGTAAGGATTAACTTTGTTTCTTCTTAACTCTTTAAAAACCAATATTTTAAACGCAGTCTTTAAAACGGAGATTCTAATAATTGAAATATTAAAAATTTTCAAATTACCATATATTACCTCGATTGTAATGTCCAACATTTTTTTCCATTTTATAAATCTTAGATGCAGAGATGCAAACAATGTTTAAAAAATAATAACTCCTAATAATTATGAAGTACGTAAATGAAGTCTTTGATTTAAATCATTTGTTATATTCAGAGGTGTTACCGAAACCATGTCAGAATTGTTATTTAACAGAATTAAAATCAATTCTTATACGAATTGGTGTCATGAAATCGCTTTGTTTTGCCTTGTTTCGAATATAAACAAAACTAATCTTCGAAACAGCTGTTAAGGTTTTGCTTACGTTTTGTTTTACTTATAGTTTGGTTATAATTTAGTTATAATATAATTATATATAATATTTTTATTAATGGATGTAGTGGATGATAATGTTGTGAAAAAATCAAAAGCAAATCTTTTTTTTATTTTACTTAAATGTAGTACTTGTAAATACTAAAATCAAAATAAATAATGCAAATCTGACAGCTGCTAGTTGTCAGATTATTTTTGAAAAAAAAAAAAAAAATAGATTCTAGATAGAAACCATTTTCTGATTCAACTTGAAATCTCGAAATCGACAATATTCAATTCTGTGACACCTAAATCGTTTTTTGTCGATTTTAATTCTGATTCTGAAGACAATCAACAAAGTTGCTGTAACACCCCTGATTATTTCAGATTCAAAAGTAATTTTATCAATGGCTCGTAGTATGAGTTGCATTCGATGGACAATCTTCGCTGGTTTTCGAACATCGGTAATCGAATATAAAATATATATACATACAACTATAGTTGTAAGTTTTATAAGTTCGATGAAAAACTAACTTTTAATAGTCATATTTCCCATATTGTAAATAAAGCAGAAAGCATGGGAATTATTAAATGCTGGGGAAAGGAGTTTAATGATGCCTATGTTTTATAGCAATTATTTACTACTCTAGTTAGAAGAATTCTAGAGTACGCTTCTTTGGTCTGGATTCCTTAATAAGATATTCACATACACAAAATTAAATCGGTTCAAAAACAGATTTTCTTTTCTTGTCTTCGAAATCTTCAGCAGAATCTGAATAAGGTTTTATCAAGCCGTATTGCACTTAATAAAATAATTAATTAATAATTCGATTCGATTATTGTTCCATCACATTCCATGAAGGAAAACGCGGACTTCTCTTAATCAATGAGCTGTACCCGATTCTATTTTTAGACTCATCAAAAGAGATCTAAAGTTTAACGCCGTCTCCGAACACCAAATGCATTAGAGAAATTTTCAATAGTAGTAATACTAATAACCAGTTACTATCCAATGTTATGAGGCGATACCGCTGTATAATTTTTTTCTTTTTCAAATGGTCTGGCCTGAGATTGAACAGAGGACTTCCTGGTTGGTAGGAGGGTGTCTTGCTTACTAGACCTTAGCGCCACACTGTGGTCCTGCTTAGTAAATTTGAATTCATAATTTCAACTCGACCGACGAAATAAACTATTCCACTGAGGCTGCAATATTTCCAAGTCAATTACTCAATTTGAAATCCATTTCAAGGAATGTGTTGAATGTTGTTGTCATTAATTTCTTTATTGCATGCACTATGTATCTGAGATTTCTATTATTTAATTATATTCTGAAAAATATTAACACAGACTGTTAGAACTAATTTCAATTGTACAGTCTGTGTAAATCTACGTAATTATCAAATAATTTATTATTTTTTCTATCTTGAAAATAAATTGTATCTAATTTTCATTTCCGTTAATAAAAATATACTTTTGTAAATCATCGAAAAGAGAAATATTCACAATAGAGCTATTTTTTGTCGAATACGAAAAATAATATTCATTCAATCTGCTCTTTCGAACACAATTAATCGTCGAATACAACTCATAATACGGGCCAATTTTAAAATTCCAGTTTTTGTTTTAAATAAAGCTTGAAAACTATTTTGTTTTTTAATTAAACAAAAAAATTAAATAAATCTTTGTTTTTAATGTTATTAATGATTCCTTTAATGACAGTCGCTAAAAGCTTAACATAAAAGCTCCTTTCTTTTTGCTTATAGCTCTTCTAATCATATACGAGTATGTAATTGTTTTTCCTTTTGCACATACATACGTATTTAGTTTTATCATTAAAAATATATTTCATTTATAATTGCATACTAAGTTAATATTTAATGATAATAATTAAATATTATGAAATTTAGATTTCCTAATGACGGTATAAGATGTTTTCTTAATCTTGTTATATGGACTCTTTTTGCATTTGGCGTAGTCAAAATATAAATTTTTTTGTAGAACGTTAAAGAAAAACCTTGTTTTTGCTTGTTTTAAATCTAGGACAAAATCGTCGAAATAACATAACGACTAGCCAAACACGATAAGAGTGCTGCTTAAAAAAAATTAAATTAAATTTGTGTATGAATCGAAGTTTTGGAATAAACATATCACATTATTATTAAGAAAAAAAAAAAATTATAAAAATATATGTTTAACAAAATTTGCAAATTAAAGCTAAAATCAATTACAAAATAATGTTAAGAGATATTGCACTTAATTTTAAATAAAAAAACATATTAACAATTTTTTTATAACCTATGAAAGAATAAGCTGTAACAAGAATTAATAAAAAATATTAATTTTTTTTTTCAAATAAAAGTCTGATTATTATAAGCGATGGAGGAGGCGACTATTTAATTCCAATATTGAGACAAAGTATGCTTTTTTGGCTGAGACGGATAAAAAACTATTTCTTAATTACTATCCAATTGACATCATTTAATACCTATTTAAAATCTATTGCACTTATAGATTTATAATAATTCCAATTTTTAATCTGCTACCCAATGTTTATCTTTTTCACCATCAGATAGAAAGAAATCTCCACTATATTTATAATAATCAGCATTTTTTATGACAGACGTAAGCGTTTCAGATAACGAGATTCATAAATGTCTTTTACGGTAAAAAAAAATAATATTTAAAAATTCAAGCGAAAGAAAAATATATAACCATCTACACTCTTATTAGGATTTTATATTTTATCTAATACGATTTATGTTATCTTTTTTAAGTAGAAGGAAATTTTCTGTTGTTATTTAAGTTTCGTTGAATACTTATGAATTGTATTTTTTGTTTGTTTATTATACTACATTTACTACTAAAATTTTACAACTTACTTGCGTTGCTGTGATTGAGAGTTCTGTGTGTGTGGCTGATCTGTATTGGTAATTCTTGTGTGATGATGATGTTCTTCATCATCACTGGGCTCTTCTTTGAGAGGCAAAGAATCTATTTGCTTAGCTGTGGTGGTCTTTTTATTCCTTTGCCATGTAAACACACGTGCCATTTGTAAGAATTTCTTGCGTGATACTTTACCCATATGTTTGAGACGTTCCTTAAAATCGGCATCTCCCTCGCCACTTTTACCCTTACCCGTCTGCTCTTTTTCCAAGGCGTTCATGAATTCTTGATTCCAACGCAATTGATTCATGAATTCTTCATTTTGCAACATCATGGCAAACTGTTCATCGGGTATATCAAAATCTCGATTGGGATCATAGGGCAAAGCAATTGTATTACTGCTGGCGCTAACTGGATTTAAACGTAAAAATCCCGTGGGTAAAGGTGACAGCATGGGAGGATTCCAACGCTTGTTAGCAGCAGTATGATGTGTACGTAAAGATCTTTTTGGTGTATTGGAACTTTGAGACACGCATTTATTTTGTGTTTGGTTAGGTGGTCTAACTTTAGGCGATGCACCCGTACTATGATTAGGGGAACTAGTATTGAGATTCAGAAGTACAGAAGCCATTGGCACTGATTTTTCGCCAGTGGTAGCCGAGCCTTTACTGCTGCCATCCACCTCATCGGAGACATCAATAAGTTGAGCTGTAGCTGGCTGTTTAGATTTCATCTTGTTTGTTGTCTCGTTATCGCTTAAATTTATAAGACTTTTCTGGGGTGAAACATTGCCATCCAATTCATTGCGTAGTTTCTCATTCTTAAAGTGGACAGAGGGAAAAGTTTAAAACCGTTTATTGAACCGTTTTATTGAAAAATTAAGCAGAAACTTACCTGATTATCTGTGGACATTTGCAACAATTGATCAATGGTGGCATCTACTGCTCCCTGGTTGGCTCTTAACACAGCCTCAATAACATCACGGTCCATGTCCGGAAACATAGTTTTGAAATCAGACATGGCCTGCGAGAATTCCAGCTGCATAGTCGAGGCCATTGTTTTATAATTTGCTTGCTTTACTTATATCAAGAAATATTTTAACACTTTTGTTATCTGCCTCAAAAATTTCACAGATAATTGCCAAAGATGCTTTAACTCTTCTTTGTTTTTTTTCTTAATAATTTATTGTTCTGTCATGAATAGGCAGAATATATGCAGGAGTAGTGGTTATTTCTTTTTCTTAATTCACGTCTACATTTTAATCAGATTTTTTCATTTGTAAATATTTTTACGTTAATTTTTTTCTTGTTATTGTTGGTTCTATTTAATTGTATGTCTTCTTTTCTATTTATTATATATTCATTTTACTCTATAATTTTCCCTTTTTTTTAGTAAAAAAACTCAAATAAGATGTCAGATACAATTGTGACAAAAATTTTACAACTACAAGTGTCAAGTGCATTCGTTTGCTTGTTTAGAATGGCAGAGCAAAACAAATGTCAAGCGATTAGTTGGTATTTGAACCGTGCATATACACACAGAGTGTGTCAAAAATGATTTAAATAGATATAAGGTGTTATTATTTTGAATACTAAATTGTGTAAGTTGTTATTGAAATTGTCTTAAGTATGTTTTCATTAGTCAAGACGAGAACCTCTTTACACTGCATACTTGTTTACGAAACATCCGTATACCTATGTTGAGCATCTTGGTAGCCTTTAGAACATTTATATTAATATCTATATACCTACATACCTACGTTTTATGTTTTAAAATCGCTATATCTTAGGAAAATACTTTTGAAAAGTGTAGGTGCCGGCAGAGGTTTGAACATTAATCGCATTGAGACTGTGGACTTCATGTGTAGTTCCATTGCATCTAATACTTTAGCAAAGTTTAATGCAGCTTCTAACCCTTAAGTAAGGAGTCTACACCATTTTTAAGCAAAGAGTTGCTCTTTTCTTTTATTTTTACACGTACGTATTCACACACACAGGCAAAATATGAGCAAAAAATGTAACCAAGAGAAGTAAAGAGAAAACAAGTGGAAAAATACAGTGCAAAGGAGCGTGAGCGAGAGACTCGCAAATTACTACCACAATTGAAAAATGCATTAATATTACTTTGACTGACGTTGATTTCGACTCTGAAAGTTTAGCGTTAGATTGCAACTCGAGTTTATCTTATAATCATAACCTTTAGAGCTTAGCATGTCAAACACATACATTGTTATTTTGTTTGCGTGCATATATAAACAGTATAAACAGAAATATATTATTACAGTATTGAAATATATTTGGTATAAATTTAAATGTTTTTTTAACAAATAAAAATTAGATAAATATTTATTTTCATTATAAATGAGGTAAAATGTCTCGCTACGCCATATGTAGTGCAGCATGACAACGTGCGTTGGCAAAGTAAACATTTCGGTTTACCAAAAACCATTTAATTAAACATTTCGCTGAGTGTTTTTTGAGTGACTGATAGTTTGTTGTTATTTTTGTTTAATGTGTGGACACATGTTGGTGTGAGAGAAAGAGAATCAATTCACGCCGCGCAAGTAGTGCTTTTGAAAAGCCCTATTTTAGAGGCTTTGCCAGATTATTGTTTTATTTAACAACGTTAGGAACACATTGGTGCATTTAGCTTACTGATGATATTGAGCACATAGCACACATTTACATTAATCAAGATCAGTTAATAATAAAGATGATTTCTTCACAATATAATCGATGTTTGCATTATATCTTTATCGAAGGCCTATGTATATATATGATTAATTCACGAATGTATATGTATGTTAATGGTTGCTAAACCAGAAATGGGCTCAATTTAGTAGATGAATTTTATGACATTGCGTAATAAATTGTAAATCGTTTTTAATTTCATATCTGGTCACCCTATACTGGATCATACTTAAATATTATAATTAAGACTTTAATAAGTCCTACTAAATTAAAAAGGGGCGGTATTTACTAGCACAAATACATATAATATATATATAATATATATTATATATATATATATATATATATATATATATAATATACATATGTATATGTATATTAAAAGAGACAGATAACATCATCGAAAATGTTTAACAACTTATGGTGAAATTTCGAAAATGGAAAGGGGCTTATCTAGTCTAATCAATAGAAAATAAATAAAATAGACAGAAATTACTTGAATAGTAATAACGTATTTAATTTTTGACTGAACTGAGTAGCGTTCAATTTAATTTGATTGATAAGAATAGAGAGGAGTAAGAGACTGTTTTCGTTAAAACTTGAGAGAAAAAGTGGGACCCAAACAATAAGACAAGTTATAAGAGCATTATTCTAGAGTTGCATAGAATAAAAAGATGTCCGTTGTCACTAGACTCTGTTTCTTTCATTTTGCAAAATTAAAGCTTTAAAATATTTTTATGGAGACCGGTCGGGGATAACCCCTACTCATGCAGTGCATTGTGTTGGTACTAGGAAAATAGGTTGGGGGAAGGATGATAGATAGAGTAGTGTCGATTTAAATTTGCTCATGTTGTAAGTGGCAGGAAAAACATTCGCAGGAAGATTGTTCCACAAACGAATAGTGCGACCAAAGAACGAATTCTCCCTATAATGTGTTGTTCGATTTACTGGACAATCAACTACAAAGGAATGAGCTCTACGAGAAATACGAGTACTACGTAAAAATATATGATTACTAGGAACTAGCTCCCTAATTTCATCAGAACACATTCCGTTATAGTACCTATAGAACAATGAAAAACACACCACATTGCGACGACGCTTTAATGAATCTATAGAATTGGCTACCCTACCGTCATTAATAAGAACCTTCGCCCTCTCCAAAATAGAGTTTAAAGCACCGGCCCATACATAAGTGTTGTATATTTAAATGCCACTCTCGCAGTATTTTCCGAAAATTGAACCTATCTATCCATTCTCTGACTATTGGCTGTTTCAGCAGATACAATGTCTTTTAGCATATTACTAAATGACTTTTGTTGAAAAAATATCAAATTGGCTTCAAAGTTGGAGCGCCTCGAAAGGCAAAAAGTTTTTCGAAGACGGGATTTGAGAATGGGCTGAGAGGTGGGGGAAAGATGTAAGCAGAGATTTGACAAATTTTGGTAATTCATTATCTTTCTTGAGGTACAAAAACGGACCGAATGAATTTGTACTTCTAATACGTTAATTATACTTATTTATATTGTAACTAAACTACGGAAACCTTTAAATAAAAAAAACCCACCCGGATTTTTTAAATATAATACTCAATAAAACCCAGGTGGGTTTAACTGGTTTATCCAGTGGGTTGCCAACCCTGTTTTTAACCCATTTCATACAATTTTAAGAAATAAGTGTTATATTTTTGCTAAGGGCGTTTTATTTTCTGCCAAAAATTTTGCACTTCTTTTGTTCTTTGCCATAAAACGTTATCAAAAGTTAGTGAATAAAGGCAAAATTTTTTGTATTAAGTCTAAAAAAAACACAATAAAGGGCAACGAAGTACAAATTTTTTTTTAGAAAAGAAAATGCCATATGTTTTGAATACATAGCTATTATTACCCTCTCTTATCAAATATCACCTAAATATATAAATATACATAAGCAATATAATATAATAGTATTTTCATGATCATGATTCCCCTCAAAACATAATGGGTCTTATCACGTCAGCCTATCTCATAGCAATTAAACATTTAAAAAAATCTCGTGATATGTTGCTCATCACTTCACAGGCACGTGAGCAAAGAAGTATCAAGAAAAATGTTGATAAATACATTATAACACGTAATCATCTTGAATCACTAGCTGTCAAATAAGTTGTCAACTATTAAACCATTTTTTTTATTTTAATTTAATTTTTGTAAAAATCTAAATATAAATCTTTATAATAATAAATACATGCAAGTATGAGTACTCGTATATTAAAAATATAATATTTCCATTGAACATAAAAACAAGGCTAAGCTTATCTCTGGAAATGGTTCTTCACAAAAACTAATAAACGAATTCAAGTGGTCTTACAATGACGTAAGATATGAAGTTAATTTCATCAAAATGGTATTTGATTAGTTTAGAAGCATTTCCACAAGGATATCAAATAATATTCAAATAATAAATATTATTCTTTAATTAAATCAAATGTGAGCTAGACCGGTAATTTATAATATTTCATATTATATATGAAATTTAAATATTTTTTTAAAATAATTTTTTATAAAAAATTTGCGAAAAAATTACAAAATTGACCGAAATAAAATTTTTGTTTAATTTTATAAATTAATTATTTAAATTAAAATTAATTTTTTTTAAAGGCTATTGACTTTTAAAATGTTGACTTAATGTTAAATAAATAAATATTAACAAATTTGTCGCTAAGATTGATTTTTGTATAATTTAAGATTGAAATTTTTTACTAAATAACTGAAAAATTATAGAGGTTGTTGCCCCAGAAAAGATAAGCCAAACAATATGTCATTTACTAGGCTGCGGTTTTCTATCGGTTAATGATTAATACGCTAAGCAGATATTTTGAAGATTTCGTTTAATTTCCGCTGATGGTAGGATACTATTTGATATAATATCTAAATTAGTCGACTGATTTGTAGGCAAAAAAATACTTGATATAATTGATTTGGCAGTAGTATAATAAAAACTATTCCCAGAGCAAAAGGAAGCTTCATTAGATTTATCTTCTAATTACACACTTACTATTGTATGGCTATTTAATGATCCACAGTAGATGGGCTAAAATTAAAAAAAAGTACACTATATTAATCTTTTGTTCGAAAATGTATCTGTAAGCACCAATGGCGAACAAAATTATGTTATTTCGAGTCTTTAATATGCGGTTAAAGCCTCTAAGCATATCAAAATCAATGTGGTTCTACAACAGTCATGCACATTTCATAGAACCTTTGTTTACGCTCAATTTACACGTATTCTTAGAGCCATTCCTAAATAAGAGCGGCAAGCGGAACGTTTTCTACCGCTTAGTTTTTATGCTATGCGGCCATACCTAAATAAAAGCGGCAAATTTACGTCAAAACGATAAAAACAGGGTTATTAAAAAATATGACAGCCCTGTTTATTTTGACAAGTACATTATAATATTGTTTTCTAACTTGCAGTTTGTGAAAGTAAGTAAATAAATACAAATTGTTTAAAAAACAAAATATTAAAATTTAATATGTCCATTTTATATTGTTACGAAAATAATGTTGGGCATAAAAACGCGTTTTTAAAAAGGTAAAAACGTAACAATATTTATTTAAGCCTGCCTTAAAGTGTAAAAAAAGTAAGCATTATCAGAAAAAGTATTAGCGTCATCAATCTTTTTGAAATATTAAACAGGGTCAAGTTTCTTTGTTTGCATTTGTTGTCTTTCGCAACCATCTTCACTACTAAACCCTCTGTCAAAATCGGATTTTCCAATTGCCGCTGCGTTGCTGTGGCGTTATTTCGGTATTCTCCATACGAAATTAAATTTTTAAATGATGGTTTGTATTGATTGTCAAGTTTTTTTTCTCCATCACTCCTCTAGGGAGCATATTTGCTTTCCACACAGCATCTATTGCTTTGTTTCAGTTTCTTTAATCAATTTGATATTTCAAGCTAAGTAGATGATTAATCCGCTGTAGCTTCCTCCAAATGATTTTTTTTGTGTAGTGGAGAAGACCTTGCTAATTGGTGGTGATCTTTACTTTAGCATTGTAATTTTTTCCCAGTAGATGGCGTGTTTTTTCTGATCATTCGTCTGATGTTTGTCATCATCGCCTGAGGTACGCGAGAAGAGTCAAGGGAGCTTTTTTCTTAATTTTTTTTAGATGGAGTTGTCTGGAGGGAAGTTGAAGCCTTTTTTTTAATTATTAAACATTCGAAACCACAATTTAATTTTTTCTTCGTCATGTCCTCTGCTGGGGCTCGAACCTGGGTTATTTGTGTTGTTATGCGTGCGCTCTAACCACTACACCACGCCACCCCAGATTGTCAAGTTATTTAAACCAAATTTAGAAACTTCAACTCTAACCAATCTCAAGATATACAAAAATCATTATTTAATTTGTATTTAACTGATGGTTTGTACTATTTAAGAAGTCATTTAGACCAAATCCAGAACCTTCCATTCTAATTGTTCCCTATATATACAAAAATTAATATTTTATTTGTATGGGAGGTGCTACTCCCACTTATCCAATTCGACCTAAATTTTGACGGATGATTTCTATTGACCACAAAGTTATTTGTGTCAAATTTCGAGACTCTTACTATTACCGTTTTAAAGATAAAGACATATAGAAACAAATTATATATGGGCGTGGTACCGGCCAGTTGAACAATAGTGAAGCCACACACCAAATGAAAGCTTTATACATATGCTTTTTATATACACAGTTTTAAAAATTCTAACTCACACAAAGTTTAAATGCTGTAACAAATTTCGTTTTCAAGTAAAATTTATCCAAATTTATGGGGTTTACTCTAATGTCAATAAGTCGCGACCCAGAAAAATATGCGGTTGGCGCATATCAGAGAACATCAATTACAACGCATTTTATAGTTTTCTATTATATACGATATGTATATGTATTTAGATTTCCGTAAGTGAAACCATTAAACACCTTTCACATGGGTTCAACGGGTTCGGGTTTAAAGTTCGGATTCGGGTCCGGTTTAAGTCCTTGTTTATAAGTTTATAAAAATAATAATTATATTTTAGTTAATGCGTATTACTTAACTACTCGTACAAACAAATCCTTTGAAATATTGAGGACATATATGTATACATATCTACATATGTTTTTTTTATATAAGACCAGCATCCAGGGGATGGCCACTACTCATGCAGTGCATTGTGCTGGTACTAGGAAAATAGGTTATTGAAAGGAGAACAGAGGGAGTAGTGTTTATGGACGTTAGATTTAAATTTACTCATGTCGTAAGTGGCAGGAAATACTTTCGCTGGAAGATTATTCCACAACCGAACAGTGCGACCAAAGAACGAATTCTCCCTATAATGCGTTGTGCGATTTACTGGATAATCAACTATAAAGGGATGCGCCCTACGATAAAATACGATTACTACGTAAAAATATGTGATGTTTAGGAATTAATACCTTAAATTCGTTAGAACACATTCCGTTATCGATAGAGTTGGCTGCCCTACCGTCATTGATGAGCATCTTCGCCCTCTCCTGCACGCGGTCGAGAAGCTCCAAAATAGACTTTGAAGCACCGGCCCATACATGAGAGTTGTATTCCATTTTGGGTCGGATATAGGTCTTGTAAATATTAAAGAGATCAGATGGAGTGAAGTATTTCTTGCACCGTCTCAAAAAACCAAGGCACTTGAATGCTTCTTTCGACATTTATGTGATCATATGTGATCATTCCAACGAACGTCACAGTGAATTCTCATGCCCAGAACATCAAGAGCATATGATTCCTCAATATCTACATTACCCATTGACACAGACGACAGCACACCACGACGTCTGTGTGTTAAAAAACAACATTAAGTCTTACGTGCATTAAAATCGACCCTGTTCGCACGACCCCACTTGGAGACCTTCACCAGGTCACTTGAGAGTGTGACGTTCATATTCATCCTTCTTGCCCCAACCTCCAAAAGGCTCGGTCTACGATCAAAAGAATATGAGTGACAAATGTTGCTGTCATCCGCAAAAGAATAGATAGGATTAGAAGTGTGAAGAAGAAAGTCGTTAAGAAATATTAGAAAAATAGTAGGAGAAAGAACAGAGCCTTGCGGTACCCCTGAGTTTCCCTGAACTCGTCGGATGAAACCCTATTTATAACCACTTTTATAGAGCGATCTCTGAGAAAACTCGATATAAATCGAGAGAAGTGACTACTGACACCAAAAGCATTAAGTTTCGAAATAAGAGCCTCATGCCAAACTCTATCAAACGCCTTTGAGAGCCTCCGAGAGCAACGCCAGCAGGTCACCAGTATAACGGCCCTTTCGGAAACCGTACTGACGATCGCTAAGTAAATCGTTGGATTCCAGATATCCCACAAGGTGGTGATTAATCATACTCTCCATAACCTCGGAGAGTGCGGAACAAACTGCTATTGGACGGTAGTTCTCAGGGTTACTAGCCTCGCCCTTTTTGGGGATTGGCGTTACATTAGCAACCTTCCAGCAAGATGGAAAAATACCGGCGCGATATGAAGCACTGAAAAGGTGAGCTAGTGGGCGCGCAAGCGTCGAAGAGCACTGCTTCAGGACCAGTGCTGGTATGCCATCCGATATAATGATATAATTTGCATACAAATATTATATCTATGTATGTATGTATAACAACATACATATTGTTTTTGGTACTGTTCTTATATGAATTACAATATACTAGGATCTAGGTTTAGTTTTAAAAACACTAACCAACGCAAATAACAATGACGAAAATATTTATAAATTTGTTGATCTATCGCTATAAAACATTTATTATGTGGGCAATAGAAATTTTCCCACTTAGGGTTATTGCAACATTCGATGCTAGTTTAGAGGAAATCAGATCTGTTCTTATCGGGGACTTACTCGACTTCATTCGGAGGGCGAAGTAGTTGCTGTTTGAACATGGCTTTCTGCCTGCCCCTTTCAATATTGGGAACAATTGAGTGTGCTGGTATCAGTGGATGATTGTGGTTAACTGTGCATCATCTAAGGGAGGGATCTCACTGATGATTGCGTGACCGTTGGGCAACCTACAGGTGATAATGATAATAAATAAATAAATAGCCTGTACCAGAATTAAAATTTTTGTGTCCTAACAAGTCAGAAAACTTTTTGGCTTTTTTTTTACCATTTTGGCAAATTCGGCGTTTATACATTTGAGCATTGACTTCATACTTGAGGTCTAAGTCCTTGATATCCAATTTTGTTTGTTTGTATTATTGCCTTGTTTTTGAAAATTGTTTGTTAATATGCTGATCTTACTCTCTTTGTAGATGATATTGATATATTATATACATACCTTGATGGATCAGATATAGCAATGTAGTGTGTGGCATTTTCTCAGCAAAAAATAATCAGATTCTCAACCAGACGTGGTGGTGTGGTGTAGTGGTTAGAGCGCACACAAGCGACCCAGGTTCGTCCTGCTCCAACAGAGAACATAACAAAAAAATCTAATTGCAGTTTCGAGTGCTTAATAAAGAGACTTCAACATTCCTCCAGACAAATTCATCTAAAGAAGACCCCCTGACATACCAGCTTACCTCTGGCGATGATGACAAACATCAGTCGAATGATGAGGATATTAACACTGCTTGCAAGGTATTTACCACTAGACACAATCAATTTGGAGGCGGGCTGCTTTAAAATCATCTTGAGTTCTGAAACTAAAACAAAGTAATGGATGCTTTGAGGAAAGCTAATATGTTCCCTAGAGGAGGACGGAGAAAAAAAAAAAACAATATTATGGAAAAATCAAAAGGTGAATTCAAATTTTTACTTATAGCAAAGCGGTTATTAAGTGCCTAGAGAGTGCATACAGCAAAATTAAGGAGATCGATTATTCGACTTTTCTCAAAAACCGGTTTTCGAATAATTCGAAAAACTTGGTTAAAAATTAAACAAATAACCGGTTAAGCGGTTCTTTTCTTCAAATAAAATTTTTTTTAATTTTTGTTGCTTGATTCGGTAAAATTGATATATTTCGCTCATATACATTGTTGATTCCGCCGGCATATTTTTACAAGTAAGTATGCTAGAACAACGTTCAGCGTTTTTATGGTTTTAAAGAACAATTCTTCCTCGACATCACAATGTCTTAATATCTCATCCAGTGATTCATTTTTTACAGCGTATTTTGTAAGAGTTTTATTTGTCAGCGCCTGGAGACTACTTGGTATAGAATCAAGTTTTCCTTGCTGTACAATAACGTCAATTTTATAGACTTATTTAAGGTGTTTAATAATTCCTTTTGTTGAAAAGCCTTTTCAGCTTAGTATTTAAAGACACTCAAAATATCTAGACTTTAGATGACATCTGTAGAAACATAAGTTACGTATTTAATAATGTGTGGCACTGCGGTATGTTAGGAAAGATCCCGGCTACCAACCAAGAAGTCCTCGGTTCAATACCAGGCCACACCACAATTTTCAATCAGAGGTATCACCTCATAACATTGTCAGCGACTGGTTATGAGTATTTCCGCTGTGACAAACTTCACTAATATATCTGCCGTTCGGAGCCAGCGTTTGTATGTCCGTTTTAATGATTCTGGTTGATCTTCATTCACCATATGCAAACTAATTATTTATTTACAGAAAGTGAGAAAAAGCTACTGTTGCTCAAGTGTGCATATCTTTTTCGATCTACCATGGTTTTGACGTTTTTTGTAAGACGTCCAAGGTTAACATATATATAAAAATAAAAATAAAAATAAGACTTTATAAATATTATAAATTTCGAAAAATAATTAAACGATGATTTGCGAAAAAATATAAAGACTTATAAAAATCATACATGTTTAAATTAACCGGTTATTCCGGTTAAAATAACCGGTTTATTCGGTATTCGAAAAATGGACATTTAAAAAAACCGTTTTCGACAAAATAAAAAAAGCCGATTTAAACCGGTCGAATAATAACCGTTCGGTCTCCCTATGCACAATATTTCAAGAATGTCGAGTCTTGGAGGAGATGGAGAAAAAAATGTAAGTGCATAGCGGATGAATTAGCATAAGTGGGTACTACTTTAATCTCAATTCAATAAGTAATAGAAATAATCCGCAAAGAAATAAAAAAAAAATCTGGCCAAGTTATGATGGAAAAGAACACAGTAAGTGTCCACACCTTTTAAAATCAATAGAATGGCGGGCAGTTAGTGAGTGAAGTAGAACTTTGGTGAGATAAGGAACTTTTGGCAATTAAACGGGATTTTTATTCATTTTTTTTATTCATTATTTCAATATATTTTAATATAAAAAATATATCATTTAAAAATCAATTTATTTTCTTTTTAATTATGCAAAAGTAATTATATTTTTATTACTTAGATTTGAACTTAATTCTTATAAAATTAAAAAAAACCAATAAAGATTATTATTAAGTTATCAAAATCAAATAAATTTCACTTTATCAGCGATTTGTCAGAAAAACATTCATTCGGCGTCATCCCAAATATTTCAAATGAGATAATCATATAGTACGAGCAGAGTCACACAGACACATTTGACACGCTTATATTAATAAATCGCATAGAATTTATGAAGAGCAAGTAGAACAGTGCATAAAGGAGTGAAATAATTTCGTTTAGAAACAAAGATTTTTAACTAAAATGTACTTTTTACTTTACACTCTTGTAGAAATTTCGCTAAGAACATATACAGGGGTTGTGATATTTAACTTCCGGCTCCCTTTTAACTCCTATTCTATTTCTAATATATCGTATATTTCCTATTTCTTATCGTATTTACTCAGCAACATTTGTCATACATATTCACTTGATGTCATTCATATTCTTCGAGTGAAATTGTGCGAATACGAGTAGGTTCGATTTGAATGTGGACAAATTTAAATGCAGCTTATTAAGCGATAAACGAAGTGTTAATGATGTATCTTTGAGACATTCAAGTGCTTCAGTACCAGAAATATTTCATTTCGCCTGAGCTTCTTACTATTTACAACGTCTACATGTCACAGAATACTGCTTTTATGACTGTGTTGCTGCTTCAGTGTTTATTTTAAAAGAGAATAAGGTATCAAGATTTATTCAGCACCATGCATACAAACATACATAATTCTCGTGAAATCTCAAGTGGAACAAGGAGAACTTCAGATGATCTACACCCGGTTCTATTTTTAGACTCATTGAAAGGGACCTACAGCTTAAAGTAGGCTTCGTGCATCAGATGCGTTAGTGAGAGTAGTTTTCTATAGCGTAATTCTCATAACCAGTCGCTGGCAATGTTATGATGTTAAACCGCTGTTGAAAGTTGTCAGATGGTTTGACCGCATATATCTTGGTTGGTAGGTGGGTATCTTACCATAGCACAGCTGCTAACTCTGCAGCTGTGTCGCATAATATACATCCTTTGCGGTTGATTTGCCAGTGAATTTGTTTTTCAGGCGCTCTATTTGTATGATGGAAGTAGATTCCATAAACACTACGCTTTCTTTCCAATCCCTCTAATATATTTTCCTAATTTCAACACAACGCACTGCATAAATAGAGATCATTCACTGAGTGTTGAGTGTGCACGAAAATAAAACAATAGTTGTTGTAATAAGTTTAGGACTTATAGACCTAATAACGACCTTAGTTGTTACACAAAACGCTACTTATAACAAAAACTGCTATAAGCCGCTAATAGACTATGATTTTTTTTCTAGTTTTCCATGAATTTTATTTAAAAAACTGAAGCTCTACTATAGCCATGTTTAATTTGAATTTCAAATTTTGTTCTTGCACATCCCATTGCTCCATAGATAGCATAGAAAATTTTTTAATTTCAAAACGTACCCAACGCCTTAACAATATTTTTATTTTCTATAGATTTATAATTTTTGATACAGATTTATAAAAATCTTAATTTGATATTGAACAAAAAACAAAGAAAAAAAAATAAATAAATAAAGTAAAAAACAATTAATTTTTGATAAACGAAATACTAGAAGCATTTGAAATATGATCAGCAGTAAAATAGTATAATTCAGACTTTCTAAGCAATAAGAGACAAATGAATTTAATTTTAAAATTAAATTTTTTTAAGCACTTGAAATTCAAGCACAAAAAAATACACCCACAACAGTTTAAACACAATTATTTTAATAATAAAAATAAATATTTTTAAGGGTTAACATGAGTGAAAACAATAACAACAAATAAAAAGAAAACAAAAATACGCAAAAACAATAATAATACAGCCAAAGAAAACATCGTTTTTCGTTTGTTTTCCCCTTTTTTTTTGTAACAATCGTGGTGGATTTCGTGTCGAGTTTAAATCAACGAAAGAAGCATTCATGAAACGGATATTATGTCTTCATGCAAATAGATGAATATTCACCCATGCATAATGATTTAATATGTATTAGTGTGTGTATACAAAGCTATCAACAAGTGTATGAATATGTGAAATACCATAGAGAAAACACAAGTAAAAAGAAACAACAATTATAATAGAAAAACAATAAAATACTTGTTATTTTGTATTACATTTACCTGTTTAAAAACTTGCAGCTCTCTCGTTCTCTCACAAAAACACATACACACATGCAAACACAAACGCATAACACTATCAGGCAAGCAATTATATTGTCTCTCGTTCTATGTTGTTGCTGTAATATTGCCGTAAAGCCTTTATTATTCTCAATATATAAGAAAACTTGACCACGAACAGTTGAGCCACATTAACAAAATAACTGTTAAAACTGTCAGTTAAAAAAGTATAAATCGAAAGTGAACAAATAAATGTTTGTAAAGTGACAGCAAATAAAGATTAAACGAATAGGAACTATAACGTATAAATAAAATTTGAATTTGAAGTGATTTAAAATATAAATATAAAAATAATTCAAAAACATTTCAAAAAAGTGTTAAAATAATTGCAGTTTTTTTAAAAAAAATTTTTTATTTAATTTTAAGAAAATTATTAAAAATTATTTTGGTAAGTAAATTTTTGTTTTTGTTTCTTTTTTTTATCCAACGGCCTTTGAAATTTAAAAGCCATTTTTAAATATAATTTCAAATAATCCTTAATCACATAAATATGTAATGCGACAAAAAAAGTTGTAATACCTGGGAAATTATAAAATTTTTCTGATAGGCTCTATCAAGTCCGATATGAATGTGTTTTTGAAAATTTCGAAACATCTTCAAACTTTTGAGTTACGATTAAAAAACCCAGTTTTTCTTACCCTGATGCACTTATAAGCTAATAAATTCGCTGCCTCTTTGCCGATTTTGAGTATCTCAGCGGATTTGGAAAGATGAGAAATAAGCCTTTTAAATGATCTGTATTTCCTTTTAAATAGCCTTGTGAAATATGTGTGTATTTCTCAAGCAAAAACATTTTTATCCAGTTTTGTCCACATTGTTTAAGCTTAGGGCTGTTTTTACACACTATTATATACAGGGACCGTATAATTTATGAACTTATTTACTAAAGAAGTACATATATTTAGTTGAAAAAACAATTTAAAAGTCCTTTAGAAATTGACGAAGTTATTAATTTTCTTATCAAAGCAACTCATGAAAAAAATCTAGCGATTATCACCAAATTGTAAAAAAATACATTTTCAAAGCAATAAGAAAATGCTAGTTTGCTAAAGAATATAAGAGTTTAGTGTACTCTTATAAAATAAAATTTATATGCAAATAAATAAATCTCACATTTGCCATGGTCTTTGCCTATTCAATTTTGACCACATCTTTATGATTCATTACAAGTAAGATCTCTTACTTATTATTCAGCTTGATACGATCCGTTTTTAGGTTACTTTCTATATTATTGCACCATGTTTAGGTTTTCACTTAAAGTGAAGCATTGAATGCTTCGCTGTCTATCCTAGAGGCAAATGATTTTTGTTAAGGTTCTCAATTTTCTCTAGTGATCTAATGGCTGTTTTGCTACATAACATATATGGTTACATTGCATAATTATCTGAATGGTCTTAACACCGTCTGATATTTAGATGTCCTGACAAATTTTCACAATTTTTTAATCAATTAGTGTATCATCTTTACGGGGAAGAAGATTATTGTTATAATATGTTCACTAGTAGGATAAATTGGTATCTCATCATCAATCAAATCAAATTACTAGAATACCAATAAAATCAAATATGTTTATGTAGTACGAATAATAAATATTTAATATTCATCATTTTTATTTATTTTAATATATATTTAATATTTTGCATTACTCATACGTCGTGTGGGTATTCTCGTATCATTTTCATCTATCTTCGTGAAATTTTGTATATTCTTATAACTCTTATAATACCGAGACTCACACCTTTGGTAATTTGGTTAATTAAAACACAAAGGACATAACGTAGTTTTTTTTAATATGAACAATAGCGCATCATGGGTGCGTAAAACTTTTTCATATGAAAATTTTCATACAAAATGTGATATACCCATTTAGTTGAGATACCTAATTTCATTCTCCGATCGCATAGTTTAGTTTAATGGATTTTATCGGCTATTTCTAACGTCACTACTTTTTTGAGCAATTTGAACGTTTCAGTTATTTTTGCTTGTATGACCATAACTAACTCGGTATTTATTAAATAATTTTTGATCAGAATCCACCATTTACTTTTTCTATTTTTGTTATTTTTTCATATCAAAAATTGATAGACGACCAGTAAAAGATGTTAATAAGTCATAAAATTATTAAGTGTATGGTAACCGCATTATAAAGGGCCCGCCAAATAATTTTTTTGTTGAAAATGCTATAAAAAAACTACTGAATATTTTCTCAATTTACTTTTTTTATTTGAAAGTACAATCCTTGCGGCTAATAATGGAAAATAATTTCATTCAAATGGCTGCCTCGGCTGGCCATGCAGTAGCTTATACGATCGGTCCAATTTTTAAGCACATTATTGATTGTGTGCAGCTGTATTTCACCAATGGCTTCACGAACATTGTCCTTTAAAGCGTCAATTGTCTCTGGCTTGTTGGCGTAACACTTATCTTTTACGGCAGCCCACAAACAATAGTCCAACGGTGTCAAATCGCAGCTCCGAGGTGGCCAAAGGAGAACAACTCTGCGGCTGATAATGCGATCTTCAAAAACAGTGCACAAAACATCGAGTGTAGCTTCGGCTGTGTGGCACGTAGCGCCGTCCTGTTGAAACCAAATGTTGCTAATATGCTTCTCTTCAATTTTTGTGAACAAAAATTCGTTCAACATGGCCCGATAACGATCGCCATTAACTGTAATGGCCACTCGTTGTTCATTTTCGAAGAAAAATGGCCCAATTATGCCTCTGGACCAAAATCCGCACCAAACAGTGACTCGTCTTGGGTGTATCGGCTTTTTAATGTATGCGTGCGGATGTTCTGTGGCACAAATGCGACAATTTTACTTGTTTACATACCTGCCAAGATCAAAATGAGCTTCGTCTGAAAAGATGATTTTTTTTGGCAAAATCGGCATCTTCTGTAAGTCGATCGCAGGCCCACTTAGCGAAGCGAAGTTCAAGCGTATATACAACCATATTCATTCAGCGGAAGGATAAAACTAATTATCTGTCAAATCAGACATGAGTGTTACCATTCACGACATAAGCACTAGTTGAAAAAAAAACAGTTAGATGGCGGACCCTTTACATCATTATCATCTTGACCAGGCGCTTTTGTAGGACACTGTGACCCTTAGGATCTATTGTACGCTTTCTGGTCTATAGTTTGTAGAACAAATCTGCTGCCTCCCTAATGAACACCAGCAGATTTGAAACCATAATGGTGGATATGTCACACAATGAAATACTATGTCGCCCTAAACATTTCCATCTAAATCTATTAAGAACCACACATTTACACAGTATGTTTTACGCTGTCTTTGATGCCTGTGAGCATAGCCTACAAACATCCACATCTGTGACAGCCATCCTCTTTAGATGCGCTCTGAGTCTACAATGAACTGTAAGAAACTCCGCTAGTAGTTTCGAGTCCGGCTGTCATACTTGAGAGCCTCAGAGCGTCGCCCAATTTGCGGACTGATCGCCGCCATAGAGTGGTAAAGTCCACTTTGAGCATTCCAGTGTTTCAAGCATCCTTGTTCAGATTGAGGATGGTAGTAGACCGATATATGGTACCATGGAACCCTTTATGGCCAATGCATCCTGCATAATGCAATACATAACAACACAAACGACCCATGCTCAAGACCCAGCAGAGGACATGACGAAGAAAAATTTAATTGTGGTTTTGAATGTTTAATAAAGAGAGCAAAATAAAGACCACCCCTTGACCTTGGCGATGATGACAAACATCAAACGAATGATAAGGAAAACGGGCCACCTACTGGGAAAAAATTACAATGCTAAAGTAAAGATCACCACCAATTAGCAAGGATCTTCATTTCACCACTACGCAAAATCATATGGAGGAAGCTACAGTTAATTAATCATCTACGAACTTGAAAGATCAATTTGATTAAAGAAGCTGAAACAAAGCAATGGATGCTTTGTGGAAAGCCAATATGCTCCCTAGAGGAGTGGTGGAGAAAAAACAATCCACGTAGTCCAGGTATCCAAAACAACTGGACCTTATTTCCAGGTGAAAGCTTGTGCCACGTATCGTAGCAATATTTGACCAGTCTAGATGTCATAAGAACCAAGTACCCTGAAGGCAGTTTGGCTGTCACAGAATATATTAATGGTCTTTCTTTTGATCTTTGCACATTTAGCAATGGTCATGATTTCAGCCTGCAAGATACACAGTGATCTTCCCAGTGCGATCTAAAAGTCTCTGTTGGCTCCATGAACACCAGCACCGAGACATTCATTCATCTTGGAGCCATCGGTATACCAGTTATGATCAAACTCACTCCGTACTAAGGCCCCATTAGACCGAAAATCCCGATCCGGGAATTCAACCATGAATCTTCTGCCAAAGCACATATCCCAAGGCATTACATTCAGGATCGAGGATGGTTCTCCGACCAGCCTGAGCATTCAGGAGCCTTTGCCCAAAAGCTTTGCTGCCAAACATGCCGCCACACTCATCACATGGATGTGAAGCGGTGTTAAACCAATCAAGTCCTCCAAGGCAGCTGTTGGACATGTTTTCATTGCCACAGTTATACTGAGGCAGGCGAGTTTGTGTACCCTGCCTAAAATTTCATGGTGATAGCTTCCTCAGCTTTTCTACACCAAGCCGAATAATAATATATTTATATCCATACCGCTATTCTCAGCGAAAAATCCCATGTCTTACCGTAGTAGAAGTGACTTTCCCAGAGGGCTCTTACCGCAATATTCTGGACGGCACCAAAGTGCGAGTTCCAACTAAGCCTTATATTCAAAATGGTACCCATAAAAGAAATACAGTCACATAATAACTTATATCTCCATGTAAATGGTACAAAAACCGTTTTTGAGGGATTCACCGATAGTCCTTGCTTCATTCTGGGTCGTCCTCATGGGGTGACACAACATACTCTCATATTACCCACTAAGCAAAATATTAATGATTATGTAAATTTGGATAATGCTTGACTTGACTGTAGCATAGTATAAATAAAAATTACATATGTCTTATTTAATTACTTTCCATAAATAAATTATTTCATCATATTTTTACGGTTTTGAAATTTCCTACTCATTATCAATGTTTTTATTTAAAAAATAAAACATATTTATTTGCAATATTATGTTGCCCTATTTTAAGATTTATTGCGTTTTATATTTAAGCTTCTGCGTCTGACGTGGTTGTCTAGCAGACACCAACTTAATGTTTAATGTAAATAATTGTTCAGAATTCAAAAAACTATCATAATAAACAACAAGGTACGCCCTTAAACTAGAAACAAAATGAATTCGATCAGGTTGAAAAAACGGAATTTAGAAAATACTGAACGTTGAAAAGGTGTCTGGTATTCTACCACGTTAGTAGAATAGTGACAGTTAAACCACGTCAGTCACATTTGTTAATTTTTACTTTAGTATTTATTTTTAAATACTTATTTTTATTTACTATGATCATAGCAAATCATAGCTAAAAATGTTGTATATAGTTTGGCTAAGTTATAGCCCATTAGCAAAGCGCCCTTATTTTAATTCAGATATCTCTTGTATGAAGTAAAATTTTCGAAAGAGTTGATCAATGCCTTGTATCAATAGCCGATATTAAGAGTACTGTTGAGCACGTAAAACATATGACGTATATACCGTTTATAGCAACCAGCTGTATTGGTATTCCACAATACAAAGGTATTCTACAGTTTAAAGCTATGGTAACCGTATTTCTCTAGCCAGAGCATAACAATGTCAATATCTTAGTTTAAATACGGGTTGTATAAGCGACATATAAATGGTAAAAAAGTCAAATATTTATCATACGCCACATATGTACGAGTATGTGTGAGAATTTACTATTCTTTTCAATAGCAGTGTTATAACAAAATACTCTTTAAATATATACATTAATTTATATATACGTAAGTATAATTAATTAAACCAAAATTAAGAATCTATTTTTGTTTTTTCAATATTAAACTGTGCCTTTCTTGTTAAATGGGCGTTGCTTAAATTTAATTTTAGCACAATATCAGGGCCAAAGCAATTATCAGTAGATTTTTTTTTTTTTTAATAAAAAAAAGAAATATTACTTTGATTTTATTTAATGGTCTCGTGATTTTTCTTAAATATAATATATAAGCAACAAAATACTTTAATAAAAACGTTATCAATTGAAAATATGTAATAAAATTCTTCAACATGCGTTTTGAAGTGAGAGTCATGATCAGCTAAAGATTGTGAAAATTTACTGTATATTAGAGCTTCAAATGCCAATTCGATCAAGTCCATAAAACAGAAAATTGAGAAAAATAAAAAAAATAATTAAAGTGCCGCTGTGGTATGGTAGGTAAGATACCCGCCTTCCAACCAGAAGAAGGTCCTCGGTTCATTACTAGGCCAGACCATCATAAAAAAGGAAAGTTTTTCGACAGCGGTATTACCTCATAACATAAGCTAGTAACTGGTTATGAGTATTACTTACTATTGAATGCATTGAATCTAATGCATTTGCCGTTCGGAGCCGGCATTAAAACTGTAGGTCGCTTTCAATGAGTTTAAAAATAGAATCGGGTGCAGCTCCCCAAGTCCCCATGTTCCCTCATGGAATGTTATGGGAATTAATATATATAAAATAAAGGGTCCGCCAAATAATTTTTTTTTGAAAACAGGGCTCAAAACATCGAGTGTAGCTTCGGCCTGTTGAAACCAAATGTTGCTAATATTCTGCTCTTCAATTCTTGTGAACAAAAATTCGTTCAACATGGCCCCATAACGATCGCCATTGACTGTAACGGCCACTCCTTGCTCAAATGGCCCAATTATGCCTCTGGACCAAAATCCGCACCAAGCAGTGACCCGTCTTGGGTGTATCGGCTTTTCAATGTTTGCGTGCGGGTTTTCTGTGCCCCAAATGCGACAATTTTGCTTGTTTACATACCCGCCAAGATCAAAATGAGCTTCATCTGAAAAGATGATTTTTTTTGGCAAAATCGGCATCTTCTCTAAGTCGATCGCAGGCCTACTTAGCAAAGCGAAAAAGCGTATACACAACCGTATTCGTTCAGCGGAAGGATAAAACTAATTATCTGTCAAATCAGACATGAGCGTGAGTGTTACCATTCACGAAATAAGCACTAGTTGAAAAAAAAACGTTAGATGGCGGACCCTATATATATTTGTCATTTAGTAGTGTTAAGATCTGAGTAATTTGTTTTGAATATATTTACAGTTTAGCTTTAATACAGTGTTTTAACATTACTATCTAATAAGATTCAAAATTTTGAATGATATCTATTCAACAATTTGAAATAGAATCTAATATATAAGAATTTTAGAAATCGTGACTCATTTACGTTTAATGATAGGTATTATTTCGAAAACCTATGCTATGCTGTGCCTAAGCAGATGTCTCAAATGATAAGCGACTAGAAAAAAGAATTTAAAAAAATTACGTTTTAATTATTTTGTTTTATTCTCTTTTAATTGAGATAAGAGGCTTTTATTTAAACTTAACTTTTTCTTTACTTTTAAAAAGTTACTAAAATGCAATATATGATGACCTCATGAATTCATCTTTAAAGAAAATTCTCTATGGTATTTTATATACAAAAATGATATAAATTTGTATTTTTAAGAATACAAATCACAACATTGGTTGCCATAAAAAATAAAAAACAACATTAAAAAAAAGAATTGAGTTTGAAAGCCTCGTATATGCTCTCAACTACAGTTTAGGTAATTCCTTATCCTCCTACGGCAAATATTGATTAAATTCTTCCTAAGATTTTTAACAAAAATAAATATAATCTGGGCTTCAGTTAATCCATCACTGTGATAATGACCCCTTAAATCATGGCCTAAAAACTTTTGCTAATTTCCTTTCCTCTGCTTCTTAATAATTGCCTTCATAAATGATCATTGATGTTTTAATTATACCTAAACCAAGACTATCTGCTCATAGAAATATTTCAAATTTTTAATGAACTTTCACTTGGAAAGAAACAGAATAAATGAAGCAATTTATCAACGTATTGCACAATTCTTGCAATACTGGCAGGCTGTAGGTACTACGAGTATTTCAAAAATAGAATAATTGCATTCGAAATGTGAATGAATTGCAGGCAAGGCAGAGAAAAACCATGTACATATAAAAAGAATTTGTTTTAGTAAAATTTCCTTAATGGCGCCTGATTAATTATCATAATAAGAAATACAGCATTTTTAATGGAGAATAACTTAAAATAAAAGAACGCCTTATCAAAGAGATATAAGAGCATTGATAAAAGGAAATAAAGCGGTTTTAGATTAAGAGTAACTTATTACGAATGCTATCAGGTATTAATTTTTAATATTTTAGAAAAAAGTTCTTTATCGTGCGTTGCAGGATGGGTGCGAAAAACAGTTTAGAGTGACCGATATTGTTTCTTTGATATTAAAATACGTTAGAGGTTTCTTGCTACGATTTATTATTATTAATTTTTTTGTTACAAGCTGGGTGTGCTTTTTTATAAAATTTTAAATGAAAAATTTGTTTCATAAGTACGTAAATTGTTGAGATAATTAGGATTGGGCTTGAATGTCATTGCTTTTTAAGAAAACTCGATTTTTTATTGACGTTGTTCTATATATAATAGCGATATCTTAAGCGTTTTACTTTTTTCAAAATGTGAAGAAGATTCTCTTTTGATAGGTGTTTGCATGACACCTCTCGTTCATTTTTAAACATTATTAAGCAGAATTTTCAACACAAGTTTTAAAAAAAGAAAACAAAAATTGAAGTCTCATTTACTTATTTTAAAAAAACAAACAATTATTTAAAAAAAGAAAAAGAATATCAAACTAATTGTAGAAATTTTTATATAAAACGAATCTAAATTTCTTTTATAAAAAAAATTTTCTGAAAAAAATTTTTTTTTTTTGTAAAAAATATATATTTTTAATTTTTAATTTTTTTCAAAATATTTTTCTTAAAAAATATATTTTTTTAAGTCTTAAGGCGGTTAAAAAACAAATTTTCGGGAGACATATTAAATAAGGGATTTTTCAACCGTTTGGATTTTGAAAGTTGAAAAAAGAAACAAACAGAAAATTTGAGGCGATAAGTGAATGCCTTTCGTTTACTTTTTACAGACTGTTTCATGTAAATATTTCCCGTGGCTACGTCGTAGATGGTCCATCCGTGACCTCCAGGCTGATATCACACCAATGATGGCTGTAATATTGTCTTTTAGGGCTGGAATTGAGGCTGGCATATCTTCGTACACAAAAGATAGTTAAGTGAGATAAAATCGTATGATCTTGTCGAACAATGGACTGCTCCAAAACGTAAGATTAATTGGTTACCAAACTTGCCTCTCAATAGGTCCATGGTATCGCGTGCCGTGTGGCAGATGGTTTGTGTGTGTACTTGAAATCACATGTCAACCACGTCAAATTCTTTCATTTTAGTGGAAAAAAGCCATTTATCATCTCACGGTACCTTACTCCATTGACTGCAACGATTGCGATTTTTATCGTTCTTGAAGAAGTACGGAGCAATTATGCCGTCAGTCCATGGAGTACTCTTAACTGTGAAGCCGCACTTCACACCAAATTCGGCAATTCTGTTTGTTGGCATATCCATTGAATCATAAAGAGCTTCGTCGTTGAAGATAAAATTTTATTGGCTTTTTCTTTCATGCATCACGAGTTTTGATAATAAAATTTAATGACTTGTAAGCTTTGCTTGTTTGAATCCTTTTTTACACTGAAAAACCAAATAGCAAAGACAAAACATCACTCTCTATAAAAATATTAATGTTATCTATTGCTTTTATCCAGTACACATATGCGCATATGTTTATTCCAATCATCTCTATTGAAACACCAGGGCTTAACAATATTCCATAATCAGTTTCCTTTTAAGAAAGACAGTTGACTGGCACGCCCTATTTGTCCTTCAAGCCTTGGATATTTTGATCTGATAAAGTTACATAGGAATCGTCTTTTTGCTAAATGCATTTTATATGGAATCAAGTCTCCCCAAACACAAAAAAATACACCTCTGAACGAACATGCGACTTATTTCGAGCACGATCAGACCGTTTTGAAAATTACGGCTTTTTCATTATCACTTTAAAAGCGCTTTAGTGAAAGGTGACTCAATTTAGAATACTCCTTACAGATTAACGCTATAGAACAAGGGTGGCCAAGGAGGAAATAGCATTTGTAGTAGTAGTAGTAGAATTTTTTTTTAAGAGAAAAATTAGAAAACTAAACAACGAAACGATTTTAATACGCAAAGCGACATACAAGTGCTTTCATCAAAAGCTATCACCTAACTGAATGAAATGTCTGTTTATATGTTATTCTCGCTTGAATATTTTCGTTTTCGTTCGGTTCTATACAACATACTCGTATATGCAGCAGATTATAGTCGTGTACTTGAGTGCTACTCTGGCCATATATGCTATAGAAATTTTTTTTCTCCGTTACTAGTCTAGGGAGCATATTGGCTTTCCACAAAGCATCTATTGCTTTGTTTCAGTTTCTTTAATCAATTTGATATTTCAAGCTAAGTAGATGATTAATCCGCTGTAGCTTCCTCCATATGATTTTTTTTGCCAATTGGTGGTGCTCTGTACTTTAGCATTGTAATTTTTTCCCAGGAGGTGGCGTGTTTCTTTTGATCATTCGTCTGATGTTTGTCATCATCGCCAGAGATATGCGAGAAGGGTCAGGGGGGCTTTTTCTTTATCTTTTTTAGATGGAGTTGTCTGGAGGGAAGAAGTTGAAGTTGAAGCCTTTTTTATTATTCAACATTCTAAACCATAATTAAATTTTTTCTTCGTCATGTCCTCTGCTGGGGCTCGAATCTGGATCGTTTGTGTTCTAATGCGTGCGCTCTAACCACTACACCACGCCACGCTATAGAGATTGGCTTCATAAAATATAAGATTACAAAAGTATATGCGTTTAATCTATTTTAAATGTTGTGTCCACTGTTGTAATACTAGTTATGTCCCTAATAAGTATTTTTGTCTCTAAGTCAGTGATTGATTTGAAATATTCGTTTTTTCTTTGCAATATAAATTTGAAAAAACAATGGAAAATTTTTCAAAATTGTTGCAGTGAACTAACTGAGTAAAGTTTTCCATTATTAATTTATTATTAAATAATAATGAAAAATATATTTTTTACTATTAATACACAAATATTTAAAAATAATACTCGTTTGAAGCAAAAAACATTACTTGACATGGTCATTAATACAATATTTTATACATTCGTTTTAAACATGATTGGTTCACGTTTCTTGATAAGAACTCTATTCTATTCTTTCTACTCGTATATGGTGATATGTTAAGTTATGTTTGTATTTAAGTTTGTTGTTGTTATTTTTATTGTAAATATTGTATAATAAATGTTGTCTAATTATAATTTGTCTAATTATAATATAGAATAAAATTTGACATATTGTGCCTCTGTTTGTCAAAAGCTTATTAATTTTTCTAAATGTTATCACATAAAAATAGCTGCATATAGTTGAAAATTATCTTTAAATAGGTTATGAATTACACTATGGGTAATGTTATATTATAGTCATGCCACTTTTGCGGGTTTCTTATTCATAAAATATAGATAATAAATGTTTAGACCTTCCGAAAGTTAATTAAAATTAACAATAATTATCGTCGACAATTTCCTCTCAAGCCTTAATGCTTTAAGGTATACAATCGTGTCATATTCCCTATTTCCAGTAAAGATATAGCGAACTATTTTTTAGATATGTACTTAGGATAGGAGGAAATGGCAGCCTCGTTGAAACAAGGCATATTTGAGCTCACATTGTAATATTACATGAAACAATGCAACCGAGCTGGCCAGTAAGTCCAGAATAACCGGTTCTGACAATCAGTACAGAGGCTTCGTCTAGAAGCACATTTCTTTAAAACCAGTCAGACAGCCTTATGCAACTGGCCAATAATCTGATATCAATGATCTATAGCTCTGATATTTCATCGAGAAAGCATGAGCCAAATGTGAGAAGTCTACGCCTAGTCTGAGGCGGACTAATATGTACTAAGTAGGAACATTAATACTGTTCCAGCATTGAACATACCCATTGTAACAGTAGTGTTGAACATACTGTCTTATTATCAAAGTAGCTATGTAGACCACCTTCATTATTATCTTATATTTTGTCTAAGTTATATATTTTACTCTTTCGGTCCAAATCTAAATATTTGAGATAGCCTATGGTTTCCTTTAGAAAGACACTGTAAGTTCTGCTTTTTAGCAGCATACAGCCTTCAAACAAACACGCCTTCATTTTCATACAGTATACATATGTATGTATATAGATAGCTTTTATCCAGTATGTTTTCTGCAATACCCGCTTTTTGGCTGATGTGAATAGATGATGAAGCTTTACTGGTTGTCATTCTCCATATGTACAATACAAAATTTAATAATTAGTATAAATGAAAGGTGCCACGCCAACTTATCAAAATTCGCCCAGCTGATGACTGATAATGTGAATTGTTCACGACGTTGTTTGAATCAAATTTAGAAACTTCTACTATGACCGTTCTGAAGACATACAAAAATCAATATTTAATTTGTATGGGAGGTACCACTTCCACTTGTCCAACTTTTTGACTGATGATTTGTATAGACTGTGAAGTCATTCAAACCACATACTGAAACTTTAACTTTAACCGTTCTCAAGATATACAGAAATAAATATTTAGTTTGTATGGGTGGTACCATGCTCACTTGTTCAATTCCGCTCAGTTTTTAACTAATGATTTGTATTGACTATGAAACTATTTGGATCAAATGTAGACACTCTTAATATCACTATTTTGAAGATATAAAAAATAAATATTTTCTTTGTATGTACTCGTATATAGCCTATAGTTCCTTCCAGACATACAGAGAGATATTGTAAAACTTTCAAGAAATTCGGTTCAACCGTTTAGCAAAAATAGGCCAACAAACATACACGCAAACACACATTCATTTTTATACATAAGGTAGTTTATGGAAGTTTATTCCTATATCGTTAGTCTGTAACGATAAAGTGAAGTGTATAGCTATTACAGTACTCGTTGAATATGAAATGAAAAATCCTATAATTTCAAAACGCTTCACAAAAAATTGAAGATATACTATAAGAAGTACAGTTCGAACACAAGCAACAAAACATAAACCGTTATATCAAAAATTCCAGCAAATTCTTTTCCTGAAAAAGAAAATCATACCCCGTAAAATGAGTATGACACAAAAGTCCAGTAGTAGAATTATTAAAAACTTGGGGCGTACCGGACATTTGTTGATTGTAACTTTCAAACAACAACAATAATTAGGATACAAAATCTAAATATCTTTTCATGAATAATTTGCAATTTATGGTATAATGTATAGGAAAAATTAAAAAAAAGGTTCGTTTACGGTCTGGTGTTAAACCATTTGTCAATTCTATGTTCGAAAACAATCAGTGGACTTTCCAGTAGAACTTTGCGCCTAATCATAAGGCTAAAGTCGTGTGTCCACTACCAAGTTTTCTTGCGGAAGTTGCTTTCAGAAGTGACTTCCAGTAGTCATGGCTTGCAGAAGTTACCGGCAGCAATTATGTGGAAACACGTGTTGCGGGAAGTAACTAGAACGGCTTGCAAGTGTTTTAAAGATTTGCAGAAGAAGTGTGCTATACGTCGGGTATACGATGTGGTATTCTCTTCTGTTTTTAGTGTTGTTTTGCGATTTCTTTGACTTCTTTTCTAAATTTTTAAAAATAAATAAATAAATTCAGTTGGAGTAGTGAAAAAACACATTTTGTAATTGAAAAACAAGAAAGTTATGCTGATTATGGGACACGTCCTCAAAAGACGATAAGAATAAAATTAGAAAACAAAACGCTTTAAAGCAAATAGCCAATAATAAGACACGCCCGAAGAAGAGATCAAAAGGAAACTGCATAGCCTCCAAAGGCAGTTTGGTAAAGAAGTAAAAAAAGAAAGGAACAAAAGTGGCCAAAGTGCTGAAGATGTAACTGTTAGCGGGAGTGTTAGTGGGAGTTTTATAATGACATGAAATACATGACGTCATCTCATAAAAATAATAAACTCTACTGCAAGTTGTATTCACATTGTGTGGAAACACGTCTGCAATGTCTTGCAGTAAGTTCGTCGTAATAACTTCTACTAACTACTTCTGGAAGCAGACTTACGCAAATTTCGGTTTGAGTGGAAACACTTTAGCAAATACTTGCGGAAGTTCTTTCGCTAGTGACTGGCTAGTGGACATAGGGCTTAAAACAATGCCTACCTGGCTTTGAAGCTGGCAAAGCTTTTAATTGCGCTGAAGAATGACAGCCCTAACCTGAATTCTCTGGCCTGTTTTAGGTTATATAATCCAACACATTGTTTATCTTAAGACTACATTAGTTCATGCAATGGATGAGGTGCTTGATTGGTCAGTAAGATTTAAGAATAATATCAACAAATAAATGAAAAATCTTTCAAAAACATTGATTAATTGAATTTGAATTTTATAGCAAAAAAATACGTGCAACAGTATATAAATTCCTATTAATATTCAATAAGATTCTAATCAAGAGAATATATTGGTCAATCCCTTTGTTAGACCCTAGTCATCTTTGAGTACAATCGCTTTTATGAACTGCGTCATTCTTGTTTTGTTACATATTTTAAGTTTTTTTTTTATCCAAAAAAAAGGTTACAGATTTTGTAGAAAAATTGTAATGGATTAAAAGACAAATTTATGTTAAAACACTTAAAATCTTTTTATTTGCATATGAGCTGTTGCAACGAAATAAAATTTTTAAAATGTCGTTGTGTTTGCATCTTAATTAAAAAGAAAAAAAACCTAAATTAGAATTACATTTCAAATGAAATTCTTTGTTGCTGTTTCTAAAACTGGAAAATCCTAAACAGGTTGGTTATTGTAAGCAACGATTAGGCTCAACCAGTTTATTCCAGAATTCCTGTAATTTTAAAATCAATTATTATTACATTTCTAATTAAGATGTAATCTTAACAAAGAAAAATCTTTATTCAACTGTTAGTTTAGCTGTTACCAACGCTGTTAAAAGTAATTAAGAAAATTTTGGTTTTAACCGATTCAAACCAAGTTTTACCACATTTAACAGGTGAAGTAAATTAAGATTAGTTTTCTGTTGAAAAAAAAAAACAAATAAAAAACGTAAGCATTTAATTAATCTTGAAAGCAAGCGGTGAATTAGCTAATTATGAATGTACTCGTACTTAGGATTTAATTTGTTATTCAACATTTCACTGAAAAAATAAAAAATAAGTAAAACTTTGTAAAAAGAAAAGAAAAAAATTCAAAAGCGAAAATTTAACTTTTTGTCAAAGAAGTTAAGAATCACTTAAAAGAATACTCATTCAAAACGCCCTCAAATGACAACGTGACTGATGTCGAGTGTTGAAATTTTAACACTTGTTGAGCACTTGTTTCAATGGAAATTGAAAAAGTTTTACTTACGTATGCCAGCCAGTACTACCAGTTGTACTTGTTTTTGGTTTCTATTTAATAGTACTGGGGAGAATGGTATTTTGCAAATATGCATGAATGGATTATAAAACTGGTCATAAACGTTTTTTTTCATGGAAAATACAAAAAATTAAAATTTACAAGAGGTGTTTTGTTTACTTTGTTTTTTTTTTTAACCATTTTGTGTAATAGGAAACCTTATTTGAACTCGTGCATTTGAGACTTATTCACACAAAAAGAGTCTTCTTTAATATATTTTTTTTTTGCCAAATTTATATTTAATATTTTATGAACAAGTATTGTTTCTTGCAGCACAGAAAACCAAAAATGAGCTCCTAATTATTGAAGTTTGCTTAATTACGTGGCGGAATTTTTTTAATAGCAAAAAATGTTCTGATGTAAAGTAATGCAAATAAAATTATTAATGCGTAAAAACATAGAAAATTCATAAAGCTGGATACTATACTTATACAAATCAGTTGGTTAATTTTGTGCTTTTTTTATTAAAATATGTATACGATTATATATTTTTTTAGTTAAAAATAAAACATTTTACTTATATACCTTTTTTTCCATTACTCCTTTTGAGAGCATATGGCTTTCCACAAATCATCAATTCTCTTGTTTAAACTTCATTAATCAGTTGATTTTTAAGCCAAGTAGATGATTAGTCTACTATAGCTCGCCTCCATGTAATTGTATAGTGGTGAAGATCCTTGCTAAGTGATGGTGGTGATGCTTACTTAGCATTGCCATTTTTTCCCAGTAGGTGGCGTTTTCTCCTGATCATTTGTGTAATGTTTGTGATCGCCCTCAGAGGTGCAGGAATAATGTCAGAGGGGCTCGCTTTTGTCTGGAAAGAGGATTGAAAACATTTGGAAACCCCATTTAAATTTTTTCGTAATGCCCTCTGATGGGGATTCGAATCTCCTTAACATAGTCTTAGTTAAGCGGCGATTATGTCTCTTTCGATTGTGACTTTCAGCTCTAGACTGGCTGACTGCAGTTTTGTGTCCACCTCACATGGATTCCTGATAACATGGCTATACCGGGTAATTGTGTTGCTCATGAACTCATTATGTCGGACACACTACTTTCGGATATTCATCCATACATGAGGGTGGGTAGACCTCTTACCTTCACTAAGCTGTCTATTCGAAGATCATCTTCTCTGCTCTGTCTATTCTCACATATTATTGTGTTATGGGCAGGCAGTAGGGACATCGAACAGTTATTATTCGACCGGTTTTAACCGGTTTTTTTGGTTTTGTCGAATACGGTTTTTTTTTAATGTCAATAACCCGGTTAATTTAAACATGTATAATTTTTATATTTTTTAGTGCAAATAAGTATATTTGCAAATAAGTATTTATTTCGTTTAAGTATTTTTCTTATTTTTATACTATATGTGACAACCTTGAACGTCGCACAAATAACGTGAAAAACATGGTAGATCAAAAGGGATATGCACACTTGAGCAGCAATAACTTTTTTTCCTTTTCTGAAAATGAATCTTAATTTTGTATATATGGAGAATGATGATCAATTATACTCATTGAAAGGGTCCTACAGTATTACGGAGAATTTGGTGATGTCTATGCCACGTCGTCTTCAGGCGGTTATTGAAGCCCACGGTGGTCGTATAAAATATTAAAAATATATTGTTTTCTTTTATTTATTTAAAAGAAATTTAATATTGTATCCGATTTTTAAGATGTATGTAGACTTTTTTCCCATGAATTTTTATTGTTTTTGTTATTCTGTTATTATTATGCTCCTGAATTAGCTACTTGTTTTGTAAATAAACTTTGTTTTTGGTACTTTAAATATTAATGCAAACGCTTTATTAATTTGTCTTACGAATATAGGGGGGTGTATGTAGAGTTTTTTCCTTAACTGTATAGTTCAAAGTCCTGTTGCCTTATTTAACAAATTACTGAATCTTTTTGATTTTCAGGTAAAAAGTTTTATGGTGTTATACGTATGTCATACAGTTTGAAATACTTTGAGTATTGCATGAAGCATTTCCTTATCTTGTACTCTGCCTCTTAGTTGACTCCAATGCCATATATACAGGAAAAGGTCATAGTTAGCAAGTAAATTTATACCAATGCTTCACAACTAAAATCCAAAATTTCCAAAAAAATCTCGTATTTTGAAGTTATATCCCCAGTAATAATTAATGTTTATTTTATTTAAAAATAAAGTGGTTCTTATACAAATGTTTTAAAGCGACTTAATATAGTTTTTAATTAACTTTCCACTTCTCTCTCTCTCTCTCTTTAAATTTTTTTTTATAGAAATTCTATAAAATGTTGTTCAATAAAATATCAACAACAATGAAAAGCAATAAAAATTGCATTGGCGGTTGTCGTCATCATTTCAATAAGACTCGTTTTCTATTGTTGTCAATTATCTGGACATTATTGTTTACGGAAACTATGGCGAGACCAAATTTAGAAACTCTATTGTCCAATAAACCCAATGAATTAGAACAACAACAGCAGCAACAGCAACAACAGCAGCAACAACAACAACAAAATATATTTTTAGACGAAATAATAACAAATACAAATGGCGATAAGTTATTTAATAAATTGGTAAGTAAATACAACGTTTATTCAGCCAAATACCATGGAAATATAAATTTTCTCGCTCTAATACATATTTAACTTCCAGCGCAAATATAATCGCAATCAAGCCACCAACTATTTGAATAAACGGCCTGGTCTACTTGATCTTGTTTTAGCATTCGATTACGATGATAACAATGGCCAAGAAGATAGCAATGAATTCTGGAATACAAAATTCTTTGATCGCCTTAGGCAATTTGCTTCCTTGAAGACCGACTCTTATGACAGTGATGATATTATGCGTGACAATAGCTTTGATAGTTACAATGATAGGCTGCCCATGAAAAGTTTAAAATCATCATCATCATCATCGTCAGCTAATCAATTGGGTTTCAAGGATCATAATATAAAAAAGAATGTACAATGTAAGTGAAATGTAATTTATTACACACATATTTTGTATATTTACGAAGCATGAATTAAATTTTGATTTATTTCTTTTTTAAATTTTTAAATTATTTTTTTCGGAATTATTTTTTATTCAATTTTGTTTGGGGAAAAATGTTTGCTTCTGTTAATTGCATGGAATTTAGTTCGTAAACACTGTAAGTTTAAAACATTTATGTATATTTGAAAAATATTTAAAATATTTTTGTTGTTGTACGTTTTTGTTGCTAATTTTTGTTTTGTTTTATATATTTTTCTATTATTAATTTATTAATTACTTATAGTGCTTAAGAGTTTTGCATTTAAGAAACTGAACTATATAATACCCTACATCACTATCCTTTATTTACATAACTTACATTTATGGTTCGTCTACATTAACTACAGAAGACTAATTTTTTTTCTGAATACGTACTTTGTGAGTGTCCTTTTATTTCAGCTTAAAGGAAAAAATTACTACCGGAAGCTATAATAACACTAACAACGGAATTTCTTCTCTTACCAAATGATATCATCAGAATTTTTCAAAAAAAAAAAACACTGATGGTATCTAACACCATAATGCCCAGTAAATAAACTCTGGGTTCGCTCTTATGAGGCAGCAATAGTCTCTGGATCTTCTGGAAAAAAGATAAATAATACATGAAGTAGTGTTCCAAAACCGAGCGATATCTCTCTCCACAAAAGAATCAGTCCTCTCCCTTTTACGCTTTAAAAACTAAAGAGGAAAGAGTTACTTAGGTCATATGTCGGAACGTATGGAAAACCCATTTTATGAAGAAAAGAAAAAAATCGGTCCTCTGCTCTATAGGAGCAAATGTTCAGCCATATTGGTACAGCTCTTTTAATTAATCACAACTATCTCAGAGTTGTGTAACTGATAAATCTGATAGAACTTGTAACAATACTGGTGTGTTCTTACGACGACTACATGAATTATACGTTCATAAGGATTAGAAAACGTTTAATGTATAACTCGAGATGCTTTAGGCGTATCTGCTAAAGGGATTTTCAGTAAACTTGCTAATTTGCAGGGCAACTCGTGTAAACTAATCAAATCTGCGTATAAGTATGGGCTCAAAACTTCTACCGAAAATATAAAAATCTAAAGCCGTCATTGATTTATGTACTATGTTTTTACTTAGTAATCAGGTTAGAAAAAAGCTCTATGGCATTTTAAAATGGTAGTTAGGCGGCCTAAAATATTTTCTAATGCGTCTATGTTATAGTTATGTTTTTTGCTCGTCGAAAACTTTAGGATTTTTAAAAAAGATTTAAGATTCTCTGCGCTACAGGTCTCGAGCACGTTAAGTTTTTTTCCATTTAGAGCTGTAGTTGTAACATTTAAATGGGTAACTATCTATCAACTAAAAAGTTAACTATAAATTGAATCTGAGCAGGATATAATATCGTACCATATTATAATAATTTCGATCTAGGTGGGCAAGTGCTATTAGATAGGCAGATCGATTCATATTTCAGCTTTGCTGTCGTATGTATATGTCATTAGTAAAGTTAAGATTTATTGCATTTTAATAACAGCCCGATCCAAATCGGTCCATTTTTGGGTATAATAAAATTTTATTGTATATGTTAATAAATTACTGAAATTTACTGAAATTTGTTTAAAATAAAATTTTGACGCTGAAATGAAAGGAGGATTTGTGATGGAGATAAAATATGATACAAACACTACCATACACAGCTAAGATCGGTTCAACTTAGTGACTGTATGTAGGTATTTGGTCTTGGGCAAAAATTTGGCTGGTTCGTTTCTTTTTATTTGACCGACATTCACCCACGCCCCTGCTCTATATAAGAGCTCAGGTAGAATAAGCGTATTGTAGAGTGTGATCTTCGTTCTTTGGTGTAAACAACCAATTTGTGAAAATGATTTTATAAAATAACCATCATTTGCTACGTAGGGTAATACATATGTACATACATGTGTATGTGTGTATATATGCGCATAACTTTCACAACTTTCCTATGCTTATGTAGGGTCCGCCATCTAACGTTTTTTTTTTCAACTAGTGCTTATTTCGTGAATGGTTACACTTAGCTCATGTCTGATTTGACAGATAATTAGTTTTGTCCTTCCGCTGAACGAATATGGTTGTATATACACTTGACAACTTCGCTAAGTGAGCCTGCGATCGACTTTCACAAGATGCCGATTTTGCCAAAAAAATCATCTTTTCAGATGAAGCTCATTTTGATCTTGGCGGGTATGTAAACAAGCAAAATTGTCGCATATGGGGCACAGAAAACCCGCACGCGTACATTGAAAAGCCGATACACCCAAGACGAGCCACTGTTTGGTGCGGATTTTGGTCCAGAGACATAATTGGGCCATGTTTCTTCGAAATTGAGCAAGAAGTGACCGTTACAATCAATGGCGATCGTTATCAGGCCATGTTGAACGAATTTTTGTTCACGAAAATTGAAGAGGAGGATATTAGCAACATTTGGTTTCAATAGGACGGCGTTACGTGCCACACAGCCGAAACTACACTCGATGTTTTGCGTCCTGTTTTTGAAGATCGCATTATCAGCCGCAGAGCTGATGTCGTTTGGCCACCTCGGAGCTGCGATTTGACACCGTTGGACTATTATTTGTGGGGTGCCGTCAAAGATAAGGGTTACGCCAACAAGCCAGAGACAATTAAAGGACAATATTCGTGAAGCCATTGGTGAAATACAGCTGCACACAATCGATAATATGCTTAAAAATTGGACCGATCGTGTAGGCTACTGCATGGCCAGCCGAGGCAGCCATTTGAATGAAATTATTTTCCATTATTAACCGTAAGGATTGTACTTTCAAATAAAAATAGAAATTTGAGCAAATATTCAGTAGTTTTTTTATAGCATTTTCAAAAAAAAAAAAAAAATTATTTGGCGGACCCTTTATGTAATTCTCTTATATATTTGAATTTTTTTTATTCTGTGTTTTTCGAATATTCATTTTTCTTTTTTTTAATTTCAATTTCATTTTTTCATTATCATTAAATCTTATTTTGTGTGTTTTTATTATACATATTATTTAATTTAATTTTTAATATGTTTTTTATTTTATTTCTCTTTTTGACTCGTATTTCATTTTTTCCTTTGCAGATATGTCACCTTGTCATTTCAAAATTTGCAATATGGGTCGTAAACGAAATGCTCGTTTTTTTACAAACTACTAAACGGAATGCGTATGAGATGCAATCCTTTGGATATGTAATTTTTTTCTCTGAAGAATTACAAGAAATTGTACAACCAAGTATTGTTTTTAATTTATAATTATATTTAATTGAAAGAAAAAAAATATAATTAAAATATTCCAACAAAAAAAATATTTATTAATTAAAACCGTAAAAGTATTTTTTATTAAAACAAAATATTTATATACCCACATATATACATATTTATATATATATTGTATGTACATCTATACATACCTACATTTATATTAAACCTATTATAATGACTTATGTATACATCAACTTAATTCTATATGTTTTTTAGTTTTAAGGTCTAAAAATCGCAATTAGATATGATTCTTTCTTTCAACTACTTTTAACAACAACAAAATAACATTTATAATGTTTGAACGTGTGTATTGAATAAATTTTTAGTGAATTTAAGTTAAACAGCAAAAATACAAAACTTTAAATGTTATTATTAATGTTATTATTATATTATTGTATTAATAAATAAATTCATAGATTGCAAAACAAAATTTCAAGAATATTATATGTAAATGTTAAAACACAATCACAAAGAATTTAAATACATAAATAAAGTTATTAAGCATTACTTAACAAAAAGTCAAAAAATTAAAAAAAACATAACAGTAAATAAATAAATTATAAAATTAAATTCATTGTATTTGAAATTATACTATTAAACCGCACATTTCACTTTTTTAAATTCAAAAATAATTACAAATCTTTTTACACTTTTCAAGACCCTGAAATTAAATTGATTTTTTAAAGGACTGCATACATATGTACGCAGTTAGGTTTTGATCCTTTCACATGGCTTTAAAATACTATATCTCAACCAAAAGAGTGTCAATATCCTCTGCGCAATAGTAACGTTCAAGGACAATACGTTAGTTACGTTCTTCTCAGCAATTTCATTTCCTCAAACCTTATATGATCCGGAATCAACATGATGTTACGCTGGTGTTGGTCACTACAATATAGTGGGGAATCAGATCTCTGGTATGCTGGCTAGAAGAAGTGTACATATTTGGCGGACGGATTTGTAAGACCCACTATAAGTTTCTTCGTTGGTGTGATGGATGGGTTCTTTGCAGAATGAATGTGTCATGTAAGAGTAGAATAGGCCAGACTGGACCGCTCGAGTATTCAATGAGGACTGAATCTGTATAGGAAGCCTCTTAGGCCTCTGTGAGGTTTTCTAACTAGGCATGGTGCTATGATGGCAAGAATCAGATTGTGGGGAACAGACACCCATAATTTCTGCAGATTGTGTGGCAATAAAGGGGAGACTGAGATAGTAAAACACATTCTGTGTCTTTGGTCTGCTTTGCCAGAGCTTTTTTAGTGACCTTAGTTAGGTTGTGTCTGCCAGTATATCGGACCTGGAGATTTCTATCGGGCATCAGCTGGCTGGTGAGATGACTCCCGATACTGGGGAAGTATGCTTTTGTTTCTCTTCTTTTTATTTTTTTTACGATTTTTCTTGTTTCCTATAGTACCAAACTTCTTTGGGCTGTTTTCATTTCTTTTTCTGGAGGGCTTCCCCACAATGGACCTCTTTTTGGTTCTGGGTGAGGTACATGTTCGCCGTCTTCCCCACCTACCTAGGTTAGTGTATATATATTCCGGCCACTTAAATAATAATAGATCAAGATCCAAAATTTATTTCTCAAATACTTGTCAAGGCTCTGTCCCAAAATGTTAGCGTAGATTGAAATTGCGTCGTTCGAAAGAACAAAAATTGCAATTCAATAGTCCCTTTTGGGTATTTTAATACTAAAGGTTCTATTAAAATTTGCTCTATGTCATACGACCATTGAGTCTCAGAGCGGACTAAGGAGAGATGCATTTGATATTTACCAGAGGTTTAAAGAGTGAAATTCAAAATATTGTTTACTTAATGATTTTTATTTGTAGTCATTTTTCATTACGTTTTCAGATTAAAATTGCTTATTTTTGAAATGATTTTTTTTCTCTTTTGTTAATATACAAAATGACAATAATTTTTTGTTTGTTTAATATATCAAAAGATGATTTTTGTATAACAATAATAAAATAAAGAAAAAGTTTAAACAAATTCGAAGAAACAGATTTATATTTTAAAGAATATATTTATGTGAATTACATTATTTCTTTTTGGAATTGAAATAATTCGATTTTACAATGTGGCAGTTTAAAACGAAATGCTTTTTAAAATTATTCAAACTACAAAAAAACTAAAACCGTAATTTATTTAACTTAATTATTAAAAAATAATAATAATAACTAATATAAAATATCAAGCATCTTAAAACATTATTTATAAATAAAATTATGTAATTGTCGTTACAAAATATTACAACGAAAAAAAAAAATATTACATCACTAAACATTTTTTAATAATTACAACTTAAGAGATGCCGCTTGTTTTTATTAATCGCATTTTAAAAAAGGAACATTTAAGAGATGGGGCGATACTAGAGAAAGTAGAGAAAAATTATGGGCGTTTGTAATTTAACACATATATGGCTTTAATTTTAACAACTGGGTGGTGTTAGACCTGCTATGGCTTCTGGACCTTTAGTTTCCATTAAGATGGCTAGTAATTGTTTTAGTTCCTTTTCCAACTCTTTCTTACGCCCCACTTTGTCTAACTGATCTTTTTCGGGTTTCTTAATAGCACCACTTTTGATTTTCTTTTCAATCTCATCGATTTCACGTAGTTTCTTATTAAGTTTTTTACATTTCTTTTGTAAATCCAGTGTTTCGTCTTGTAGTGTTAAATTATTTTCAAGATTTTTGGTTAATGCGTCCATAGATTTGCTAGAATCAATAGGGGTTTGTACGGACGACCCTGAAATGTTATTGGAAGCTTTGGTTTTTTGGCCGTTTACAGCTGGTTTTGTAAGATTTGTATTGGCGGGTAGTTTTAATACACCAGGTATTTGTTGTTGATTTTGTTTAGCTGCTGCCAAAGCTTCTTTCTTGGCTTTGGCTCTCTCCTTTTTCTCACGTTCTTTACGTGCAGCTTCCACGACTTCCGGTGACAGACCAGGCGGTAGCCCCGTAGCTCTACGTTGGGCAAATTGCTTGCCTTTACTCTCGTATAGTGGCACTTCCTCCTGCGGCACATAACCTTCTTTCACTCGACGGGCTTTGCGCCAGGTGCCATCTGGTCTTTGGCTGGCTGGTATAAATTTACCTAAAAAAAGCGGTTCATATTGCAAATCACCACTAGACAGTATTTTACTTATACTACCTTCACTGTTTGTTGAATAAGTGGCCATGGCTAAAGCGTATTTTTGTTTGTATTGCCAAAATGAAAATCTGCTCTAGAAAAATGATGGATGGATGGCCTTGGCTGCTTTAAAATTGGGTTTAATTAAAATTGTATTTCTAATCCCTAAATCTTAAGTTCAATGTGTCTCTGTTTGGTTAACGCAGTTCTCTGAGTGTTGTTAATTGTATGATATTTTTTTTATTTATTAAAATTGAAATAATTGTAAAAAAAAGTATTTTTATGCTTTTTTTTGTTTTTTACAATATATACACCAGTTGTCAGAAATGACAACGCTTTGTGTATAAATCAAAAAGTTAACAGGGTGTGTAACTAAACCATTTAATAGTGAAGTATGTACAGAGATGCCATACCGTTAAGGTATAAGTATTAATAAATTAAACCGTTACGATATTTTATTGAATAAATAAAAAAATAAAGAAAAAATTATTTTATAAAAAGAAGTTGGATGTTTTCTAAAGAAATATAATAAATATTTTAAATTTTACCAAGTTTTTTTCAAACCACACAAATTATAAACAATTCCACAAATGTTTGAATTTTTAACACACATATGACAACACTTTTTGAAACGTTTTGAAATTAAAATAAAATAGTAGTCAGTTATGTGTTTTTATCTAATATTTTTAGCCGTGTTTTGTGTTATTGTGAATTATTTTTAATTAATTAGTGAAATACTTTAAAATATTAGTGAAATTAAATTACATTTGAACAAAAAACAGTAATTTAAAGTTCTGGATATAAAATACGGTATGAAAATAGAGATATTTTAAAAAACTTAACAAAAATAGCAGTCTCATCGTGGTCCCAGATGAGAGTAAACCATTTTGTTTTTTTATTTTATAAAAAGTAAAATAAAAAAGCTGGTAAGAAGTTTAAAATATTTAAAATATTTAATTCCTTTAATGATTTTACTGGTCAATCATCGTTACAAACTGATATTATTTCACTGAATGGTGTAATTTTAATTTACTGGATTTAAATATTAAAAAATGCAATCATATGTCGTTTTTCCGTTCTTCGAAACTTGATACCAACTATTATTTTAATGAAAATGTTCTGAATAAAGTAGTTAACATTATGGATCTTGGAATTTTGTTGGATCATAAATTAACATTTTATGATCATATCTCAATGATGGTGAATAAAGCTAATGGTGTGCTCGGATTTATGAAGCGATGGTCGAAAGAATTTTCCGATCCTTATGTAACGAAACTTCTATTTACATCTTTAGTTCGCCCAATCCTTGAATACGGATCTATTATATGGGACCCCTACTTCAATACTTACAGTAACAAAATTGAATCGGTGCAAAAACAGTTTCTTCTATTTTGCTTGAGAGGACTTGGATGGAACTCGTATGTACTTCCTGCGTATGAAAGCAGGCTCGCACTTATTAAATTACCTACTTTGAAAGACCGGCGAACTATGCTGAGTATTTCCTTTCTGTGGAGTTTAATTCAAGGTAACATTGATTCGGAGTTCCTATTAAGTCGTATAATACTCAATGTTCCTACTAGACCAACCCGCAACTTTCAACTATTAACCTTGAAGTATTATCGATCAGTCTATGCGAACAACGACTCCTTTCGTCAGATATGCTTAAAATTTAATAATTTTTATCACCTAATTGATTTCTGTGATTCTATTGATGTTGTAAACTTGCTTTTTTTACTTTAGTCTATAAGGGAATGTAATCCATAGACCTCATTTAAATAAATAAATAAATAAATAAAAAGTTTCCAGCAGAAGAAGCACTAATGGTCACTGATGCTCTTAATATACTTACATAGTACCTTTAAAGCAAGTGTTATGATGCTGCTCCATTTCTACTAACTTTAACGACTATTGCCGCAGTTGTAGCGATGTATAAGTAGAGGAACCAATATCTTATCTTCTGTGTCACTGGTACCGACAGTTACGCGCACTGTAGGTTTGCAGCCCACGGAAAGAAAATGGGCATCCCTCACTTTTAAAGATTGTTGTTGTATAGATGTAATGCAGAGAAGAAGGAGGTTTAAAGCCCGCGATGAGATCGTATTTCTCTCTTTTATCGACAATTGCTGTTGTTGTTGTTGTGGCAGCTTGACCTGAAAATACAACAATGTATATTATATTATCATTAATATCCCCTTCTTCTTCTTCTTCCTCTTTTTCTATTCAAAGGCGCAAGAATTGAGCTACTTCCTTTGTATTGATCCAGAGTGACCTGCAGACCAGAGCCTTCGGTTTTCCACTAGAGGTAAAACGATTTTTGACATTATGATGACCTGTTCTACAGGCCAGGCAGACATTGGAAATATCGTCGTTGATGCTAACCCAGTACTAGTTTAGCCTTACGCAGTGACCAGATCTCAGTTGCTCTAGGATAACTCTGGTTTCTCTGAGAAGATCATTTTCATTGTCCGTCACTGGACGGGCTCCAAGAACGACATTCTCGTGATAGTCTTTTAGCACCCATTCACGATGAATGTCCTTCAAAGATGTCTTATACGTGGCTAGATCCAATCGGTTGATCAGATATTGTTGGATCTCACTTTCATAGAAGCAAATATCTGCCCTTACGTTTCTAGGGTAAGCATTAAGGCATGTAATCCGATGGTTCGGATGCTCCCTTCGATGACAAGCCAGAAGAAACTTCTTTGTGAGCATGGTGTCCTGTTCCTGTTCTGTTCAGGATTTTTGCTTCCTCATGAAGGTGTTATTCCAATGTTTTCTGAACGCAGCCTGTAATGCTTCCTAGTGCTGCGTTTCGACATTTCTGTAGATTTCACTATTGGTGACGAGGCAGGCGCTGCGTAGTTTATCACTGACCGGTTACTTGTCTTGTGACCTTGTTTCTACTACGGGAACCTTGTTTCTACTACGCATCTCGTTGCTAATTGCAGTAACATGCGGCGAGCACCGGAAGAGGTTGTCAAATGTGAATACAAGGATTTTGTTGGTAATTCGACAATTACATTACGATCTAACCTGATATCTTTAGTCCATGTAGTAAATAACGTAGCCGAGGACTTGGACGGTTGAACTTTTAAATTGCCTTAATGAAGAAATCTATTAGGTAACAAATGCTGTAGTTCTGACCACTGTCCTGCACTAACAATGAATGCCCCAGATTATTTGCTCAAGCGGCTTTCAATAGTCTAGCTCTAGTAGTTGATCTTATTATATTTTCCCCCTTCGGCGAACATATATACTACACTTCTATTCTTTTCTATATTATGAAGTTTATATCACACTTCACTGAGTGGCGTGGTGTAGTGGTTAGAGCGCACGCATAACAACAGAAGCGAGCCAGGTTCGAGGCTAGTTTCAAATGTTTAATAAAGATGCTACAACTTTCCCTCCAGACAACTCCATCTAAAAAATAAAGAAGAAGCCACCCTGACCTTCTAGCTTTTTCCTCTGGCGATGATGACAAACATCAGACGAATGATCAGGAAAAAATTACAATGCTAAAGTAAAGATCACCACCAATTAGCAAGGATACTCACCACTACCACACAATTGATATATAGGGGGTACAATGGATTAATCATCTACTTAGCTTGTAAAGTCAACTTGATTAATGAAACTGAAACAAAGCAATGAATGCTTTTTGGAAAGCCAATATATTCTCTAGAGGAGTGACGGAGAAAAAAACACACTTCGTCTTCCATTAAATTACTAATATAAAGATATTTCGGTTAATAAATGTTTAAGACTGTGGTATCTGTACAACTAAACGGAACTAAACTTTTTGAGTATTAAGGTGGTTGAAAATCGTTGCTCAGTTGACAGAATGGCCAGCATCTGACCATGGTAAACGAAATCAGTTTTTCGTATTTTCATTATAGGATTGCCCCAGAAGGTTATAAACGATTTGTTTAGAATATGGATGGTAGGAATAAGAAAGGGGCCCATACGGTAATTTAAAAAGGTACCATCAATTAAATTCACATACTCTTCTTGGTGAGAAATGAAATATACCAAGAATTGGGGTTAAAGTTCTACGCTTTGGTCTTCATGAGAATAATGCAATAATAATATTAAAGAAGATCAAAGGCTTAAGGATTGAACCCATGGTAGAAATGACAATTAAGCATAGTGACAGTTACATATGTGGTAGTTCGGTGTTCCTTATATACATAAACTATATATACATACATATATCTATGTTCCTCCAATACCCACTGGATTATGGGACACCAACTACAGCCGTTTACCAACGTACTCAGTTCTGGGTTATATTTCTAAGTTTGCTTCATGTTAAATTTAGAAAATCGTTTCGGTTTTTCTAATCCGCCTCCAAGTCCCCGCGGTTAACCAGTTCTTTCTTTCCTGGTAAAAAGGATGCTAAGTGCCAAGCACTTGACATTCACGTATTTTAATCATCACCTCTATTTGACGTGATAATTTCACATTCGATATCACCAGTGGCCAGACAATCGCATAGTCCATCTTAGACAACGAGTGTGTAAGAGTCTGACAATGACAACGTTCACCCTCCATGTTGTACAACCATAGAGTAAACCAGGTTTTACTTTGGAGCCAAATATTCGTAGCCTAGATTTGGCCAAAATCTGTGACAACATTCCGTGCTGTTCTAGCCCAGACGAGATAAGGAAGTTAGTCTACCATAGCATGATTGTAAGCACTTTACACAACATATGGCGGGGCGTTGCCCAGATTCTCATTCCCTTGTTCTTCCTAGCATTTATTTTGAAGTCTATATCACTCAAATTTAACTGAATAGCAGCCATCGACAATTCCACATTATATGTTCTATGCAATAAAAATCATATGTATATCCCTAAGCTGGTGAAAGACTGATGATATTGCGTCTTCTATGACGAGCAGGAACAGAATAGGTGATAGTATGTACGTATCCCATCAAATTGTTGGTATAACTTTCTCCTGTGCAAGACGTAGCAGTTTGCATTGTCACAGCTCTGCTTAATTAACACTTTGAGTTTAGATAGGCTGTTTCCACGTATATAGTACAGACCAAATGTAGTCGCGGTAGATACTAGAATAGAAGATAAGGGTTTGTGCTGTATTCAACACTCTGTTCAATTATTAGCAGCATGGTATTTATATGAGCTGCACATGGGAAGATCCTACAGAAACCGGCCTGTGCTGAATTAATAGTATTTTCAAGGTGTTTCTCTATGCGACTCAGTACAATTCTCTCCATTATTATGAGTATTGTGAGTAATATGTAAATACCTTGCCAGTTGTCAATCATAGCCTCTTATGTCACTCTTCTTCGCAAAGTTATCAATGAAACCGTCTTTCCATTTGCTTAAAAAAATCGTTTGCTTCCAGGTATCGGATATCAGTGGGAAAATAATTTCGGCACTGAGAGCGGGATCAGTCTTGTGTGGTTCTGCAGGGAGGCCATCGAATCCGATTGCTTTCGCGTTTGGGAGCAATTTGATTACAGCACAAATTTCCGTGAAGTTCGACGACGTTACCCAATGCTCGCATTCGTCCGGTTTCGTAGACGTGGACAGAGTGTTGTTATTATGTTGAATACATAATATTATTGAGTGTTGTCTACATTATTTAGCAGTGTTATCCATCATTATTTAGTAGATTCCCATGTTTATCTCTGATTGGATGGTATACGGTCACATTACGGTGGTGTTTCTTGCTTGAAACATATTCGGCGTCAGTGAGAAAACGCCACTGCTTTGGTGTTTTCAGTAAGATAATGAACACACACACTCTTTTAAGCTGGTAAGTGGTTGGTTTCTGCAGAAAAAAGTTATTATTATAGAGTTGAAAAGTTAGTTATTGAAACACAATCCAATTCAAAATCTTTAGAGGAAATATTGGAAATTAAACAAAAAGGCCGTGCCCAACATATTAAATAATGTTAAAAAAAGGCAATATACACACATACATACATACATACGATACGATCTGTTATCATATTTTGTCAAAAATTTTGACAAAATAAAAATAAAATCAACTATCGATCAAAATCGACTCTTTGTTACCTTATAATGAAATATAAAATGGTATCACAAAAAAAAAAAATAATAATACCGGGCAAATATACTATTTTTCTGTTAGAACTTTATGCACTTATAAGACAATAACTTAGCTGAATATTTGAAAAGAAGAGAAACAGACATTTTTTCATAAAATTTTTTCCACATTTTTCAAGTTTAGATGCGTTTTTGCGCACTATTTTATATAGGAACCGTACTATTGATGAACATGTTTACCTGTTTTTCAGCCCTTTTAGTTATCGGTTGTATTTTTAGAGTTACACAAGTTTAAATCATAATAAAACAAAGAAATATATTTTTAATGTCAATGAAACGGACTTTGTTGGACAGAAAATTTTACGACTTTAATGTTTAAATATGATTACGGCTATGAGGCCGTATTTCGCCAATAAACTCTTCAAATGCTGATTCCCAGATGATCAATTGTCTACGGTTTAGCACGGTGGTTAAGTCCATACTTAAGTGTGGTGGAAAGGGCGGCTTTAATGATTACAGGTCAGGTCCACTCCTTCGAAGACCTTGTTTGTATTATTGAACTGGCTTTCGGTGGACCTGGTGACTAAGGAGATGACGATTATGTCTGCGGTAAGGTTGAGGATGGTGAGAATGGTCTTGCAAGGATTGTGGGCATACGGTCACCTTGCGGTATTTGGCTCCGGTATTTTATGGGGTGGATTACTGTACACCCAAACCCTTCCTGGATTATCTGGGTAAGGGGTGACTCTAACACCCGTGGGAATTGTGTTGCAGATGAACTAGCGAAAGAAAGCTCTCTTCTTGGCAACGCAAAGATTGACCATTTAGTTGGGACGCCAATTTCCTCTTGCAGATTTCTGGTTATGTAATACATGGGAGAATGAATTCTACGCGCTCTGTATCAAGACAAACCTGGCCCATATACGATTGGGCTCGTTCGGAGTCTATTATATGGATGCCGCGACATAGGCTACTTATCCAGGTGGCTGTCATCAATGGGCACGGGCTGTAGCTGGTACGCATGCTAGGAGACTGGGTCTATCGTTCAATGATTACTGTAGGTGTTGCCAGGATGAGGAAGAGGAGGAGACCGTCGAGCATTTCTTATATCAGCGTTCGAATTTTTCGGATATTAAAACTGTTTTCATTGGCAGTCCGTTTCTGCATGCCATATCGCACCGGGGTGTTGTGAGTATCAGCGGCCTTTCTTCTTTTGTGCATGCGTCTGGTTGGTTTGTTTCAGATCGTGGTGCCGACATGTAGGCCCTACTATGGGGCCGGTATTGGATCCAAGTGAACTGGACCAGTGTCTGGCTACCCATTGTAACTAACTAAACAGTGGTTTTCTGTAGATGTAATGATGTTTCGACAAATGCTCGTGGATTATCCCCACTCCGTACCCATTCATCCAAAAATAAGCTTCAGCGGAGAAGAAAGTTTTGAATGGAAATTAAATTTAAAAATTCAACAATTTGCAAGTGTTGCTCTAGTGTAAGTCTATTCATAATAAAATGTCAATTCAAACGTAAATAAAAAGCAACTATTGGCTATTAAATCGGTTGTCAAATAAAGCAGTGTTGCCAATTCAAAGTTATGAACCCCGATGGTTAGATAAGTGGATATAAGGCTATCATTAAAATACATATTTCTAGGTTAGAGCACCGTACACTCGCCTTTTAAGTATCTTTGGAATTTAATACCCACTTCTGAATTTTTAAGCGACTGTTGAGGTTACAAATATCAGCGCAAGTCCAATACATCATAGTCAACCTTCTCCAAGTGTTGTATGGTATAAAAATACGTAACAATTGAAATATTTTTTGCAAAGAAAAAACAAAAAAACTAAAGATTGAAAACAAAAACAATATTTACATATTTTAATAATTAAAAATCTTGTTTTTAAAATTTTGAATATTAATGACTGGGGAATTTCAATTTTTCCAATGGAATGCACCAAATTTTTTTTCCACCAAAAAATAATAATCAATTAATAAAGAATAAACCATAAAATGATGACAAAAATTATTGGCGCCAAATGATATTAAAACCAATCAAAATGAAGAATTATTTAGAGGCACACGTCTTCAGATTAATTCAAAATGTAAAATATTCAACGGAACACAGCGTAAGATAATTAAAAGACGTCTTTCTTTGGAAACTCACTTTTAAATCCAAATAACATTAAACTTGTCTTTTTTTTAACTTTTTTATTTCTAATCCGTTTGGCGCCTTTAGATAGGAAAAAATCAAAATTAACATTTTATTTCAATTTAAATTGTTTTTTTATTATTTATAATGAATTAAACATTTTGCGTAAATATGATAACGAGTTACTCTGAATAGCTTGAATGAATTAAGTAGGAATTCCCACGTAAATTGTTCGGCATGTATTTTCAAGCGGAAGTTTCTGCAATTGAAAGATGTGCTCAATTCAACTTGGAGAGGATATACAAAAGACATGACCTAGCCACACTTTCTGATAGTCAGGTAGCTATTCGAACAGTTAGTTCCTACTAAATCAGTCAATTAGTGCTGGGTCAAGTGGGAATTTCGAGATCCCTGCTAGGAAAGGAGCTTTTACTCCACTGCCAGAACCAGTCTATAGACTGGGAGGGAGCTTACTCAACGATAGTGAAGATAATGATAGGCGGGTATTCTTTTCTGGCCAAATGGGTTTGAGATAGTCTAAGCTTTTGCTGAGCAACTGAGGAGATTTGAATCGTACATCAGACTATCTAGGAACTGCCTAAGGATATTAACTGCACTTTTTACCTGTCATTGCAGACCTAATGAACATTTTAATAAAATGGGAAAATTCGTATGCAGTCTATGGAGAGGCACCTGGATGCCTACAAGTACTGGGTATCACAGTCGCTAACAGCCAGGGTTGACAACCCACTGGGTAACCCAATTAAATCCACCCGGATTTTATTAGGTATTACATTAAAAAAAAGCCGGGTGGGTCTTTTCATTTAAAGGTTTTTATAGTTTACTTACAACATAAATAAGTATAATTAACGTATTGGGAGTAAAAATTAATTCGGCGCATTTTTTAAAAGTCAAAAAAGATAAGGAATTAACAAATTGTTCAAAATAAAAATTAATGAAGTCCACCTCTGTGGCAATTTCCGAATCCCGTTTCAAAAAAACTACTCGTCTTTTGTGGCGATCCAACTTTGAGGCCGATTTCATATTTCTTCAAAAGATGTGAGTTGGTGACATATCCAACGATATTGTATTCATCAAAACAGAAAGTAGTAAGAAAAATCAGAGTTCGGCGGATGCGGCATTTGATCGTTTCCAATAATTGTTTGGCAACTCTTGCAACGTGAGGCCGAGAGTTATCAAACAAAAGAATACCTTCATCGTTTTGGGTTTTATATTTCGGCCGTTTTTCTCATAATGTATGGTTTAAACGATATAATTCGATCACCGATTTTAGCAGCTCATCGAACACAATTTCGCCTCAGTACCACCAGGAGTTATTACATTATAAATACTAAAGCAATGTATTTGTACTAAGAAACAAAAAAATATTGTCGAATAATACTAAATATAGAAGCATTTAGAATCCAATGAAACCCGTGAAAAACCGGGTTTTTTCCAACCCTGCTACCAATCGACACTATAGTAAAAATTCCAAATCGCTAGAGGGCTAAACAATAGATTGAATGGACACAGAATTTATATATCTCGTTAATAATGATGATGCATAGGCGCACTAAGAACTAATCCTTCAGAGGCACAGCACTTTGTTCCTATTGACTCGTATATAATTATCATCTTTGCCTGCAGCGCATTGACACTTAGTACAGCTATGGGGATGCAAGAATTTAGGGCCTATTGTCTCCGATCTTGAATCAACCTATACTACTCCTTATACGGATTTTGATATAGTTTTTAAAATCAGAATTCCCTATAGAAACAAATGCTTTACCGGTAATTTAATGAAAGAATATGAGACCAGGATCAATTTTTGAGAAAAAAAGTCGTTATTCTTGATACCTCGTGTTTGTTTCTGCAATGATTATAGTTTTTTCCAAATTAGCCATTTCATATCAGGAATAACGATGCTATTTCTCAAAAATGGTAATAAGTGAGCGAATTATAATGATTGAGCGTCATTTAGGAAGGACTCACAAATTTTTTTCCAAAACTTCTACTAATACCATTCACAAAATATACAAAAGTTAATGCTTACTATGTATAGGTGACGCCACGCCCACTTAACACTTTCTGCCCATTTTTTGACTAATGATTTGTATTAAGTCATTCAGACTAAATTTAGGAATACATTTTAACTATTCTCAAAATATACAAAAATCAATGGCGTGGTGTAGTGTTTAGAGCGCATGCATAACAACAAAAACGACCAAGGTTCGAGCCCCAGCAGAGGACATGACTCCATCAAAAAAAAAAAAAAAAAAAATAAAGAAAAAAGCCCCCTTGACCTTTCTCGCATACCTCTGGCGATGATGACAAACATCAGACGAATGATTAGGAAAACACGCCACCTACTGGGAAAAAATTACAATGCTAAAGTAAAGATCACCACCAATTAGCAAGGATTTTCACCACTACACAAAAAAATCATATGGAGGAAGCTATAGCGGATTAATCATCTACTTAGCTTGAAATATCAAATTGATTAAAGAAACTGAAACAAAGCACTAGATGCTTTGTGGAAAGCCAAATTGATTCCTAAAGGAGTGACGGAGAAAAAAAAATGGGAGGTACATTGCCTACTTGTCCGATTCCGACCAATTTTTCACTGATGGTTTCAAATGACCACGAAGCTATTTGGACCAAATTTGGAGACTTTTACGGTTACCATTTTGAAGATAAATAGAAATAAATATTTACTTTGTAGGGCGTGGCATCGCCCAGTTGCAATTTTTGGAATGTATATAGCCTATAGTTTCTTCCAGACATACAGATAGATACTATAAAGATTTCAAGTCGGTTTAGCCGTTTAATTAATTAAATGAAATAAATTTTTTGTACAATAAACAATTATATATATGGGAAACATAACCTAGGACCATTGCTACTAGATGGTATGCATATTATAGAAGTTATTAAAATTATTTGAAAACCTATCGCTCTGTTGGCATATAATATAAAATACATACATATCTAAAATAGGGTGTTCTTAAAGCAACTTGATATACATTTTTGTTTCTTTTCATTTTATTTATTAATACTGTTATCGTATACGCATTTATTTATTACTATCTTAAGTGTTTATTTCAATATCTTGTTACAGCTGTCAAAAATTGTCAAAAATTATACCAGTTTTTAGACAAGTTTTTATTTATTTATGTATTTACTTTTTAATAATTTTAAACGTAATACTTAAATACTTATGTTAAATAGACGATCATCACTGGCGTCATGCCCGTAGACTTTTGAATTGTTTGCCGTTGTTTGTGTTTGCTTTTCTATTCTATTGAAATATTTTATGGGAATTTTTACAAAAATTTATGTAATTTGTTTACAAATTTTAATTTTGTTTAATTTTATTCAATTTTATTGCTTTTTTTGTTTGTTTAAATAACAAAAGAAAATAATAATAAACATTTAAAAACTTTAGTTAAGGCGCCAAATTTTTGATCAAATATGTACTAAATAGTCTGCTGAAGTGCCATTAGATACCCAATGGCGTAATAATAAATTTAATTTTTAAAAGAGTTAAGGTTCAATTAGACGTGACTTAACATAATGCCATAACTGTAGCAATAGTCGAAGCAAACAAAATTAAATTGATTAATTACGCCGTTATGTTATGCCATAACTAACCGAACACAGTGTTGTCCATTAAATTGGTTGGTTGCATTGCAACTATTATGTTATTATGTCAGATAGGTAGAAGTGGCTGTCCCATAAAGGTCCATAAAGGGCACACATAGGCCAGATTGATTCATTGTAATACAACAACGAGTCCCTCCTAAACCCGAAATCATCCGGAGCTCATCATAAAGCCTGCTAGTTTCGCAATTTCCGTCTCCGCCAGTTCAGCGACCGTAGTCATCGTAGGTAAAGAAGCGATTTCTCTTCCTCTTCGTCCCTGCAACTTCTGAGGAAATCAATGGCTAGGTGTTCCAGCACCAGTATTCCATCAGGGTTGGCAAAAACCGGGATTAAAAGAAAACACCAACTCACCGAATTTTATTGGGTTTTATACCTATCGTCCATTTCGACAATATTTTTTGTTTGTAAGTACAATTACATTGTTTCAATATTTATAATGCACTTTTGCATTCTTGGTGGGATCAAGGCATGACAGTGCTTGTTCTCACATCGCAAAAGTTGCAAAACAATTGTTAAGAACGTTAAAATGCTGCACCCACCATATTCTCCACATATTGCTTGTTCTGACTATCGACTGTTTCAATAGATATCTTTTGACGTGTTTCCGAATCACTTCTTTTAAAGAAATATAAAATCAGCTTGAAAGTGGATCGCCTCAAAAAACGTGTAGTTTTTCTGAGACAAGACTCGGATATTGTCTGGGAAAAGATGTAAGCAGTGATTTGATAAATTTTTATTTCGATAAATTTGTTAATTCATTATCGTTTTGACCCATCCAAGTTTTTTAAGTATAAAACCCAATAAAACACCGGTTGATTAAGTTGGGTTACTCAGTGGGTTGCCAACCCTGATGTCCTGTAATCACTTCAACAACAACGCTGAGTATGCTTCTTTATAGGTTGAGCAAACTCTCCGTGTGCTTTTGATCTAACTTTACTGCGCTATCTTGCCTTTCTCTGAAGCTAACCATATGGCAGAGACGGAGTATATTGCTTCATTGTTAATCTTGAGCCTGCAAGCTTCCAGCGGAATTCACAATGTGGAAAACTTGTCTATGAGTTCGGTACCATTCTCTTGTGATATCACAGAGAATTCACAACCACTTGGCTGTTCGAAAATATGCACATATCTCTCTTGGACACGCTGTAATTTCCAATAATCTTCAAAGCAGCTTTAATGGCCAATACTTCCGTCTGAAAGACGCTTCAGTGATCTGGTAGCGTAATCGAATGCGCTATATCTACTGACTCCGCAAGGATTCCTCCCCACACAGCCGAAATAGTAAGAACAACATTATTTGCAGAGGCGATCACAATTTAACTGACAAATTAAATTTCCTATGCTTATATTCAAAGAAGCCTAAAGGCGGTTCTTGTACGTGATGGTCTAATATAAAATGATTAATGTCTTTACTTAATATTAAATAAAGCCTGTTAACATGCCCGGCGTAATTTGCATTATTTTGAATAAAAAAAAATTGTGCGTCAAGAATTTGTTTGCCATCGACGTCATCATTATAAAATATTGTAATAAATTACAAAAAAAAAAAACTTTTAACATTAAAAAAGGGATGTTTTAATTTTTTAATTTTTTTAACATCAAAAGAAAACAAAAATAAAAAATCGGGATGAGGAAATAAGACAAAAAATAAAAGAAATTCCAAAATTTTGTTATCAAGAAAATGTTTTTACAATTTATGTTTGTTTCTGGTAGATTTTACAGCCCAAATATATTTTTTTTTTTTTTTTTGGATCATTAGTCAAGTGACAATTGAAAAGTTCAAACTAAAGTTTTTGTTTTTATTATCAAATAAATGCTGAATATACGAGACATAGAATATACAAGAATATCAGGTAGCCTCGCAAAACCAGCTGGTTTTATTTACCTTTGTTTTGTTGTTCCGCTGAAACGCTAAATTTGTTTACGTTTATATTTGTTTATAAACAACCACTTTGTGTTTTTCTGTGAAAAATGGAAATTAAAAAAATATATATAAAAAAATACATATATTTTTAGTTAAAAAAATATTTAAAAAAAATATATTTATATTTTTAATATTCTTACTTTCGTTCAATAGAAGCTGCGTAGATCAGGCCATCACTTAACGAATAATCATTGAACAGACCATAGAATGACGTACCCCCTGTATCTACAGTTCGTCGATTTCAAGAAAGCGTTTGATACCATCAGGCGAACTGCTATATGGAAAGCACTAAGAACCAAAGGAGTACCTCAGAAGATAATTCGAATAGTTAGAGCGATGTATGAGGATGCAGAACTTTCAGTTCTTCACAACGGAAAGATCAGCTAACCATTCCACACCAATGCTGGAGTTAAGCTCTTCATCATCGTGCTGAATGACATTATGAGAAAAGTCTGTTCGAAAAGAAGAGGGATTACATGGAATCTCCCACGCCAACTCGAAGACTTAGACTATGCGGATGACATTTGTCTACTCTCGTATAAGATTTCCAATATGTAGTCGAAACTGGAGGACCTGGAAGGATTGGCTCGTAGTGCTGGGCTTGAGATAAACATCAAGAAAACCAAAGCCATGAGAATAAACAATACGAGCACGGAAAACATCATGCTACAGGGTCAGCCAGTCGAGTATGTAGATAGCTTGTGCTATCAACTCATGTGTTAAATCGGTACTGCTGTATGGCAGTGAAACCTGGCTTGTATCGAATAATATTCATTAACAAGTGCCTCAGAATCATATGCAGACTATTCTGGCCTAACACCATAAGTAACACAGCACTGTGAAGCATGACTAATGAGGAACCCATACTGAAACAGATAAGGAAAAGAAAATGGGAATGGATCGGTTACACCATCCGAAAAAGTCCAGAAAGTATCACTAGAATGTCACTCGAGTAGAATCCTCAAGGCTCAAGAAATCGTGATCGACCAAAAACACCTGGAGATGCACAATTATGCAAGAACTGAGATAGAACAACCTAACATGGGAAGAGGCAAAATCAACAGCTGTAAACCGTGTTAGATGGAGATGCTTTGTGGAAGCCATATGCTCCCAAGAGGAGTAACGGGGGAAAAAAATTCGTTCTATTTTTATAATAATTTCTTAGAAAAAAAAAATATCAAAAAGTTTTCTTACTTTCGTAAACAAAAAAATTAATTTTGACATTTTAGTGTACACGTACAACCAAGGCGATTTCAATAAGGTGGCCTTAATTTACTATGTAAGCAACAGCTGATACATTCGCGTATGTCAAAAAACACAAACATTCTGTATTTTGTTGACAACTTTTCCTTACTACAGTGTTGCATTATATTGACACACCGAAATTTTGTTTTACAGTGTTGTATTCGTTTTCAATTTACGACCACCTTATTAAATTCGCCTTGCGTACAACAATAAAATGCCTGTTGTTCTTATACGTTGTATTTATGAGGCTACCTGATAAATTCAAGCATGATACGAGACTTTAAACTGCCTGACAATAGAACATTGTCGGATGTAAATAAATTTATTGGCTATAGTCATCCGGTCGGGAAAACGGTTCAAGCATTATCTGAACTGTTCTAAATAAGAAATATTAAGACGCGCTAAAACGAAAATAATTAGAAGAGAACAGAACGTTTGCTACGAAGAAAAGTGGACAAAAAACTATTGGTATCCACAAGAACACTTTCTAGTGAGTTTACAGAGGAATGTTGTGTGACACTTTTCCATGAAATGGTAAGGCAAGTCTTGAAGAAGAACGACTTTTTTATATAGAGTAGCGCTGAAATACCACTGCTTACAATTCAACTCAAAGGAAGGCGGGTGTCTTTTGCTCTAACGCTTATTTCCAAACTTGACGACTGCTGTGATCAAATTATATTTTGTGACGAGACCATAAAAGTGCTTCTTTATAATGACGGCTCTGATGAAGTATGGAAGAAACCACAAAAAGCGTCGGATCGTCGAAACACAATTCAAACTGTAAAATATAACGAACTTTCGGTAATGGTTTGGGGGTACATATGTATCTGGTAAGGGTGTAGGAGAAATTTGTTTCATTGAGAACAATATTGATGCGAATTAATACCTGGACATATTAAAGTGGCATGTAGTTCACAGTGATAAAAAATTAGGCTCTATACTAATAGAAAGCCGAAGTTCAAGTTCTATCAGGGTAATAACCCAAAACAATAGGCTCTATTGTTAAAACTTGCCGTCTTTATAACTGTCGCAAAGTTCTGGCCCCTTTGCTCAGTTCCAGATTTTAGTCCAATTGATAATTCATAGACTTATCTTAAAAGAAGTACCGCCGAAAGGCGTCTCGAAACACAAGGTGAATTAGCGGCTGTCGTGCAAAAATTTGATAAGATTTCAATAATTTATTTCTTTCCGGAAAAGGCGTGTCCAAGCTGTAATTGATGCCAACTACATCCCAGTATGTAAAAACATTTTCTAGAGTTTCTTTTGTTTTTGATCTTATTTTTAAATTAAAATTAAAATGTTTTTTGTTTTTGCTGTTATTTGTTAGCTAATATCTAGATGAAATTGAATTAATAAAAAATTAAAAAATATAACAAAAAACCGATTTTTTTTAATGATGACAAGCAAAACCCAATTCTTTTTTCACTGTGTAAAATCATTTTCTTGACAAGCTGTACTTCGCATGGCTTAAACGCAAAACGAAAAGTGAAAGATTAAGCATTTCTTCTCTAATGAGTCTTAATTTTTGCAAACAAACAAATAAGAATATAAATTTGAAAGACATTTTTATTTATGAAGACGAAAATAAAAGAAATTTTTTTTATTATTAATTTTTCAAATTCAAAATACTGACGTAAATCCTGAGAGTGTCTACGACTCTACTTTTTATTTCAAACTCTTTTTAAAATATATTCCCTAATTTGGTCAAACCAATTAATTTTATATAAAAGAAATAAAAATAAAATAAAAAATTTGTAAAACCAGTAGCATTTTGCCACAATAACAAACAAATAAAAAATATTTTTATTTATTTTTTCTTTCTCTGAGCAGATGGGAAAAAAAACCCATAAATAATACATTTCTTAAAATAAACTCAATTAAAATATACATATAACAGTGACTTTAAAATTTATACAAATTATATGGCAAAGAATAAATAAAAAACAAAGTGGTTTTTCAAATATTTAAATTTTGTAAAAAAAACAGTAAAATAATTCGTTAAAATTACAGCTTTCTTTGAGCCATTGCTTAGTAGCTTCTATTTCATCTTAATTTTTTATTGTTTATTGTAAGAACGAATATTTTTTTTTTTTTTTTGGAATTCCCATATTAAAATTTGTTTTTCTTTCTTAATGATCTGCCAAATATCCCCTATGAACCAATGAACGTTGTTTTAAAAATAGCGTTTAGTGAGATAATAATGATATGCCAACTACAAGAGATTAATTTTATAATTTGAATATTTATGTCAAAAAAAAGATGTCACAAAAGATAAAAAGAAATTTTGATAGATTACAATGTCGCAGTGGGACGAAAGATGCTAAATTATAATGAAAAGTATACAAGAAAAAAAAAAAAGAAAATTAAAAACATGATAATTTCAATTTAGATATCCCTGTCAGTGACTACTGTCAGACTTAGTGTATGTTAAAGCTTCTTCCAATATTTTTTTCCACTACTCCTCTTGGAGCATCTGGCTTCTTTCCATGTTAGATTGTTCTGTGCTTTTCCATGCTTTTCTTGGTCGGCCACGATTGAGGATTGAGGATTCCACTCGAGTCACATTCAGGACTTTTTCAAATAGTGTGACCGATCCACCACCATTTCCTCATTAGTCATGTTTCACAGTACTGTGTTACTTATGGTGTTAGGCCAGAATATTCTGCATACATTCTGAGGCAACTGTTGATGAATACCTAGAGTTTTTGCGTGATGTTTTTCGATACAAGCCAGGACTGGTCTAGTACATGTGTTGAATATTCTGATATTAGTCCGTCTGGATAATTATCTGTGAGAGCTTTTTTATACTGACTGCAGTTGTCCGAATACTGCTCTCACTTTATTGAGCCTGTTGTCTACGTGTGTTTCTGCCACACCGTTTCTAGTCATTGTCCTTCCTCCATAGCAGAAGCTATCTACGTACTCGACTGATAGAACATGTAGCATTGCTTATTCTCATGGCCTTGGCTTTCTTGACATTTATCTCAAGTCAAACATTACGAGTTAATCTTTCCAGATCTTCCAGTTTCGACTGCATATTGTAAATCTTATGGGAAAGTAGACTAACGTCATCCGCATGGTCCAAATTTTCGAGTTGACGTCTGAGTCTCCATGTTATTCCTCTTCTCTTTGAACAGGACTTTGCTCATTATGTTATACAGCACGATGATGAATAGCTATAGTGGTCACTCTTGTTTAATTCCAGCATTGTGTGGAAGGGTTGACTGATGTTCCCAATATTTATTGGGCGTATTTGTGATTAGATTACCTTTTTTGGGAAACCAGCTCAAGATGGATATTACGCGCATCAATATCGACTCTGTTCGCATGACCCCACCCGAAGACTTTCACCAGATCACTCGTGAGTGTGCCATTTATATTTCGTCTTTTCGATTCAATCTCCAATAGGCTCAGTCTACGATCAAATAAATATGAATGCCAGATATTGCTGTCATCTGAGAAACACGCCGACCTTGGATGCTAGATCTTTGGGGATTCCACCAGAGTGCTTTTCGACAAGTTTCTTCTACGTCTTTTCTGAGGGTATGGCCTTTCCATCGCTATACTCGTCTGTTGATCTCAAGATCGATCGATATTTCATCTGTTTTCCGGATACAGCAGCTTGTAGAGGTTTGTAGTTTTCTGGTTAGGGTTGCTGTCAACACCCAGGATTCACATCCGTAAAATAGCACAGAATTTACGTTGGAGTTGTATATTCTTAGTGCCACCGCTTGGTGTAATCATATTTCCCAAATTACAAAATTGTTTTGTTTGCTTTATGGGTTCATTGTATATCCTGAGGGAGGGGACAGTCTGTGCTATTGTGATATACTCATTATTACTGACATTGATCTGAAGGTCGCGGTCATTGTCATTTCACCTTAATCAGTACAGTTTTGTTTAGATGGCCGACCTTCTAGTAGACAAAAATACTACATCGTTTCTAATATGTTAGTTTCTGGATGCGTCCGAATAAGTCCCAGAGAATACCACAATTATTTGCGAGTAACTTATTGAGTATGTCATCCAGCACCACTAGAAACAGGAGCGGAGACATTAAACACCCCTGTTTTACACCAGTTTTGTTATAAAAAAAACACTGAATATTTTCTCAAATTTCTTTTTTTATTTGAAAGTACAATCCTTCCAGTTAATAATGGAAAATAATTTTATTCAAATGGCTGCCTCGGCTGGCCATGCGTAGCCTACACGATCGGTCCAATTTTTAAGCACATTATCGATTGTGTGCAGCTGTATTTCACCAATGGCTTCACGAATATTGTCCTTTAAAGCGTCAATTGTCTCTGGCTTGTTGGCGTAACACTTAACTTTGATGGCAGCCCAAAAACAATAGTCCACCGGTGTCAAATCGCAGCTCCGAGGTGGCCAAACGACATCAGCGTTGCGGCTGATAATGCTATCTTTAAAAAAAGGGCGCAAAACATCGAGTGTAGCTTCGGCTGTGTGGTACGTAGAACCGTCCTGTTGAAACCAAATGTTGCTAATATCCTCCTCTTCAATTTTTGTGAGCAAAAATTCGTTCAACATGGCCCGATAACGATCGCCATTGACTGTAACGGCCACTCCCTGCTCATTTTCGAAGAAAAATGGCCTAATTATGCCTTTGGACCAAAATCCGCACCAAACAGTGACTCGTCTTGGGTCTATCGGCTTTGCAATGTATGCGTGCGGGTTTTCTGTGCCCCAAATGCGACAATTTTGCTTGTTTACTTACCCGCCAAGATCAAAATGAGCTTCATCTGAAAAGATGATTTTTTTTTGGCAAAATCGGCATCTACCTCTCTAAGTACCTCTTAATATTTTAAACAGAATCTTCGAAGGGGTTGATGGGAGCATTATTCCTCTATGGTTGTGTATCACCTTTTTTTGGAACTTTAGTTATAATTCCCTGTAACCATTCATCAGGCAACTTTTCCTCTTGTCAAATCGCCTGGAAGAAAGGGTGAAAGGCCAGATCAGAAATTCCTAGGTCGGCATTTAATGTCTCTACGGGTATGTTATCAATTACCGTAGCCTTATCGTACTTGAGTTGTGTTATATCCTGCACAATTTCCTCAATGGGGATGGTGGACTCGCACAAATAGCCGCCTCATCTCCGTTATATACGAGTATGTATACTCCTGCTAAATGACTATAAATTCAAATCAATAGGTTCATAAATTAGAAATCACCAAGAAGTCTTCTAAACTTTGCTAGCAAATAATAATTTATTTTTTTAAAAAGTTTATATCACTGCTAATAAATTATTATTATTTTTTTTCAAATTCGTGACAATGCCTTAAACATTTGCAAAATTATTTTTTATTTTCATCTTTATAACTCGAAAGGGTGAAAAAAATTTAAATTAAATGTTTTAAAAGAGACGTAAAATAAAATGTGAAAAAGTCTATTATTAATTAATACCATCTACTAGAGTAAGATGAAAAATATAATTATAAAACGATTTTAATTACTAAAATTAATTATAAAATAACAGCTGACACACCCGTTTATTTGTATTATTATTTAACGGTTGGTTTTTTCAAATAAATTTTTTGACGTACATACTATGCATGTACAGTGTGCAACAAAACATATGAATTTTTGGCTGATACATAATGTCTCAATAACAAAAGCAAATACTTTTGGATTTTAAGCTTTTTTATTTATTTATAAAGTTAATCATCTAAATTCACTAAAAATAAAAACCAAAGAAAAATTCCTATTTAACTTAGAAAAAATCATTTTGTACGTTGAAGACAGTTTTTTAGATGTGACAAAACATAAGCACATCTTCAATAAATTCACTTAAAATATTAATTTTACTAATATTTAGTTGCTTAGTCCTTATTGTTGGAAAGTTACTTATATATTTCTGTTATGGACTCGATTAGATTCGATAATGTTTCACCAGAACTTTCATTCAATATAATTTCCACTTGTCAATAAAGTTTGTCCTTATTTCTGCAATTGTCGCGGTTTATTTTGAGGTCTACAATATCCGATAGATTTTTTGAGCGATTGCACTAGACATTTCAAAACTTTGATTTGTTTGCTTACAAAGCGCTCTTTCACTCATTTATCTGTGCATTTGTATTGTTGTACTGTTGATATCTCCAATCTCAGTATCAGTATATATTTCAGAATATCTTTGAAGACGAATCGAACCATTACACCTTTTATTTTGTGTATGTCCATAGCCAGAAGTGCATTCTCAGACTAAAACACGTCCTTCTTTTTGTTTAGCCGTATCTTTGGTATACCGAGAATTAGAACGTTGTCCTTTTTATTCAGCTTAACAGGCTAAATCCATAAGAACGTCTCACATAAATGAGAGCAGATAGAAGAGTACGGTCTTCCATTAAAAGTATACCTAAGTTTACTTGCTCCTTTGTAAATTCAATTTTGACCAATCTGTTTTTGGAAGTAGAAAATGATGATTTTGCGCTTCGACTTGATACTGACAAACAGCCTACAAATCGTGTTTGGATGCACCTAAACGATAAATTTAATTTTAATTGATTTGTAATAGATCTTCCTGATACATACTTTTTTATTAAACGGAATATCGCCTGGTCGTTGCGCTTGCTGGTTATTAGCGGTCTATCACCTCTGTGTTTGGTTGTCAATAAGCCTGATGAACGGAAACGGCTTATTATACGGTAAATAATACTGTGCTAAATTCGAAATTTGTTTGTGATTGGAATCACTGATTCATAATATAAGAGGCCGCCATCTAACGTTTTTTTTTCAACTTTGTGAATGGTAACACTTAGCTCATGTCTTATTTGACAGATAATTAGTTTTATCTTTCCGCTGAACGAATATGGTTGTCTATACGCTTGAACAACGCTGGGAAATATTGCGACATTACTTTGAAAATCATGGTAATGTTGCAGATGAAGCTCATTTTAATCTTGGCGGGTATGTAAACAAGCAAAATTGTTGCATTTGGGGCACAGAAAACCCGCACGCATACATTGAAAAATCGATACACGTAAGACGAGTCACTGTTTGGTGCGGATTTTGGTCCAGAGGCATAAATAGGCCATTTTTCTTCGAAAATGAGCAAGGAGTGGCCGTTACAGTCAATGGCGATCGTTATTGGGCCATGTTGAACTAATTTTTGCTCACAAAAATTGAAGAGGAGGATATTAGCAACATTTGGTTTCAACAGGACGGCGCTATCTGCCACACAGCCGAAGCTACACTCGATGTTTTGCGCCCTGTTTTTGAAGATCGTATTATCAGCCGCAGAGCTGATGTTGTTTGGCCACCTCGGAGCTGCGATTTGACACTGTTGGACTATTTTTTGTGGGCTGCCGTCAAAGTTAAGTGTTACGCCAACAAGCCAGAGACAATTGACGCTTTAAAGGACAATATTCGTGAAGCCATTGGTGAAATACAGCTGCACACAATCGATAATGTGCTTAAAAATTGGACCGATCGTGTAGGCTACTGCATGGCCAGCCGAGGCAGCCATTTGAATGAAATTTTTTTCCATTATTAACCGGAAGATTTGTACTTTCAAATAAAAAAAGAAATTTGAGAAAATATTCAGTAGTTTTTTTATAACAAAACTGGTGTACTTTCAAATAAAAAAATATTCTGTAGATTTTTGTCGCATACTGTATGTACTCGTATTTCGATCTTCATAAATTAAAAAGCAATAATTTAATTATTATTTTTATTTTATTAAATTCTTTCAAGATATCATAAAAATGTTACTTTTTATTTAATAAATTTTAAAATTGGCACGTGTTTGGCAGTAATAAAATATTAATTTCAAAACAATGTTAAATAAATTAATTTAAATATATATTTGGAATTTAAATAAATGGCAGTGAAATTATTAATAAATAAAAATACTTGAAATAATAATTAAGCATTAAAGCATTGAATTCTTTGTTTAAGATGGTAGGACGTACGAGTACATACATATTCACAAGGTTCATTGAACGTCTCTTGTTTTATATGAATGGAATGAACGAAATTAATTGAATTGATCAGTTAGAAATCGAATTGGTTTTCGTATTTTATTTTTCTTTATTTATTACTGCAACGCAAATCATTTGCATTTTTTTTATAATTTTAAATGACGTTAAAAAATTTATAGTCAAAACTTGTCTTTAAGCCGAAAAAAAAACAATTTTATTTTTTTAATAATTTAATTCGAAAATAACGTTACAACTTAAATGATTTGTTAATTAGATGTGAAAAATTTAGAATTTTTGTTTTCGGCGAATTAATATTTATTACAAATAATATAAAGGCGCCTGTTAATTAGAATATTTATCAATAAATTCAATAAATTTATTATTGTTTTTATTTCTTAATAAATATATCAACAATTTATGAAAATAATTGAATAAGTTTTAAATATTCTTTAGTTGTGAAATTTAACAAAAATAGATAAAATGGAACTTTTCTAGAAGCAGAAGAAAATTATGCAAAAATGCTACTAAAAAATAACGAATAACTAAAAATAACTAAAAAATGAATTATTTATTTATTTATTAATTTATCTGCAATAAATTAAAAGATTAACTTTAATTTAAACAATGAAAGCGTTTTAAAACAATTTCATTAAATATTAGGTTGGGGAAAAGGAGTCCATTATTTTTTCGGTAGATGACTGTAGTGATCGATATTTCGCGTAAAATATCGAACAATTGTTTTGTCATATTCATGTTAGTTGTCATGTTGACATTTCATAGTACAAAAATTCTTTTGCTGTTTTTTATAGGGTGTTTATGGTTTACATATTGTAACAGCTAATTACGTACAATTTTAGTTTCGTCGATTCCATTCAGACAATTTTTGATATTAAAAATGTATCCCCACAGACCAGTTGTAAAAAAAATTTTTTAAAATTTTGTTTAAGTTTCTCGACGGGGTATTATCTCTCAGTCTCAGTTTACTTTAACTTACTATCTATCTTAAATGTACAGTCGAGGATGGTCAGACACTGAGTTTCTTTCTGATAACGTCTGAAACTGGTGCTGCTGGCAGCGTGTGGAAAGTGTGCTGTGCTGCAAACGGTGTCTGGTACAGTTACTGTTCTTGGGGGCAGCGAAAAATCCTGTGGCAAGAAGAACGCGGAAACTCTTCTCACCGTCTTTAGTTAGTATTAGGTGTAAGAAGAATTCGGAGTTCTTACACTTGATAATAAAAGTAAAAAAAATTACTATTATGACGTCAAGATGAATGTGAGAGCTCTTATAATCACTGGTGAGAATTCGACTCTTAACCTGAATTCTTCCAGTTCAGGAATAAAAAATAAAAAATAAAAAAAATCCACTGAGCTGAAACAGAATTGGAAAGTAAGCCGATACTAAGAAAAGATAGGTGAAGATAGAAGCTGCTTCTCATAGAAAATGTAATTCTGGTTATATTTGGAATATAACACAACCAGAGGTATCACAAGGCTCTTACAATTTTCAATAGCGGATCAGCTCATAGCACTGCTAGCAACTGGTTTTGAATATTTACGTTATGAAAAACTTCTCTAACTAATGCGTCTGAAGTTCGGAGCCGGCGTTAAACTGTATATCCATTTCAATGAGCTTAAAAATATAATCCGGTGCAGGCTATTCATTGAGAGAAGGCCCCATATGTATGCATTTCATTTTAGTCCAATCATTTAAAAGAATGTGGCAAAAAAGATGAAACATTAATGACACACTCACAAGTGACCTAATAACAATCTTCAATTTCAATGCGTTCCATAGTTAACCATATTTTCAAACACATAGGCGTAGGGACTATAACAGTTTGTTCATTTAGATAATATGTATCCATTATCTAAGGAAGCTGAAGGTCACAATGTTCTACATCGAACGCTTTAAAGATTAAATTTTTAAGTATCGATGTCGAAATACCCAATGTCGTCGGTTTTTTTTAACCTGAATTGTCCACGTAAATAAGCTGTTGCTTACAGAGTCCGCAAAAACAAACAAATATCTTTAGAATTTCGTCACAACTTGCTGTGGCTTGATAAGACATTAATGTTGTGACTAAGTCTCTGTTCAGTTGGTTAATGTTTGAAACGCAATTATTCTATTTATGCTACAAAAATCAACAATTTTCACAAAAAATTTTTGGGTGAAAGAAATAAGTACTTTAACCAACCCATCATCATTTTTTTCCGCTACTCCTTTTGGGAGCATAAGGTTACCAAAAAGCATTTCTATCTTAAACGGTTTCCTATCATAGTCTTTGCCTCTTCTCACGTAAGACTGTTTTGTCTTAGTTCTTGGATAATTGTACGTTGACAGGTGTTTCTTGGTCGACCGTGGTTCTTTGATCCCTGGAGATTGCACTTAAGTGCCATCATTAAGGTACGGCCGAACCAATTCCATTTCCTTTTCTTTAGCTGCTTTAGTTTGCGATCTTCTTGCATTCTGAGCCTATTGTTAACGTATGTTTCTGTTCTTTTATGTTCTATTATGGTGCGCAGAGCGTTAGCCAGGTCTACGCAGCCAGAAGCTGCCTGCCTCTTCGTCTTGCATAACGTTCTCTATTTTGCTCTGAAACCTTCTCTGTATTATGACTGCGTGTATCTTGTATATGGTGTCAAACAGACATCATCTTACCATTTTAACGTTTACAAGATCATATACAACTTTTATAAATACAACGGTCTTTTAGATCTTTATCAGGTGCAGATAAAGGCGAAACTACGTATTTATGACGATATTGGCGAGACAGCGAGAATTCGCAGAGTTCATTTGTGAAACAATTTTGTCGCATAAGTTTTTTCTGTGATGGGAGATATAATAATATTATAATTAAAAGTCCATAACTTACTTATTAGTTTTTCTTCCTTCCTGCAACCTGTAGGGGCCTTACCCTAAGTGTTTACCTTATGAAGACAAATAATCTTAAACATACATATAGCGCCCTAAGAAATCATTTGCATTTTTTAAAGTTATTCCATGATTCTGATCTATTTCGTAAATAAAATATTTACAATTTCGTTTTTAACTCATAGCATGTGGCAATAGTTTACTAATTAGAAATACGGTAGTCATTTCCTATTTTAAAGAAATCAGGGATGGGTAAACACAAATGCATAAACACGATTTCTTTAACTCGTAAATTAAATGGTGCGATAAAAATGAACGCAGTTGAAACATCTGGGAAATGATCTATAGTTTTCTGATAGACGCTGTCGAGTGGAACATGGATTTCTTTTCGGAATTTTGAAAAACCTCCCAAATCTTGAGTTACGAGTATAAAACCGGTTTTACTGACCTTCTTGCACTTAAAAGCTAATAACCTAGCTGAATATTACCCGATTTTAAGTTTCTTTTCCGATTTGGAAAAACGTAGAAAAAATTTGATGAAAAATATGTTTGCCTGAGAAATACCTCCAGATTCTTCAAGACTACTCAAGCGACATATATATCATTTAAAAGATCTGTATCTCTTCTTTCCAAATCGGAAAAGACTCTTAAAACTTAAAATCGGGTAACATTCTACTGAGTTATTAGCTTATAAGTGTCCGGAAAACCGGTTTTTACCCGTAACTGTTGATTTTGGAGGCGTTTCGAAAATTTCAAAAACAGATCCTTGTTCTGCTCAGCAGTGCCTATCAGAAAAATAGTATCACTTGCCAGGTATTTTCTTGTCGCACCGTGTTATTCATAAAAACTTTTAAAGCGTCAGTAGTAGATTATGACGGCAGAGAGTAGTAGTGTTAGAAATAGTTGATTAATTCCATAATTTCCTTTTATTTGTTAATTTGTTATCTAGAAAACAAATTAACTTGTTTTAGACTTTAAACGTGGTTACACTAAATGAACAGGAATTCTTTTAAAAGAAATCTTTTAAGAAACAGTAACAGTAAGACATTTTATTGTATTATAGTATAATAATATCAAAGAAATAATATGTTATATGTGAAATACTTACATTCCCTAATTATGAATTCAAATGTATGTATGAGTATGATTAATATACATAAATCTTTTTTATCGTTCCATATATGTATGTAAATATATTTTAAATATTCAAAAGAATTTACATTTTTTCTAATGAAAAATTAGAAAGATGATCAATTCAATACAGTAGTAAAATCTGAACATAAAATTGTTAGCAAGTTTCGAGTCTTACAAAAAGAATCACAATTATAAGATACATCACAACAGATTATCTGCCATCGTATGGGATTTCTTTAAGATCAGTACATATGTAGACCTAGAATTTGTATAATATACTGTTAATATTTGTTAAAACTGCTATTTGGCTCAGAAAGTGATATATACTTAACTTGGCTTTAAACAGAATTGGCTTAAACCAATTAGTAAAATTTGCGCTTTTAAAGAGCATAGAATTGTTGCGATCAAATTTATACCATTCCGTTAAAAATGTTTGATTTTTCGTACAATTCCTTTCATTAACCAGCCACTTTAAGATTAAGACTATATTTGATAGTGTTATATGTTTGTAAACGCTTAAAAACAAGTTATTTTTGCAATTTGGATTGGACATTGAATACATGTTATCATTATCAGACAGTAGATTGCCCAACGGCTGGCGCCTCGGCATATTTTCACCCCCACACACTCTAAAGTGCGTCTTTGCCCGCAGTTGATGTGCAGTTAACCACAATCGTCGACTAACAACATCACACTCAATTGTTCCCCATATACAGAAAGGCGCAGGCTATGTTCGAACAAAACCTCCGCTCTCCGAATGAAATCGAGTAAATATCTGATAAGAACAGATCTGATCGCCCCTGGGACCAATTGACCACGGTTAAAAATGTGCCATCTGGTCCTTGTTAGCGCAAAGCAATCGCACAAGATGTAGTCTGTGGTTTCATCACCCTCCAGGCAGAGCCGACTCTATGTCTTTTCAAGAAGACGCGTAACCTGCTGAGATGATATCTCAGGTAGTAGTGTCTCGATAGAAAACTCACTATCTTACCAATATCAACCCTACGTAATCTATACTATAGAGTATTCCCATCTGTCCACCCTCAACGTGATCTCTGCCCAGTTAAACCCACTAAGTTGCTCTGGGCTGCGGGCCCTGTTCTCACTAGTCCGTCAGCAATCTCATTGCGCGCGACTCCAGCATGACCCGGGACCTATCAAAGCACAACCGTTGTCGTGAAGATATGAGTGGTGTCTGCCTATTCGAAAATATAGTTATGCACGCACCTATGATACCCCTCTGTGGGTTTATATCAGCGCAGACTGAAATTGCGTGAATCGGTATGGAGATCTTTATATTAGGTCCAACGATCCTCGCCTACACACCCTTGTCAGTCTTCAATCCATCCGTACACCATTTCAGGTAATATGATCAGAAACTTCTGGCCGAAAACTAGTTTAGGATTCATATAGTCGCGATCGAACGCACAATCGTACGATCCGGAACGCTTCCTGGTATGCTCACGTGACCAAAGTCCCCTAGCTCAAATCCTGACGCAAGAAATTCGCATCTTCAAAGCACTCCACATAACACACTTCTTAAGAAAGATGTTCAGAGGTGTTAGTCCTATTATGACCTTAGTAGCCACAGTCGTAGCTAGACAAACCTGTCTCTGATTAGAAAATGGCTATGTTATAGGGGTCGCATCATGTAGTGGTTAGAGCGGACACATAACAACACAAACAACCCGTATTCGAGTCCCAGCGGAGGAGGTGACGATGAAAAATTTAATTGTGGTTTCGAATGTTTAATAAAGAGGTTTCAACTTCCCTCCAGACAACTCCATCTAAAAGATAAAGATGATGATGACAAACATCACATGAATGATTAGGACAACACGACACCTACTGGGAAAAAATTACAATACTAAGCAAAGAAAATTAGCACGAATCTTCACCACTACGCAAAATCATATGGAGGAAGCTACAGTGGATTAATCATCTACTTAGCATGAAAGATCAAATTGATTAAAGAAACTGAAACAAAGCAATGCTGCCAATATGCTCTCTAAAGAAGTGACGGAAAAAAATGTTATAGGGCACTGTTTGCACCTGTTTAACTCTTTCACAAGTATGTTTGTTGTTAGCAGGTTGTTAGACGTTGCCGAAACGAGTATACTCATACTATTATTCCATTATTAATGACGAACATACACGTCTTTCATTTTGTATTATCACGGCAATAACATAATTTTGGTAAATAATATATTGAGTTGCGGAATAAAACGATTCGGGATCATCTTCATTCAATGAGATTTTCCGACAACTTAGGAGACTGTGTGCCTCACGAGCTTTACGAAAACAACAACAAAAATCGCCTTTTGCTTCTCAACATCTCGCCTGCCATAGAAAGAAATAACATCTATTGTACCGAATTGTAACGGGAAATAAGAAATAGTATCTTTACATAAATATGAAGCAAAGAAAGGAGTGGGTGGCTGCAGCAGATACGCGTAAGTCGGAAGACAAGCTAGGCCATTTTTAACGTCTAATTGATAGAAAGGTGGCAGGAGGTAAAGTTAAATAAAACACTCGTAAAGCTATAATTTCAATTGAACTTTTATTTTATAGTAATGCATGGATCTTGCTATTATGTACGAAATACAATGTTATTTAAATGACCGTCTCTGGATTGATTTCAGCAGACGATCCTTTTGAGGCGGTTCTCGACTACTTTTTCGCACGGTATCTCGGCGATAACTTGAGTATTATTATTTGCATTGATTTGGTGATCTTAGTGATGAATGAACTTGATAACTTGATGATAATGATCACATTATACGATGATCCAATCGTCCCAAAATGAGAAATTACGCTACCGGAAAATTTCTCATTCAATATCGTCCAGTTCATAATTTTCAATTGCAGGCCAAAAATGGCAGTGACACCTCCAGACCATAATGCGCACTAAACAGCCATTTTTTTCGGGTGAAATTGTTTTTCCACAATTATTTCTGCGTTTTCCGAACGTAAACATCGAGTGGGAAATAAGGTCTTTTAGTTAATTTAATTAAATTTTAATTATTATTATTATTTTTGTTTGTTTGTTAATTTTTATAGCGAATTGTTAAAAAATAAAAATAATTGGCGCCAATCATCTTTGAGTTTTCTTGGTGTCGTTTTTTCCAGCAATTTATTCTTGTGGATCAAAATATTTCACACCTTTTTGCTATTAACGTTTTCTGAATTTAAAACAAAAATGTCTTTAAATTAATAAAATTTTATTGTGCAATAAACACTTTCGTCTATAAAAAAAAATTATTTCAAACAAAAGTTGTAATACTGGAGAATCACTATAGAAAACTATTTCACACCTTTACTGCTCGTGGCTCAAGTTCTTGGAAAGGTTTTGATTAAAAGCAGAATAGAACAGGGGTAAAGAAACGTTTATAAAGGGTCCGCCATCTAACGTTTTTTTTCTCAACTAGTGCTTATTTCGTGAATGGTAACACTTAGCTCATGTCTGATTTGACAGATAATTAGTTTTATCCTTCCGCTGAACGAATATGGTTGTGTATACGCTTCACTAAGTGGGCCTGCGATCGACTTACAGAAGATGCCAATTTTGTCAAAAAAAAAATCGTCTTTTCAGATGAAGCTTATTTTGATCTTGGCGGGTATGTAAACAAGCATAATTGTCGCTTTTGGGGCACAGAAAACCCGCACGCGTACATTGAAAAGCCGATACACCCAAGACGAGTCACTGTTTGGTGCGGATTTTGGTCTAGAGGCATAATTGAGCCATTTTTCTTCGAAAATGAACAAGGAGTGGCCATTACAGTCAATGGCGATGGTTATCGGGCCATGTTGAACGAATTTTTGTTCACAAAAATTGAAGAGGAGAATATTAGCAACATTTGGTTTCAACAGGACGGCGCTACGTGCCACACAGCCGAAGCTACACTCGATGTTTTACGCCCTGTTTTTGAAGATCGCAATATCAGCCGCAGAGCTGATGTCGTTTGGCCAACTCGGAGCTGCGATTTGACACCGTTGGACTATTATTTGTGGGATGCCGTCAAAGATAAGTGTTACGCCAACAAACCAGAGACAATTGACGCTTTAAAGGACAATATTCGTGAAGGCATTGGTGAAATACAGCTGCACACAATCGATAATGTGTTTAAAAATTGGACCGATCGTGTAGGCTACTGCATGGCCAGCCGAGGCAGCCATTTGAATGAAATTATTTTCCATTATTAACCGGAAGGATTGTACTTTCAAATAAAAAAAGAAATTTGAGATAATACTGAATATTATCTTTTATAGCATTTTCAAAAAAAAAAAAAAAATTATTTGGCCTTTAATTTGATTTCTAGAAAAACAATAAAAGAAATATATAAATCGTTTTATTGATGGAGAAAAAATACTCAATAATTTGCAAATTAAATCAAATTTAAATTTAATTATTTTCAGTACGACAGTGGTTTTCGGAGTATAACCACTGAGTGAGCAATAAGCTTTATAGCTGAAGAAAATTTTATGCAAAAAATCAAAAAATCATTAACCACTATTGAATGATAACTTTTGTAGTACGTTTTAACTGTTCTTAAGAGTTCTTTGGGTTTTAAACGATCCATTTTCATAAATGGAATATCTTCCACTAAATAAATGACACTTCTAATGACAGATGTTTAAAAGTTGACAGCCTTGTCAAACTGTCAGTTTTGAAACCACTAAGTTTGCTTTCACACTATTCTACAAGTCTTAAGATTTTCATTGGATTCTGGTCATACTATCGCACATTAAATAAAATGAAAAATCCTTGCAGTATGAAAACAGCTGCTCAGCATAAAAAAAAAATATTTTATACTTTTAAGAGTGAGAGAGAATACAACAAAAAGTCACTTTCATATGTGTCATAAAGTATTATTTTACTCACATATTTTCTTTTGATGGCAGCAAATAGTTCAACAGCAGGGTGGGAAAAATTAATACGATCGTTTATTCCTGACATTCTTTCTGTGCTTCTGTTAAAATACAACTCTGATCAAAAATCTTATTGTTCAAAAAATTTTCTAAAAATGAAGAGAGCCAAGGCGAATTTAGTATAAGGTGCGGGCAATCCTAAAACATACGAAAACAACAGGCAATTTGTTGCTTTCTTTTGCTGGTGTAAACTGTCGAAACACATGAGTGAAACGTCACGGCGTATCAAAAAAAAAAAAAAAAAAAAAAAATAAAATAAAATAAAAAATAAAAAATTTTAATATAAATTTGTAAACGAAAATTTAAAAAAAAATGTAAAAAAGACTTACACGAACTAAGGCACATGTCTAGCAAGGAGTATGGATAAATGGAATAATTTTTTAAATCATATTTATGTTTTTGTGTTAATGTATCAAACATACGTACGAGGGCGGATTGACATTGAAGTTACCTAGCGCTAGATGGCAGCACATACACAAAAACTTTTTCTTTCTTAGAAATTACGATCTGTCAAACATCAGCTGTTAAAGTTTTAGCCAAATTCATCGATTAGTTTATTTGTTGTAGTCGTTTGAAGTAAGCAACTTTTGTGTTTCTTGGAAAATGGAAAAAAGTGAATTTCGTGTAGTGATTAAACACTATTATTTGAAAGGCAAAACGGCGAAAGAGACTAAAGAAAAGCTTGATAAACATTACGGCGAATCTGCTTCGTCAGATTATATGGTAAAATATTGGATTGCTGAATTTAAACGGGGCCGAATAAGCACTGCAACAATACCATCAACAGGAAGGCCAAAAGAGGTTACTGAAGAAAATATCAAGAAAATCCTCGATATCGTTATGAACGATCGCCAGGTCAAAATACGTGAGATTGCTGAAATGGTAAACATGTCATATGAACGTGTGTTCAACATTTTGCATGAACATTTGCATATGAAAAAGCTATCGGCAAGATGGGTGCCGCGTTTGCTCAGTGTTGAACAAAAACGAGTTCGACAGATCACTTCACAGCGGTGTTTGGACATGATAAAGCATAATCCTGCTGATTTTTGGCGTAGATTAATAACTGTTGATTAAACATGGGTCCACCAATACACACCTGAAACCAAAAATCAATCGAAGCAATGGGTGGAAGCTGGTGGAAGTGCTCCGAAGAAGGCGAAGACAGCGAAATCGGCTGGCAAGGTTATGGCCACTGTATTTTACGATGCACACGGAATATTGCTCATCGATTATCTTGAAAAGGGATCCACAATCACAGGAGAGTATTATCGTGCATTATTGGATCAATTAGTTGATGCAATCACGGAAAACGACCACATTTAAACAAGAAAAAAGTGGTCTTTCTTCAAGACAACGCACCGGTTCACACAGCATTAGATACGATGCTAAAACTAAGAGAAATCCACTTCGAATTGGTTGATCATCCACCTTGTAGTCCAGATTTAGCCCCTAATGACTTTTTCCTGTTTCCAAATTTGAAAAAATTTCTCGCTGGAAAAAGATTCTTCTCAAACGAAGAAGTGAGGCGTTCCCAAAATCGTATTATTCAGATGGTATAAAAAAGTTAGAAAATCGTCTCACTAGGTGCATTGAGCTAAAAGGAGACTATGTTGAGAAATGAATGGATTTTGAAAAAAAATGTTTTTTTTCCTAGTTAGGTAGCTTCAACATCAATCCGCCCTCGTATGTACCAGTAAATAAATAATTTTTTAAAAATATTTCGTAATAACTTTTAACCCTTTAATGCATTTATTGTTTGTATACAACATCACTATTTGAGACCATATAATCTCATGACTAACGATATTATATTTTTAAACGCAGTAATTGAAAATGATATTCTGTGCCTTTAGACTCGTATTTCTCATAATTTCTCTAAAGTAAACAATTTTTTGTATTTCGTATTATAATTATCGATCGGTGAAGTCTGCTTTTTTTTTTAAATATTTATTTTATTTCTCATAATATTAGCGAAGAGGACTGTGGCGCCTGAGTGATTAGAAAATCATGGTTTAGAGCTAAAGGAAATAGGATTTGCAATATCTGTGGATTCTAAAATAACCTCCATACAACAATAACCAGCTGATTGGCTACCCGCAACTGTTAAATTAATTCGCCTTGAAGAGAGCCATACAACTGTCAAATTTCTATCCGTATTTTCGACATTTCATTACATATTGTTTTCACACTATTATACTTTTTCATTTTATTTAAGTTTTTGACATGTTGTTATATTCAGTGAAAAGCGGGATATACATATTTGATTACTTTTTGTTATAACTATTGATTTTTGTTAAAATTAAAATTTTTGATACAAAAAACAAAAAAATCGCTAAGAACCGTTATAAGAGCTTCATATAATCTGAGCTTGGTAATGAAGAGTTAATTTTTTGTTTTGCTGCATGCTGCATGCATGTTTTAAACGGAAGTTAAAATTAGTAAACCATTTAACGGATGTGATAAGTTCGTTGGTCGTACTTAAAACCGTAATAAACCTATCAAATCAAAGTACAAAATACCGTCAAAATAAAAAAGAAATATCATCACAAGACAACCAAATAACAGAGTCACACAAAAGAAATTTCAAATTTTTTGTTTCTTATGAAATAATGATGACTAAACGTTTTTAATTATTTACGTTAAATATGGTTAATGATGAGTTCAGTGCTTTTGGGTGCATAGTCCACTTAAAGGTGGCGGCCATACCTCCCACAACAGAATCAAATCAAAACATTTAAATATTTTTGTATTTAAAAGGCAAAATACTGACTGGTTTTACCATTTCATTTATATTTTTTCTTTTTAACGATATCATTCATAAAATTTTTAAATAATTTGTATTTAAATGGAACGGAATTTAATTTTGTTTAAGTTGAATAAATAATAAAAATTAAAGAAGAACAAAAGGCAAAACAAAACATATAAACAATGCATTTATATTTTTATTTCTTTTTAAAAAGTCTATCACCAAAAATGGTGTTGTTGAGCATATGGTATTGCACGTTTTTGACGTTTGCAAAGTCAAAAGCAGCTATTTTACATTTTACAAAAACAAAAAATATAAAATCCCCGGCAGTTCTAAGATTTTAATATTTTTATTGCTTCTAAAATATAAAAATGAGACACTAAATTTAAGAAGAATTGTTATAAACATTGTTTTAGAAATTTTATTTAAATTTAATAGAACAATGACAAGTACCAAAGCAAACAACCTTGACAACGTCAAAGAACCCAATAATTACTATTTCTCTTTGTGGGTTTTTAATTAAATTTTAATTATTATTATTTTTTTTTTTTGTTAATTTTTATAATGAATTGTTAAAAAATAAAAATAATTGGCGCCAACCATCTTTGAGTTTTGTTAGTGTCGTTTTTTTCCTGCAATTTTTTTCTTGTGGATCAAAATATTTCACACCTTTTTGCTATTAATGTTTTCTGAATTTAAAACAAAAACGTCTTTAAATTAATAAAATTTTATTGTGCAATAAACACTTTCGTCTATAAATAAAAAATTATTTCAGACAAAAGTTGTAATACTGGAGAATCACTATAGAAAACTATTTCACACCTTTACTGCTCGTGGCTCAAGTTCTTGGAAGGAATTTCCAGTTTTATTGATTAAAAGCAGAACAGAACAGGGATAAAGAAACGTTTATATTTGAATACCCAATAATTTGCAGATTAAGACAAATTTTAATTTAATTATTGAATTTTTAAGTATGCAGGCGAACACAAATTTTTTGCGTAAAATTAAAGCAATTTTTTTTTTCAAGAAGTCATACAATATTTTTCAAAATGAATTTTTTACATTTTAAGTACTTAAATTAATGATTAGAATCGGTTGGCTATTGCTGATTTCACTCAAAATTAAATGTAGGTACCTAACTTTGACCAAAATTAGCGGATTTTTTTTTTTTTGTTACGTAATTATTCTTTTTTTGTTTCATGCATTAAAATCGGTCAAATCGTTTTCAAGTTATGACGAAATATATTGAAATAATTACCCAATTTTGAGCGACAAATTTGCCACGCCCATAAAAAAATTTGAGCCAAATGGAAAAATACCGCAAACGGATTTGAATTCAGCGCAACAAAATCAATATATTTCATATATAGTAGTTAAAAAATTTGTTGTATTTTGGCCTATTGCTTTCGGTATTACTTATAAAATTTTTCATACACAAGAAAATATTTTATTGGGTGGGCTGTAGTGAGCCTACGCTCTATGTTAATACTATTTTTCTAGCGACGTCTGCATTGATTAAAGTAAAGATATGTTTGAGACAATATTTATAGTGTATTACTGTTAACGAATAGGTCAATAGCTTCACACAAATGAACTAGTGAATCTTTGGTTTAAATGTGTCTATATGATTGCAAAAGAACTACCTCGTCGATGACAAGCTAAATTCAAATGTCAACAGATCATTACATTGGTTTGGGAACAACTAGTCAGTTGTACTACTGACAATGTTACTGGTAGAACACTAATTATACATTATTAACATTTTCTGCAGGTTAGGTTTAGTTCAAATATAAGGTATATAACTTAAAAGTACGTACATTAGCCGCAATTCGTTATTTTTGCTACGAAAACCTCGAATTTTGTCCCTATAAGGCATCATTAGCGGCTAATTTTGCTTTACTTATTCAATTTGAAAAAAAAAAAGTTTCAACACACCGCTGTCTATGCATAAAGTCTTCACCAACTTTAGAAAACTGAAACAAATTTTGCTTAAAAAAATAAATAAAATATTTTAGTTTCTGTTTTATTAGCGGAAATCACTCTTTGTTGTAAATTTGCAATTTACTACATATGCTCTGAATTTCAGCAACAAAGAGTGAGTCTTTACATGATGTTTTACACGTTAATTATCATTTGGAATTTGTCTACCGTGTAAAAACAGGTTTAAGTGTTTTCTGTATATAAAAAAAAAAAAAATAAAAAAAATTGGCTGTTTAAGTATACCAAACTTGCAATGCTTTGTTGTGTAGCACATATGCATAAGTGCAGCAAATGCCATGACAAATGCTTTATGTAATTTTTTGTTGTGATGTAGCAAAATGTAGCAGATATGCTAGGTTTGCTACGTCTGCAACACTTGCAAGGCCTGCTTGCAACAAAAAGTGATTTCCCCTATTAATATATTGATATACAATTTTTTAGAGGTGACAGGGTCAGTGTTTCAATGCCAGGCTAGACCAACTGAAAAATAAAAATGTTTCCAACAGTGGTATCACCTCGTAACGTTAGCTAGTAACTGGTTATGAGTATTACTACTACGGAAAACTTCTCTGAATCATTTGCCGTTCGGAGCCGGCGTTAAACTGTAGGTCCCTTTTGTTGAGTATAAAAGTAGAATCAGATTGCACGTTTTTAACCAGAATCAATTGGATCCGAGGCAAATCAGATCTATTCCTTTAAGGGCTTTACTCGACTTTTTTCGAAAGGTGAAGAAGTTGTTGTTTGAACATAACTTTCGGCTTGCCTCCTTCTAAACGGAGAGCAATGGAGTCGGGTTGTATCTATGGATTTGGTGGAAAAATAGCAATTTTTGTACAATTACTTTTTAATCCAATAACGCTGTTCTATAGAGAAGTGTTCGACTAAGAAAAATCCCTAACTTGTTTTAACAAAAAGTAGTAATTTGACATAGAAAAAATGTATTGAAGTCACGTAAATATTACACAAACACACAAATATTACAAGCTATACGGATTATATAGATTTTGATGTGCTGAATTCAAATCCCTTTTCAAGTTTTTTTTCCATCAGACTAAAATTTTTTTCATGGGCGTGGCGAATTTTTCGCCAAAATATGGTAGTTATGTCAATATATTTCATCATAACTTGAAAACGACTTGTATTCATATAAATCACCTTCAATCACATTTCGTCTGCCCGACAACCAGCTCTTCGAAACAATAAAGTTTCTTTCCTTTCATTATTTTTGTGTGTTCCCTAATAATGTATTACAAATTTTTTGTCAAAGTTAGGTAGGACCTGCCTTTATGGGTTATTTTACTTTCAGAATATCTGGCTTTCATTTAAATGCTTAAAATGTAAAATTTATATCCTAATAATTTTTTTATAACTTTTTGGAAATAAAAGAGAGAAAAAAATTTCAACCAATTTTGCAAGCAAACATTTTACCGCTAATTTTATTTAAAGTTAGGTACCTGCATTTCATTTTGAATAAAATCAGCAATAGCCAACCGATTTTTATGATTTATAGCTTATTTTATTCTCAATATTTTAAGCTTTAATTTGAGTTCTTAAATTTTCATTCTGAATATTTTATGACTTTTTGAAAAAAAAAAATATAAAAAAATGGTTCCAATTTTGCGCGAAAAATGTTTTTTTTTCCAACTAAGTTATGAATTACTCTGAAACTGTTGAAAATACAAAAAAATGTTATTCAGGCGATTTATAGGAAAATTTATTCCTAAACATCTGCTGGTTTTTGCATTAAAATCGGTCAAGTTGTTTTTATTTTATATTTTAGACGAAAAATTTGCCACGCCCATAAAAAAATTAACGCAATGGAAAAGAAAACTGAAAACGTATTTGAATTCAGCGCAACGTAATCATTATATTCCATATAATTTTATTTAAAAGCCAGAAAATTTGTTGTTTTTTGTAGACCAGTGCTATTAAACGAAAACTGTTGAAAATTTTCATACAACTCAGGCGCTTATGTGTAAAAGATTATTTCACTGATAGCATTCTAGTGCTGGTTCAATTGAAACACAGTACCTTCCTATTAAAAAAAAATGTATTTAGATTTAAAATGGTTGTATGAAATAGAGCGTTTGCAGCTTTCTAAGTTAGCTCCGTCTACCTCCTTCTTTCTACTGCTACCAACTGGAGGGTGGAGTCTATTCTTTGAACTTAGCCAAAAAATCCAACGATTCTCACCATAAGTGAACAAACTCATAAATTTTCCGAAAAGACTTTTGCTTGTATAGGAAAAATATTATTCGAAAAAATCGATTTGAATTGTATGGGTGGTGGGTGAAAAGCGCGACCGATTTTGATAAAACTTGGCACACATCTTTTGTTTATTCTTGAAAAGATATGTAACAAATTCGAAGATTTTTGGTTAAAGGGGAAAAATTTTATGTTAAAAAATGGATTGTATGGGCAGTGGGTGGTGGCGTTGCCAGTTTTGATTAAATTATATTCAATAAAATGCTCAGTGCAAATTTTCAATGATCTAGCATCGCTCCTTATATCTGTTGTACAATAACGTATGAAGAAATACCACTGTGGGTCATACTGATGATTGTGTAGTGGTGACAGTATGGCCCATCATTCGGGACTATAGTAGGACACAAAAGATTTTTGGGTCAAATTGTCTGTCGTTTGGCAACCCTCTTTTGTGAGGATAGTAATAATAATAATGTATTACATGCCTATATGTTTATTCCCATTGATTCTATAAGAAGCATATGGCCTCAACATATTGCGTGAATATGACACTGTCTTGTGATATCGCTTTCACTTCTTCTTAGTTTCTTTAGGTTGCTGATTAGATTGTTGCCACAGTATGTTATTAAAAATGAGCCTTGGCCTGAAAACATATTTAAAATATTTCGAATAAATTTATTATTTAATATTTGCTTTGTCATCATAACTTGCTTAGTGTTTTTATTACAAATTTTAAGCTCAAAGTGTCTTAAAGTGGACTTTAAATAATAAATTTCAAAAAAAAAAAAAAAAAAAAAATCGTTGCCAAGCGACTAAAGTTAAGGGAAACCCTCTTATACAAACGAAATTATTGCAAAAAATACAACAAATTGTTTGTTGGACAAAAATGTATGTAAAAAAAGAATAATTTTTTTGCTTGGCTTGTAATTTCCTTTAATACATTTTTTACACTTAAATCTTCATTAAGAAAAAAAAAAACAATAAAAATTTAAAAAGATAACATTTATCCATCAATTGCCTTAACTTAATGGTGTATGATTTCAATTTATTTACTTTTTTAATTTTAAATTTCAATATTTAATTTCATTTGAAATTTTCAAATTTAATTAATGGGTAGTTCGATATAAAAATTCCAATTTCAATCAGGTAACGACAAAAAAATATTGACATTCCTTTTAACACTTTTCAACATCCAAGTTGATCTTTAATCTTGTTTTTTCTGAATTTTTATTTTTAATTGATTTAATTTAAAATAATATCAGTGTTGGCTGTTGAAATTAATTATTTCCTTAATTTTTCTCTTAAACACTAAATATATAAAATTCAATAAAAAAATTCATTTCGATATATCGTTAACACATTAAAACGTTCTTAAATGATTTTCTGAAATCACAAACACAACTAGTTTTGTTTTTAATCTTTAAATTCCTTAAAAAAAAGTCTTCTTATTTAATTAATAGAAATTAAAGAATTTTGAAATAAATAAAAACTATTTGTTTTTTTTATTGAAAATAATATATTATGCAAATTATAATGATTGCCGATTTCTTCTGTCCCTATTGTCTTGATGTTCTATACTAAGTCTTGGTTGAAAAAGAACTGAATTGTGTGGTGATTTGCCTCCAGTCACAGCTATCAATACCAGTTTTATCAAATCGTTTTAGAAGAAAATAAAATTCTTTAGTAAAACGACAGAAGATTCACACAAAATTCTGAATTTATTGTTAATACAAGACGCATATACTGACAGACTAACTGACTAACTGACTGACTGACAGTATCAGTTTTCAATAGTTTAGAAGAAATCTAACGATACACATTTACAAGCATTTAAATTTCAACGGGAGATTGACGTCAAACGCATTCTTTAGAGACGCCATGTATCGAGTCTTAGCTGATGAGTATTATTTTGTATTATTTTGTTGTTTGTTTTTGTTATTGTTTTTAAAGAATACCACCCTTAACCAAGAATTTAATATTTTTAAAACAATATTTTTGTTTTCTGATTCATATGCATATCTGATTAAATCCATAATAATGTTTTTGTAAAATTTTATTGAACTTTTAGGAAATTTGAAAATAGTTGTGAGGCGCCAGTATGCTTAAAATTTAAATTTAATTGCTTTGAAAACATCCGTTATTTGTTTGCCTAGTAGGCATTGGCTATAGATGCGTGCTAGTTCACATTTTATACATACTGAGACACTTTTTGGGGTGACCAGCTGTTACCACATATCCATAAACTTTACACCCGTGTACATAGCATATTTGTTCATATTACAATTTTGTTTTAATTGAAAAAATTAAATTTGTCAGAGAGAAGAGTGCAAAAATAAGCGTTATATCGGCTGCAGATTAAAGAATAAAAATGGCAACATCTTTGTCAAAGTAAAATAGTAGTAGCTGCCAAGGAATCCGTTCTTTTGACAGCAAGGACTAAGCTTTTTTTCTGTCATTGCAACTGACACAATAGTCCAAGTCGACTCGCATGTTTGCGTAGAAACCAATGTCCATCTATTCTCTTCCATTCATAATGTGTTTGTCATTTAAAAAAAGAACGTATTAACTTAGCCAACCTACAAGTGTCTAGATTAAGCCATCTATTTTCAACCTTTTGAAGAAAGCGTCTGAAGGTACTATTTTTAATAGACCCCAGCAGAATTGTGACTGAATTTGCGTTGTAGGTATTGAAAGAAGATCCCGTTCTAGCTAACTCGTCTGCCCGTTCATGACCGTATACTAATAGTCCTTCCGCGAAGTGATCCAAACTAAAGTAATAAAGATGTAGTTGTGTATGAATTTAATGAGTGAAGCGCCACTTGGCTACCGATTACATTTTTTATTAATTCCCATAACATTCCATGAAGGAACATTTGGACTTCTCTCAGTCAATGAGCTGCACCCGATTCTATTTTTAGACTCATTGAAAGGGACCTACAGTTTAACGCCGGCTCAGAACGGCAAATGTATTAGAGAAGTTTTCAATAGTAGTAATAGTTGCTGTTGCAAAAATTTTTCTTTTTTCAGATGGTCTGGCCTGGTATTGAACCGAGGACCTCCTGGTTGGTAGGCGGGTGTCTTTCCTACCATATACTACCACTATCGATTATATACTATCACTTAATATGCATTTGGTGGGGACACTGGCCGAAAACAGTTACGGAATGTCATGCAAGATAACTGCTCGTTTAAATCGACCTATAGCACGTCTCGGATGACATGTTGTGCATATGTATGAGTTCAGGCGGACAACAAGCAAATATAAATCTGGTTGTAGTACTTACAAAAATTTGAGTGAAAAGACTTAATCTGAAGTAAATTGGTTATTATTGCCACTTTAGTGGTATTTTAAGTTTTTAATAGGTGTTTGAAAACAGTTCGGTTACAAATTTGACCAAACATGAAACGCCTGTTTCTTACATTTGAAATATATGCCGTTTTGATTGATAGCATTTTGCCCTTTTTGGGGTAAAAGCATTATTCCATCATTAGAATAATTAGAACTTCTGGGTTTTCTGAGCGAAAAACTGATCCAATTGTGTTTTTTATGACACTGGTGTAAATTCCACCATTAAAAGAGTTCTACAGAGATCGAAACAAATTATAATCATAAGATGCATCAAAATTACCCAACCAAGCTCTTTGAGTTTCTGGCGGATCATCAAAGATGTATGTGATTTGGCGTTTGAATGATGGAACACAGCACCTTTCTGTTGAACAATTTTGGCCGTTTTAATTGAATCGCTTGTTTAAGTCTCATTAATGGTTGACAGTAGAGTTCAGAATCAATCGTTTGGCCAGATTTTAGAAGCTCATAATCTTACCAGAGGGTGTCAATTCTGGTTTTGTTCCCATCTGCAATACTTCACCATGTTTCTTCAATGATGTTTTTAGCATTTTATTATCGTGTGTGATCCACTTTTCATCGCTGGTAATCATTCGCTTAAGAAATGGTTTGATTTCATTCCGCTTTAGCAGTGAGACGCAAAAGGAAATTCTGTCCATTATTTTTTACTGTTTGTTCATGCGGTTCCCAGTCATCGAGTTTTTTGGGTATCCAACTTTCTTCAAATGGTTGATAACTGTTTTGCGATGAATGCCTATTTCCTTAGCAACGACGAGTCTGCTAATGTGCTGGTCTTACCAATTTTTTGTCATGATTTCATCGACTTTTCTAGTGATTAGTCATCCAGAGCGAGTTGCATTTATAACATCAAAATTATCAGATCGAAAAGAGCAAACCATTTCGCTACTATTTTTGTAGTTACAGCATCGGCTGCCGAAACAGTGACATTTTTTTAATAGCCTGCGACGCATTCTAATCTACTCTATAAAAGAAGAACAAAGTATGTAGCCAACTTTCCCTTATTTCTAAACGAAGGTAACTTTTCATAGAAGAATGTGATTTTAATAATGTCTTCTAACAAAGTAAAGCTCATAATGTCACCTTTCAAACAAGCTATAGCGCTGATACAGTGAATGTTGACAGAGATATTACATTTTAGATCCATCTACCAACAATTTGAAATCAGACATTTTTGAACATCCAAATATATTTTAGAGCTAATGTTTTTAACACACTATGAGCGGGTGCTGGTACTAGTAGCCCTTTCGATGATTGCCACTCATAAGCAGGACGAGAATTGGCGTTTAAAATCGGGGCACATATTAGTACTCGTTAAAATCACCACTTTTAAGTGACACAAGGAAAAATATAATGTTTCGTAGAATGTCTTGCTTATAAGTGACAACGGCTACTAGTACCCGCACCCGCTCATGGTGTGTTAATTAAAGTGATGAAAATTGTGTAAATTTTTCTCTTATTTTACATATCTAGCTTAGAGAGACCATGCCATTATATTGTATTCTGGAGATAAGATGTTTCTTTATAATGTTAGTGTTGTGTATCGCTTTGAAAGGGTAGGTAAGACACCCACCTACCAATCAAGAGGTCCTCGGTTCAATATCAGTCCAGATCTGCAAATTTTTAACAGCGGTATCATCTCTTAACATTGTAATCGACTTGTTATGTATGTATTGTTTTAGATAGAATTAACTCTTAATACCTTTATGATATGTTCAAAACGCAATTTTTTATAGGTCTCAAGACCGGTAGCCGACGGCATTATATACTGAATACGAGCTATATTTTGTTTATAATCTTTTCTTACGCATAAAGCTGACCCACTTTAATTTTCTCTAATTAGAGATTTCACATACAATTTATAAAATGTATTATTTTTCAGAATTAATAGTATTTGACCTCTGGTCACCCCGATCTAAAAGCGGTGGATTTATTAATGATAACAGTAACAGCTGAAAATCGGCGACAAACATTCAAAATTTGTTATCAATAATGGAATAAAAATTTTAAAAATATGAAAGCAAATTTTTTTCTTGATTAAAAAAAAATTAGCCAAAATACTCATCGTCAAATCACGAAATTCCCCAAAATTAAAAAACAGCAAAAAAAAACTATGAAAAATAAAAAAATGAAGAGTAAAAAACAAGATTTGAGTATTTTTTTTCGTTGTTTTCTAACTAGTATGTTAAAAAAATATGTATGAAAAAAAAAAATAATTTTTTTTAAGAGAAATGACCGGCAAAAACGTAAATATTTCATTGAGAGACAAGCAAGCGAGTCAAGTTTCGGAATAAAATTTCAGTGATCAGTTAGAATGGGTTTAGATTTAAACAGGAGTTTGAATAGTGAAGAACACTTAGAGAAGAGATACTGAGTTGAAAAGAAAAATTTATTTAAAAGGAAAAATAAAAGAAGACATTTTTGTATTAATAAAAATTAAATAAGAAGAACAAAAATTTTTTTAATTGAAACATAAAAAGGAAAACATTTTAAACAAAAAGTGAATTTTAAGTAAAAAAGAAAAAGAAAACATTTATTTCAAAAACAATAATGTTGGTGTTAAGAACTTTTATAAAAGCCTGCTTGGCTCTATTAATAACAGTAAATTTCGTAACGGTCAGCCAGGCCTATGCCATAGGCCAGTCCAAATATGGTCGCATAGAAAAATTTCCCTATCAAGTGATGCTGATTGGCAAACAGCTATGGCGTAAACGCATTCTCTGTGGCGGCACCCTCTTAAATAGCAGATGGGTTTTAACAGCTGGTCATTGTACAATGGGCGTAACCCATTTCGATGTCTATTTGGGTACTAAAAGTGTAAATGAATCCTTGGAATCGGGCAAAGTTATCTTACGCAGCAATAAGTTTATTGTACACGAAGGCTTTAATCCTGTTACAGCGGCTCATGATATAGCGTTAGTGAAATTACCAGAAGATGTGATATTTACAACACGCATTAAGCCTGCCATTTTGCCCTATCACTTTAAGAATGATCAGTTCATTGGCTCACGTGTGGTAGCCACTGGTTGGGGTGCTGTAGGCGAGACCTCTAAATCTGACCCCATGCAATACACTGAATTGAAAGTCATCTCAAATGCTGAATGCTCAAATGAATTTGATGTCATAACGGCGGGTGTTTTGTGTGCCAAGGGCTTGAAAGATGAAACTGTCTGCTCTGGCGACTCTGGTGGCCCCTTAGTCATCAAGGGTACACCCATTGTTGTGGGTATAACAAGTTTTGGCCCAGCCAATGGCTGTGAAACCAATATACCAGGTGGTTTTACACGTGTAACCCATTATCTAGATTGGATTGATGCAAAAATTGGTAACAGTCAGCAAACACAGTCTCTGCAGTTTGTGCAAAAACAACAACAACATGATCAACATCCAAATCAAAATATCGTTTAGATATTTCTTCAAAAAATGGGCTTAAGCAAGTAAACTGGGCCCCTTTATTTTAAGCAAAATGGCTGTGTTATTCTTAAGATGTTTATTGACTGACTGAGTTTTTAAAATAGCTTTATTTTTTTATTATTATTATTTAAAATATTTTATTATATACAGTTATTATAGTTTGTAAGTAATATTGAATACGGGGAATTTGTAAAAAATTTTATTTTCGATTCCCCACACATATTTAAATATTTTTATTTAAAAATTGAAAAAGAAATTATCCCTTTGGTTGTGATATTATTGTATTAGAAGAACATTTTTTATTAAATTTTTTTGTTTAATAATTATGTATTTTGTTATAAGCATTTGTATGTATTATTTATTTTATATCGTAAGAAAAAAAGAATAATTTGAAAAAAATTAATATATTTTCTAAATATTTAACAAAAAACCTCTTTCTTTTTTTTAATTTTATACAATCAAATACAAAGAAAGACAAAGAAAAACAAATTACACTTTTGAAGGAATTTTACCATATTCTCTTCTGTTTTAAACAAATGAGTTTTAAAGTCTTAATTTTCTCCACCTTTTTTGTTTTTTTGTGAAAGGTTAAGATCCCCCCAGAAATGATATAATACGATCATTAAAAATCAATAAAAATACAGAAAAAAACTACAATAACAAAATGCTTGTGACGTTATCAAACAAAACTGAAATTTGCATATATGTATGTATCTTTTCAAATTTCAATTTGAATTTGTGTTGGCAAAAAAAAAAAAAAAATAATAAAAAATATTAAAAATGTAGAAAGACTAGTAAAAACGTCTGACGTATTCATTATAAAATCAGATGTAGACGATATTTTTAAAATATCTCTTTCTCTTATAGTAAATTGTTTAAAAATCTTTTCGAAAGACCTTGACAAGGCCGTCAATATTCTCTTATATGCATTTGTTGTTTTTTTTTCATCTGTATTAGAGCTTACACATAGTTTGTCAGAGTTGAATGCTTCTTTTTGACAAGTCCTGCTTCAGAAATATTGAATTGCCAGTGTGATAAAATGCTTTATATACATAACTTACAATTAACTCGAAATTTTGATGAGTTGTTTTGAAACATGACAGTTAGTATACATTTATTACGAATGTTTGGTTACAAATTGTCGGTAGAAAGCTCTAAAATGTGATATCCCTGGTAATATTATTTACATCAGGCTACAGTATATATACATATATATATATATATATATATATATATATATATATATATATATATATACATATATATATATATATATATGTTTATATATATGTATATATACATATATATATACATATATATATATATGTATATATATATATATACACTGGAGCATATTCCTATAAACGCACACTACTTTTTTTTAAAAAAAAGGTAAAAATTAAACAAGAAAATATTTAGGGGGCTATAAATTTGTGTATTAAAGACTTCACTTAAAATATTGTTTACAAAAAAAAATCATTTGTACTTTAATTATTTTTTTACTTAATTTTTTATATTAACAGCCATTTTTAAGGGTATTTTTCTATAAACGCACTTTAATGTTTGGGCCATTGTATCATTATTAATAATGTGTGGATGATCCTTTGTTATGGATTGTTTCAAAAATACGGTCTGGCATTGATTCCACTAATTTTTTAAGCAGATCGGAATCAATTTCCTCCCAGACTTGTTTAATTCTTAGTTTCAGCTCTGTCACAGTCTTTATGCCTTCATTCTGGGCACTATTTGCATAAACTTTACGGGCCATGTATCCCCACAAGTTTTCCATTGGGTTTAAGTCCGGACTACAAGCCGGCCAGTCCAACAAAGGAATGCCATGTTCATTGAATCAAGATTTCGATTGCTTAGAAACATGGATTGCAGCATTATCTTGTTGGATAATGCAATCTTCATCCATTTTTTCGTCCATAAAAGAGAGAAGAGCATCTTCCAACAGTTCGTTATAAATCGAACTATTCATTTTTGTCGGAACAAAACAAATTTTCGACTTGCCAACTGCAGAAAACGCTGCCCAAACCATAACACTGCCACCACCGAAATTACGTTTTGACATCCGAACATCTTTAGATCTCAAATCGTGCCAATAGCATGAGTATGAGTCTGAGAAAATTACTTTTTTCCACTCATCTGTCCATTTCATATATTCTCTTGCGAATTTTAGGCGATTTTCTTTATGGTGTTTTTTTTAGCATTGGTTTACATTTCGGCTTTTTCCATTTTAGGTTTTCATCGTTTCGTAAAATGTGTGCAACGTGTTTGGAAGTCACAGGAAGATTTAATTTATTCCTTATTTGTGTGGAATTCAATTTGTTGCGGATTGCTTCTTGTTTAATTAGATTAAGTTGTCTTCTTGTTAGTTTTGTATTACCCTTTGTTGATTTGCGAACTCCATAATTTTGACCTTTCTTAAAGAAATTTCGTACCACACTTTCTGAACGACCGATTTTACGTCCAATTTCTCTATTAGAGCATCCTTGGTCGTGAAAAAATTTAATTTGAATCTTTTCTTGTTCGGACAAAAAAGTTCCCTTAGGCATCTTTAAAAGTGATGAAATTTATTGATTAAAATAGGAAAAGTTACAGTAAATTGAGATATTACTATTAGAAACGTACCTAAATTTCGTACGTACGTAAATTTCGAGTGTGCGTTTATACAAATCTTCCACTTAAAATAGCACCAAGAACAATTGATCGCATAATTAAGGCAAACAACAAAAATAAGAAAAAAAAATTGTTTACTTTTAAAAAGTACCGTTAAGTTGTCTCTCATTAAAATAGTTAAATTTTGCTTTTAGATGAGAACAACAAAGATATAACAAAAATACAGAAAAAAATTAAGTGCGTTTATAGGAATATGCACCAGTGTATATGTATATATATACAGTGACTCACAGCTTATATGATACAGTTAGAAATTTTTGCAAAAAATATCAAAATGTCAACATTTATTACACTTGAGGGCAAAAACACACATTACACATTAAAACCTTTGTTTAATTATGACCAAAAAAAATAAAAAATTAATATTTGCTCACAACTTAAATGATGCATTTTATTAAACAGTTATACAAAAGTAAAATAATGGACCAATTTTACATATTTTTGATGTAGAGAAGTGGAAAACCACATTTAAAAGCATCATTTGAAAGAAAAGTTTGATTTCAAAGTATTTTGTAGTAATTTTTTAAAATGAGAAAGCACACTTCAATTGAAAAGTAGGAGGATGTAATTCGACGTTTCCAGGAGGGATAAAGCCAATGAAAAATTACAGAAATTCTAGCAGTGAGTCCTTCAACACTTCAGCATATCATAGAAAGGCTTGTCAATGAAAAGAGAATTGAAACAAAGTGTAAAGTACCAACAAATAAGCAGAAAAATACTTGGAAAAAGCTTCCAATCCAGAACATAAAATGCAGAATAGAATTTCCAATCGAACATCTAAACAGGCATACACATATTACATTCTGGAAGTCAGTAATCTATGCTCGTAAAAGCAAATTTTACTTCTTTAGATCAGATGACTAAACCTATGTTTGGAGAAAATCAAACACTGTCTTAAATCCACAAATATGTGTAGTACAGTTAAACATTATGGAGGCAGCGGAAATTAGACCTTTATCGAAGGAAACATGAACAAAAACATGTATTTTCCTTCAATAGATTTAGGAAAGATAATATATTACAAAGTGCTTAGAAGCTTGGCATTAGGGATTCATTTAAATTTTATCAAGACAATGATCTCAAGCACACATTAGCTATTCTAAAGAATTGGCTGATCTGGAACTAGCCACACGTTGTATAGACACCTACTCATGGCCCAGATCTTAACGTCATAGAAAACCTGCGGTCTGCGCTTGAAAATAGAATTTGTAGTCACATATTTCTAATGCTTCCGACCTAAAACCTATTTTATAAGAGGAATGGGTTAAAATTAGTACCGATTACACGAAGGTGTTGGTAGAATCTATAAAAATCTGTCAAAAAGCTGTCCTGGATCAAATAGGTGTAGTTATTAAAAGTTAGAAGAAATACGACTTATGATTTACCAAGACGGATATATAAGGTATCATTTAAGCTGTGTGATGAAAAACGTGAAATATTTTTTTCATTTTTTTACATATTTTTTATACTGAATTGTTTACTGTTAATTTTTTTGTTTAATAAAATTGGCTTTAATTTGAACCAGCGGTTATTTCGAATCTGGCAATATTTATGTCATTCGATTCTGTAACAAAATTCAGTATATTATCTCCACTGAATGAAATGAATCGATTTACGCTTGAGCAACGTTGGGATTTATTGGAAATTTATTTCCAAAACAAAGACAATTGGTCGGAAATTGCACAAAAATAAGAAAAAAATAAAAAAATAAATTATCTTTTCGGATGAAGCTCATTTTCATCTTAGTGGGTGCGTTAATAAGCAAAATTACCGTATTAGGGCTCAGAAAACCCAAACGTGGTCTCACAGAAGCCAATACACCCATTACGAGTGACTGTTTTGTGCGGCTTGTTAAGCGGAGGCAACATTAGCCCATATTTCTTTGAATTTGAGGACGGCGCAACCATTACGATCAATAGAGACACCTATCGCACCATGATAAGCTGTTTTTTGTGCCCGCTCTTCATGGTATTGATGAGAACGATGTTTGGGTTTAACAGGATGATGAAACTTGGCACACATCTCATGCCACAATCGTTTTATTGCGTCAAACGTTTGATGGCCGTTTAATTAGCCGAAATGGTGATGTCAGTTGGCAGCCAAGAAGCTGCGATTTGACACCGTTCGATTATATTTTGTTGGGCGCCGTTGGAGACATGTGTAATGCCAACAAACCAGAGACAATTTAGCACTTAAAGGCCAACATCTCTATGCTATTGACGAGATACGACCTAATACAACCGAAAAAGTTCTCGAAAATTGGTCGAATAAGGTTCACTGTACCCAGCCGCGGCAATCATATGACTGAAATAATATTTAATTTCGAACCAGACAAATTGTACTTGACAACAACAACAACAAAAATTTTTGCATAATTTCAAACCGTTTTTGTTTTATTGCATTTATAAATTCAAACTTTTAAATGGTCCACCATATATTATTGACGCGTGTTTTTTTCTTCTATAAATAAGCAATAATATTCCAAAAATTTTAAAATTTTTCTTAATTCCTATGACTACATCAAATAAGCTGTGAGTGACTGTATATGTTCTGATTAGGCTTCTTGTTGAAGCAAAGGGCTTCCACAAATTTTCTCCATCTCCCTCTGCTCTTTTTAATCGCCTTTATATTCTTTCAGATTTTGCCAGAAGCATCAATTTTCGCAATTATTGTCTAGCGCCATGTTATGCTTCCACTCGATTTCATTCCACTCCTCCACCTGTTGATTCACCGCACCCGCGCAGAAGCTTTGAGTTTGAAATAACTCAGTATAGATCGTTTGGAAGGTGATATTTTAAGCTTTTCTATGTTTAAAAATGAATGAAAATTCGGTGAATTACTGTCATATTTTGCTGAAAATTGTATGCACATATAAACTAAGCTTATTGTAAATCCTAGTTCTTCGAAAGAAGGCTCTATTCTTAAGCTATTTACCGAGCCCAGAGTGGGTTCAAATTGCCAACATATTTCGTTTTATCTTAGAGTTCACATCATTCCTCTGAGTTATGGTCGATCCGAGGTACATATATAAATTCGTCCACGCCACAACTGTCAGCCGTGACTACTTATGTAGTTCTTTTTCCTTCAGTGCGCTTCTCTATAAGATTTTTTTTTTAATTTAAACACTGGCCATGAATCATTTTTGTTTGTTTTTATTTTATCTTAAAAAGTTATGATAAAGTGAAAATTAAAATAAAATGAATTTCAAAGTTAAAAAAACGTGTTCCATATTCATATAAAATAAAATCTGAATATACTTAAATTCCAATAATCGATATTTCTGGAAAAAGCGTGAGTTAAATAGTTGATGTTTAATTCAAGTTTAAACAAAGAAAATACAAAGAACTCTGATGATGACTTCCATAGCGGAAGTCGAAAACATATACGATTCTGCCGGTCTTGTTTCATATTCCTTCACAGATGTTTTTTTCTTACTTATTAAAATCATTGAAAATCTGAATAAATGTTCTATTCACTTAGAAAAAATTGTGTGGAAAATAAGTTCATTTCTCATCCTTAAACAAATTTCTCCTGTTTCTTGAGAACGTTATGTTTTTCAACTTATTTCAATTCCTTTCATAATTTATGTATAAACTCAATCTATGTAACTTATAACTTTTAAATTTTGAAACTGTTATATTAATAGTCAAATAAAATAATTAAAAAAAAGCTTTTTTTAAATGAATTCAAAGCGCTTATCGCTTAAGAAATTCGATTACAACTTAAATTATTCTCAAAATAAAATTATGCCCATGTGTCCTGAGTTATTTAGAATTCTCACACGATTGATCGAACCCAACGTTTAGATAGTTTCTCGTATGCGACTCATACAGCCTGGACTAACTCATGTTATTTTTGTTGCCAGTCGTTCAATATCATTTCATGGATTTTATCGACTATTTTAGGAGTCATGGCCACTTTTTAAAAATTGAAATTGATGTCGCGTAGACCCTACATTATTTCTTAAGATTTTCTAAGGTCTCGGTGATTGTTTTTTGTTTGGTAAAAAACTAACGTTTGAGCGGCATGTCACTTATTTCCATTTTCGTTAAACCAACAAGGTTGTCGACCTTCAATAACTTTTGTAAACCAAATTATAGACAAAAGTTGCTGAAAATTCGACAGTTATTCATTAAGACATATAACAGCATACTGAAGTAGTTTGCATTGAAAGTTACTGAATTATCAAACTGACATTGTATTTAATAAAGTTTTTGCATAAGTAAAGACTACGATTACCTAAATTACTAGATTTGTTTAATTTTGTTTTTGGCATAAAGAAATGTCTGCAACTATCTAATTGAACGTATGTTTGAGGTTAAGGAAGGCTATTACTTAAGTAAATCTTAGACTATTGAGGCCGGAGTACCTAATGTTGCATCCTGGGACCTATGTTATATGCAGTCATACCCATACCTCCACATTCGCCGATGCATGAAAACCCTCAGAAAGCAACTAGGTAATGGCAAGATCATATAATACAGCTGATTGAAGCAATGGAAAATAATGGTTGAAGAACAGAAAAGTATGCTTCTGTGGTCCTCGCTTCAATACCAGATCAGACCATCAGATAATTTTCAACAGCGGTATCACCTCATAGCACTGCTAGCGACTGGTTATGAGTATTTACGCTAAGAAAAACTTCTCTAACTAACGCATATGATGTTCGGAGCCGTCGTTAAATTGTAGGTTCCTTTCAATAAGTCTAAAAAATAGAATTGGGTGCAGCTCACAGATTGAGAGAAGTCTCCCTTGTCCCATTTGGGTTGTTGCGGGAATTATGTATTTATGTATGTGAACAAAAAGGTACTCACGTAACATTCACAACGCGTAGATAGTTAGGCCCATCTGTTTGAATTAGCAGCCAAATTATTCCTCAGAGTTGTGGAGTTAAATATTCCGGAATAATCTTGACCGCTAGCTAACATGTTAAATCCACATAGATGCTACTCCTAAGTTGATGCAAATGAAATTGGCTTATTAATAGAAACTCGATTCAAGCGATTTTCAAACCAATCTGGTGCTACGAAGTACAGTTATGAGGCACTGCCTCAGCTTCAATCATTGAACGTAATCAAAGGAGCCAAAATAAAATATTGCGACTGATAACAAATTGTCCATGGCTTATATGAAATTCGAACATCTATAAAGACCTGAACGTGCTTAGGGCTGGAGAGGAAATTGCGAATAATAATAGACGTATTTAAAGACGCTCGGGGTCCATCCTCAGTTGGAGCTAACACAATGCTAAATTAATCCCATAAATCAATAATATTTTGTCCCGCGCTGGTGAGACTAAATTGGCATAATGGTAGAATTAGTACATATGGCTTTTAAGATTTGAATACAAATCACATTCCATGTCTGTTATGGTTTTTTACTTTTCCCCTCTTGGAAGCATAGGGCTTCCAGAAAGCATCTTTGATTTGTTTCAGTTTCTTTGCAACCATCAGTATTTTATTTGCAATTGATTAGTCTACTGTAGCAGGTCTAGGACGAATGATGGTGCTGCCATCTGCAGTTGCCTAGAGACATCACCCTCTGAGTATTTGGTGTAGTGGTGAAGAGTCTTTGCTTATCATAGACTTTTACCTTATTTCTTTTTCTTTTTTTTTCTAGAGGTGGCGTCTTCCGATGATGGTTTTGTAGTTAATTTAAAGGAAAACTTTTTTATTGGGGACTTCTTGAATGCATCATCTGGAGTTGATCGACCGCCAACGACAGAGCTATCCCTAACAAGGTTTTTTTTTAAACTACAGTTATTTCTTCTTTTTTGTAGGATAAATACAGTCACTTTTTAATTCTTTTCTTATCTCCTTGCATACACTGACGATATTGACGTTATTGGGCGTACCAAACGAGAAGTCACTGCTGTCCTCCAAAATGGGTCTGACGGTAAATAAGGCCAAGACGAAGTATATGTTGTCGACAATTAGGGATGTGTGGCATATTGGCTCCCATTTTACGGTTGAAAACTATACATTCGATATGGCAATGCCATAACCGGCAGCAACGATGTTAGTCTTCAGGTCAAGCAGAGGATCATTCTTGCCAACAGGTGTTATTATAGTCTCAATGGGCAGAGAGTAGTAGTAAAGACCTCTCTCATGCGATGATATGTATTGATATTTTACAAGTCACTCATTCTCCCTGTTCTTCTTTATGGAGCAGAAACATGGCCATTGTTATGCACCGATGTAACTACTGTGGGTGGGTTCGAGTGAAAAGTTCTATGTAAGTGTGGCGATGAATTCCATATTCGAACTAACCATGAGCTATACGAGTTATATAACGACATGGATGTTGCGCAGGAATTAACATCCAGCAGCTACGCTAGCTAGGACATATCGTTCGAATGAAATGCTCCAGTGATCGTCAACGTAGAGAACTCCCTTATCTACGCTGAAGAGATCAGACCGAGGAAGCTCTGTCTGCGATGGGTGAGACCAATTGGCGAAGGCGCGCTCTAAGCAGAAGTACTTGGAAGGAGGTGCTGCAGCAGGCCGAAATCCGATAAATGATTTGTAAAGGCCAATTATTTATGCATGTATGCATGTACATATGTGCATTTTGATCAATAGCTTTTCACTATTTTAGGGGTAAAGCCATTTTTCCATCAGTGTGGAACATCTGAGCGAAAAACTGATCCAATTGCATTTTGCAGGCCCTAACGAATTTTAAATTTACACCATTAAGAGAGTTCTACAGAGATCGAAACACTTTATAGTCTGAATGCGCAAGGTCTGGGCTATATAGTAGATGCATAATAACTTTCCCGCTGAGGCTCTCTCTGTTACTGCCGTGTGCTGATAAATGTTGTCTGGTGTTGTCTAGAAGGAACACAACACCTTTTCTATTGATCAATTCTAGACGTTTTGAATTCCTTTCTTGGTCTTAATCCTGGCTTTGTCACCGTCTACGAAGCTCTACCTTGATTCGTCCATGATTTTTTCGCACTTTCTTGTAGTACCTCTTTTATTGCACGTAATTCGGACCTATTAAATAAGCTATAGTGTTGCCTGATGTAACTTATATTACCAGAATTGTTACATTTTAGATTCATTTTTGTTATAAATGTCAAGATTTTTGCAATGTCGAATCTGGCAACCCTAGTTGGAATACTTATTCTTAACGTATATTCATAGTTTAGACATTATATTATGTTTCCAAAAATGTTGAAGGAGTCATTTGGTTGACACTTTAATACTCTGGCACGCCTCTAAGCGGGGTTCACATAAACAGTTAAAAAACATTTGCTCAATTAGACAACTAATAAAAAGTGTTAATCGAGCTTTATTATGTAAAAAGAATTTCAATCTATGGCAACACGTACGTATTCGAATAAAACATCCAGCTTTAGATTTATGTTTTCCAATCATGATGTAAATTGTGACGTATTTTTTTGAAGTCAAACAAGAAATATCACATTTGCGGATTCATTCACTTATGTATTTATAATGCGTGTGAAAGCTCTTCCAACAAGACATTAAACGAAGATTAAATGACTAAAGAAGGGCATAAAAAAACTTATTCAATATGAATTAACACTAAAGAAATTCTTGTCGTCAAAAATGATCAAAGCCTATGAACCAAACAATTTATATAGTAAATTATTATTTTTTTATTTGAAAAATGGTTGGTTTGATAACCAAACTTCCCAAAACTTAATAAATGACAAAATGTCACATTATTAATTAATCCTATTAGATTTGGCATTAAAGAAATGTAAGACGTTTAGATAGGTATTCATACATACCTATGTAATTATGTAAAAAATGAAATGTAAACAAAATTTTCAAAAAATTAAGAATTAATTAATAAATATATTTGCTAATATTTGTAAGTTCTTCTCTTAAAATCATATGACTAATTCATATACATATTCTAGTGAGAATGAATGGATTAAATAATTTATTAACGAAAATATTTATTTAATCGAATTGTATATAAATCCTGAACGGTATTCTATAGTTCCGTAAACAGTAACGCCATTCAACGATATCATTCATAGAATTAATGTTAGTATAGGGTGTTCCAAAATTAACGCAAACATTTTATTTGTCACCATTTTGTGGTATATTGTTGGCAGCCCTGAAAAACAGCAATTTTACAGCTAAAAGCTTAGGCTTAGTAAAAGTGATTATGAACAACAAGAGAGTTGGATGCTAATGGATGCTAATTTTTCGAACAATGCTACTCTAAGCTTTGAAAATTTTTTGTCTTGAATGTTTTGGATGCTATTGATGTGACCAATAGGTAGTTTTTACAAAACGTGGCCCCCTAGAACATGTGATTTTAACACCATTAAATTTCTTCTTATGGGGTTATTTTAAGTTAAAGGTCTATGTCAACATGCCCTGAACTAACCATGCCTACAATAGGAAATTAAATTGAACAGAAATTTAGCCACAATTATGGAGTAAGATCATGAAAAATTTTGACAGGAGAGTTTGTATCAGTGATGGGGAAATTTGATACGATCGTACTTTTTTTCATAATATTTAACTTAAAAAAAATGCTATGATACTCCCCTAACAGATTTGTTACTCTTACAAATATATCACTATTTCTATATTTTTTACATTCCTTTGTTCCAGCATTTTCCGGCTTTTTTTATTTTTAGTATTTAAGACAACGCGATTACACTATGGGCCAAAAATAAATGGAGTTAAAAAATGGGAAGCGATATTAATTTTCTGATAGACGCTAGTGAGTACATGAAGAGCTTTTTATATTAATTCCCGTAACATTCCATGAAGGAACATGGGGACTTTTCTCAGTCAATGAGCTGCACCCGATTCTATTTTTAAATTCATTGAAGGTCCCACGTTAACGCCGGCTCAGAACGGCAAATGCATTTAAAGAAGTTTTCAAAAGTAGTAATACTCATAACCAGTTACTAGCTATTGTTATGAGGTGATAGCGCTGTCGAAAAACTTTTTTCTTTTTTAAGATGGTCTGGCCTGGTATTGAACCGACGACCTTCTGGTTGGTAGGCTGAAAAACCTCACAATTTTGAGTTATGGGTAAAAAATCGGTTTTTCACACCTTCATACACTTATAAGCTAATATTAGGCGATTTTAAGTTTCTGATATGGAAATACGGCTTGTACGGTATAACGGGATATAAATAGGGATATCTCCGTATTTATAAAAGATCCCTGGAGAGTGTGGAAAGCATATCTAGAATTTTCATAAATGCCGGGTGTGTCTAACATACTTCATGAACGTATGTATGAGGTCATTTAAGGTAGTTGCATAACAGATCAACTTGAGCAGGCCTTGAATCTAAACGGATTAATTTGCGGAATAGGCGACTGTTATTACGGAAATGTATCCAAATGGAAAACGAACGACAAGATGGATTCGGCCACATTTGGGTTACCAAAGAACGGGGCAGCTGTTGATGCTGACTAGGACACATGTGTGGAACCTTGCATGAGTTAATTCAGACCGTTGAGTAGGCAGGCTCAAAGTATGGCAATTCCATATAATGATCTTCGCAGAAGTTGCAATGATGAAGAGCAGGAGGATTCTATGGTACACCTTCTTTGCCACTGCAGCTTTTTGTGCCGCTTGGAGGAGATTTGATGATAAGGACAACCTTCCAACGTACGATCTAAACCTAAATCCTTGCCTTCATTAGGGCGACTGAATAACTGCCGTCAGACAAGAGCTACAAGGACCGTGGTGAGGTAATGAACACATGGTAACAAAACGGGACCTATTAATTTGGATTTAAGTGAGCCGATGGTAGCTGCTACATTAACCTAACCTATGTTTAGTTAAGAATAAAATATTTCTTTGCTTTTGAAAATCCGTTGGAAATTAACAGAATTATAAAATCCTGATTTATAATATTTGTTGTTCTTGTCAGAAAAGTACTTAAAAAAAGTTTTTTTTATACTGAACGAAAATTTCATATACCATCACTGGTGTATATGTTCCATCACAGGCGTGGAGGCCATGTGCTCGATGTGTTATTCCATAAATAACCATATCTTATGTACTTTATTATGATTCAATGAAAAAGTAACAATAAGAAATTGTTTTTAATTTAATTCAAATCTTGCGTTCATTTTGAAACACCCTTTAGTTTTTAATATTTGTTATTATATGTTTGGTTTAAATTCAAAAAATTTTTATTGGCTATCTTGAACGGAATCATAACAAAACAATAACATTATGAATAATTTGATGGATGGAATGGATACAGAAACTATTTTCTGACGCCAATCTGCATAGTTTTGTTATAATTTATTCGTCTACTATTATTTGTGATATACATAAATATTTCTTTAAATATCTCTGATATGCTATTTTATGTACAAGTTTTTAGTTTTATTTTATTTAATTTACAATTTATCTAATCATTGAATATTAATTTAATTTGATTTTTAGACTTGACTGTCATAAATTATATCAGAGTGTTTACAAGTGGATCAATTAACAGTGAGTAATAAACTCAAAGAAACTTTTTTATAATTATTTATAAATTTATAAAATCTGGTATAAGAAGATTTTGTTATTTTTTTGTAATTAGAGGCCTATTCCATATAAAGGGTTCGCCATCTAACGTTTTTTTTCAACTAGTGCTTATTTCGTGAATGGAAACACTTAGCTCATGTCTGATTTGACAGATAATTAGTTTTATCCTTCCGCTGAACGAATATAGTTGTGTATACGCTTGAACAACGCTGGGAAATATTGCGACATTACTTTGCCGATTTTGCAAAAAAATCATCTTTTCAGATGAAGCTCATTTCGATCTTGGCGGGTATATAAACAAGCAAAATTGTTGCATTGAAAAGCCGATACACCCAAGACGAGTCACTGTTTGGTGCGGATTTTGGTCCAGAGGCATATTTGGGCCATTTTCTCGAAAATGAGCAAGAGTGGCCGTTACTGTCAATGGCGATCGTTATCGGGCCATGTTGAACGAATTTTTGTTCACAAAAATTGAAGAGGAGGATATTAGCAACATTTGGTTTCAACAGAACGGCGCTACGTGCCACACACGTGCCGAAGCTACACTCGATGTTTTGCGCCCTGTTTTTGAAGATCGCATTATCAGCCGCAGAGCTGATGTCGTTTGGCCACCTCGGAGCTGCGATTTGACACTGTTGAAAATTGTTTGTGGGCTGCCGTCAAAGATAAGTGTTACGCCAACAAGCCAGAAACAATTGACGCTTTAAAGGACAATATTCGTGAAGCCATTGGTGAAATACAGCTGCACACTATCGATAATGTGCTTAAAAATTGGACCGATCGTGTAGGCTACTGCATGGCCAGCCGAGGCAGCCATTTGAATGAAATTATTTTCCGTTATTAACCGGAAGGAAAAAGAAATTTTAGAAAATATTCACTAGTTTTTTTTATAGCATTTTCACAAAAAAAAAATTATATGGCGGACCCTTTATATTCGAAAGGATTATCGGTAAAATTAAAATATGTTAACAAAGCAATAAATGAAATGTAATTTGCTTTTTCGTATGATTTTCTAAGTTGTGACCACGGCAGGCTCCATTTCGTTCAGTATACTGTAAATTATAGTTTAGAGACCACTCTGGTATAGGTCTGCCATTTTAAAAAAAGAGTCAGTAACTTAGCAAAAATCGGTGGCAATATCGCAGTTAATGCGTATAATAAAATGCTAAAGACAAATTTTAAGATATCTGCCGAAGTAATGAAATTAGGATCGACTCTATTCTAAAAAGACAACAATCCTGAGTACACATTACGCATTGTAAGGTAATTTTTTGAAAATAATAAAACCCAAATGTGGCACAGTTTCATTGAAAATAAAAAGGTACACGAAACAAATAATAAGTAGTTATATATCAAAATTGATTTTTATTTTTCAGATACGTTACTATTTTATATTTAAAATGAATTTTGGGAATATCTTAATTGGTTTTTAATTCTTAGCAAAACGATGTATTCATTAAAAATGTATACTTTATTTTGTCGCATAGTGTACATATGCTCCCTTTCCCACTGTGGTTGACGGAAATTTCGCCAATGGCGAACTGAAAATCCCCTTTGCAAGTAGATTATGAGATTATGAAGGAGGTACATTTTGTCTGTTATATTGATGCTTGCATGACAAATACTGGGGGAATAAATAGCTACACAATCGTTTGTGCAGCTCAGTAAAGTTTGGAAGCCGCTAACGATTTCAAAAAGTGTTAAAATCAATATTCAATTCCAGTGTGGTTGCGAGTCATGGAATGTAAGTGTTAAGGACATCCAAGCGCTTCAAGTTTTGATGAATAGATACTTGCACAGAATATTATAGGGTGGTCCAACCAAAATTCACGATGTTAATTGTAAATAAAGCAAAAAGTTTTCAGAGAGTTATCTTAATATTTTTTTATTGTGATAGAAGGATCCATGACAATTAGGTGTGAAATAGAAAATCGGCCAAATGCTCGCCAAGACTTCGGTGGCATATCTCTATCCGTCGGTTCATAATTTCAATGACTCTGAGACATAACAGAGGTTCAATGTCGTTTACATACCGAATTATCTCATCTTTTAGCTTTTGAATTGTTCTTGGTTTATTGGCGTACACTGTTTCTTTTAAATATCCCCAAAGAAAGAAGTCCAACGGTGTCAAATCACATGGTCGTGGCGGCCAGCTAACATCGCCACGACATGAGATAAAAAAGAGCCATTGTTTCATTGTAACCACATATCTTCCAGGTTCATATACTGAATTTCTGACCACAAGCAGTCCGTTATCATCTCGCGACAACGAACACCATACACGGTTACTGCTTGGCCGACCTCATTTTCGAAGAAGAACGGCCCGTTGATGCCGCCAGTTGTTTCCACATTTCCTATAGACCCGGTTTGCTGAAATTAACGCACAATTCGAATAATCGATTATGCTGACCAAATGAACACTCATTTTCGTAAAAGGCTTCAACAATCTTAAGGCGCTGCTTAGGGTTGAATTTGTCAAATACTGAAACAAAGAAATGTCAAATTAAGTTGGACAAAAAACTTGACCATAAGGTGTGACTCACAATTAACATCGTGCATTATGATTGGACCACTCTTTACATAGCCAAGGATAATTCAAAACGAATCAGCAAAACGCGCAGAACGTGGGGTGAAATCAAGAATATTGCAATGGATAGACTTAAGTAGAGAACTTTTGTTGATGTCTTATACTCCTTAGTACTGTTATGGAGCAGCTATTAGATATTAATATTTTAGATTTCATTCGTATGCTGTAGCCACGCCATACATATGTTGCTCAGTGTCATAAACACAGTTCTAGCAGTTCGTATCTTGCTTTTCATATATATCCTCACTTCACCGCCAATTGTGACTTTAATATCAAGGTATTCTAACTCATCAACCCTCTAAATATCATGTCCAATTAGACGCGTACTTGTATTATTATTCGAATTTATACCCAAAAATTTGATGTTTGCAATTTTTTGCTTCAATCCAACCTAATATGCCTCTTCTGCTAGGAGAGTGAACTAGCCCTGTTAGTCTGTCAGCTAATAGAGTTACATACATCGTATGCATATACGAGTTCTGAGAGCTTTTCGTTCAGTTGTGTATTGCTGTGGTGTGGTAGGTAAGGTGACCTGGTTTTAATCCCAGGCTAGACCATCTGACAGTTTTCAACAGCGGTTTCAGCTCATAACAGTAACTAGCGACTGGTTATGATTATTAGGTTAACAAAAACTTCTCTAATTAATGACAGAGTTGAACTGTAGCTGCCATTCTTCTATGAGTCTTATAATAGAATCAAGCCCTGCTCATTGATTTGGAGAAGTTATCCTTGTTCCAGCTAGGATGTTGTGGGAATTATGTATGTATGCATTTAAATTGACTTAGCTATGGTGAGTTTTAGGCCTATATTTCTTATATTATGTTCTCTCAAAATAATAAGATTTCTCGACACATTTCTTTCAATGATTTCATTTGAACCACATCTCTTAGAAACGAGTCATGTCTTTGAATTTGAAAACAGGAAACAGTCTTAAGGTGATCTGGTGAGTATGCTGGATAGGGTAGTAGTTGTTAGCTTAATTCATGAACTTTTGCGATTGGAGCTACACATTTGTATGCCCGTAATTGCAATGTTTTTATTGAACAGCACTTTTATTCGCGAAAATCGTTTAACCTTTTTAAGGTAATTAATGTTAGTGCCACCAAGTGCATGCCGTAAAACTGTATGTATATACCGAAGCAAACAAAAGTTGTTCATACGGTTACGGAATTAACAAACTACCCTGGTAGCGATTAGTGCTAAAAACAGTTTCAATGCAATTTTTTTACCCATTCTACTCTTATCTATTCATGTAGGAACACAAAAAAATTATAGATGAACCTAAAATAGTAATTGTATTAATTATCTCATTATTATCTTTTCTTTTAAACATAATGCATTATTGACTCACACGACGTTTATGTACGTCATAAATTCTTTGACATGACGTATATACAAGTCATTTATCATTTATTAATAACCATATGAGCTAAAAGCTTTTAAAAAGCAAAAATTAAACAAGAGCTTTAAAAACTTTAAAAATGGTTGCCATAATTTCAGCTCCTATTGTGTGTATAAAAGTGTTAAAATATTCAATAGATTGAAAATAATTAGTTATACTCAAATGATTTCATGATTTTATTTTAATCGTAGATAATGTTAAAACATATTCGTACAAACAGATGGATGGATGTACAGACCGACAGACAGACAGACATTCATAGAATTTAAAACAGATTTATTTTTGAAGAATGTTTACCAACAAAAAATTTAGTAGCTACTCAATTAACAACAAAGAACTATAAACAAATTAAGAAAAATAGATCAAAAGATAAATGAAACAGATTTTTATTCTTTTTTTCAAATTTAATTTAACGTTGATGTTGACGCATTTTTTTTTTATTAAATCGCAGTTTAATTGCGTTGAACTTCTTAACACCTCTCTATTAGCGATCATTTAAGTTGATCTGGTTTTGAACGACGGCGCGTCGTTGATGGGCGACTTAAATCTTCAAAAACATAATAAAACTGTTTTGAAATAATTAATTATCGATGAACTGATTTCGAAATTTGGAAAAATTTTATTATTATTTTTTTATTGTTGAAAAATATAGCAATTAATGACGCTGCTATTTACGTTAAATAAACAAATAAATAAATAATTTTTTTTTTAGTTTTCTATTGTTTCTGTTTTATTATAAATATGTTTTTAATGTTTTTTTAACTACTTTTGATTAAATTAAAAATAAATTGTTTTGTGGTTTTGTACTCGTATTTTATCAAAATTGTTTTAAAAATTATAAAGTTTTTTTTTTTTAAATTTTTGTGTTTTTTTTAATGAAATTTTATTACCCGGGTTTCCCTTTTTTTAGCTAAGCATCTATAGAAAATTTTTTTTGGTTTGGAAATTCCAGTTTTAGAAAGTCTTAACCAAAAAGGAAAAATTCAGCAAAAACATTGTTAATAAATTTGTTTCTTTATAAAATATTGTTTTTTTTTCTTTATGAGTAATTAAATATGATATACAAGAAACAAATTAATATTTTCTTAAACGAAATAAATTACCCTGAAATATTATTATTATTTATTAACTCTTTATGCAAAATGAATTAAAATTATATGCATAACTTGGAGAAATTTACTTCATAAAGACATAAATTTTATATGAAATACTGTACATTGGTAGTTTCCAACATTAAGTAAGAGAAAGTGAGTGAAATTATAGAACCAAAATAATTTAATATTTAATAGGCACAATATACACCAAAAGTTAAATTCTACTTCCATACGCTGATGATATGGGTGTCATGGATCGATTACATTTTTCACTATATTTTACTCCATTTTAAGAAAAATTTGTACCTTAGTCGAGAAAGTGTAATGTATCTAATCGAAGGATATTCGCTTTCATAAGTAGCAAAAAAGTCGGTTAAAAAGTCTGGGTCAACATGTCAACGTTGGCAACATATCTCAATACCGCTGTATCTTAGTAGTTACAAAAATGCTGAAAAACTGAAAATTTAAAAGAAAAAATCAGTTATACGAAAAATGACAAACATTGATGAATTCAAATAATAGTTATGGATAACGATTATCTTAAGACGTATTTTTTTTGCAGCCATCGTAACCAATATAAGTAAAAAATATTTTTTTTCTTATGAATAACTATTACACACCAACCAAGAAAGTTTTTTGGTTACCATTACCATTAACCATTATCGAAAATACATTTTTTTGGTCATCTGTATGGTACAAGAATTTACTGGCTAGGCTTACGAACATAAGGGATTGCGATGAATCATCTGAGAGGTTTCATCTGAGATTACTTAGTACCAGGCCCAATGCAGAGAACATACGATACGACGCTAACTTGAGTTGCTGAAACGGCATGTCTAATGTCTGCAAGTATGTTTAAGTAACAGCAAAGTATACTTTTTCTCCAGCAAATATCGTAGAAGGTTGGAATCGATATCAACTCTTCTCTGCCAATACCCAAAAAATAAAATTACCTCCGATAATAGTTATTTATAACCAACACAAATTTTTGGTTACTATAATAGTTATTTACTACCAAAAAAAAAATTGTTTTTATTTATATTGGCTACGGAGACCAAAATAACATTTTCCTCTGAAAAAAACTATTTTTCAAGTGAAAAAATTGTATATTCTGTACACTGAAAGCAAGTTATATTGAATCGAGTAAATTTCAGAGACATATATTTGATTTGATTTGAAAAATTATAGTAATTTGCAGCATCATTCCATTTCAGTTTTACTCGATTTCGGTTTACAGAGGATACCAGATAATTTATTTCAGAAAAGATATAATGTAGTGACTGCACTTAAATTTGGCACTTTTTTTTGCAAATGAGGCATCCAGCGGGTAAACCCGATTCGAATACGCTTAATTATGTTAGCAGTTGTTTTAGACATATACCGTTATTCCTAAAATCGAGAGGTTTGTACAACATATATTCGCGTACCTTAAAAATAGTTTAGTTTATTGAATAAACTAAAAAACGGAAACGCCGCAAAGAAATTACCTTTAGTAAGGCTAAAATTTTTTTTAAATCTGCGCAGTCGTTTTAGAAATATTACGTAAGTACGTACTCGTATGTATGAGTGATGTATCTGCTACACTAATAAAATATCACATACGTAGTATGTGAAATGATCTCACTATTCTTTGTCCAAAAAAACCCATATTTCTAAAACGACTGCGCAGTGAAACACAACTTTCTTTCTGTGGGTATCACACACTGTGTGAATTTTCTCTTTTTCGTTATCAGTGGTCAATGAAAGGCATAATTACATTGTCGATTAAAAACTTATTAGAAAACCTCACCACTGTTATAATGGGTCCGCCAAATAATTTTTTGTTTGTTTTTAATGCTATAAAAAAAAAAACTACTGAATATTTTTTTAAATTTCTTTTTTTTATTTGAAAGTACAATCCTTCCGGTTAATAACGGAAAATAATATCATTCAAATGGCTGCCTCGGCTGGTCATACAGTAGCCTACACGATCGGTCCAATTTTTAAGCACATTATCGATTGTGTGCAGCTGTATTTCACCAATGGTTTCACGAATATTGTCCTTTAAAGCGTCAATTGTCTCTGGCTTGCTGGCGTAACACTTATCATTGACGGCAGCCCACAAACAATAGTCCAACAGTGTCAAATCGCAGCTCCGAGGTGGACAAACTACATCAGCTCTGCGGCTGACAATGCGTTCTTCAAAAATAGGGCGCAAAACATCGAGTGTAGCTTCGGCTGTGTGGCACGTAGCGCCGTCCTGTTAAAATCAAATGTTGCTAATATCTTCCTCTTCAATTTTCATGAATAAAAACTCGTTCAACATGGCTCGATAACAATCGCCATTGACTATAACGGTCACTCCTTGCCCACTTTCGAAGAAAAATGGCCCAATTATGCCTCTGGAACAAAATCCGCACCAAACAGTGACTCGTCTTGGGTGTATCGGCTTTTCAATGTATGCGTGCCGGTCTTCTGTGCCCCAAATGCGATCGCAGGCCCACTTAGCGAAGCGAAAACGCATTGGACACAATCCATATTCGTTCAGCTAAGTGTTACCATTCACGAAATAAGCACTAGTTGAAAAAAAACGTTAGATGGCGGACCCTATATTAAACAAATGGGGTGAAATTCTTGCTTCAGACATTGTAATTGAAATAACAATACTGGAAGCAAATAACTAAAATGATAAAAGCTGCAAAATCTGCAAAAAAAATAACTTCAAAACTGCGTAATGCTTAAAAAACCTGCAAAATCCAGATAAATCTGCACATTTTGCAAAGCTGATTAGAAGAAGAAAGATAGATGGACGAAATAGTCTTCACACCAATTTAATAATTTCAAAATTAAATTAAATTTAAGTAAAAGAAGATAAAGATAAATCTGCACATTTTGCAAAGTTGATTAGAAGAAGAAAGATACTTTGATGAACGAAATTGTCTTCACACCAATTTAATAATTTCAAAATTAAATTAAATTTAAGTAAATTCCGCAAACTTTAAGCCAGTGAGCTGGCTCAACTCCATTGCTTATTAAATTATTAAATTGTCTGTGCTATACATTTAATCGTAGCTGTAACACTAACAAATTTAAATTAAATAGAAAATATAACCGTTATATTTTAAAACAAAACGCTCAAAATCCTATACATTTTATGAAAAATGTAATTTTTTTAAATTCCAAAAATAATTGCGAGAGCCATACCATAAAAAAACGGAAACGATTCATCAAAATAAAAACAGCTCCTCCTCTGCTACATACAACAGCAAAAAATTAAAAAAAAACTCGCTGACATGTAAAATATGAAAAAATTTGTTAGATTTTCGACAAATGGCCCATGAGTGAATATGGTATATAGTCTGAAGAGATTGATAAGTACTATTGGTGAGGTCAAAATACTTTAGCACTCATCACACTGAATGTAAAAGTAAATTACCAAAAAAAAATTGAAAAAAAAATATTGTTGTTTATATATTTATTTTAGATTTTAAATAAAACTGCTTAAATTAATTTCAAATAAAAAATTGACTAAAATATTTCATTTTATTTTAAAGAAAAAAAAGATATTTTGTTTGTTTTGCATTTCATTTTAATGTAAAATTTAATATAATTTGTTTAACCGGTTTTTCTAAATGGTCTTATTAAGTGCTATTTTTCAATAAAGCTTTTTTGGTGTTGTAGTTGTTGTTGTTAGTATTGTGCTTAAAAGCATTTAAAAATTCGAAAACATCTCCCTTTCTCTATAAATTCTTTGGTTTTAGTAGTTGGTTTCTCGGGGAATTTTAAAAACTAAAAATTTGCTTTTTTTCTATCAAATTAATGCATTTTATGCGCTGGCTACAGCGGCTGTTTTCTTTTCTATTAATAAATCCAAGGCACCGACGACATCTTTGAAAATTTCATCAACAGTGCGTTCGGCATTTATCTGTGGACAAATAAATCCTTGTTTTAGTATCACAATTTTTTTAAAGAATTAAAATTTTTTTAGCATAACTCACCACTAAGGTTTTTTCGGTATATTGTGACAAAATAGCATTGGTATTCGCTCTGAACGTAGCAATGCGAGTCTTAATGGTCTCTTCATTGTCATCGGCACGTTTTTCTGTAGAAGCAGCAGCGCGTGCCATAACACGATCAACTAATGTGGACTGTTGGTTAAAGAAAATTTATAGTTTTAGAAAATTTTATTTTAAGACTGGCAATTTAAACTGAAGAGAAAAAGTAGAACTTACATCTTGACAATCGAAGAACATGATCAAATCAGCAGGAGCAATTTTCTTTTCAAAAGCAACGCCTTGATCCTTTTCACGAGGATAACTAAAAGTAAAAAATAAAAAAATTATAAATATAAAATATTCTATGCCGTAGCAATAAGACTATTTATTTATTATTGATTGCATATCGCCTATAATTTTTACTTAATATTAAATTAAATAATAAATAATTAAATAATAACGAAACATGTCGCATTTTTTGTTTCAAATAAAAGGACGAACAAAAAGAAAAGCAAAAATGGCGACAGACAAATAAATTTAAATAAAAATGCCGTGCTAGGATTCCGGTCGCTATATTCCTGTGTGGACCATATCGCATCCCTCTAAAACATAGTGGAGCGAATTAACGAACTCCAACAACATTAATATTTGGTGTTCATTGATTTTAAGAAAACTTTTGATCGCCTGACGCACCAGAGCATAACATTTGAGCCGTTTATTTTGAAAGTGGAGAAAGTCCATTAAAAAAAATCGAGATAATGGTAGTTATAGATAAAAATTGTTATGATCTTTTTATGTGAAAACAATTTTTAGTAAAAAAAATTCAGATTCTGGTTTGGAAAATGGAAATTTTACTTCTTAACAGTATTGAAAATATGTTTATTTTGAAAGTAGTTTAAGTCAATCTTAGATTGAAAATATTACTCGGTCGAATGTGGATTGCAAAATTTCGTTCCGGTTGCTGTATAGTGAAGTAATGTTAACGTTTGACGTCATGTCTTAAGAAGGTATGTATATTTTGGATGAAACGTGAGCAACCAGAATAGCACAAGAAGTAGCATCTTGCTGCTTGAAACACGTACAGACTGTGAAAACACATACTGCTTATAGTAACATGTGTACTGGTCATTTTTTAGGACCACAAAATATTAAAAATATATCTATTAATACTTACCAATATTCTTAAATTTAATGAAATGCAAACCTTTAAATATCTCGAAACAAAAAAAACAAAAAAAAAAAAAACTGGACTTGCCCCACTTTCAATAAACGGCGCATTTAGGAATATTACAAGAAAATGGATTACGAACAAATCAACCCATCTTTTATAAATAAACTCAGTATACGCAATCCGGTGCAGAGTGTTCTCAAAGAAGAGTCTTCTAATCCTATCGATGACGTTCGAACTGGATGAATCCCTTTCATACTCATTACTACGAACAAGTTTAAATATCCACTCCTACCAGAAGCATGTTAATGGCACCTATTAAGTATGAAACATCTGACCTACTTGAATTATGCTGATAAAAGTGCTCTGTGATAGCCAAGACACAGTTTAACAGAAGTGCATCGGCTAAAAGTTCTACATTTATCTTCACACACATAGCCAAATGATGGTGGTGTCAAAACGGCAAAATGGGCTTTTGCGAGTCTGCATAAAATATGAAGGTGCATTCAACTATAATGTGCAACTAAATTGCGAATAATCGACTAAAATGTTAAGTCTGTTCTTCTTTTCGCGAAAGCCAATAGTAGCTCGCGTCAGTGGAAGATACGAACAAATTTCAAGTTTGGACTAACCTACATCTCAGATTTCTACAGAAGATGCCAGCAAGCACCTATTGCATTGAAGATGATATTGCAGAAATATCAATGGATTAGACATATATTGCAGAGACCAACATACAATGTTGCAAAACTAGCCAACTGCAGTTGCAGCTGATCGAAAGGGACTTCTCAGAGAGGCTTACTAAATGAGATCAAGCCTATTAATGAAGAACTCAGCTGAATGCAGATCAGAAGTTTAGCTTACGACCGGAGTAAATTTTGTACCACTTATATAGCACTAATTACTACATAAAACATTTCATGATCGTATACTCATTCGTATCATTGATCATTATTGCCCTCTAGAAAGTGTGATTTAACACCATTCGATTATTTTTAATGGTGTTACTTCAAGATAAAGGTCTGTAACAGTCAACAAAACTTCTCCTCAAAGTATGTTTAATGCTGATAAAAAATTTCGACAAAAGAGTTCGTCCATATGTGCCAGCTAACCCGTAGAGACCACATGCCAGATGTACATTATGATTCAATCAATTTGATTTAAATCTTGCGCTAATTTTGCAATAAACTTTAATGATTTTTGGTTTAAAGTATTCCATATTTTCACTTACCCATCAATCAAGAATCCCTTGGCACCGTCCAGTCTATCGCGAATGGCCTTTTCCAACAAACCCAAAACATCATCGTTGGAAACCAATTTGCCCTCTTTCATAATGGCAGCCAACTGCTTGCCCTTTTCCGAACCAGAGGCAACCTATCAAATATAAATTAAATTTTAATCGATATTCAAAATCTTCTCGTTTCTCTTCTAAATACAACTCACCTCTTCACGCAACAAATCGCCACTGCTCAAGTGGACGAAACCATATTTTTCCACAATTTTGGCACACTGAGTACCTTTGCCACAACCAGGACCGCCCAAAACCCAAATAATTGGTACGCCAACCTGTAAAAGGACAGAAAGAGATTCCATAAAGGAAACAAAAAGGATTAGAACTAAAGTTAAAAAAGTACTTTTTTAATACAAAATTTACAATATTTAGGCAAACACAGCCAGCAGCAGCATTTTTACGAAATTAGCTGAAAAAAGTATACGCGTAATATAGATAGACGGCGAATATGGTAATTTGTCAAAGGGCTTTTAATAGAGCGACAGAGAGGGAAAAGAGCAAGAGTGTAATAAAACAGCTGAGGGTTTGAAAAAAAGCATAAGATAATTTCGTAAGTAATTAGTAATACAATTTGAAGATGTTTTAGTATTAATAATAAAAAGAAAAACAACAATAAACATGCTTAACACGTGTTTTTATACAAATTATACAAATTTACACACACGCACATACAAACACACCTAGATTTACATTTTGATTACAAACAACAATTATCACCCATTATCACTCTCTCGAAGGAAGAGAGTGAATTTAACATATGAGAATGAGAACAACAGAGCTTTGTTCATACATTTATTTTCTTGTGATTATTTTCTTTGTTTTTGTTTTTTACTTACACCTACTTGTTGTCTTCGTATTTCCTCGGCTTTTTGTTTATCATTGGCTTCCTTCTTCATGGCCATTTGGTGACACATGAACAACTACATACACAGAAGTGTGAAAATTGAAAACAATAGGACACATTTACAAATTGATTGATGTTTTTGTTTTTGTTGTTGTTGTAATTGTAAAATTGTTTATGTTTATATTTAGTAGTTGGTGGTTTAGTTTAGTAGGTTTGCAAAAAAAAGGAGTAGGAAGTACATAGTTAATTAAAAAAGGAAGCATTTATTGTTAAAGTTAGTTGTGATTTAATTAGGAGAGGGGTTACTAGGTTTTATAAGCAGTTATACTTTTTTTTATAGAAATTAAATTTAGAATTAAATATAATATTAAAATAAAAGCAATTAAAAAGGAACTGCTCCCTTTTTTCTTTAAATTGAAATAATTATAGGTACATACACAGCCTTACAAAAGATTGCATACCCTCAAAAGAATTTGATTTTTTATATAAAAGACTAATAAAAAAATGCTCCATAATTTTTTATTTGTTCATATTACATTTTATTAGAAAAAATAAACTCAAAAATATTTACACTTTATAAATAAGTACAAAAAATAACATAAAAATTTCAGTTTTAGTTTTTTGGTAAATTTGCAAAAGTTAACATACGATCTGAGTAATGGATATTGAAAAAAAAAATTAATATTTTGTGCGACCTCCCTTAGCTTTTATAACATCTGCTACTCGGGACGTTTTCTAAGGTTACGCTTCAGAACGTCCCATAAAAGCTCTATTGTGGGGGGTGTTCGAGTTTATTTTTAACATTGTTTAGCAGCCATGCTCTTAACAGCTTCGAAGTATACTTTGAATCATCCATAGTGCCATCAATGAACCTCAGCTGCCAACTTTATTTGCGGCCATGCATCACCAGACCATGACCGACCCTCCTTTGACGGTTGGGTTAATATTCTCCGATTGCAAAGCCGTATTAGATTTTCACCAAACTTTTGACCAACCATCACCTCCAAGAACCATAAACTTTCATTCGTCGGTGAATATTACACGTTCCCAAAAATGTTGCATCATTTGTGTGTACATTGTGGTACTTTTGGGAGTATTCCAAACGCTTTATTATATGTTCATATTATAAAGAAAACTGAAATTAACAAAACGTTTGTAAACTTTTGTAAGCCTGTGTATACCTATAATACATCATAATAGGTGTTCGAAAAAGTTTGTTTACAAATTTTATCAAAAATAAAACACATTTTTCTTATAATTGGAATGAGCTTTACTAAGCCAAATGTATGCGCTTTTGATTGATAATCATTAGTTCAAAACTTCGGTGTTTTCTGAGCGAAAGACTGATCCAATTGCATTTTGCCCCATTAAAAAAGTTATGTAGAGATCGAAACAAAGAATAATAATCTAAGTTTTGTCATGATGGAACACAATACCTTTACTTTAGATCAGTTCTGGTCTTTTTAATTTAATTGCTGGCTTCAGTCTCGTTAATTACTTGACCAGGAGCTCATAATGAATAAATGCCTTACAATCCCACTAGACACACAGCATTAACTTTCTTGGTGTCAATCCTGGCTTTGCCACCGTCTGCAAAGCTTTACTTTGTTTCATCGTTGTTTTACGGTGCACACTTTTCATCGCCCGTAGTTATTTCCGTTTTAGCAAAGAATTGCCAATGCATATTCGGTCCGTTAAATTTTCTACTGTTTATCCTCCTCTTCCTTTTCGATACAGATATAAAAACATTGAAAGTTTCAAATATTTTTCAAAATTTCTATAATTGTTTGAAATTGCTCGAATAACGAAAACAGACATTCATTCATTTCACCTCAAGACAATTACTTATACGGTTTGCTACTCTTCTGTTTAAAATTTCTTTTATAAAAATGTAGCAATAAAATGTGTACTTGTGGCAAATTGCCAAGTTTTATTTGTTTGTTTTTTGCTTGGTTTAAGGCAAGTGGTTCAAATAAATCACGACAGAAAAAATACATATAAATTTGTTTTTATAAAAGAACACATAAATATATTTAGTTATTGTCATTAAGAAGGAACAATCAAATAAACAAAACGACAAACGCTAAAAGAAAAATCTGCGAAAAGAACAAAAACTTTAACCTTCAGCAAGAGTTTTTTTTGTATGTTTTCATTAACAGCGGGCACTACATGTATGTATGTATGTCGAAATCGACAGACCTAACAAAGTCAAGTTAATAATATAAAAAAATGTTGTTTTTTCTGTTTCTATAAAAATAGCTTTGATAGAGAAACATAATAAAAATGTTGTTGTCATAGAAAATTATAAGAATTTAATATCATACCTATGACATTTTAAATTATTATGTAACAAACTTAATTTTAGAAATATCTCTTAATTTCAAAGAAATTGTGTTAAAAAAAACAAAAAACTCAGGTCCTTATGTTTTCCTAATATTTTATAAAATTTATTCAAAAACCAAAAATCTACTGGCTATATGCGTACACATACAGTATGTGGACAAAATAAGTTGTGAAAAGAAACCTTGGTTTTTAAAGTGAACACAGAATCTTTTTTTGTTCTCACTAAGTTATGGTTTTACATATTTTGGAAGTATCGTAATGAAAAATAAAAAATGTAGACTTTGGTGCGATTTAGTTAAACAATGTGGAATTGGTACTACATTCTATTGATATAGCTGCTGGTGTGACGTTACAAAAATAAGTTGCCAGCTAAAGTTTCAATCTGTTGTTAAATGCAAAACATAAATCAATTAAGAAATATTTTATGGATGGATACAATTAAGCTCAAAGTATCTATTTATAAGTAAAATACGTCAGTTTTTTTTATAAAAAAAGATCCTTAAAAAAGTTTTTTTAAATAGTATATATGTATCTGTTTACTCTTCGGATACGCAGGTAATACACAGAGATATATAGCAAAAAATTTGTAGATATAAAAATCAAATGGTTATCTGGAAGGTAATCCCAAAGTACACTACAGAACACGGAGTTTGCAGAAAATGGAACCTGAGCTTCACAAAATGCCTCTGAAAAAATGCACATGCAAATTTTACTAATTTTCAATGCTGACCCATTCTGGCAAAAAGCCGCAACAAATGGTCTCCTGCTTGATCTACCAATTCATCATCATTATTTAATCTCACTTCAGCATTATCTTGGCTTAGCATCTTCTTCATTGATTTGTTTCCCTCATGTGTGAGTGCTTCTTTTCCCTGTAGATTCCAATCTATTGTATTTCGCGTTATGTCATCATGTAGCTTATATCCTTTACGCCCTTTCATGCTCATTAGATATTTGATTTGTAGGTCTACTATGTGAGATTTTATTGGGCCAACACATTCTTAGTATTCTTTGCAAGTATACTGCCATAATATCGCAACAACGTTATGGTGTGTTGACCAGGTCTTTTGTGTAGCCTCATAAGTTCACTATATCAGATTGGGACTGCGCACAAAACTAGTAATCCTAGTTGGTGAAGGAAGAAATACTTCTTTTGGAGTACCCACAGCAGGAACCTCATCCTCTATACATTTTCAGACATCTCCACATAAGTTGTGTAGAATCTACATCGATCATTCTCAACATATCCCAAAATAACCCGATGGTTCCTAGGACCATAATGCCCGGTAAATAAGCCCGTTAGTAATCTGAGCTCGCACTTGTCGAGCAGCAATAGCTTTCTGGATTTCCCCTAAGCCAAAGAGTCAAAACAATAATATTGTCGTTTAGATTTTAACATAAGTTAACAGTGAGCAAGATTTCCAAATGTTTGTCAATTGCTCAAGGGCTTACTTTTCAAACTTTTTGCTTTTTTCTATATCCTTTGTAGAACCGTTATAATGCAGCGAAAGTTATTCAAGTCTTCTATGATATTACCGTCTGTTTTGAAAGGCTGATTATATTGCTGTTTATTCTAAAAACATCTGTTTTGCATGCATTTATTCTTAGTCCTGCAATGGTTGAGATTTTTATAACACTGCTATGTTGGTATATGATAGTTGAGATCATACAAATGTGTTCAGCATAGTTCAAATCCTTCAACCGAGTGCCAAGCACCCACACACCTGCTACAAAAGCTTTCTTTCATCAATGTTGAAAATCAATAGAGACATAAAGCTGCCAAGTCGTACATCTTCAAATACAGCGGTACTGCGGCTAAGCAGGTTTTCCTTATTTAATTTTCTTGCGAGATAGGATAGACGATATTGGGGTACAGAGTTTCGTTGCGTCAAATATTGTTTCAAATTATGTTAGATTGAGTTCATCTTTGGGCCTAGTTTTTATACAAAACATTTGGAAAATTTCGGAAAGATTACAGTCTTATTAAGTTTTCTTGACGAGCGAGGCGTTTTGTAATGCCTGACATTTAAAAAAGTGTTTTTTATCAATTCATGTAAAAGCCATATTGTCTATTAGTAAAAGATTTTTATGAAAATAAGACAAATTTTTAAAAAACTCCAATATTTTCATTCAACATAGTAAGAAAGAACCGATAAAAAATTTTACTTCGAAAAAATTGCTACAAATCTTTTTAAATAATTATTAAACATAAAATCTAGACTTAATGTTAAATGTGCTTAAATCATTTAATAACAAATTTTCATATAATAGAACTTCTATTGAAAAACGCTTCTAATTTTTGACGTCATGCCTAAACGGGATCATAGTTCAGAATAATGACTAATACAAAATATGTTTGTGTTGCTAAAAATAAATATTATTAAGTTGTTAAAACAAATACTTGTTAATACAAATATTTATATACATACATATTTGTTTATGTATTATAAACAAAAATTATTGATAAATAGTTATTCAGAATAAAGTTCAAAATTAAAACAAAACATTTAAAGTCACGTAACACAGCAGTTTGTGAATAAAGGTCAAGAACATAACGACGTAAAATTAAACAAGAAAGAAACAATGTTTCGGTATACCTTTTATCGCATTAATTATTCAAAATAAATAATGTTTTAATTCCGTTAAATATTAAAAATTATTTAAAATCTCAAATTGCTTGTACAGGTCGCTGATCTCGCTTAACGCGTGCTTGTTCTAACATGGGCTCGAACTAAAACGCTTCACATTTTATGACACACTCTTGTTTAACACTAAAAACACCTCGTTTTTTCACGGTTCCTATATCATTGTTAACAATGTTAAACGTCTACGTTTGATTAATTTATCCAGCAAAAAGAGTAAATTTTATGATAAAATTATTTTATAGTTTTTATGAATTAAATTAACTTATGAAACAATTAAATATTAAGTTTTTATGTAACGTTATTCTTCATTGCACTGATCTCTTGTATAGCTTAAGGCGGTTTTATTTAACACAACAATTTCTTGAAATGTTGTCCCGCGTACAACATGATCTGCCTGTATTAGCTCTTAAAGAGTTTTAGTCGAATGGCTACAGTTTCTAAAATGGCCCAAGTAACTATTTGGTATAAAATATTTAAATATTTTTCTTTATGCATTTATCCATTCAATCAATCAATTAATTTATTAATTGCTAATTATTTTATGCGTTACTGGTTAGATTGAAATTTCCTTTAATAAAAAAGACTATGTACGTGTATTTATTTATTTATAATTTTGTTTTTATAAAATAACAAAATGGAATTTAATATAACGTAGAAATCATGTCGTAATTTTTTCGTATTTTCACAAATTTTCCCATCATTCAAGCAAATGCTCAATTTATAACAAAAAACAAGATTGGCAGGCGATAATGAAAGAACAAATACCCCAACAAAAACAAACAATTTTATTATTTACACATTTCCATTTAAAAAATAGGTATGTATGGTGTATATGTGATATATATATATATGTGTGTGTGTGTAGAGAACAATAACACTGTATCGTTTTCTGTTTTTTGTTGTTTTTTTTTCTAAATAAACATTTCACAGACCACAATGGTTAATAAATTAGTTGTTGATTTTGCCACCTACTCTTGATTATTTATATACATACATAAATATAAAAATAATCCACACAAACAAATGCACAAAATGATTTGTGTGTACATGTCATGCATGTTTGTGTGACTACATAAACCTTAGCAAAATTATGATACAACATGGGAGAAAAGAACAAATGACCAAAGCAAATGATTATTGTTTTGTTTTGATTATCCTTAAACAATGTTGCTGTGGTGCTGTTTATAAGTTAAAAAGGTTAAGGAATTTTTTTAAGAAAAGTATTTTATTTTCATTAAATATATATATTTTTCCTTATCCTTCTATCAGTTATGAATTCCATTGAGTGAACACCTGCCATCTATTAAGGCCAAAAATTGATCTTTTGTTGACCGTTCCTTACCCCAGCTTTTATTCATATTCTCATCCTACCGAAAAAGGTTCGTCACCATGACATAACGGGTCCGCCATCTAACGTTTTTTTTCAACTAGTGCTTATTTCGTGAATGGTAACACTTAGCTCATGTCTTATTTGACAGATAATTAGTTTTATCCGCTGAACGAATATGGTTGTGTATACGCTTGTTTCGCTTCGCTAAGTGGGCCTACGATCGACTTAGAGAAGAAGCCGATTTTGCCAAAAAAAAAATCATCTTTTCATATGAAGCTCATTTTGATCTTGGCGGGTATGTAAACAAACAAAATTGTCGCATTTGGGGCACAGAAAACCCGCACGCATACATTGAAAAGCCGATACACCCAAGCCGAATCACTATTTGGTGCGGATTTTGGTCCAGAGGCATAATACGAAAATGAGCAAGGAGTGACCGTTACAGTCAATGGCGATTGTTATCAGGCCATGTTGAACGAATTTTTGTTCACAAAAATTGAAGAGGAGGATATTAGCAACATTTGGTTTCACCGGGACGGTGCTACGTGCCACACAACCGAAGCTACACTCGATGTTTTGCGCCCTGTTTTCAAAAAAAAAAAAAAAAATTATTATTTGGTGGACCCTTCGTACCAAAGCGGGTTATTATGGATAATGTATTATGAGCACGGATCATTTCTGAATTGAAAAGAATTTGAAATAGCAATCAAAAACGCTTTATTTGACTGAGCTATATGACAAATAAATTTTATTCACATTTTTTTAAATAAAGAGTATTTTTTTAAAGCCTATTTTTTGACATTTATGATCAGTTTACTCTAGCAAAACTATCAGGAATAGATTGACGCTTGCACAACACTACCAATTTATCCACAATTACTTTGAAAATTAATCATCAATTCACGCAACTATAGACGACAAAATTGTGGTCAGCGATAACGCTCATATTTGGCTTAACGGATTGGTTGATAAACAACATTGACCAACCCACAACAGACCTTACAGACTTCATTACATTCACCGTTTTGCACGGTTGACACATTGATGTCATCATTGGCTCTTATTTCTTTAAAAATAGATCATATCGCACTTTATGGTCCATGGAGATAGTTACCGCTCCATCATCATGATTTCCTGTTTAAAAATATGGATGTCATTGATCTGGGCAAGATGTGGATGGTGCTTTGTACCATACGACGATTGCAAGCAACGAGTTATTGAACTCAAAATTGAACTCAAATTGGCGACAAATTGATTGCGAGAAATGCAACTGTCATTGGCCTCCAAGATAGGATTTGACACCTCTCGTTTATATTCGGAATCCTCGTGAAGTCACTGAACATTTGATGCCTTGGAAGACATACGGCCAACAATTCACGAAAAAGTGGCAGTAAAATTGGACGTCCAACCGTGGTGATCCTGATCTTTCGAATAAAAAAAATTTTTGATTAAAACTTAATTCTTTGTGCGTTATTTTTTTTCTATCGGGCTTAAAAAACATCTTATAGTTTAGTCGCCAAGAAGCATTGTAACCGTTTTAGGTTCAAGACTTTCTTATAACACTTGCAGCAATTCGATGCAGAATAAACTTTTAATTTTTCGGCTCTCAATCAGGGCTACAGGACAAGTCCATGTTTGATTTCGTTCCACTGTATTTTTAATTTGGATAATTCCTTCACGATTTGTGGCTTCCATGTGTGTGCTGACCTTCCGATTCGCCGAAGGTTAGTGGTTTCCAATCTGAAGTATGCTTAGCAATGTCATTTGTTTGCTTGCGCATACCCATATTTATATGAGTATTCGCTGGTTTTGCTTCTTACGAAAGGCGGTTTTTTGATATTATTGTGGGCCAGAATATGCGATGAGTTGTTGACGAAGATCTATATTATTCGTTTCACACCCATGCAGTAGTGTGAGTTCAGGGCTTTGAGACATATCATGTTCGTTCCTTTTACTCCCGCGAGTAGCGTAGGGCCATAACAGGACTATACCAACATCTCAGATCTTCGTTACTCTATTTGATCACGTTCCATTGTAATTTTAACTTGGCTAATTCCACCACGATTTGGGGCTTCCATGTGTATGCTGGCCCACCGATTCGCCGATGGTCAATAAGTAACCTTGTGGTTTTCAATCTATAGCAATTTTACCAATGTCATTTGTTCGTTTTCTACATTTAAGGGACGCTGGTTCGCATTACGCATTCTGCGTTTCACATCGTGTGGGTTCTGAGCTTCTGACCTGGAGGAAAAACTGTCACATCTAGCAAAGAAAAAAATGCTGTTTTGTTTAGACAATCCGCAATATTCGCTGCATAATTACATTGTGGTTACTTGCATTTGATAACTGCAAGGATTTAGCTCAAACAGAGAGGTTGTCATTTAAACAAACGTCTATTCGACGGGCCTTGAGATACAGAACAGAAAAGTAACTTATATATCTCATACACTTGTTGCACTGATTTAGATCAGATTCAGGCAAAAAGCAGCTCTTCTCTTTTATTTTCACACGTACGTACTCACACGCATAGGCAAAAAATAAGCAAAAAATAAACAAAGAGAAGTAAATGAAAACAAGTGGGCAAATACAGTGCAAAGTGGGCTGAGTGAGAGACTCTCAAATTACTACAACAACTAGAAAAAGTATTAATATAAGTTTGCCTGACAATGATTTAGATTGATCTCCAAGTTGAAAAATGACACATTCTTTTGTCGAAATAAATATTTTTGTTCCAAAATATCAAGGAATTATTAAAATAAAACTCGTAAAAACAATTTCTTACATATTCCGCAACAAGTAAAAAGAATTTAAAACAATTTTGTAAAATACAGTGTTAACCCGATAATCCAGACACTTTTTCAAATCGGACAGTTTTACTATTTGATATTTGTTTTCTTCATTTATGTGATGCTTGTTTGCTCTTTGTAAAGTAACGTATTTTTTGTATAAAATCTTCTCAGTTGATAAATATGTATGCATATACATGCATACATACATAAATGTAAAATTTGTTGTATGTACATACATGCATGTGTTTCTGTTGGTATCAAAAAGACTGAATAAATAGCTGTAAAATTGATTGAATTGTTATTTTTAACATAAAACGTATTAATCCAGATTTTTTGCATAATAAATGTAAGTATGAAAGTAGATTTATAATAAAAAAGAACAAAACAAAATTTACATCTATAATTCGGACACACGGATTATCGAGATAATACTGTACTCGTAGTTGAAAAATAAAAGATTTTCAAAATTTGCTTATTTTCTTAATTCTGGGCCTATTTAACGTGCCATAATTAAATTTTTTTTTTTTGACAAAATATCAAAATGGCCATGAAAATATTTGTTATAGCATTTACACAAATTGTGCAATTATTCAAAACAATTGCAAATAAATTAACACATTAACGTGTAAAAATTCACTGAAAGAAATAAAATGAAATCAACGAAAGAAATAATTTTCGAAAAAGTGTATAAAATAATTTATTCAGTTTTTTTTTAATATTTAATTTTAATGATCTTGAAAATTGTATCAAGAAAATTTTTTGAAAAATAATTTTGAAATAAAAAAATTTGTTCAAAATTTTCAAGGTCAAATTTTATTGTTTTTCTTCCAAAGAAAAGTTCATTAAACTGAAATACGTTCCGCAATAATATAAATTATTGTAAAAAATAAAAATAACAATGAATTTTTCTTTTTTTGGAAATTTCAGTGATAAAATAAATTACAATTTTTTTTATATTTTAAGCAAAAGGTATGAATTTGCAAATATTTTAATCAAATTTACATATTAGGAAAGGAAGTAAATTTAAAATTTCAGTTGAGTAACTCTTTTTTTTAATTCATTTGTTCAGGTGTATATTTTTTTAACCATAAACTCTGATTGATTTAATTTGCATATGCATATGCAGAAATCTGAAAAACTTGCGACCTTTTTTTTAAACGAAATTAATTCATCGGTGATTTATGTTTAAGAGTTCAAGCCATTTGTTATTCAGTTAACAGTTTTATCCATAACCAAATGATTACAAATGCTTCCGCTTTTGGTTCAAAGATTTTGCATAACAAAGCTTCGTTCCGTGATCGTTTTACTCGACTTATAATAGATGTCGTCTTTCTAATTCAACTATAGGACAATATCATAACGTTATGGTTATTTTGCTTAGGTGTCCACTTTAGTGCTAAAACAGACTTTACATATATATGTTAATTGCCACCGAAATGTAAAGTAATGCCAAATCAATTTCTGCTTATATCTACAAAACCTTTGTTCGATTTTTTTACAATCAAACCAAAGAATTGAATTGAATTTGAATTGTTGACAGGAGAGATCAGAGTCAATTGTTTGACCAGGTTGTAGAAGCTCTTAATAAACAATTCCCTTCCAATCCCACCAGCCACAGAGCATTATTTTTCTTTGTGTCATCCCTGGATTTGCCACCATCTATCGTACGTGAACTACTTTTAATCGCCCGTAATTATTCGCTGCGGAGTGGCGTAGTGTAGGGGTTAGAACGCAGACATATTTACATCACAAGCGGCTCAGGTTCGAGTTCCAGCAGAGGACATGACCAAAAAAAATAAAATTGCGGTTTCGAGTGTTTAATAAAGAGACTTCAATCTCCCTCCAGACAAACCTATCTTAAGAAGCCTTATGACCTTCCAGCTTACCCTCTGGCGATGATGACAAACATCTGACGAATGATCAGGAGAAAACGCCACCCATTGGGAAAAAATTACAATGCTCAGTAAAGATCGCCATCACCACTACACCTAATCATATAAAGGCGAGCTACAGTAGATTTATCATCTACTTAACTTGAAAATGAACTTAATTATTGAAATCGAAACAAAGTAATGCTCCTAATATGCTCCCTAGAGGAGTGACGGAAAAAAAATCACAAATTGAAGTTTGGTCCATTAAATTTTTTACTTTTAATTCATGTGGCACCCAACCTTCGAGCTTCTGCCACTGTAGTATGCTAAGTAAGACACCCGCCTGCCAAGCAAGAGGTCCTCGTTTCAATACCAGACCAGACCATCAGATAATTTTCAACAGCGGTATCTCCTCATAGCACTGCTAGCGACTGGCTATGAAATACTGCACTAACTAACACATATGCCGTTCGATAAATTGTAGGTCCCTTTCAATTGATTGAGAGAAGCCCCCCTTGTCCAGCTTGGGATATCGCGGGAATTATGTATGTAGGTATGTATGCACAGTTTCTAGCAACATCCCATCACCAAGCTTTTGTGCGGGTTTTTTCAATTTTGTCGATTATTTCATCGACTTTTTTAGTGGTTGGTCGACAAAATTATCAGTTAAAAAACACAGTATAGTCTCCGTAAACTTCGCAAATTTTTTAAGCAACCAGTGACGTATTCTTACATTTTATAATATGACAGTAGTGTTCAGGATTTTCACTCTTGTTTAAACGTAGATAACTTCTTGCAGAATAATGATATTTTAATACTGTCTTCTAGCAAAGTGAAGCTTCAAGTGTCTCCTTTCAATAGATATATTACATTTTACAACCATCTACCGACAATTCGTAACCGAACTTAACGAAACACCTAATATTTTAATTTCAATTATATAACAATAAGTGCCTTATTTGCCATACAAATTTTTATTCTATGAGAGTTAAAATCCAATTTATACTTGAGTAGGGTATATTGTTGTATTGAGTTTGAATAGATTTTGATTGAGATAGGTTTAGCCTTTTACTACTGTACCGAAATGGGTAAAAATCTTCTGATCCTAGCTGCCAACTAATTTTTTTTGCTTTTTAAATATTAAAGTATAAATAAAGAACCAGTAACATTCTGCACGATAACTGGGTACGTCCCTTTGGGGAATACACTTGGTGGTTATGGTTTGAACCCTATTTACACTCGCATTGAAACCAATGTTGCCAATAGTGTAGCGGAAGTAAAGCAAAAGTTGATACTTCACTTAGGCAGTACTAAATCGCAACTCGAATTTCTCTTGTATTAAAGGCTTTAGTGGGGCTAGCAAACGCGTAAGAATACGTAGCCGATTTTTTACGTTTTTGTAATAAGCTAAACAACAATTACCAGTAAAGTTTTCTTTAATTTTTTTTGAAAAATATGTCGAAATATGGCAACGAATACACCAATCAGCTTAAGGCCTATTTTTTGACGTAATGAGACTAAGTTTTAAACAGAAAAGTTTTTTGTAAAGTTTACTCAGTAGTATTAAAGTTCTAAACTACAAATAAATTTTTACTCACGCATTAACAAGAACGATGAATAAAATTAAAATTTATTTGGAAAGTGCCATACGCATTTCCTGTTTCACTTTATTTTATTTTGAAATGAAAACTTATAACCCTCCTTCAATTTTTACACACTATTAAAAATAGTAATTTTATTATAATAAAATGTAATATAAACATATTATACTACGAGTATAATTATATATTAAAGAACATATTGTTAAACTTCCCATATTAAAATTTAAAATCGTTTATATTTCACTGTAAACGACATGCGCTATGATATTTTATATTGATCAGATAGATACACTGACAGACATACTCCCCTTTTTTTACACATTAAAAATGTAAAAAAATTAAATGCTTGAATGAGGAATAATTGTATGAATGACCAGTTGAATGTACGTTTGACATGCTAAAATTAAACTCTTTTTACTTATGTTTGCTTGTTTGCCTACAATAAATGCTAAAGAGGTGGAACAGGAAGAGGATGAAGTAATTTATAGTTTAAGAAAATATTTATTATTATACCCTTGCTTATGAGATTATCCCATTGGGAAAGAAATTGGGAATAAAAATTATTATTTATTTAGAAATAACTTTTTTTATACAATTCAGGATTAGCAAAAATGCGGCCTATTTTTTAAACAATGCAACCCACTTTAGGTTTTATTAGGTTTTTCTGAATTTTGTTCATTTCGGCAATATTATTTGTTTGTAAGTTCAATTACGATGTTTTACTGTTTATAATGCAATTTTGTATTTTTAGTGGGAACGAGGTGTCATTGTGTACTATGATCTGCTAAAGCTCGGTGTTCGGAACAGACTGCAATACCTCCTTTGTTTGAACTGTCCATTATGAGAAAAACAGCCGATATATGAAGACAGACAGACAGATAAAGTCTTCTGTACATGATAACTCTCGATCTCACGTAGCAAAAGTTGCCAAATAATTGTTAGAAACGATGAAATGCCACACCCACCGTATTCTCTAAGCATTGCTCATTCTAACCATCGGCTGTTTCGACGAATATAATATTTTTTGACATGTCACCCACTCAAAATAGATCGCCTTTAAAGACGAGAAATTTTCTGAGACGGGATTCGGACTTTGGCTTTTGTAGTCCAAATACGTAAATTTTAATTATTTATGTTGTAAATAAACAACAAAAATATTTAACGAATGAAATCTAGCCGGATTTTTGCAAATATAATAACCAATTAAAACCATCCGGTTTTTACCCAGTGGGTTACCAACCCTAATACAAATTGATAAGTTACTTTGTAACGCTCATTCTTCACTTTATGACCTTAGGTTATTATTCGAATTCGATTTGGCTTGAATTTTTAACTTGATCTGGCTCTTCTGAGCTATTTCATAAAGTCAATTGGTATTTGGTTTGATGTCACAGCAAACCACATTGATAATAAATTTTAATATTCTGACATCGGAATTAAACATATTCGAAAAAAAGTGTGTTTTGTTTGATTGCGAGTATTGCGATTTAAGCAAATCAGTATTATTATGCTTTCATGAGCTCCTGCTTCAAATGTCGTACAAAAATTACATGCCACGAGCTAGTAGATGTTGAAGTCATCTGTATATCTATTTTCTCTACTTTTTTGTTAGCATTTATCTTAGTTTTTTAACGCGCTAGGATGTCTAGAGCAAAAACAGGCAAACTAATATCGGTGCATTTCACAATTGTGGTAGTAATTTGAGTGTCTCTCACTCAGGCCACTTAGCACTGTATTTTTCCACTAGTTTTCTTTTTACTTCTGTTTATTTATTTTTTGCCTATGCGTGCGAGTGCGTACGGGTGAAAACACAAGAGAAGAGTAGCACCTTGCCTAAAGCTGGTCTCGACTCTAGACTGATATTTGTCAGTAGCCACTTCACATTATGTTTCTTTTATCCAGAGTAGACGTACATAAACGAGCCTTTTTGAAACAGTAAACAAATTTCGCAATGAGTGAGTGTATCAAAAGAAGATGTATCACAAAATTTTTAAATTTTATTTTTATTTTTTAAACTTAGAAACTTAGTATTCTGATTTAATTTATACAGTTTTAATTTGTAATTTAATAATGTTTTTAACTCTTCGACGCGCTCATTAGATGATGTAAATGTCCACATATTTGGCAACACAAAAATTGATCAAATTTAATTAACTCCTGTGTTGGTGAAAACAGTTCATTATTTCATCATTCGTATAAAAAGTTGTACTAATTCGAAAATCCGCGAAATATATGTAGAAAGAAGTGTGAAATTCCATACCATATGTATGTTTAAAACGCTGTGGGCCAACATTGAAAGCAGAAGTGCTGTGCTCGATTCAGTAACGCTGTGAAAGATGTACCTTGATTGTAGCCGGTGTAGCAATAATAGTACACACAATGTTGAGGTACTAAACTTCAACCTTACGATAGTTTTGAATTCCTAAAAGTCTGCTTACTTAACAATGACCGAAGTTTGGGTTACAAATGAATTAGCGAAATAAAATTTGTCTAAATTACCATCAGTAAAAAGCGAAAAACGAATAAGTTAAACAAAAAGATTGATGATGTTTTTTCGCCGAGTTCAATAACTAGATCATGACAATGCTAAGCCACACAGAAGTTTATATGAAAAATCTTCAGTTTTTTTTTTTTTTTTTGGAATGCATTTCACAAAGTGAGTAAGATAGATATTATATTTAATAAGTTTTTCAATATATTTGCTGTTCTTTGGTTTCTATAATTTATGAATGCATTTTCATTATCCTGCTTTTAAAGGGTTAAATGATAGATATTACTTTTAGACTCACATTTCCAATTACACCAACGTTTTGCTTGTCATACTAGAACACCCACTTAAAAATAATACACAAACACTATGACATGTTAAATGTCATGTCATATCATATCATTATAATTTTTGTTTTTTTATGTTTTTGGTTTTTGTTTTCAATGTACTCATACATACATGTATGTGTGTATGTAGATATCTTGCTGTTGAATATAATTTTTTATATTAATTACACTGATAAATTACGATTAAATTAACACGGATTTAGTTTAATTTCGGAATTAATTTTTAATTTTTTTTCTATTAAAATGTCCTTTTGAATTATCCTTTCGAGCAACACACACTAATATGCGTAGCTTTTTGGTTCTAAAAATTTATCTATTTTGTGACTTTTGTACGCAAACTAACACTTTCAAATAATCGCGATGACTGTTCCAAAATCTGTGCACAACTCTATGTTTTATTTTTATATTTTTTGTTTGTTTTTATCTACTTTTTTCAATATAATTATTTATTTGTTTTTTTTTTTTTTGAATTTTTGTTTTTTTCTAATTTAATTTATTTTATTTGTCTAATCTTTGGCGTCGTCTTAATCATTATCATTATTTTTTTCATTTTTTAATATTCACCGTTTTTTCTATTTTTGGGGAATTTTCGTTTATGCAAATGAAGTTGCTATCACTTATTTTTTGACGTCAAAAACACCAATGGAATGTGAAATTTCTACTTTTTTTTTGTTTTGCAAAAACTCAGGTTCCTATGCCGGTGTGCAAGTTGAAAAACAATAACAAATAAATTTGAAACAACTCGCTCACACTCTCTCTCTCTCTCTCTGTATTAGCTTCATCAAAAAGAGAAGATCAATTTATCAACTATTGTTTGTTTTTTATCTCTTTAACACTCACTTATCTCTCCACCAACACTCCCACTTATTTTAATCAAAAGCAATAAAATATGAAGCCAAAGAAATTAGTAAAAGTAGTCCGAGAGACGAAAACAAACCAAACTCCATAGCTGTGGTGGTTAGTTGGCTTTATTGTTTCTCATTTTGTTTAAAAATTATTTTATTAATTAGTAATTTAATTAAAATATTAAAATACAAGAGCAATCAAAATCACTTCAATATGATTTTTAGGAAGTTTTGGGTTTTTACCACGAGTTTCTAAAGTTGCTGGTTTGTGCTGGTCATTTTTACGTCATGGCTTTATGATATGATGTGTTTGGTTTGCTCTATTTAATATCAAATGGTTTGTTATTTAATCGTTTCTGCTTTGGTAAGTTAAGATATTTCTTTTTGCCTTTATTCTTAAAAATGGGTAAACAAAACGAACTGTTTCTCATTTTTGGTTCAAACATTCCATATAATGGTTTGAAAGTTTAACGAATAACATTTTAAAGACTTAATTTTGTAACGGTTTTTACAACAAATCAGGGTTTAATTGTAACATTTTCTTTATACGAGGCCTGTTCAGAAAAGAAGAGAGACATATAAATTTTGCGATATACTGTAGTGTTTTATTTTTACTTTACGTTAACACAGTCTAAATTTAAAAATGCAATAAAACAAAAACTGTTTGAAATTTTGCCAAATTTATTTTGTTGTTGTGAAGTAAAATTATTCAGGTTAGAAATTAAATATTATTTCATTCATATGGCTGCCGCGGCTGACCTCATAGTACCGCATTCCATTGGACCAATTTTCGAGAACTTTTTCGAGTGTATCGGGTCGTAATCTCGGCAATGGCATCACATAATTGTTTCTGGTTTGTCTGCATAACACTTGTCTTTAGTCCAACCGTGTCAAGTCGCAGCTTTTCTAATTAAAGGGCCATCAAACGTTTGATGTAATAAATCGATTATGGCATGTGATGTGTGGCAAGTTGCACCACCCAAACATCGTTCACATCAATACCATGAAGAGCGGGCACATAAATATCAATTGTCATGGTGCGATAGGTGTCTCTGTTGCGCCGTCCTCATTTCACACCACAAGCCGCACCAAACAGACATTGGCTTCTGTAAGACCACGTTCTGAGCCCCAAATACGGCATTTTGCTTATTAACGTATCCACCAAGATGAAAATGAGCTTTTCTTTCGTCTTTGTTTTGGAAATAAATTTCCAATAAATCATAACGTTGCTCAAGCATAAATCGATTCATATCGTTCAGTGGAGATAACATACTGAATTTTGTGACAGAACAGAATCACAGATTCGAAATAACAGCTGGTTCAAATTTAAGCCAATAGATGGCCCACCCGATATAATCATAGATTTAACTAAATTAGTTTACATTTTTTAGTGTTAGAAATGTTGAATATGGTCTGGATATTATGCAGACAACAGAGTAAATTAAATAAATTGGTTGAGATTGGTATTAAGACATAATAAAATGAAAAGCTTTTCAGTGATCGAAATATTGACAGGGGCATACATTGAGTTAAACGTAAGCACAACAAGCTCTCAACAACAGAGGACGGGCCTGTCCGAGTTGTCAATTTTAAGGGGAAGGCTTAGTTAGATCTCGCACATTGGTGCAATACAGAATAAGGTGTTAAGAACCTTTTGGGCAAGTCGCTCCTCTTACGGAAAGACATGGGGTCTTTAGCCGAGAATGATTCATGAACGGCTCATTATCACTTATGCGGCGACAGCCTGGTGGAGAAAAACTGAAGAAGCTACCACTATGAATAAAAATTATGCAGGCTACAGAGACTCGCCAGTCTCGGTATAATTGGGGTAAAGAAAACATGTCCAACAGCGGTCTCGAGGGCTTTGATTGGTTTGATTGGCGGTATATTCGGCGACAAAATATTTCGACAAAGGGTCCGAAATGCGTCAGGAAGTCTGTCCATTCTACGCAGCGTGGTCGAATCATCTTCAGTCCTGGATGTTATGCCTTGGCAACTATGCTTTGGCAGGAGATTCAGGGTTGAATTCCTAAGCCGGAATTGTTGGTCTAATGTGGCCTTAGTGCGGGGTGAATTTGATCTAAACCGGTAAAGCGATGGCTCCAAAATGAATAACTGTGTCGGTGTTGATGTTCATGGGCCCAACCGAGACTTGTCGATCACACTGGGAAGATCTTCCATGCTGAGATCATGGCCATTCATATATGTGCGAAGATCAAACTGGAGAGTGGGCTTAAAGGTGAGATCATTAATATCTGATTTGACAGCCAAACTGCCTTAAGCGCATTTAGCTCGAATTATATAACATCTAGACTTGTCAAATATTCCTACGATACATTTCAAAAGCTTTCACTTGGATATAAGGTCCAGTTGCTTTGGGAATAGATGGTAGATGGGTAGAATAGATGGTAATGAAATAGCGGATGCATTGGTCAGAAAGGGTTCTATGACACTTTATATCTGTCCGGAACATTTTATGCAGCACCACTTACTGTTATCCTCAATCTAATCACGGATTGGGGAATTTCGAGATGCTTGGAATACTGGAATGCTCAAAGGGAACTTCGCCACTCTATGGCGGCGATCAGTCAACAATTTGGTCGTCGCTCTGATGTTTTTAAGTATGGCAGGTCGGACTAGAAACTCCGTTAGGGCCACGGTAGACTAAAAGCTCATCTGAAGAGGATGGCGGTCACAGATGTGGATGTTTGTAGACTGTGCCCACAAGAGGCATCAGAGACAGTGGAACACATGCTGGGTGAATGTGGGGCTCTTAAAAGGTTAAGATAGAAATGTTTAGGTAGACATATGGTCTCACTGGGTGACTTATCCACCATTATAGTTTCCTACCAAATGAACACCAGCAGATCTGCTGAACAAACTATAGACCGGAAGGGGCACAATAGATTCCATGTGACCCTTGATTGCAATTGTGATGTCTCTTGAAGTAGAGGCGTCAAAGAGGTATTATTATGATTAACTTAAAATATGTGGCTTTTTGTGGGGTGGCGTGGTGTAGTGGTTAAAACTTAGGTATACAACACAAACGGCCCAAGTTCGAACCCCAGTGGAGGACAAGGCGAAAAAAAATTAATTGAAAATTCCATCTTAAGAAGCTCCCCTGACCTTCCAGCATACCACCACTTAGCATGGATCTTCACCACTATGCACAATCAAATGAAGTCGAGCTATAGTAGATTAAACCTCTACTTAGCTTAAAAAACAACTTGACTACTGAAACTGAAAAAATGTATTGAATACTTTGTGGAAAGCGAATTTACTCCCTAGAGAAGTGACGGAGAAAAAAATGGTTTTTTTTTTAGTTATGACGTTTTCAATTTTTTTGGTAACATATGGCATCCGCGCTAAAAGATATGTGCATTATTTTTAGAAAAAAAATCAGGGTTACCCTGTTTTAAAGTAAATCGATTTCCAGTGAGAGCGTTTTACTTTGATTGAAACAAATGCCAGGCTAGATCTTGACTATAAGCCTGGTGATTTTAAACTTTATAGCCACTATTTTTTAAATAATTTTTAACTGATCTAACAACATGTAGCCAAGAGTTTTCATGATGAAATATAACGGCTTCATGTTTGTGATATTCTGAACCGATTGCAACAATAGATGAAAAACATTTGGATCCGTCAAATACAAAGCACTACCTTGTCGCAATGGACATTCAGTTTAGGTGTTTAGCTAGCTGGGAGACCGAACTTCACATACAATTACTTGCACTTTGAACTTTGAAAATGTAATTTTTATGGCGTTTAGTTAGTTTCTTTAGTTCGACAATAACATTATGGCGTTTAAACAATAACAATAACATCATGGAGTAATGCCTTTAATTCATCATCTGAAAGCTTCTCGGCTGACCTGAGTAATCTGGTTTCCATGCCAAAATGACCACTTCTAAGCCGAACAAAGTATCTCTTAAAATCAATAGAACATATTCAGGGTATGCTTCGATGAGCATTCGATGTGCTTTTATAACTTTAACTTTTTTTAAATCGTATAAGTAAGGCTAAGCTTTCCGCAAATGATGCTTCGCGGACAAAAAATTCGACAAATTTGAAGCAAAAGAAAAATGTTGTTTTCACTATTTCGTTCAATGACTAAGTGAGAATAAATTGCAGATATTGACCCTCCAAAATGATTATCGTAAAACATACTGGATATTTATAAAAAGGCTTAGGTACTTAGGATTAGAAAAACATAGTAAGATCTGCAAGACTAGAAAATTAATATTTGTCATCTCAGCTGGTGGAATCTGATATTATTTTATTTCATTATATTTTTTAGATTTTTTAATGCGTTTGTTTCCAAGCAGCTCCTATACGCCCAAATTATTAATTCGAAAACTTGAAAAAACAGTCTAGAATTTAAAAACTAAAAACAATAACAACAAACTGAATACCTTAGAACTGGCTGAAGAATTTATTGCTTTGAGAAACTGGTAGAGGAGATTTTAAAACTAAAAATCAGCATAAATATTATCAACTATGGACGTAAAAGAGAAAAAAACATTTAAATTTACTTTCAAAAACCATTAATAGACAACTTCTATTATCACAAGTGTTACCTTTCTATAGAATTAAAATAAAAGAAATCAATTTTAAAATAAAACATGAAATTCGGTATTTTAATATAAAAAATTGAAATTTAAATATTTAAACAAATGGGGAAAAAACACAAAGAATTGTTAAATAAAATAATTAATTTAATCCAGAATAAACAACAACTCCTGATCGGAATAAAAATTTGGGTGTATAACTTAAAAATACGGGATTTTTGGCAAATTTAGATGTGTAAGGTCAAACATGGGTACAAAATATTGTTACGTTTAAACCTTTTTAAAATGTTTGAGTTCGTTTAAATTGCGTTTAAAATAAAATAAATACCGTTTTTTTATTTGCTTTACTGTTATATTTTTATTTACTACACAACACTTAATATTCGCTTATACAACACGTTTTATTTCCGTTTTAACACGTCTTTATCTTACGATAGCCAAACAATAACTAACTTATGTAGGTAAAACAGCCCTTTATATACCTAATTGTCTGCATTTTAGAATGTTCAGGAAATATCGATCATCTTCTATTACCATATCCGCTAATTCAAATGTAACGTAAAGATATTGGATGTGGCAGTGCTGCTAACCTGACATATATTAAAATCCCACAATGCAGTGTTGTATATTTATATTCGTAACAATATATAAATTTATCGTTTAGGTTAACTTGTACGAGCGATTTCTATTTTGGATCTTTCGGATCGATTAGGGACATTGGCAGTGCCGTCGAAAAGTACTACTGACCATTGCCGCCTTGAGACCAGGAAAAGGTAGAAGGACCGTACAAATTTCGGAATTACTCTAGCTATGTATAATGAACTTTATAGCGGTTATATATAAAATATGTTGCCCTATGTACGTCATTTTATAACTCAAGAACCACTCAACCGATTTAAAAAACCAATACATGCTTTAGAAAGGTCTACTTGCACTCATTGCTTTTTAAAACAGTAAGCGTAAGTCTCTAAATTTGTTTCAAATAGGTTCTTTGTCAAAACAAATACACAGATGACAACATAAATAGAGCTACTCTTTAAACCTAAATAAGCTGTGTGCAACGGACAGCTAACAATCGAATTTAACCTTAATTTTTCAGTCTTTTTGACAACATATGGTTTCCGTACTAAAGGAACTGATTTTTTAACGCCCAAGATATATTTCGGTTGCTTTGTTATGAAGTAAAGCATATTCTAGCGAGTTTTCTGCATCGATTTTAATAAACGGTAATCGAACGAGGTAAGATCTAGACCATAAGCCTGGTGAGCTAAAACTTTCAACGACCATTTTTAAATAATTTTTAAATAATCTTGTAACATAGGGCCAAGTACTGTCATGATAAAATATTACGACTTCAGCGCTTCTTAACTAATGATAGACGGCACTTTTTTGATGCCTCCAGAGAGTATTACCTTGTCTCTATGTGTTTTAGTCTCTGTCGTTCATTCAGCTGGTTATTCACGCTTCATATAGGTCAAATATTGCTACGATACATTGAAAAAGCTTTCGCTTGAAAATAAAGACACTGTGGAATAGAAGATTTTGAGATAACGGTCCGAAAACTTGCTGTGCAGCACTACTTACTACTATCCTCAATCTAATCAAGGATTGGGAAATTGCCAGATGCTTGGAACACTGAAATGTTAAAAGGAATTTCGCACTCTAGCGCGGCGATCAGTTCGCAATTTGGGCATCGCTCCGAGGTTTTCAAGAATAGAAGACCGGTCTTGAAACTCATTACGGAGTTTCTTACGGCTCACTGTATACTAAGAGCGCTTCTTCCAAATACGGCATTTTGCTTATTAACGTATCCACCAAGATGAAAATGAGCTTTTCTTTCGTCTTTGTTTTCGAAATAAATTTACAATAAATCATAACGTTGCTCAAGCATAAATCGATTCATATCGTTCAGTGGAGATAACATACTGAATTTTGTGACAGAACAGAATCACATAAGTATTACCAGATTCGAAATAACAGCTGGTTCAAATTTAAGCCACGAGGTTTTCAAGAATGGAAGACCGGACTTGAAACTCATTACGGAGTTTCTTACGGCTCACTGTATACTAAGAGCGCTTCTGAAGAGGATGGCGGTTACAGAGGTCGATGTTTGTAGACTGCGTTCACAGGCATCAGAGACAAGTGAAGGTGGAAATGTTTAGGAGACATATTCAACAATTTGGTTTCAGATCTGCTGGTGTTCGTTAGAAAGGCAGCAGAACTGCTTAACATATCATTTTTCGGCATTATTTCGTGTGGTAACTCTTTTATTTATTTTTTGGTTTTGTTTGAATAATGCTCCTTGCAATCTGTTGTTTGAGCGGCTACCAAAGATTTTTCAAGTTCTTCTTGGGTTTGATAACAATCTTCACAGAAAACTAACCTCGACTTATTACCTTCAAACTCTTTGGCAGGTGGTCTTTGTCTTCCATTACTTCTGACCGGCACAAATCCTTCCCAACACATTCAAATAATCAATGAATCATGCTAAGCTTCTACGAGCCTTCGTTGTACTCTAGTTGCTCTTTTTTAATGGAATAAGTAATGCACAACTTTCCGCAAACAATGCAAAACAAAACTTTGTTTACACTATTGCGTTCAATGACTAAATAAGAATAAATGACAGATTCCTACCCTCCAAAATGCCATATAAGTTATTAGAAACAGAAACCATGTGTAAGAGATATCATTACTTTACTGATTTAAAAGTCTATTAGTTAAACTTAAAAAAAACATTCACAAAAATATTATAAAATGTTATGTTGAATTATTTTGTACTTCAATAGCTCAATAATCAATAATGATTTTATTTCTTTAAATGTCTGTGCCATCCATTAGTCATCATTTTTTTATTACATCTCATTCTAATTCTATTTTTTATTTCTTCTTAAGTTGGCATCACTTTTTCATGGTCAATGCAATTTGTTGTTTTTGTCCTTTTTTTTGTTTTTATTAGGCTCACTGTACAAAACGAAGTGCCAATGAAGAATAATAATAAAAAGCAACAACAAAAACTGCATGTTGAAAGAAAATACAGGTCAAGGTTGTATGCAGTGTTCCTACATCAGAGGATAAGTTGTTGACATTAGTGTTGTAGCAAATTATTGCAGTGTTGAAAACTGTGTGAGAAATACACACTTAAGAGTGAGTTGCACGTTTTTGTTTCAAACGCACATGTGCACGGAGCAAAAAATGGTGTCAAAGGACATTTGTTTTTGGGGGCATATAGATATTAATAGAATTAAAGGTTAAAAAATTCATAATTAAAAAAAATTAAAGCAAAAACTTTTATTTAAACCTATTAAGAGCATATTTAGCATCCACTACTGCTACTTACCATGATGATCAGATGAAATTTATTTGATCTTTTTGAAGTGTAAAAAATTATTTAATTTTTCTTTTTTATCACACACCAACGTTTACGGCGCACTTATACACTCTCGTTGTATCTGCTATTGATGGTACAATAAAAAAAAATAATGGAAAAAACACAAACACACGTACACGTGAAACAAAAAATATTTCACTATTTTGCCGTTACTTTTGCTTTATCGCAAAAAAAGATGATTTTCAAATGAGTTGCGTTAAGCCACTGAAATGAAAATATTTTCTGGGTTTTCCTACTGCACACATACCTTAAGCTTTTGAGTTTTTCCGCTCATTTTCTTTGCAAAAACAAAATTTTGAGCAGACTCGTTAAGTAGATTAGATTTTTTCTTCGATTTCTTGCGTTTTTTTTTCCTTTAAAATCTAACCAGGAAAATGAAATTGTTTTTGACACATTATTTTCACTCAAAATTTGTTGTTTTTTCTCTTTCCCTTTAAATTGTTTTTGTTTGTCACACAATAATAAAAACAAAACAGAATGGCAAAGAGGAAGCTTTAGTGATGCCAGACTGTATGAATTTGAAAAGTATTTTGTAACGAAATATTGCTATGCAATAGTATTAAGATTTAATTCAGCAGTAACCTCAAAATTGAATGTAAAGTAAAATTTTTAAATTTAGTTAAGTTTTCTAAATAGCCCAACGTTAATTATGTTAAATAAGGTTATATCAATCTGTAATTCCTATTCACCACTTTGTCGTACTAACCATGTATAACAAACACACGTACGCGTGAAGCAAAATAAATCACTATATTACCGTTACTTGCTCTATCGCAAAAAAATATGATTTTCAAATGAGTTGTGTCAAGCGACTGAAACAAAACCATTTTCTGAGTTTTCCTTCTGCACTCAGACATACCTTTAGCCTTTGACTTGTTCTGCTTATTCTAACTTTTACAAAAATTTTTTTTTTCATTTTCTCAAAAAATGTTTTTGTTTGTCACACAATATTAAAACCAAAACGGAATGGCAAAGAGGAAGCTTTAGTGTTGCCAGATGGTGAGAATTTGAAAAGTAGTTTGAAACGAATATTTGTTATACAATAGTATTAAGATTTAATTCAGCAAATAACCTCAAAATATAATGTAAAGAAGAAATTTCTGAAATTTAGTTTATAAGTTTTCTATATAGTATTAAATAGAGTAAAATCAGTATGGAATTGTTATTCACCACATGTGTAACAAATGCTGATATGGCAGCCTGTTTGTGTTTTGAGTAAGAATGTTTTCTCTCTTTTCTATTGGAGATGGTACGTGAGTCAGTGTTAATTTCAAATGCGTTGAAATGGCGGTTTCGTTTCGTTTTGTTTATAAATATAAAATTTTAAAAAGTGTGGTTTTTATTAAAATTTAAAAGTGTATTTATTAAAAAAAGTATTATGTTTATAAATAAAAAGTGTTGAGGTAAGTGTTTTTGTTGTACATACATACATATGTATTTATAACCGAGTATATTTTGTGTTTGATCACAAAAACTATGAACAGCGACAACAACAAAGTTAATAGTTTGCTTGTATATTAATTTTGTTTTCAAAAAAGAATAAAGTCTTATATTTTATACATTTTTGATTTGTTCAACTACGGAATACCTTCCGGGGTATGGCTGTGTGCTTGTGTGTAAATAACAGGTGTTGTAAAACTGTATGACAATGTCATAGACCTGATAAAGTTAATCTTTGAAATTTATATCGAAAAGTTTGTTCTTAATAGCTCACACTCTTTGTAATGGGCCATATCGTCCATGAGCCACTTAGTCCATATCGTCATCTAAACTGTATGTACGGGTAGCCCTTTACCCAACATTAACATAACCTCAAATGCTTAAAAATAAAAATCTTTGTAAGAATCAGGAAGGACCGCCATCAAGTGAATTGACTGTTGTGTTGTATCATAAGTAATAAAGCTATTACTGCTTTACCAGGATTAAAAAGACGGAAGTTTCATAATACTGTGTCTTTTTCGGGGTTTAAAGAGATTGTTTTGTACGAAAATCTCAAGATAATCTCCTTCAAGTTCGAAGCATTTAGTCCCAAATAAACTAGGTTTTTTAATTATTAGATTTTTCAAAAAACATCTGCTTCAATGATAACCTCTTTGTTTGAATCAAACTTCCGCAAAACGACCATTTCTACAAATTGGGTAACAGAAAACAAGCGCAAGGGGAAAATAGTATATTGGATGCGGTAGCTGTGTAAACTTCAAAGCATGGAATTTTGTCATAGTAACTACACATTTTTACATTTGTGCTTTGTGAAATCAATAATAACACCATCAAAAAGCTATGAATAGTAACCGGTCACTCAAGAAGTCCGTAGGATAAGTAAGAAAAAAACAACATTTTGACAAAACTCGATTTTATTATACAACATAGTTGCCTTCGAGGGCGATACAACCAGTATGGCGATTTTCCAACTATTCGATATATCTTTTATAGTACGATTTCTCTTTCTCGTCAAAATAGGCCTCAGTTTCAGCAATTACTTCATCATTAGACTTAAATTTCTCTCCAGCAAGCATTCTCCTGAAATCTGAAAGCAGGAAAAATTCGCTGGGGGCTAAATCTGGAGAATACGGTTGGTGGGTAAACAATTCGAAGTCCAATTCATTCAATTTTGCCATTGTTTTTATCGCTTTGTGGCACGATTTGTGAGCTCTTGCGGCACCCAACTTGAACAAAGCTTTCACATTCCCAAATGTTCGTGTAAAATGTTTGTAATAACTAATAGTTATTATATATCACTTTCCTTCTACAAGCTCAACCTTGTAGGAACACAACAAACAACGTTATAAAATTTATTTTGGCTTAAGGGGTTAGTGGATGGATTTAAAATTCAAGTTATTTGAGAGAGAATATATATAAATTTAGGTTAAGGTGAGTATAATTCCTGAAGGGCGAGTATAATTTTAATTACAAGGGTGAGTATAATATTAATTATAATTATTATAAATAAAATTCAAATATATATTAATATTTAAAATTAAATTAATGCCCTGTTCCGTTCCTTTCGGCATGCTAAACGCTACTCATCTTTTTCTTTGAAGATTAAGTGGAAAGAAACTTCAGAGGTAAAAAAAATAAATATGAAGATTACGCTTCTTTTCCAATGCTATAATGAAACAATGTTGTTATAATAAAAAAGCTCTAAATAGCTAGTAATTTTAATACAATAATACAATAAAAAATAACAGGTGTACAATAGTTCAAACAAAAGTAGATACAAAATTAATTGTCCAAACTACTTCGGTCAATGTTAAAAACACTACCATCTGATATCTTTACAAAGTTAACTAGCTCGTGCACCTTCAATTTGAGATCGATCATAACCAATTTGTGGTTTAAAATCAGCAAACCACTTCTCTATCATTTGCTTCGATGAAGCAGATTTCGGATAATGTTTATCAAGCCATTGTTTGACTTCCACTGTATTTTTTTCCTCAAAAAGCAATGCTTTATCAAAACTCGAAATTCACTTCTTTCCTTTTTTTCAATAACAAAAGTTGCTTCACATAAAATGCTATAACTCACCAATCAATAGTTAAATTGCTGTTAAATTTATATCGTTTGAAGGTTAGTACAAAATATAAATCATATGAACACAATTCTAGTAACGCCATCTATATATGTGTCATGTGTATTGAGTGACCTGATATCAGCTAGTAATGATTTTTCTTTTTCAAGGTAAGCAATTTATATTACACCGCGAATGTCAAAAAAAAAAAAAAAAAAAAACTAGTGTACAATTGCTCATTGATTTTATTGTTCTTTTGTCTCTAGTGCATTGTGGTGGCATTTGTTTCGTCCACATTTCCAAAGCTACGCGAAAACTCATTTTGATAGTGCTTAATCAATGTCAAACACTTCTTTAAAGTGGTCAAACAGCGGTAAGCTTTTTCATATTCAAATCTTCATGCAAACTTTGAGGCAATCGCTTGATTGTGATGCCGGCTAACTAAACCAGCTTAAGCGCTTTATTGCTTCAATCGTTAAATATAATTTTATGGATTTTATCGGACTCTTCTGCTCCTTTTCTGATATTGTAGAACGACCAAACAGGCTATTAACAATCTATAAAGCCTTTTTGTGGTTTTGGTGATAATTTCTTTATGTAAAAAATAATTTTTCATCAACGGACGAAAATTATGTTTTTCACTTCCGTTGAATTTATTTCTGGCAGGTAACAATAAACTAAGAAAAGCAGATTGCTTAAAATTCGGTATAAAATCAGTAAAGAAAAGCAATTGATAGTAGCAGGGTTATATCGAAAGTAATTTCAACAATAGAGACCAGATAAGTGGCTCATAGTGAATAATGGCTTTGTGAACCCACCAATCAGCCAATATAACTTTGTTTGTCCTCAATTTAGACGTTGAGGAAAGTCGCCGGTCTTGGAAATGGCTCGAATAAGCTGCTTTTCAACAGTATTTCACTCATAATAAAACAATTTAATCATTAATCTTCCAACAGCTTTCGTGCCGCTCTTACTCCACCAGTTGCTAAATTGCATCCTCTTTTTCAATGTTAATGTTTGGCCAAAGGAAGATGTATCCTTGTGAGAGATTAGAGCAAATCACCTGAGTCCTTCGTTCAGAAACTTTTTGATATGTTTTTACAGCTTTATTATAATTTTTACAGTAAAAAGGCAATAACATTTTGCGAATTTCTTCAGATATTTTACTTTCGGATTAACATAACTTTTTAAACGATCAAAATATTAAAGATTCATCAATAGGGATCAATCTAATTAGTTTTATCCGTTAACTAGGCTTCAATCTCATCTAGTAAAAAAATGCTAAGACCCAAAATATGCTTTGTCTCTTAGGTAGACATACAAGAATAAAAGTTTTTAAGAAAATTCCATCTAATTTACTAAAAGTTAAATTAGTTCTCTCTAAATTGTAGGCGTTTTAGAGGCAATATCAAATCACACCAAAAGAAATATTCTATAATTTTAAAATTAGAAAACTAATACACAATTTAATTGCGTCTACAAACACCAGGCATTTAATTTAAAATAAACCATGCAAATTATTAAATTACTTTCTTATTTATATGTTTAAAAACACATACATGCGTAAATTTTATATATATATTGTTTTTATTAAGTTCAAAAGTAAATTACAAAACGCGGTTGGAAGTAGGGTGGTGAGCACATAAAAAGGGGGTGAAAGATATTAATTACACATTAAAATATGATGCCAATAAATGAGCTATTAATTGAAGCGCTAAAATATTATTTAGCCACTTTAATTAACTAAACTCGTAAACAAATTCACACCCAAACACACAGACGTTTGCAGCACAATTGTATTGAACGCAAAAAACCAATCATGATTAACTCAACTAAAATAATATAAAAATGCTTGCATTTGTTTGGAATCATTAACGGAGACAATTAATAAAGGCACAGGCTTTAGCTGTTGGCGGTGTACACAATAGATTTCATCATGTGTGGGAAACCTTTGCTGTGGCATTAAAATAATCACTCTAAAATTGGGTAAATGTGGTGAACTTTTACGAAAGCCTTCATTATGTAAATAGACATCAAAGTTTATAGTGTATTTTAATTGTAAGGCTTCTTCTGCTTCTTCCTCTTCAGCAGTTACACATTCACTTTCGTCTTCATCATCTTCTTGTTGTGTTCCCTGTTTGGAGTTCATTTTCAAAGGCACCAAATCGAATTTTTCAAAAATTTCGCGAAATTGTTTGTATTCATCTTCATCTTTAAGAAAATCCACTAAACTATGCTGAAATACATTAACACTATAATTACAACGCCGTTTAGCTGTATGCCATTTGTTCTCCTCCACTTGTAAAGTAGATTTTCTTTTTAAATTTGGTTTTAATTTGCCAGTGAAATTAATTTCCATATTAGAGTCTTTGGTTTGAAGTAATTTATTCTCTGCATCATTGTTTTCTGTTTGCTCACGTATTTGTTTTTGAATTTGTTCAAATTTTTGTTTAACTTTTGGGTAATATTGTGTTTTTTTGATATAATCCGCTACAGTAGCGTTTTCTAACTCTGCCTCAAGTATAGCCCAAACACAATCGGCCTCAGAATTAATTTGTTGCGTTTGAAAGTGTCGGTTTTGATGTTTCACTAGAATATAACCCATACGCGTTAAATTCGAATATACCAGGTACTCTTGATATTTGGGGGACTGCTGTTCGCCCATTAGCAATAGATAGGCTTGTTCAATAGACACAATTGTCGAGTTGTATTCCAATTGGAGGCGGTTCTAATAAGAAAGAAAATAAGAGAAATTTTAATTCAGCCGGTAGAACTTAGACACTGGATACTTACCACTTCCAATAAAAACAACGCCTCATAATACTCCAAATACATTTGGCCATCTATGCTGAAACCGAAAGAACCAAATTTGCCATCTTTGCGTTCAATACGCACCAATTCAAGTTCCGTATCCCAAACACCCACAGCACGTCCCGCCAAACGCTCTATACGCGACCTATTCAATTGGCATTTTAGCTGGTCTGTTAAAAATATATATTTTAAATATGTTTTTTTTTTTTGTAAATAATTTTAATCTTTTACCATAATGTCTTTCCAGTTCTTGCTGTTCATCTTGTGTGTTTTCCACTTTTGTTCTTTTTAAACCGCCCACTGTTGCAGCCGGCAAATTAAGATTTCTCAATGCTGTCAATTCCTGGGCACTGCGGTTAATTATAAATTATGAGATTCATTCCCATTTTTTATAGATCTATTGTAATTTACCTTAAATATCTCGTTTTTGGTTTAATTTCAATGATTTCTTGTGTAATTTTAAAATTTTCTTCAGTTTTGTTGTTGTCCATGTCGTTTACGTTTTGTTTTGCTTACATCTGACTCAGCTGTGTTGGTACAAGTGTTGTTGCTGTGTTTTGCTTAACATGTGTTGAGTGTGGTGAAATTTGTTATGGAGAACTGATATTAGTGTTGTAGTATTTAAGGAGATTTTAAATGTAATCGGTACTCTAATTTAAATAGTGTAATACGTTATAAAATTCGCCGTAAAATTGTCTCTCTTTTTGTCCGCCAATAATACGTGATAAAATTTGGAACGCACATACATAAATGCAGAAAACGCAATAAGATTTTTTTTTTAAATTTTTCATGGGACGGTTGAATTGGGCAAAATAAGCAAAGCTTTTATGTGCTGACATTCGTTATTCGATTTAATTTATTGTACAAAAGTGTATTTTTAAAATTCTGCTCTTTGAGAGACTAATAAGGTTAAACAGAAAATTTTTGATTTATAATCTACTCCTAGAAAACGAATAGTTATAATGGTATAGCATGGAACTTATAAAATATAGAGTCTTCAAAATTTCATATCGTATTATCTTATGAATGTGCAAATTAAGTTACAAAATTTACTCCACAGAAAGAGTGGACTCGGCACCTTCCATAACAAAAATAATATTTATTATTGTATATATATTTGTTTCTTTAACTCCCACGTGGTGTATTGGGCCGTGCCAAGATTTTTTTTCCAAATATTTTGGTTGTCTGCGCGGTGCTTAATTTCTTGTCATTGCAGTCGTGCATTCAGCAGCTTTTTCTCTAGTTGGCATTTTCAAGTGTGTGCAGTTCTTCCCGCGCGCCAACTACCTTGCAGGTTCCGCTCAATAGCCTTTCGGGCTATATCAGATGTGTAGGATTAACAGCAGGCATCTATTTGAATCACGTGGTCCATGCGAGTAGAGTAGATTTTACGGAGGAATTGAATATTTTAAGTTTAGTTTTTGCAATATGTTTGGCGAACAACAAGTTCTTTTTACCTGAACGAACGTGTTTCTTGCTTAATTGATCCAGCTTTATGGACGAGACTTACCAGATAGCAAATAAAGGTAGTTTCTTTATTTCCCAGCCTTGGATAATGAATTTTCGCTCTATGTTACAGTTGATCCACAGTGAATTGGTTTTGTTTATGTTTATTCTCAACCCAGCTAATTGTGCAGCTTACTGTGTGACATGTAGCTTGATTTGTGTATTTGGCGGCATTGCCAATTCGACCATCTTTGGGTAACACAATTTTACATGTTTAAAATTAACGGATATAAAATAGAGGATATGAGAGCGTTTGAGACATTTTCGAAACTTTAAAAACTGTACGCAATTAGGTATATAAAGAGGCTGCTTTGCCTACGTCGTTTTGAAGTCATAAAGTAAAGTCGTGTTTAGACGTAAATAAAAGTGCTGTATAAACGAATATTGAGTGCAAGATAAATGAGTTGGAGACTGTATAGTTATAATTGTATACTGTAAAGTGACGCAATTAAAACTAACTCAAACGTTTTAAACAGTTTAAAACGTAACAGTATAAGTATATTATATATATTTGAAATCAACGACCATTTCGAATTCGGTGCATTGAGTGGGACTTATCACGAACCCTTTTGTGTGCTGTATTTAGACAAACACGTGTAAAAATGCTGTGCAATTAAAATTGTAACTTTTTGAACAAGCTGCGTATTTGATCTAATAACTTACCTCTTTTTATCTCCTAAAATTCAAAAACCAGATTTATGCGTTTTGTTTTTATCGTTTTTATTTTTAAAATAAAATTCATTTTCAATCGATATCATTCGTAGTTGGGGGTACATTGCAATTAAAAAAATTTTCGTTTTTTTCGCTAAATACTCGTAGTTTAAGATTTAATTATTAAATAATTATTAAATAATACTTAAAAAAATTTATGGATTTTTTGTACAGGTGGGTCTAAGAGGGAATTTATTTTTAAATTTCTTTCGCTATTAAGAGCTACCAAAATAATATGCGACCTGGCGAAGGAGCAGTTGCTTTTGATAGAATTATTTCGGAAAGTTCATCGTTTTCCAGATCGTTACTAAATAATTAAATAAAAAATAAAGAAAATTAAAAATATTAAACAATTTTCTGCTTTTCTTAAAAATTATTTAAAAGTATTTTTTTTTTGTAAATTTGATTCTTAAGCATACTTTTTGTTTTCTTTTAAAACTAAGCTTAGGACAATAATAAATAAAACAAAAATTATGGATTAAAATAATCTTTTAAAAATTTTAAGATTTTTGAACAAAAAAAATTATAAAAAAATAAAAAGGTAGTGAATTGATGATAAAGCAACTCATGGTGGAGTTCACAGATAAGCAGTCACACATTTCCAAAAATATTCAAGGGACGCATACAACATATTGTGTCGCTTGATGATAGTCCTTTTGTGGATCCTTGCGTTGCAGATGATGATTTGATTTTGATGATGTGTAGGATTAATTGTCGAGTTTGCTTCTGGTTTAACTGGATGGTTAGATAATATGGCCAAGAACGAACACATTACACGCACAAGACATAATATTAGTCTTAATTTGAAGGTTACGATTTTATAAAAATTTAGGGTCTAAATCAAGAGAAAAATAGAAAGGAAAGGAAAAAAGATATAAAAAATAGTTAATGGGAAACTAAAGAAATAATATGTACGTCTACTTAAAAGTAATAAAATTGTATTAAAAACCAGTTATGGTATTAATTTTTATTACATTAAAATAGAAACAAATTAAGAAAATAATTGTAAATTATAATTATATTTTAGTAAAAATTAAATCAAAAATTAATGCCTATTGTGTTTTAATTTATTGTGGGAGAGATGGCACATAATGATTCCCACAAGAAATTAAAACGCAATATAAGATGTGGGGTGTGATGGTGTGGAAAGCAAAATCCTACTATGGCACTTGTGAGTTAAAGTTTTGAACACCGCGTATGAATGCAGAGAACTACAATAGCATTTTGAAAATAGCTTTTCTATACTTTTAAAACTTGGGAATCTAAACAACTCCAATTCATGCAGCCTGATCAAGGTTACAGAGTCAGAACGTTGACGTCCTTGAATGGCCACCATACTCGCCCGACCTATATAATCAAGAACGTCTAGAGTTGGGTGGCTAGGAAAGTGTACGAGTCCGGAAAAATACAACACAAAAACTGGACTCAAACACGCTTGGTCCACCATTTCAAATGTTCTAAAGCCCGGTGTCCAGTTTTTTATAAATTCAAAAAAATGAACAGAATTCTACAGAAGCGAACTTTCATTTTCGCTCAACACATTAAATTAGCTTGCGAATCTAGCTAAGCAACAAATTGTTGTTGTTAAGTAATAGAGGAGGTTTTTTTAAGTCTGATAAAACTGACATACTGCGCACAGTTTTTGGTATTTATGACTTGTAAGCCCTGGCACAATATCATGAATAGATTGGCGCTTGAAAATTATCCAGCATTACTTAACTATAGAGATTTACTTTGAAAATCAGTTATCAGTACCAGCAACCTTCAGCTGACACATATGTAGTAAACTAATTTATGACAGACCTACAGGCTTTATTATATCCAGAAAAATGCATTTTTTGGTACGGTTTACACACTGGTAGCAGCATTGGAACTAATTTTTTCAAAAATTAATCCGGAGCTCGAGTTGTCATTTATTATCATTGTCAATGTGCTAAAGTATTGCGACCTTTCGATCTGTACTGGGTTTGTCTATGATGTCTTCCCCAACCCAGTCGTCCTGTGGGACCCCAGGTGGTCGGTGTTAGTAAGGATTACTTCCTGCTTAATACTTGATAAGTTTTTAGGTGCCTTCTTCTAAAATGCATTAACATTGCACAGGTTCCAAATATGTATTTTGGTGATTTGGTTTCTTCCTCACAGAATCTACACATCTGACTTGAAACGATTCTCATCCTGTATAAATGCTCATTGAGGCCGGCCACTCTCAGGTTATTCTTGGATAGCCTTATGCATGACTCAAATCTCTTTCTATTGTAGTTGCCATAAATAGTTTAATTTGTCTCAAACCCGTCTAAATTGAAAAAGTCTTCGGCTCTTCTCATTCCTACCTCTTGCTGATCATACCCTTCCAGTCTCGTTATTCTATTACATAGAAAGGTTTGGGCCCCTTCATCTACATGATAAGTTCATTTGCTCACTCATTTCCTCAAAATCCTATAGGAGCTGAATGCTCGGATGTAGGCCTGATTGTCAGATAGTATGGCTATGTTCTGTACTCTGTACATCCTGGCCATGTTAAATCAGCACATCTTTCGATGGCGTAAACTTTCTCTTGAAATGCGTTCCGAGTATTCTCAGCTCTCGTTACGGTCAATGGAAATCGTTGCCGCACAATGATCAATAATGTTTTGAAAATATTGGTGACACTGATTTGGGGCGAAATTGATCGACTTATTTAAATTAAAATTTGGCGATAAGTTGATTTCGAGAAATGAGCCTGTCGAAGATCGTGCGATTTGACATGTCTCGACTATCACCTGTGAGGCCACGTAAAGTTACTGGTTTCTGATGCTGATATACCAGTAATAATTAACGCCTTGGAGGACATACGGCCAGCATTGTTTGACAAATTGGTCCAAAATCGCTGCGTCGAGAACCGGTGGCCATATGGAAATCACTTCAGTTCTATCGGAAATCACTTCAGTTCTATCGGGCTTATTCCTCCTTCTATGTGACTGTATTTCTTTTATGGGTACTACAATCAACTTTTCTAAGGAGGTTAGGTATCTAGGTGTCATTTTGAATAGGAGGCTTAGGTGGAACCCTCATATAGACGCTGTCCAGACCTAGACGACAAGGACCGTTTGGGCAAATTGCTCCTCCTACGGTTAGACATGGGGTCTTTCGCCGAGAATGACACTAGATTATACTATATCGCTATTATTCGGCCCATTGTCACTTATGCGGTGACAGTTTGGTGAAGAAAGGCTGAGGAAGCTACCACCATGAATAAATTAGGCAGGGCACAGAGACTCGCCTGCCTTGGTAGCTTAGTAGTAGTATGTTCCGCGGCAAAGTTTTTCGCCAAGGGATCTTAAAATGCGACGGAATTCTGCGCTGGGTGATCGATGGCTCCAAAATAAATGAATGTGTCGGTGTTAAGTCTTCAAGGCTGAGATTATGGCCATTGAAATATGTGCGGAAATCAACCTAGACAGTTGACTTAAGGGTAAGACCATTATTATATTCTCTGACAGCCAAGTGCCCTTACGATACCAGTTGTTTTGGGTACGTGGACACTGTGAGATAGATGGTAATGATACGGCGGATGCATTGGCTAGAGAGGGTTCTGGGACACCTTATATTGGCAAGTCATACTGTGCAGCTCACAGGCATCAGAGACAGCGGAACACATATTGTGAATGTGGGGTTTTTGATAGGTTTAGGTGGAGATGGTCTTACTGGGTGACATATCCATCATTATGGTTTCAGATCTGCTGGTGTTCATTAGAAAGGCAGCAAATCTGCCTAACAAGCTATAGACCGGAAGGGGCACAATAGATCCCATGGGTCGCAGCGTTCTGCAATAGTGCCTGGTCGGTATGATGATAATATTCCCCGTCAATTTTTGAAATACTGCGTTTTATTATCATTTTGAATCACTTTATATGGGAACTTAAAAATTTTTTTAAAAAATTGATCTGCCGTTGGGTACATTTTGGTAGAAATGCCCATATAAGAGTCCTCTAAATAAGTGTTCTTTTATAAAATGATAGGATGCCTTATGTATTTTGAAATTTTAAATTAAACTGAAATAATAAGTTGCCACCAGTTTTGTTCTGTTTTTCGTTTAGATAAAGACCTTAAGTTACATTTAATTCTACAAATACATATTACCACTGCCCAGGTATTTTGTTGTTGTCGCATAGAATAATTTTATTAAATGACTACTTGGTTATTTGGTAGCGATATTTAGTTGAATTTTAGTGAAAAAAAATGCATTAAAACAGAATAATTGTAATGACAAGGACAAAACATGCAATAAACAAATAAAGCAATTAATAATTATTAAATAAACTAACTAATTAAACAATTAATTGAGTTAATTAAATCATTCGTTGATTTAATTAAATGCCCATAAACATTAAGGAAAGGCGGTGATGGAGTTTAAAAACAAATAACACAAAACAATGGGTTGTAAAAGGGAGAGATAGAGAAAACCGAATTTAAAACTAAACCCTTGAGTTTTACTAAAAATTCCTAAACATATCCGATTAAACATTACACTTTCGATGCGAATACATTTAGAAAACATTTAACGAATTAAACAAATATTATTTAGAGATTTTTTTACGTATATATTTAAATATATTTTTATATTATTTTTTTAGAGGTTTTTTAAAGCCAATTTATTTTGTTTATTAAAATTAATTAAATTGTTTAATTTTTTTAATATTTTTTTAATTAAAATTAACTTTAAACTAAAGTTTTTCTTGTAAGAGAAAAATTTTCTTTAAAACAAAATTACAAATAATTGGTATTATTACAATTGATAGAAATATTTTTTAATTAAAATTAAATATTTAACTTTTACAATATCATCATATAAAATAATAAATTTTTGTTTAATTAATTTAATTCTTTAATTTAAAATATTATTTTTTTAGGACGGTAGAAATTAAAATTAAAATTAAAAAAATTAATTTTATTTTACAAATTAACCTTAAACTTAATTTAATAATAATTATTATTTTTTGTTAAAATTTTTAACAGTCATTAATTTAAAAATAATTTTTTAATTATTTCTTGTATTTTTTTATTAATAATAATATTTTTGTTTTTGTTTCTTTTTGTTTTAAATTAGAAATTCGTGTTGAAATAAATTACGAAAAAAAAATTCAAAAACTCCTTGCATTGTTAGTTCGTATTGATGATTAAATTTTCTAGTTTTTAATAAATATGTAACAACTACTCGTACTAATCACAAGGCAAATAGATTTATTCGGTTTTTTCATTAATGGTTAACGGGTACTCGTTTATATTTTGTATGGTTTATCAATTTAATTCAAAGCTTAACATACCGGTTCAAGTTAAGTCTTGAAAGAAAAAGCGGGCAAGAGTGAAGGGTTTAGGGAAAGAGAAAGAGAAAGAGAAAGAGTAAGAGAGAAAGACAGTGTAAAATCATAAACCCGTTTTGTGCGAAAGTGTTAATGGGCTACGATGTATGAGCAAGCGAGGTAGAAGATAGGGCGAACAACAGTGTATGAAACGAAATGAAATGGAATGCTTAAAAGAGGTTGGGGTTTATAGTTAAAAGGTTAATAACAATGAGATTCAAATAAATTATATAATTATTTTATTTAGATAACCACTAACAAGTCAATATTAGATTGATATTAGGCACTTTGTTCATTTGTACTATTTTATGAGAGATTTTGTTTTAAAAGCGTTAGTTTAAGGCACACATTTAGCAAAAAATGTTCTTTAAATTAAAAAGCTACAAAATATTAAAAAAAAAAATACGTATATTCTTATTTAAAAATCAGTCCAAAATCAGTTCATGATCAAAATTCACTGTCTGAGTCTTCATTAAATTCTTAGAAACTCACCATTAAATAGTTCGTTCAAATTCATATGTAAATACATTAATATTGTTTAGAAATCTTTATTATTTAACTTTTAGGGCACTGCTACTCGTTCAATATTTATTACTGGATCCAGATCACAAAATATAAACGTTCATTAAATATCGCTGGATCGCGCTCATATATACTTAATTTGTAGCAGTACTCTTAATGAATTTAAATAACGTTATATTTGTAATTTCAATTGAGTTGAGCAAATAAATGAAATTTTTAATTTTTAAACTATTTTAATTCCTATTCTCAGTATAATCAGTTTATTCAATGAATCGTTCAATTGACCTATTTCATTTATGAACCATTCAACTATTTTGTACTACAGAAGGGAGAATCGTGATGAATCCCCTATATTTTAATTTTAAAAAGTGTTTCAAATTCACTGAAACAAGTAGTTTATGACAATGAACTAGCTCACATTTTTATATACTCATCTATTTTAATTTTGAGCTTAAAATACTTTTTCGAAAGCCTTTTCAATATAAAAATGTTTGAGTTTTCCTGTGAACTAATTCATTTAAGTAAGTCTTATAGTTGAACGAATTCGTTTATGAATTACTTTACTCTTTTATTTCAATATAAACAAGTAATCACTTAACTACATAAATTATGTAAAAAAGTAATCAATATCTAGAACCTCCACCAAAATTGATTTTAGAAAAATATGGCGGCAAAAACGTTAAAACAGCCAAACATATACACAAATGACAGTGAAACATCGATGAGAATGATTTTGGAACATGATTTTGTTTTTCTATGTTTTCTTTCTATGATTTTTCGAGATGATTCTAAAATTTAATGCCGGATTGTTAAGAATTTTTGTTTAAATTATGAGTTTTGGTTTGAGTTGAAAAGAAAGATGCTTACTTTTTGATGAGTGATCGAACTTTTTTCATTGTTCGATTGAATATGGTCTTATTGTTCGGACTATTGGAGGAGCCGCTATTCGAACCCAATGAACTGCTCGATGTAGTTTTCGATACTCGATTCGCTGCTTGATCACCACCCATTATCCTACTGCCATTCGTCATGGCACTGCTATTACTGCCTCTATGCACGTGAGCCGCTGCTCTAGTCTGATTTTTCAACGTGGCTTTCGCCACGGGTGCAGCTGCCGTTCTGAGCTGTACTGAGTTGGCGGATACCACACTTTGGCTATCTTCACGCTCGTCTTCAGTGGAACTAATACCTTCGGGACTTTGCCTATTGGAGGGACTATGCCGCAGTCCGGACACCCCACTTGTACGATCGGGTGTAGCGGATTTGACATCTCGCATAGGTAGTGTGCTTATAGCCTTAGCTATACTAGAACGTATGGGTTCAGGCGTCATAGGTGTGGCAAGATTTTGCATACTCTGTGTACCCTCGACGGGTGAGGGTGGCGCCACTATTGAAGCTAATGTTTGTTCATCTAGAAAATGATCAAGACTACGTGATTTTCTGTGCTGCGGATTAATGGGTGGTAAATTGGATGATTTGTCACGGCGGGCCACTAATACTGGTGCATCCGTTAGGTCGTTAATCGAACCCACCGAACAGTTGAAGTCTTCATTAGGCTGCAAAGTACTGGTAGAACTGACATTGGTCAAAGCCAAACTGCCTGCTGAGACCAAAGCTGCTGCTTCGGCTATTTTTTGTTCAGCACTCTCACTGCTATCCAATAGACCATCCACACTATGACTTCTATAATTCGCTGCCGTAGGCTTTTCCTTATTATCATTACATATGCCCACTGCTGAGCTGCGTCGGGGTGGCTTATAGGCCAGCGGTGAAACATTTTGCATGGAACCGCCAATAGGCAAAGCATTGTGTACCATAGTCTGTTGTGTACGATAGGGCGGCAGCATATTACGTTTAGAACTTCTGCCGAAAACACTTAGCTGACTGCCCGTACTGCCCAATTTGCCCGAACTGCTTAGAAGGCCACTGCCACGACCACTGCCCAACCGTTGACGTGCTGGTGAAGCCGACTGCCGGTATCTATTTGCCTGGTGACTAGCTGCTAGTTTGTGATTAGTATTAATTATTAAATCATTATTATCATCAGTGTATATTTGAAGGGCTTTTGAATTTTCTTTAGATAAAAAATAACTACGATTAAAATAACAACTATCTCTAGCAGAGGGGGGTGGGAGAGCTATGCCTCCTGCTCCTACTCTTCCATTTAATAATTTAGTTTTTAATTTAGATTTTAAAATAGTTGAAGGAGAATTGAGAGTCTTGAAATGTCTATTAGAACTATTATTGCTACTACAACTATTGCTACTACTTCTACTGTTGTTGCTGCTGCTGCTATTGCTGCTGCAGACATTATCAATAATATTCGATGAATTATTCATATTATTATTACAACTATTACAACTATTATTTAAATTAGAACAATCCAGTCAATCGACACTGGATCGTCCTGTATTTGAGGGTGTGATCGTATTTTGTTGTGTCCCACCTTGTCCGCCGCCATTTGTTGCTCCACCGTTGCTGCCACTGCCTGCACCGCCACTATTGCTATTGCCCGCATTACTGCCACACACACTATAATCCGAATCATTACTATGCATTCTTTGGTACGTCGAACCGGGTGTACCGGGTGTCATAGCGGTAATCCGATCAATATTCTTTTCGCCGCGCATAAATCTACAATAAAAAAGAATTCGAAATAAAATGTTAGTTTTAAATCGGCATAGAGAAAGGGTATAGAGAAATCAATAGAAATTCGGTATTTTTTTTTGTTCAGTGTAAACATAGATTCAAAAACTGTGTTTTCCTTACAGCCCGTCTCTTCTTGTTAATAAAGCTTTTGCGAGCCTTTGAATCTATCGAAAAAATACAGAATTTTTACCTCTCATACCGTCGTCCGAGTGTTAAGAGTTTTTGTCACTATTCTTTAAATTATTGCAAATGACCAAAGAAAAAAATAAAAAAAAAACAACAAACACAACAACATAATGATATACAAAAACAAGATTTATTATATAACATTTTCTCCTTTTTAACCAGCTTTTCAGATGGGATACATAATTCAGAGACGAAATTATTTTAAATACTTTTACATCGAAACGAACTAGAAGAGGTATAGACTCTAATCAACATTGGGTTTTAAGAAAAGGTTTCGTTTATTTAGTTCGTAGAACCTTAATCTTGCTGTAATGGAGATGTAATTTTATAAAAATAAGTGCCTTATCACAGCAAAAAACTCAAACAACATCCGATAATAAAATCACTTCCGAACGTTTGGCAAACATTTCTCTGACAAAACATTCGAAAACGACTATTGGAAGCGAAACGAAAAAGAACTCATAAAGTTCACGCGTCGATCAGTTTGTGGCAGCAAATCTCCCGATTTTGAGGGTTTGTCTGTGATGTCAACAGCAAACCTTTAAAATAACTAAACCGAATATTTTTGCTTTGCTCTCTTCTATTTTTCTCTTGCTCTGTTCTGTTTTAGCCGTTACTTTTGCTTTTACATTTTTTTCTTCGCCTCTCAATGCTAAAAGCAAGAGAAATTGTTTACTTATTTCTTTAAAGCGGTGTCAGGCAAACTAATATTAATGCATTTTGCCATTGCGTTAGTAATTTGAGAGTCTCTTACTCAGGCAACCTTGCACTGTATTTTTCCACTTGTTTTCTCTTTACTTCTCTTTGTTTATTTTTTGTCTATGCTTGTAAGTACGTATGTGTGAAAACAAAAAAAAAAAAAAGAAAGAGCAGCTCTTTGCCTGTCGATGCTTTAAAGAAATGAAAATAAAAGTAAATCAGCATATACCCGCTACGCGTATTCATTCGTCGTTCCAGTGATGATTAAAAGCAAGAGCATAGAAATACATGTGAATTGAGGTGGAACAAAAGTCTTATGAAATGAAAAGCAATTTTCTATGCTCTGTTAACATTTTTCTCCGACAAAAACAAATATATTTTTTCGAAAATTCTTCGCTAATAGCAAACAATCGCTTATTGTGAATCTCTGATCAAGCGGGAGCATTGCCATAATATACCTATACATCTTAATGCATTCAAACGCAATTATTTTAGAAGCTTCTAGAATTTCCTTAATAAAGCTAAACCGTTCTTTTTTATGAGCAAAAATCAAAGAAGTATAACAAGTTTGTTATTAAAACTAAGCACAAGTCTTAACTGGAAATAGCATAAGAAATGCTGTCGATATTGGTAACGTAATTTTGGAAAAGCATCCCATTTGAAAACCTTATTAAAAATATGCCTCGGTCACCATTACTTACCTTTCTAACTTATCAATGCAGGCATCCTGATAGTCGTGTATCCATGTTACACCATTAAAATGACAAACGCTGCGCATATCTTCAGGTAATCTCTCTGGTTCTGGCCAATAAAACTGACTATCAATAATGGGTATAATATTACAATTTGAATTTAAAGCGGCTACAATTTCCTGCAAGAAGAAAATCAACAAACAATCAATTTAGTTAATCATGATAAAAAACATCTCCTTAAAGAGTCCTGGCAATACTTACCCGATGTACCCAATCTTTACATTCATTATCATCGACACAACGTTCGAGAGCGTTTGGTGTTAATACTAAAACGAAATTTTTCGCTTGACGAATACTGTTTAGCAAACCATTATCAAATTTTCCAGCCTCTAAACGTTCAACATCTATGAACACGGAGAAGCCACGTAATTGCAGATGGACCTGAAAATAAATATATACATAAATCTGGTGGACGCGAGATATTAGTTTTATAAACCTTTACCTTAAGTAAACTGGCCAATTGTGAACCATTTGAACGTCTATAGCTTACAAATACGTCCAGTGTTTTGGCCATACTATCCTCTGAGGAAGACAGTATGGTATTCTCTAAACTCTTAACCGCATTTAAAATTCGCAGTCTGTGTATGGAGTTCTTAATGCCACACTCTTCGATTAGCATATCCTCATTTAGGTGAGGCAGAGAATTCTTATCTATGCCAGCATTAAGCATGGAATAGGTATACGTACAATATTCAGCACCAATTTCCGAAAGGAAATGGTGTAATTTAGCGGTATCCTTGGAGGAGTAATCAGCCATACGTTTGAGATTTTGTAGCTCACGTTCAAATCTTTTAAGCAGTATACCATTGCCGATACCAATATCATCGCGTAGATTTTTTTCGTTGAGTTTCAATAGCAGATCACCATCGACTTGGGATTCTTCGAATTTGTTAACGAATTGCGCGAAACCGATTTGTTTAACCCACTCCTGGACATCTTCGACCGACCAGAGTGGCACTTGCTGAGATAGTTTGTGGGGTACAGTTTCGCCTATAAGACGCAAGGCTTGAGCGGCAAATTTCGAGGCTATGGCATTCGGGCAACTGGCTACAGTTTTAAGAGCTTCAATGGCTCCAATTTCTCGAAAGATTTCTGTATTGCCTTGCTCACGTTTAATGCCGGCCTCCATACAAAAGTGGAAAGCTGCCAAACTGCGGGCTTCTTCACGATTCGAACTGAGTACGGGTACTAGACGTTGCAGCCAATGTTTACTTTGACCATGGGCATGAGCTAAATTTGATTTGGCAAACTCCGAGGGGTCGTGCGAAGTGACAAACGGCTCTACCAAATCCAAGCAGCCGGACTTTAAGACTTCAGCTTCAATTTCTTTATTCGCGACCAAAACAGCAATAGCTAGGCAGGCATAATACTTGATGTTGTCATCGTTATGGAAGGCCAGAGGGAACAGCCACATAGGTACTTTGCGTAGAATCATAGCTTCCTGGTTCTCAGCTCCACCATACAAAGACAAATTAGCTAAGGCGCTGGCGCAATGCCTGAGAGTTTCCACGTCGCTGGTACGGCATTCAAAGAGGACAGCATCTAAACCGCCCAGTTTAATGACATCGGAACAGGTGCCCTCGGAGTGCTTAAACAGATGTTCCAAAATACCAGTACCCACACGAGAGTGTTCAGTACTCTGTTTTTTGGTGCACACACAGGCCACATTTACTACCTTATCGAGACCATTGTCTACTACATGTGTACGATTCTCGGTGGTCAAACACTGTTCCAGCAGCTTAGCCGAGGAAAACTTTATTTTCATATCGCCCTGTACACAATTTCTCATGAGCAGATCTAAACCACCACTACTGCGCAACGAATTGCACAGACTGTAGCCCAACTCATGACCGTGAGTGGGCACTGCCCAAGCACGACGTATAACTTCGTTGATTTTATCCAAATACAGAGTCTCATCGGCGGTAGACTTTTTCTCTTGCAGGGAATTTACACATGACGTCAACATATTTGAGTACTTGCTGATGGCCTGTTCGATATCCTTCTGGCCACTGGTAGCACTTAATTGCATCAGATCGTCCAGTCGAAAATCGGCCAATTTGAAAAGGTTACCACCACCATTTGTGGTGGACATTTGTGAAGAGGAAGAGATCATTGTACTGCCACCCGAGCTGGACACACCTTTACTTGTCATGCTATAGTTGGCTTGGGCGGCTGAGGAGACATGTTTCTCCTGGCTAATAATACCATTCGAGGTCATTGTCTGTGATTGTTGTGATTGAGAAATGGCCTTTTTGTCGGCCGAAAATGTGTCACTTTGAACTTTAATACTAGCGGCGGCCACATTATTGCTGGCCTGTTGGGTAACATCACCGGCACGCAAAGAGAGAGCTTCCTGTAAGGAAAAGAGAAGAGATAAAGAAACAGTTAGAATTTTAAAGTGTTAATGAGGAGGTAAATCAGGGGTGAAAACGACGTCTGTTATAAAGAATTTTTTAAGAGAACGAAGGACTTCCTAACCTTGTTACGTTCGACTTCAATGGGTATTTGTCGTATATTTTTCGCATTTGTTAGGGGTGGCAAATGATTACTGGCTTTATGATTTTGATTGGTTGTGTGGTTGGTTGACTGTTGTTGTTGGTGTGTAGAGGAGGCACAAAATTGTTGCAAATTGGGTGGAAGAGAGTTTTTACGTACAGAACGCGCGGCAGAACAGCTAGCTGAGGCAGACATACGCGCTGATGAGGCGGCTGCGGCAGCGGCGGACGATTGGGACATTTTTCTCTGACCACACGATGAAGATGATGACTGTGTTTGTGACGACGACGATGACGCAGACTGTGAAGACGATTGTGCACTTTTAACACTACTGCTAGTCATAGAGGTGGCGGCAGCAGCTGTTGTTGTTATTACAGGCCCCGGTGGCCCTTGTATAACTTGTATTGGTTGAGGTGGTGGTGAAAGCGGACAATTGGTATCGAAACGACTTAACGACGAGGCTCGTACATTATTTATTACAGGTGGCGGTGATAGAGGCATTTCCACAATGGGACTTGGTGAACGTGTGGGTATAAAATCCGATTGTCCACTTGAACGAAATATACCCTTACGTACGGGCCAAGGTGCTTGTGGATTGGCCATATGGTGTAAATGTTTTTCGTTATGATTGTGTTGGTCGAATTTTTCAATCTGTCTTAAATGATAGGCGAGTTCTTAATGAAATTTTTGTCGCTGGAATATTGAAAATTAAACGAACATAGATAAACACGAGACGAGACAAAGAGTTTTTAAAAATTTGTTTAAAAAATTAAAAAAGCAGCAGATAAACGAAATGCTACACATCAAGTTAAAGAGAGTACACACAAAAAAAAAAAAAAAAAAATTAAAAAACATAGACAAACAGAGAAAATTAAAGCAAAAGAGAGGAACCGCCGACAAGCGAATTTTTCAATGTCAACCTTAACGTAAACACCCGCGCCAATGTGATATGATAATTTGTTTGTATTTAGAATATATTTTTAAGTATTAAAAGAAATTCAGAGAATAAAAAGAATGAAATCGTTGGAGAAAAACCAAAAGTTTCTATCTAGATGTAAGTAAAACGTTGACTTAACTCGTAGGAGTTAAACTTCACTTTTAATCGCTCTAATTACACAATTTTTGGTGTGAAACACCTATCAGTTGCTCTTTTTGTCTTAATTCAGATATGGAGTCCCTACTAGCTAGGCACAAGTATGAACAGATCTTATATTTTTTTTAACAGTAGAAAGAACCGAAGGACCAATTTGTGATAAACTATGCTTTGACTAAGCCCGAGTGTCTAACTAAGGAATTCTTTATATATATTTTTTGTAATAATTTGGGTAAAATTTTAAAGCAAACAGAATAGAAAGACGGAATATTTTTTATGTAAAATGTATCCCCATCGAATAAAAAGTTATAGTGAATAAAGCCCAATAATTGTAAGTGCACAGTGAGTATGCTTAGAGTGAATGCCGGATCCAGGAGTGATTTGAACAATTCAGTTTTGAAAATTAAAGGAAATTGTGAAGCAAAAATTTCACTCAATCGGTAAGAAGACAGCTTTGACACTAAACATCATTTACATGATAGTTTGGAAACGTTTAAAATGGGCTGGCTACTTTAAGAACGTCTATGTTAGGGTGCCACATGAATTAACGGAAAAAAATTTTTTTAATCGTACTAGAGTAACCTTTCCCGCGTTGCTGGGAACTTTTGTGTTGTATACCTATAAAATGTATTCCCCATAAGAATAATTGAAAGGAATGCACACATTTAATATAGAAGAAACACACCATCACTAAAGTATAACTTCTTTTGTATACTATACAGGTGAGAATACATACAGTGGTGGAAGAAATAATAGGGACACTTTCATTTATGCCAAATAACTAGAACAAAGTGAAATGATCTGAAGAAATTAACTGCTTTCAATTAAAATGCATTCTTCATTTAATTTTTATAATGATAAATAAAAATCCATAAAAATTTTAAGAAACTTTTTTTGTTATTCCTTCCACCACTGTATATAAATAGCTGTTACCCACTGTGCTTTGTGCAATACCCGCTTATCAAATCTCTAACAATATTTGACTGGTGTAGATAGACTACTAAACTTTAACTCTTATCGTTTTCCATACATAAAAAATTCCATATTTAGTATGAGTGGGAGCTGCCACGCCTACTTAAATTAACATTCTCGCCCAGTTATTAATTGTTGATGTGTCCTTTCCAAGAAGTTTTTTAAACCAAATTTAGAAACGTTTACTGTTACCGTTCTAAAGATATACAAGAATTACTGGTTGCTATGTACGGGGGAGACACCACGCCCACTTATCCAATTCCGCCCACATTAAAACTAATGAATTGTATTGACTACCAAACCATTTAGACCAAATTCAGAAACTGCCATTTTAACCATTTTCTACATATACAAAAACCAATATTTACTTTGTATGACAGGTGCCACATCCTCTTATTAAATTTCGCCCATATTTCGACTGATGATATGTATTGACTACGAAGTTATTTAGACCAAATTCAGAACTTTCCACTATTACCACTTTCCACTATTACTTATCCAATTACGCCCACTTTTTACTGATAATTTGTATTAACTACAAAGTTATTTGTGGCACCACCCACTTAACAAAAACCATCTAGTCTAGTGGTCCTCGAGTTATAAAATGATGAACATAGGACAACTTATTTTTATATATGTATACTAACCCGAGTGAAATGCTGCGAAAATGCAACAGCAGGTATTATTAGAAGCGAAAAAAAATGGTTGATTAACAAGTTTATGTTCTGTTTATTGAGATTGAAAATTGATTATCCATTATGACCAGAATCAGCCCATGAAAAAGTGTTTTGTTTCATCATGAGAATGCAAGGCCAATATAATTTTTGATATTCCGCAAAAAATTGGTTAGACTTGGACGAAAACCGATATACACCAAATTTTACATGGCAATGAAAAGTCACAACAACTTATTCGCAGACATAGATAGGTGGATCAAGGACGGATCAAGGAAGATCCATTGTCTAAAATGTTCATCTTCTATTCGATTGTAATATGTTGTTCTGGTTCAGTCGGTTTAATTAAAAAAAAGGAAAAAACATTTTACTCTTTTACATTTCTTTCTTTCCAACTCTTACACAGCAATTAATTTTTTAAATGTTTTTTTTAGCTCATTTTTAAAAGGCTAATCAAAGAAAAAACATTAAAAAAGAAAATTTATAAATTTCTTTCTGAAGCTTTCGTTCCACTGTGCACGCGCTTGGAGCGTCTTGTGAGGGAAATTACTTTTTTTATAATTTTTAGGTGGTGAAATACTTTTGAATTCGTATTTTATTTTATTTGTGTTGTTTTCTTATTTAGTTATATAAAAATTATTTTTATTAAAAAAATTATAACAATTTTAGCGGTGATTTTATGCGAAAATATTAATTTTGATTTTTTCCTACAAATTCTCATTGTTAAGAAGATATTGTAAATGAATTTTTTTTCTTGAAATTATAAAATATATACATATGTATGTACATATATAAATTTTAGAAAATCATCTACTTCAGACATTTTTATAAAATATATGTAAAAATTAGTTTTGAATTTATTTGTTAGTACGCATTTTTATCTTCTGAACAATGGTTTTAATATTAGAAATGATTCTTAGAGGAAAAATTGTAGAAAAAAAATGTCAAAATATTTTTGTTTTATTAATAACAACAATTAAATATATATTTTAAATTAATAATAAAGAAATAAGAAAGAAAATTGTAGTCGGTCAAGTTTACCTATAAATGCCATTACATTACCGTATATTTTTCGAATCAATCATATAGTATACTCTGTAATAGTTAAGGAATACATGCCATTATTATTATTCGAGGCCAGAAAGCACTGTGACCAAAAAAAAAATCTATCGTGCAAGCACATTATATTTATTAACCCCTCATCTTAAAGCTTCCAAGCAATTTAAGTACTATTGAGGTGTGGTATTCCACAATTAATGTGGAGGCACCACAATGTCATCATGGTTTGCAAAATCGCATATAATTGGCTCCGAGCTTACGGTATCATCTTCACAAAATAGACGGGAATTGGTCTCGGAGAGATCAATTTTTTTCAAGTGATTCCTCGGGCTGCAAGGTCCTGCGAAATCCTTTGTCAAAAGACATAAGTATTATCTATACACAAAACTGACGGGCATTGGTCTCGGAGAGATCAATTTTTTCAAGTGATTCCTCGGGCTGCAAGGGCCCGCGAAATACTTTGTCAAAAGACATAAGTATTGTCTATACATGCTGAATTTTACCTTAAATCGCTTTTATTATTGCGGTCTTTCTTAAAGATTTTTAACTTTTATGGGAAATTTCATTTAATTCGTTAGAGTGATACGAAAAAAAAAACTTCTGTGGACCAAATTGCTTTTAAAACTGGACCAAGAATCAAGAATTTATTGACTTAAACGGAAATTTTCTCAACATTTTTTTTTTTTTTTTGTCATAAAAAAAGATGTGAAAGATAATTTATATTTAAACGTTTTTCAGACAAAAATTTAAAAAAAAGCAAACTAAGTATCAATTATGTGGCCCGCCTAATAATTTTTAAGACCAAAAAAAAAAATGCAATAAAAAAACTTTTCTTGACCAATCAAGCTATCTGTGTTCAATTATAAAAATTAATGCAACTTGAAGTTCTCGACATTACAAAAAAAGCACTAATCGACCACTTAGCTAATACCAGGCTACACCTTAACTGGATGCCGGCTCACTCTGGCATAACAGTTAATGAACGAGCCGATGGCGCTAGTAGAGGAAGAAAACTTGTTGAGTTAAACTTTAATAATCGTTTGAGACAACACAAGGTCGAACCCCAAAAATCCCATGGGGATATCCAGATAAGAATAGGACGAAAGATCAGCGCAAATTGAGTAAGTCAGAGATTAGAAAAATATCATGTATTTTGACAGAACACTTTGGACACATCTATATAGAAAGGGCTTTGTAAAATCTAATCAATGTGTGGTAGGCGGGAAAGACTTCTAGACTTTCGAATGTTTTTTCTGTGCATGTTTTCGGCTTTTGCCGGAATTAGAACAAAACGCTAAAGGCATTCTGTCCAAATATAACGAATATAACCAATAACATTGACTCGAGAACCCTAACCCACTTGTGAACAAGCAGTTAACTTAATAATGAAATATTTTTTTCTGAAGTTAAAAATAACGGTTGGTTTTTTGTTGATAATTTGCAATTTTTTTAAATATGTATTGAAATCAGCATTTCAATGTGAAATTTTGTTTAATAATCTGTCATTTATTCGTGCACATATTTATTTATATTAAAATCGGTAAGTAAGTAACTGAATAAAATTCCTTTTTGTATGTAGAAAAATTGTAATTTTTATATAAAAATGTTCGGGTAACCTTTTACAGTTAATAAACTCCCTCTGAAAGAGAGATCGTTTGTAATTGCTTCCAAAATGTTGTATCAGTTGCTGCGCTTTTTACAATTTAGGCAGAAATGGACAGCACAAAACGTTCCAAGCCGAAGATAAGATTACGGTCAGAGTGAGTAACGCTGATCCTTTTCTCACATTTATGCCGATAAGATCGAATATAGAATCAGAACACAATGTTAAAATAATAGCACAGACCGTAAGAAGACGTCTGATCGAAAATAATCGTCATGGTCATATTGCTGGCAAAAAGCCAAACGTGTTGAAGAAAAATGTTCAGCAATGCTTACTGTTTGCGAAAACCCACCTCAGTAAGGATCCAAATTTTTGAAAGCACTTAGTTTGGAACTATGATTCAAAGTCTAATAACTTCGGAAATGATGGCAGACCGTATGTACGACTTACGAGACTCCAAAATAGGTCAAAAAGACTGTCAGGCACTTAATTGACTTAATTGTTTGTCCACAAGTGTACGTTTTAGAGACTAATGACAGAAGATGGTTAATGATACCAGATGATGGTTTTTAGTATGGGAGTTTATTGTGGCTTGAGTCTACAGAAGGCTTCTTTACTTGTGGCTTAAGTGTAAGACTTCTTGACTTGAGACACCGCAACTGGATCCTTCTTCCATCAGCCTAGGCTTATAACATTCCACTTTAACATTAGAGCTTCATTAAATAAGCCAAGAATATAGTTTTTGTTGGTAAAATTGATTAAAAAAATTCAAGAAAAAGTCTACTATTTGAACTCTTCCGTTTATGGACCATTACTCACAAATTTTATGTTTGGACATAGAAATAAATTTTTGTAAAACTGAATCCACTCAGGATCTCAATATTAACAAAGAGCAGATCTTATACTTTTAAGACAGACAAGAGTCTTTAATTTAAACGCCTTAATAGATTTGGGTTTTTATGTTTGAAGAAAACTAGTTTAGGCGTTTGAAAGTCATAGATAAATACGAGGTTTTTAAGAACCATAATATATAAGTGTATGACTTTGTAGCTTTCATTTTAAGATCTACATTTAAAACAGACTGAGCAAAAATTATGCCATTTTCAAAATCATTTAAAGTATTTATTCGAAATATGCTTAAGTAATTAACCCTTTACCCCGAATTCCGGCACAGATAAGGTGACAAAAACATTGCTCGTTGCAACGCAATTGTAGTTGAAATAAAAATTTAGAAATAAATTGATGTTGAGACCTATCTTTCTGAAATTACAGTAAGTTTCCCATGAAAACCGATTTACCAAAAAATCTGTAAAATTCCCTAAATTTATAATTTTTCTTAAAAAAGTACACTTTTTGCTATTTTCTTTAAAGTATACATCTCTGATAGTTTTTTAAAAGCGGAAATAATAAAATAATAGAAATATTTGTAACAAAAACTATTTGGTACTTTTACAAAAAGTACTTTTCCTTATACTTTACAATTTTTTACTCTTTAAAAGTGTATTGGTATAAAAATAAACTGTTTGGTACTTTTTTAGAAAAAGTTTTTTCTTTCTATACTATTTTTACGTACAATTTTTTTTTTCTGAAACCTAAATGGTTTTAATAAAAAAAAAAATGAAACGTTTACTTAAAATTAAAAAAAAGACATTTTTGGTTTCAAAATCCTGGTACTCTTTTTTAGAAAAAGTTCTTTCTTTCTATACTATTTTTACGTACAATTTTTTTTTTCTGAAACCTAAATGGTTTTAATGAAAAAAAACATGAAACGTTTACTTAAAATTTAAAAAAAAAGTACTTTTTTGTTTCAAAATCCTGGTACTCTTTTATATTACAAAATATTGCCTTTTATTCTTTAATAAATTGATTTTAATTTGTATTTATTGATTGTTTACTTGCGCCCAATTAATACTCTTTTCACTCAACAGGTGTTTTCAGTTATGGTGTCATTGACGACTGTTTGTTAATTACCAACGAAACAAAGGAAGCTGAGGGTACTTTTTATTTAGTAAAAGACACAAAAAAGTACGCAGTTAGATTAAGCAGTTTTTCACAGATACATATTGAATTAAAAAGCATCTAAAAAGAAATGAAGCTCACATAAGTGCGAAAACTATAACTCATGGTGTTATTTTTGCAGCCTTTCTATATTTTAAGGGGGAATTTTCAAAATATTTCAAATCATTGGGTTAAATTTTTAAAAATTTTTTTTTTTTTTTTGGTTAATTGTTGTTGTGTCAGTAACAAAGCAGCTAAAACGGACTCTTTTTCTTTTCTCGAATTAAATTTCTTCCGGTATGTTCTTGTGCTCAGCGAGCGGGCGTCTCTCTTCTTGTTTATAAGCGTGTTATTGAAATTTTTTATTGAAAAAAGATTTCAAAACTTTTTTTTTCTTTTGAAATTGTTATTGAACTTTACACAACACTATTTAGTAAAGAAGGGAAGGTCGTGATAGTGTTTTAAATGAACTTTTATTATCAAAACACAAACACTTTTTAGTTCTTTTTTGTAATAATTTTTTTTCTTCTGATTACCACTTGTATTTGGTTAATTTAAAAAAAAAAATTTTTAATTCTTTTAAAATTCTTTTATTTGTACAAAAAGAATTCAATAAAATTATAAAATAGTTGGAAGGAAGTGTTTTTCTTTCTTTCAAAACACACTCAATTGCCAAAAATTCTATTTTTATTTGAAAAATTTTATTTTTATTGAAAAAACTTTTTTGAATAGAATTTTAAATATAAATTGATTTCTTTTTTCTTTTAAACGAATTCTTCTTTTAATACACTGGTGTTTTTCTTCTTCTTCTATTTGTATACATATGTACATAAATATAATTTCTTTTTCTATTTTTTTTTATTTTTTAATTTTTTTTATTTGAACTTTCAGCAACAATTTTTGTTTTCTTTAAAATTCTTTTTCTATTTTCCGCCTTAAAAATATGTTTCACTCTTTTCCTATTCAAAGAAACCGCTCGCTTTAAATGTTCGTTTTAGACTGACTCTATACAGAGCCATAGAAATCTTCTGTAGGATTTGTATTCTAAAATTTATTTTCATTTTTTTTGTTTTGAATTTGACAAAATTTTTTTGCGTTTGTATAAGAGATAATTAGTAAGAAAGAATAGCAAAAAAATGTTCAGATTCGACTCTTCTTTTTATTTTTAATTAATTAAACTATGTGAAGAGTATATGTATGTATGTACACATTAGCCAATAAAAGAGTAAATACTACGATCACTGTTGTTGAATTTTAAGAGATTTTCCCGAGAGAATTTCTTTTTTAAAATTTAGCTTAATTTTCTTATAGACATCGACTATTTAAATGCCTTACAGAAGGCTTTATTTATTGTTCGGGTGTTTTTTTACAGTTACACAAGCTTAAGTCATAATAAAGCAAGGAAATATATTTTTAAGATTTCGGCTATAGGGCCGCCATGGCTGGCACGTCTAAGTAGCAATCTGGAATACCAATTTTCACAAACTTTTCGTCAATAACTCTTCGAATGTTGATTTCCAGATATTCAATTGTCTCTGGCTTATCGACGTAGTGACTTTACATAACCCCAAAGAAAATAATACAATGGGGTTAAATAACACGATCTTGGTGGCTTGGTGGTTGTTTGGACCATTACGTGAAATTACTGTCTTATGAATTTTTTTTTAAGTAAGTCCATTGTAGCGCAATGTGTTGCATGTGGTTCCGTCCGATTAGAACCACATGCCAGCAAAATTAATGTCAACTAATTGAGGTACAAAAAGATTTCTGATCATGTCTCTATACCGTTCACCATTGACAGTTGGAATCTGATCATCATCACCCATAAAGTACACCAAACAGTAATTTTCTGTAGATGTAATAGTGTTTCGACAAATGCCACAATTCTGCTTATTTATGTACCCATTCAACCAGAACTAGGCTTCATCGAAGAACAAAGTTTTGAATGGCAATTCTATTAAAAAATTTCAACTTTGCAATCGTTGCTCTCGTGTAAGTCATTCATAATGAAATGTCAAATCAAACTAAACAAAATACAACCATCAGCTGTTAAATCGGTTGTAAAATGAAGCAGTGTTGCCAACTTAAAATTATGAACCTCTTAATAAAACACCCGATAACATTAAGTTTTTGTTTTTAATTTGACGAACTCGTGTAATTCAACAACAATCATCAGCTGTTAAATCGGTTGTAAAATGAAGCAGTGTTGCCAACTTAAAATTATGAACCTCTTAATAAAACTCCCGATAATATTAAGTTTTTGTTTTCAAATTTGACGAACTCGTGTAATTCAACAATGTAATGACTTTTTGAATAAGATTTTTTTTTCGTCATAGAAGCGGCCTTTACGCGTCTTGATTATTTTGCAATGTTTTTATTAATCACCTGTTTGCGAAAAATAAGGAAAATAAAATATGATTGAAAAATTTTATGATGAATTTTAAAAAGACATATATTTTTCTCTTTTTCCATCACTCCTCTAGTGAGCATATTGCGTTTCTACAATGCATTCATTGCTTTGTTTCAAGTTTCATTAATCAAGTTGAAATTTTTGTCAAGCTAAGTAGGTGATTAATCCACTGTAGCTCGCTTTCATATGATTGTGTAGTGGTGAAGATCCTTGCTAAGATTGGGGGTGGCGATCCTTGCTTAGCATTGTAATTTTTTCCTCAGTAGATCGAGTTTTCTCCTGATCATTCGTCTTATGTTTTTCATCATGTCAGGGAATGTCAATGAGACTTCTTTTAGATGGATTTCTCTGGAGTGAGGTCTCTTTTTTACACACTTGAAACCGTAATTATATCTTTTCATCATGTCCTGTGCTAGGGAATCGAATCTGGGCCGCTTATGTTGTATACGTTCGCTTTATTTACTACACCACGCCACCTCCAGACACATTCTAAGCCAATTCATAGATCTCCAATCGTCCAACATTGCATTACATGGACCTTATCAACTATTTTACTACTAATAACTACTGTTCAGTAGAAGTGACGTGTTCATCGATCGCAATTTAATCGTACTTATACATGATCGTGGGGAATGGGACTTTGGGGTCCCTAGAGCTGACCCCCGCAGCTGTTTTGAGTGGTAGACGAATGGATTAAAAATGGATAGTGGTATGGGCACGGGAATTTTAAGGACCCAACACCAAAATCTAGGAACCTTTTCGTATATAGCCCAGTGTATTGCAGGCAGTGATACAAGCTATTTCTATCACGGATCAATATAGAGCATGGAATTAGGGGCAGCTCGATATATATTCTGTTAGTCAGGTGGCACTGAGGGTCCTTTATTCGGATGCTAGGATCAATGAGTGGAAGCATGTACTTCGCTCGTTGTTTTGAGCACAATGCCCGGGTCTGAGGCAGTCGTAACTACTGATGAAACCCTTTACTTATGATAAGGAGCTGCGTCACATTGTCAGGGAAATTATGAGGAAGTTTATCGGGCTATTGTTATCTTAAAGATAACAATATGGTACCTTACACGGAGGGAGGAGAAGGAAATAATGGAGTATATTTTCTGTGAATGTATTGTTTTGGAAACATTGTTGGGCGAACGATTATGGAGCCATTTATTTGACCTGATTTGGTTGAGGGTATTTTTCTGAAGACTGCTCTGAGTGATATATCCGCACAGAGCGGACAATCATCCGCCCATGAATATTGATATTATAAAGATTGAATCGGCTTTCTTCTCAGTGATAACCACTCATATCAGCTTGTGCGCTAGTGAGTATGCCTACATAGTGTTTGGCGAAGTAGTTTTTTCTTAGGTCAGGTCCCTGGTTATTTGGGCCTTTCTGCCAATTATAATGGACTATTTGAAGCTTTACAAATCGTTTAGAGTGGAGAGTCTTTAATAAATTTATCTAAGGTTTGATTGAATTTTGTACGTGAGAAATAATGTTCATGTTCTCCAAGATTATAAAAGTGCGCTCTTATTATTGTCAATTCTTAACCGACCTTCACTCAAATAAAATGAAATTAAAAAAATCATTTAAGCCCATTTAAGGTACAATTTGTAACATGAATTCGCTGGCGGATGCCAGAATAAAGGCTTTTTAGCAAAAATTTGGCAGTAATCAACTTACAGCCAAACCTAAATTAGAGCGTTGAGCGTTATTTATCTGTCAAAAACTCTTATGTACATACAAATTGTATGGAGCAAACCCAAATAGCGTGGCGTTAACAGTTTGTAATTGGAAAATCCGATTTTGACAGCGCGTTAGAAAGTGAAGTTGGCTGCAAAACGCTGTTATAGATACACAAAACTGGCAGTGTGTATTTTTTTTTTTAAGTGGATTACTATTGTTTATATATTCAAGTAATGCCAATTACCTATCTTCACATCAGATTTAGCAATTTAATCACTATTTAAATTTTTATTTAGTTATGTTTTGTTGAAAATTTAAGTTGACGTTATTGTTTCCGACACAACGTTAACGCTCTTATATAGGTATGCCACTTCAGCATCAGCACCAGCTGCCAGTCAATGCAACGCTCAACGCTTTAATTTAGGTTTGGCTTTTAGTCAGTGTTTAAAAACTGTTGATCTGAGTTAACTTAGCAGCAAGTGTTTTAAAAATAAGTTTTACGCTTGACACTTGCTAGGTTTTATTTTATGAATACGATCGTTATCGTATAACGTAATATAGGTATCATATGATGGGTCATAACTATCTAGAACTTTCATATTAGCCTTGAAATTATTCTTTTGAGTACAATCCATCCACCATTTAAATCCCTTTTCCGGTGTTTTTTTAACTACAATATTTCATTCAAATATATATTTAAAACTAATGATCTCAATATATACAATCCATCCATCATTTAAATCTCTTGTCTGGTGTTTTTTTAACTACAATATTTCAATCAAATATATATTTAAAAGTAATGATCTCAATATATGACACGCATGTGTCTTATAACGTCAGATCAGAGTTTATGCCAATACCCTACAGCAAATAACAATGCTTGGCTGATGCGTTCTGTTGGTATGTTACTTCTTACTCACAATGTTGACAATTTTTGTTTTTTATTTCTTCTGTTTAGAGTGCTTTAAACACATTTATTATTTGTTTCTAAAACTACTAAAACTTATTTAAATCTATGTATTTCATATATATTTTTTTTAATTTTTATTACTTTGGCTTGAGTCCAATATTTATTTTATTTGGGCGTGCTTTTGCTGGTTAAATAAAATTCGTATATTTGCAAACAATTTATTATTCCAAATTATTATTAATTTTGTTTTTGTTTTTGTTTTTTTATTTCCTGCAAATAGTAAAACTTATACAAAAGTCATTAAAATATTAAAAAAAAGAAAACAAAAATATTCAAATAATGAATTGATTTAATTTGTCTTCGTGGTTTCTAATGACAATTCTATGGAAGAAATGCGTTAATATTTTTAAAAGGGAAGCTAATAAACTTATTAACCTATTGTCTAAAATCTACTCGTATATTCTGATCTATGATTAAAAAAAAATATATAAAAGCTGAATACGGTATTTAAGAATTTCAATTTTAAAATTTTCTACATCACCATAGTTACCCTGCGGAGACTGTTGCTAAGAATTTGATTAATAAATTTCATCAGATTGGCTTAGCAAATAAAGGCCCAATAGCAAACCGTATTCGAACGGGTCGTTCAAGTAAAAATCTGAGTCATAGTATTAAGGAAAATCCAAATTTTTTAATTCCACACCGTTGTTAGCAAACACATAGCGAATTTTTAGTAAGGATTTGGCTTTTATGCCTTACAGGGTGTAATTGGTGCAAGATTCAAAGCAGTCCATTCACTTCGCCTTGGGTTATTGTTTCCTTTTTTTTAGCCAACATATTGGGTTTCTACAATACATTCATTGCTTTGTTTCAAGTTTCATTAATCAAGTTGAAATTGTTGTCAAACTAAGTAGATGATTAATCCACTGTAGCTCGCTTCGTATGATTGTGTAGTGGTGAAGATCCTTGCTAAGATTGGGGGTGGCGATCCTTACTTAGCATTGTAATTTTTTCCTCAGTAGATCGAGTTTACTCCTAATCATTCGTCTTATGTTTTCCATCATGTCAGGGAATGTCAAAAAGACTTCTTTTAGATGGATTTCTCTGAAGGGAGGTCTCTTTATTAAACACTTGAAACCGTAATTATATTTTTTCATCATGTCCTGTGCTAGGGATTCGAATCTGGGCTGCGTATGTTGTATGCGTTCGCTTTATTTACTACACCACGCCACCTCCAGACACATTCTAAGCCACTTCATAGATCTCCAACCGTCCAACATTGCATTACATGGACCTTAACCTTATTGGGTTCCTGACGAATTTGATCAATAAATTTCAACAGATTGGCTTAACAAATAAAGGCCCAATAGCAAAGCGTGTTCAAACAAGTCGTTCAAGTGAAAATCTGAGTCATAGTATTAAGGAAAATCCAAATTTTTTAATTCCGCAACGTTGTTAGCAAACACATAGCGAATTTTCAGTAAGGATTTGGCTTTTATGCCTTACAGGGTGTAATTGGTGCAAGATTCAAAGCAGACCATTCACTGCGCCTTGGGTTATTGTTTCCTTTTTTTTACCAACGTTTTTGTTAAAACACCCAATATTTTAAAAATATATTCATAACTAACTTCAGCTGCTTTACGTTTTGCCAAAAATAGATAACTTTCACCCAAACCAAAGGAAAGCTTGACATTACTATTGGAACCTAGTTCAGTTTTATTTTTTTTTCAAAGTTGATGCTGTAGGCGTCCCAACCGCTCGAGAGCATTACATTTTTACATAAAAAAACTTATGATTGCTCACACTTTAGCGTGTGACTGCTTCAAGGTGTATGCTTAGACGCTGTCTGAAACAATTCTTTAAAGAATGTTGAAGTAAAAAGCTTGTTTTTGCCGTTAAATAACCTTTTATCTTAAAAGTAACGGAAATCAAACTACTTTTTTTTTATAACTTGCAGTGTAGGCGACTGTAATCGGCTATAGCGTTTACACCCTTTTAATTAAAAAATTCAATTTAAAGTGTAATAATATGAAATAGATTCTATGTTTGTTTTGTAAATTATATGCCTTATTTTTTAGAAATTCTTTAATAAAGGGTCCACCATTTAATGTTTTTTTTTTTCAACTAGTGCTTATTTCGTGAATGGTAACACTAAGCTCATGTCTGATTTGACAGATAATTAGTTTTATCCTTCCGCTGAACGAATAAGTTTGTGTATACGCTTAAACAACGCTGGGAAATATTGCGACATTACTTTGAAAATCATGGTAATGATGTAGAATCAAAAATCGTCTTTTCAGATGAAGCTCATTTTGATTTTGGCGGGTATGTAAACAAGCAAAATTGTCGCATTTGTGGCACAGAAAACCCTCACGCTTACATTGAAAAGCCGATACACCCAAGACTAGTCACTGTTTGGTGCGGATTTTGGTCCAGAGGCATAATTGGTCCATTTTTCTTCGAAGATGAGCGAGTAGTGGCCGTTACAGTCAATAGCGATCGTTATCGGGCCATGTTGAACGAATTTTTGTTCACAAAATTTGAAGAGGAGGATATTAGCAACATTTGGTTTCAACAGGACGGCGCTACGTGCCACACAGCCAAGGCTACACTCTATGTTTTGCGCCTTGTTTTTAAAGATCGCATTATTAGTCGCAGAGCTGATGTCGTTTGGCCACTTCGGAGCTGCGATTTGACACCGTTGGACTATTATTTGTGGGGTGCCGTCAAAGATAAGTGTTACGCCAACAAGCCAGAGACAATTGACGCTTTAGAGGACAATATTCGTGAAGCCATTGGTGAAATACAGCTGCACACAAACGATAATGTGCTTAGAAATTGGACCGATCGTGTAGGCTACTGCATGGCCAGCCGAGGCAACCGTTTGAATGAATTTATTTTCCATTATTAACCGGAAGGATTGTACTTTCAAATAAAAAAGAAATTTGACAAAATATTCAGTAGTTTTTTTATAGCATTTTCAAAAAAAAAAAAAAAAAAAATTAATTGGCGGACCCTATATTTTAATAATTTTATTAATTTTAATTATTCCACAGCCCGATCACACCCCTCCACAATTTATAAATTTTAAAAAGCAATAATTTGCTTAAATTCTGCATTTTTTAGTGCATTAATGACAATTATTTAAATGACAATTTATTGGCGTCAGTAGCTTAAATTCAATTAATTGTGTTTAAAAATAAAAAAATACTGAATTACATTTTTTTTTAACGGAAATGTATAAAATTTTAGAAATTACGCAAATTCCAACAAAAATATGATTTGGATAACCAACTAAATAATCGGTTATTAGATTTAAATTAATATTATACACTTGCCAGAATAAATATTCGTACATTTTAAGCCTAAAATTAAGCTGCAAGAGCTGTATGAAGTTTTGAAAAATACTTAAAAAGCAAAATCTTCATTTTTCGAATACCAAATAAACCGGTTATTTTAACACGAATAACCGGTTCATTTATAAAAGTATAATTTTTCTACGTTTGTACATTTTGTTTTATTGAAAATATACTAATTTGTATACATTTTACTATTTTTGTATATATGACAACCTTGAACGTCTTATAAAGAACGTGAAAACCAAGTTAGATCGATAAAGATATGCACTCTTGAGCAAAATAACCTTTTCTCATCTTCTGTATAGAAATATTGATTTTTATATATGAACAATGATCAACCAGACTCATTAAAAGCCCACAAACCCACAAACGACGGTTCCAAGCAGCAGATATATTAGTTAGTGAAGTTCTTCACAGCGTAAATACACATAACCAATCGCTAGTAATGTTGTGAGGTGATATCGCTGTTGAAAATTGTCAGATGGTGTGGCCTGGGATTGAACCGACGACTTCTTGGTTGGAAGGTGGGTTCTTATGTAAAATACACTATTAAATACGTGGTGCATAAATTTACATTCAGTGCTGCTCGAAATTTAAGCAAATTTTCTTATCGAGGCAATTAAGGACTCGTATATTACTAATAGATTTATTTAAAGTAAAACATTTAATTTTTGTTATCTTGGGCACCTAAATTGTAACTATAATAACAAACCTTTAATTCCCTTCTCTACCAAGTAATACAACAAAAACGAAATTAGCTCCTTGAGTACCTGTTCGAAACTTAAGCATTTTTCAGTACTTTGTGTAATAAACTTTGTTTTTTATGCCCTCCGCACACGGTTTTGGCATAGTTTTTATGAGATTTGTTAGAATTATTGTTAGTATTGATTGCCACTTGAATTTTAAGCTCTCCATCAGCTTCTGCTTATTTTTAAAACAAAGTGGTCCAGCTCTGCGCTTCAAAAATTAGGAACAATTTTATTTAAATAAAAGAAACGGTTAACAGGTTATTTGAATTATTATTAACCGAAAACCGGTTTTTTGAAAAGTGCTACTTTTCGAATTATTCAAAAACCAGTTTTTGAAAAAAGTCGAATAATCGATCTCCCTAATTCTTAATTAACAAAAAAAATTGCTGTAGAAATGTGATATTTTTTTCCATTTTATCTTAACATAGTTTGTTGTCCATAACGATGGTAATTTATTTTTAATATTTTAAAATCTATATTTGTCCTTTTTAGGTTTAGATAGTCTTCCGTGAGTTAAAAGTGAAAAATGTTAAAAAAAAAACATCTTCTCTTCAAATTGAAATAAAAAGGTACGTATGGTTTCTTTTTTAATGTTACTTGATCACAGTAACTACGTTTAATACAGTAGAGCACACAAGAATGTTAAGTTGACGTGTTCTAACCATATATCGCCTGTAGTACCTCGTATATATGACATGCTAGGAAACTTATAGGCCGTAAAGTATTCAAGGCCTTTGGTAATTCGGATGCTGCTTGCCAGAACATATCTTTTACCGGTCTTTCTGTATGGGTGTGAGATATATGCTGTTGTTCAACAAACTTACGGTTGCTTACAACAACATAGGTCCCCGAGAGTCAATTTCTTCTTTTTCATATCACATCTACGAATTAACCTTTGGGAATTTGCTGACATTTGAAAGCATTATTTTTCTTCATAAAATATTGACCACTCAGCAACCGTAATATCTATTTAAAGTTTGGAAGATCTACTCGATGAAGACAATTAATTCATCAGAAACACAGGAAATCCTTCTCACACCGTCAGTTCTTTATCTACAGCATTAGTCTTTGAAATCAGCTACCAAATGGATTACAATTGATTGGCAACGTAAATCGGTTTAGACCTGAGATCTTTTGTTTCTAGACAATTTTAATTTGCCTTATACTGTAATTATTTTTATCTTTTAATCTTGTTTTAAGAACATTTTTTTATATTTTGATTTTATTCGTTTCCATAATTACTGTGAACCATGGGATCTACTTTGTCCCTTCAAGTCTGTAATTTGTTCAGTAGATCTGCTGCCTTCCTAATGAAAGCATAATGGTGAATATGTTACCAAGTGAGATTCTCTGTCTACCTAAACATTTCCATCTAAACCTATCAAGAAGTGCCTTTAAGACAGCTTGGCTGTCAGAGAAAGTATTAATGGTCTTACCCTTGATTCCACAGCCTAGATTGATCTCCGCTTATACTTAAATATCAACTTTTAATAAAATTACTCGTATGGTTAAACGAAACGAATTTTTTTTTAACCAAAATTAAAAAATTACTTCTATTTTATAAAAATAATATTTAGTTAATCGAGTAACCATTTAATATACATACATATCTATATATTATTTACACCCGATGGCGAGCATCATAGTGAACCATAGTGACAAACGCTGACAATGGTAAAGCATCGATGACTGATGATCAATTTTCTTTGGTTTTATACATGACTTTCTAAAGTATGTAATTGTCCAAATTTTTATAGATGACAGAAGATGATTTTCTCTTGCAGGCGTCCGTTGATTAGTGAATCGCAACAGACAATATCGTTAAAAATCATTGTGTTTATTCGTAAACGGGGATGTACCCTTCATCATGTAGTGGTCTCAAGACATACAATGTCGCTAAATTTCACCATGAAGTCGACTCATAACAAGCAATGTCTTTAAGTCTCATCCTGAAGTCGACTTATAACAGACATTGTCGCTAAATTTTAGCTTTTTTTAGTATAGAGACATTAAATGACGTTTTCATACATAACTCTCTTTGTTTGTATCATTGTCAGGAGGTTTGATCAATGAAATTTGTCATTTATCATAATTTCATGCGAATTTCGACTTGATACTGATCTTGGGACAATGTCGTTCAAATTCGCCACCGGGTATATATTCTTACTACGAGCACATACAATGTATTATTAAGCATTTCCTTAGAAAAAATGAATTTTTTATTAAATAATAAAAATTATACCAATTTGCGAATAATCGCTTAATTACAGCGTACATATTTAAAAAAGTTTTAATAGTCTCTTTTTGTGACACACATCACTACAGATTGACACACATCACTACAGTTGAAACACGCAGTTTACCGCTGTATTTGAATGACAGATGTATTAGTTAGAGAAGTTTTCCTTAGCGTAATACTCATAACTTTTTAACTTATGTTATGAAGTTATGATGCTGTTAAAATTGTCAGATGGTCTTGGCCTGGGATTAAACTAAGTTGTTCCTAGTTGGTAGGCGGGTATCTTATCTACCACACCACAGCGACACTTCTTTAATTAAAAATAAAATTCTGCCGTTGTTAGTTTAGGTTTTTTTTTTTAGCAAAAATCCGGCCCTATGATGTTCCAAATTTCTAATAATGTCACATTAAGCTGAACAAGGGTGCTGACCTTTTCTTGCTAAACTCCACTAGCCAATCCTCTCAAAGACGACCTATTACATAAGGTTCTGGACTTTGCACTGGTGTTTCTATGAGTTCGGTACAATTATGGATCAACTAAAGCTTTGTGTTAGGGTTGTAACTAATTTTTCTTAGAGTAGTCGGTTACTTAAGTAATATTTTGTATTTTTAGTTACTTTTTATTAAGAAAATTGCGAAAATGTAATTAATACATCTTTAACAATTATTGTTTAAATCTTATTTTTACACAGAATGTAAAATAACTGTAAACGATTACGCTTTGAATCATTAATCGACTACCAATTAACCACTACTTTTCTATTATTGTTGCTACACAGGCGTCCAACGTTTAAATGGCACCAAACTTCACAAGTTCTTTCATCAGTAATATTTCAACTCATATAGACAAAAACCTTAAACTTCTTTACGATGCGTTAGATTAAGGTTATAGAATATAACGTTAGTATTCCAGTATTTTTTGTTTTACCATTCTAAGCACAATTGTTATGTATCGTTGCATCCAGTACCCATTTTTCATTTTATCAAATATATATTATTTTTTATTTCTACACAGTCAGATGTGAATGCAATTTGTTCATAATATTTACCTTGAATTTTTCGAAAAACGTTTTACGGCGTCTATGCTTCGAATAGAATACAATTCTGGGGCGAAGGAGGAGGATATTTTTAGTTGTGTACTTTAGTAATGAGGTGTTACAACCATAAAATAATAATAATTTTGAACTCAACATATTTACATTTCCCCAATTCTCTAGCGGAACACTTTTATTAACCGACACTACTAAACTGGAGACCACATTTGGCTTATCCAAACGTATACATTACACTTCCTACTGTTTATGGTTTTTCCGTTTGTTTTTTTGGTTTCTAAGAAAAATTTCTTTTGGAAAATCCTTTTTGTCTTGCGGCGAAACTCTTTTAACAACTTTTAAGAGAATCTCAAAAAGAGAGAGTTCAATAGGGTAAACAAAAAATTAAAATCGATAAGTTTGCATGACAACTAAAAAGAAAAGTTTTTCATTTTTGTTTTTGTTTTGTTTTTTTCTTGTTGGCAATGAAATTTTGATATTAACGGTTTTCATAGAAACGAAATGTTATAATTTTCACTTTCTTTCTGATTTTTTTATTAGTTTTTATAAAGGAATTTAAGGTTTTTTTTGTATCCCTTAAAAAATTTGTTTTTTTTTTCTGTTACTTGTCACTATAATTTATTGCGTTTATAACACACTTGTTAACGAAAAACAATCCTGTCCGTGTTTGCGTGTTTGGCCGAGTTATTTGATTGTTATGAATGAACTGGTAGCCAAAATGGTGCTTAGAAGACTACTAGGGGAGTTGCGTGCTTTAGCAAAATTTGTGTTATTCAATACATAAATACTATCCCCCATTCATGTGGTTGGATGGAGTAAAACAACATCAACAACAACTGGGAATGTATACAAACTTTTATTACACACCCTTTTGCTCAAGAGTGATAACAAGTACGAATAGTTTTTGCGTCATCAGAGGTTGTAGTACAAATACCCTGAAGTACACACATAAGTTTATAAGATATATTACAAAAGTTTTCGTACAGTAAACTAGATTAGATCTCTAGCGAATTAATGATAATTTTTTTGAATATTTGACAAGTTTTAAAATTTTTGTAAAATAAAGTTAAAATTAGCTCAGACGTGAACCGTAACTTCTCTAGGGAGCATTCATTAGTCTGTTGCAGTTTCATTAATCAAGTTGATTTTTCAAGCTAAGTGGATGATTAATCCACTGTAGCTCACCTTCATATGATTGTGTAGTGGTGAAGATACTCGCTAAGCGGTGGTGGAGATCTTTACTTAGCATTGTAACTTTTTTAGTAGGTGGCGTTTTCTGCTGATCGTTGGTCTGATGTTTGTCATCTTCGCCAGAGGTAAACTGAAAGGTCAGGTTGTTTTCTTCTTAATTTTTTTTTTTTTTGGATGGTGTTGTCTGACGGGAAGTGGAAGTCTCTTTATTAAATATTTGAAACCACATTTAATATTTTCGTCATGTCCTCCGCTAGGCTCGAACAAGGGCCGCTTCACTACATCACGCCACCCTCACTTAGAAATATCTTTTAAAATTTTTACAAGGAACCAAAATTAAGTTTTATTTGTTCTTCATTTCAAATTCTTCCATGTGGTTTTGGGATGGAAAACATAAAAAAGGAAATTCTTTGCTTTAAGAAAAGTACATAAAAATGCTTTCAATGTTCAAGGATTCCCTGTGAATACACAATATTAGACATTTCAATTAAAACTAATGAAAATCCTTTAAAAGCAAAAACAAAAAAAATCCCTGACAAGCAGACTTAAAGAGTTTTAAAGCAAATTTGATTAAAAATAATACATTTTAGTCTTTTAATTTAAAGGATTAGAATTTGGACCGATATCCGTAAAATATTTTTATGACGCTCTCAGTTTCTGCAGTTTCATCCAAAATGTGTGTGGTCTGGCTTTGTCATAATGGATCACAACACCTTTTTTATTGATCACTTCTGGCCGTTTTAATTGAATTGCTTGCTTCGATCTCGTTAATTGTTGACAGAAGAGATCAAAGTCAATTGTTTCACCGGGTTGTAGAAGCTCACAATGAACATTTCCCTTTTAATCCCACCATACATTACTTTTACTTCATAAGGCATCCAAACATCGAGCTTCTTTGTGTGTCCAGTTTTCTTCAAATGGTTAATAACAGTTAAGTGATGAACGCCTAGTTCCCTGGCAACGTCCACGTTGCATATGTGCCTGTCTTTTTCAATTTTTTTCCTTGATTTCATGCACTTATTCGTTACTAGTCTTCCAGATCGAGATGCGTCTTTAACATTAAAATAATCAGATCGAATACGATCAAACCACATCGCTACTGTTTTATTATTTATTCGTTGCCGTAAACTACACATTTTTTCAGATTTAGTCGTTCGACATGTCAAAACTTGTATGTGTGTTAAGGAAGTGTAATGGTGTGGACAAAAAGTGAATATATTTGACAGAATTTTTACAAGTGTCTCCGATTTGCTAATCTTTTGAAAATTTTCAAAAAACAGTATTTTATGTGCAATCAGAGTTGCTTTTTGTGAAGCATATGTTTTGCATAATTTTCGTATGACAGTGTGGCATCTAATCACACATTTTGTCGCAACTTTCTTATGTAGGACAAGAATCTATCAGATTTTTATTTGACATAAACACGCGATTTTGTATAGACAGGCATGGCCTTAAGCGTTGCTAGCTTTTCTATAATGGCAAAATATGACTGTAATATACCGAATTTTCACTAATTTTTTTACAAATTGTCTGTAGATGGCCTTAAAATATAATATCTCTGGTAATATGAATTGCTTGTTTGAAAGATAACTTTCCAACCTTCACTTTGCTAAAAGACATTTTTATAATTTCACTATTCTGTGAACCCACATAGAGATAGATGTGTTCTTGGCTACGTAGCTTTTGCAAATGTCAAGCTATGATGCTAAGATTTAGCGGAAATATCAACAAGAGATGCACCAACTTAACAAAAAAAAAAAAAAAAACTCAAATCGCAAAGATGGGACTGCAACAGGGGGGTTATTCCGGAAACATTTTGATCAAGGTTGTATTTTTAAGAAGGGCTACCTATGGTGAGTTAATAATCCCTTTCGGTTTGTTCGCGTAAACGCCACAGTTTTATCACAGATACGTTTTTTATTTTTGAAAACTATGGAGAGGGCAAAACTGGCTTTTCGATATTTATACAGTCTCTTTCGAATCTTTCCCAGACTGAATTAAAGCTGGGAATTTTTGTGGATCCACAAAATCAGAAAAATTTTAAATGATTTAAAATTCGAGAGTCTTTTAGCTTAGCTGCCTGAATCTCTTTAATACTTTGTGTTCGAGATTTTTTAATAATTACAAAAACTATAAATGGAAAAATAATTTTTTGGATTTTATTTGGACTTTTTTCAGAAACCTTCGAGGTTGACGAGCATGGTGAATGCTTCACTAAAATTTAAAATAATTTGAGCGAGTTTTTGGATCCAGTACCTGCTGGGTGACTATTGTTGGAGTGTCATAAAGGGAAACAAGTTATAATTTATACAAAAAAAGAACTAAAACTCTTAACTTACAGTTTTTTGTTCATAAACTAAAGCTACTCATACTTTTTAAATTTTTTATAGATAAATATCACAATAGTTTGACGTTCTTGATTTATTTCACTAGTAACCCCAAGCAGGTTTTTAACTATGAACAAAAACCTTGTGAAATAGCTTAATTTCTACTGTAGTGTAGGGTATCAAATAATATTATATTTCAAGGAATATTTATTTATAACACACGGTTTTATTTTTAACGATCTGATTTGTGTCCTATTAATACTTCTACAGACGCCATTTCCAAAGTCTGTCGTTGAACTAAATAAAATGCCAGAGTGATGATATGATTCCGTTTTTTCTCTTTTTCCTTTGCAAAAAACTTTGGTTCTTCCACTTCACATTCATATTAAAATTTTGAAAAATAAAATGCAAAGAAATTAAATTAAAGAAATTTCTACTACTATTGCCTCCTAATTTTACTCCCTCTAAACAAGAAAATGTCAGAGAAATTTTTGTATAATTTTATGGATTTTCCGTTTACATGAATTCTTACGAAATTTTATAATTTATTTACAAAATATTACGAAAAAAAGGAAAAACTTTTTACATTTCATAACTTCCAACTGACGTCATTTTGACTAGAGAAGAGAATAATTTTTTATAATACGAACTTTGCCCTGCTGATGACGCAATGTAGGCATATACAGTGAACAGATTCCTTTTTTCGTACTCTGGGAAAAAGTGGAAATGCTCGCGTAGTTTATGAATAATTAATAGAAATTAATTAAGAAGGATAAAATGGGACGGGTATGGCTGTAATTATATATACTTATCAAACAATTTAGTTTTACATTAATAACAGTTTTTTTACATTAATAACTGTTATGAGCGGCCAATTATACCATCAGACCTATAAAGATAAGCAATAATTGAAGTTTTAGCCTTTGTTGGGAAAAATTAAATTAATTTGCTCTTTTAGGTCTTTTATTTTGTAAAGAATATGATAATAAGAAATGCTGTCAGTTTTTATACTAAAAACTGCTGTAAAAATTTTTGATTATTAACAAATTTTTCGAATTTTACCAAAAAACGTTAAATTTATTAGCTATACCCTTTACTGAACAAAGTTTTAGAGAAATTGTGGATATTGTGTGACAATTTTTTAATTGGATTGTGTGATTCAGAAGCTTAGCCTGAGCCGAGGCAAAAATTTATCTTTAAAGATTATTTCTATTGTTGTCGCATAAGAACCCTGTTTCAATTAAGTGGTTGCAGGTTAGTGGATTTGTTGATAGTGTAGTGCTGATATCTAGTGCAGAAGACACCTTCACAGTATTAACTTTAAAAGGCGGTCTCAGCTCAGTGGACCACAAGGGTCACATGAGCATCCTGAGGCGTATCCCGACTTGAGTTATTGTTGAGTAGAAGTGACGTGTGCACCGGGAGGCTTAAACTTCGGTCGCAATTTCGAGGTTCTTATATAAGATTTTAAGGAGTGGGACCATGGGTCCCTAGTGTCAATCCCAACAGTTTACAGTGATATACGGATAGATCTAAAATGGATGGTGGTGTGCGCACCCATGGGCAAGTGGCTTAGCGCTGTTCAGGCAGTGATCCAAGCAATTTCCATCTGTGCGTGCATTAATATAGAGCGTGAGATCAAAGGCGCTTCTGTTAATATATATTCAGATAGTCAAGCAGCACTAAAGACACTTTCTTCAGAGTATATAGATTCGAGACTGGTACTCGAGTGATACACGAATGTTCGCACACTGGCATTGGAGAACAGGGTAATGATATGTTGGGTCCCAGGGCACACTGGTGCCAAGTCGGAGTTCGGTATCGTGGGATCAGAGTCGTACCGTGTGGTAGTAGCTAGTCCGCGGGCTGGAGGAAGATCGGTGAATGGCAGCATGAACTCTGTGCTTTATATTGGGTACAATACCCTGGTATGAGGGTAATCACCAATCACTTAGGAAGTTGCACCACATGGACAAGTCAATTATGAGAGAACTTATTGACTTCCTAACGGGCCATTACTATTTTATATATAATATAACCTCTTCAATTTCAATGTGGTAACTGATTTGAAGTGTCCCTGTGCAGTAAGGAAGAGGAGACAACGAAGCATATTCTCTATGAATGTGTTGCTTTGGCAAACATTCGGTGACAAACTGTTATAAAGCTCTTTATTAGGCCGGAACAGTTTCAATGGCTGCCCATTGGGGATATTGCTGTCTTCATACATAAGGTAGAGACTATTTTTCTATTTTTTTTATTGTTCCGATTAGTGCTTCCGAACCGATCAGACAGTCATCCGCCAAGGGGTATTGACTCAATTAGATTTTTAAAGCCGCCGGAGTGTTTGATGCAATAGATCTTTAGAATCTATCTGTTAGAATTGTTTGCTGACTATGGATGCCTCAGCAACTAGTGAAAGTCTATTGACTCGCGACATTTTTTTTGCGAATGTTTGGGCATACTATAATACGCGTGTCAGTTAACATATAGCAAGAAACCACTAAATTACGTCAACGTAATTAAGCTTATCAGCTTATTTTTGTAACAAACCTCACAAACTACAAACTTTATTGTGGAAATTATTCTACTGGTTTGTGTCATTGTTCCAATATCATTGTTCCAATACCACTATAGGTCGGATATGTAATTCAAATTCGTAACGGAAATTTAATAGTAGATTGTGGAATTTACTAGAACATTCGAAACTAATGTTAATATACAACAAAAGGCGCCGCATCGTTTTGCTTAGTCAAACAGTCAAAGAGTAAAATCGTGCTAAGGCCTTAGTGAAAGGTTGGTTGCGTTGCAACTATTACGTTATGTTAAGTCACATCTAATTAAGCTTTAGACACTGGATAAAGATAAATAAAGCCTGTATAAATACAAATTCGCTTCGTTTGTTTTATTTAACGCAATTTGAAAGAATTCAAACGTTTTAAACAATTTCCTGCGGACTTCAAGATCAATATGTAAAAATAATTTTTGATTTTAATTTTGTCATAAAGGAAAAAGTAAAAAATTGTCAAAGGCGAAGTTCGTTCATTATACATAAAACAACTGGACTTGATAACAGATCTTTTCTAAATAAAAAATGAAAAGTTTATTTTTACACTGGGATTTTTAATACATCCTTTTTCTAACAGACTCCTTTACTCCGCAAAAAAATGCAAGAAAAGATTCTCTACTTACATGTATCACAGCAGCATTCTCTTCCGTTTTAATGCCATCCATTTCCATACGATTGCGTGACGCTGCTGCGGCTTTTGCCTGTTGATAATCAATATCACCGGCTTGCAATCGTTTACTTTCGGCCAAATTACTCGTAGCCTTTTCTGAACTGAAACCATCTGTAACAACTTTAGTTTTTGATTCTGTTTTTGTGCGTTTCTCCTCGAATTTAACGGTGTCGACAATGGTACCCTTCGAACCGCTTAAACCATTTTGAGATAATTGATTCGAGGCTGCTACCAAATCCATATTTAAATTCATATGATCATTATCTTCATGTTCATCGGGAAATGTTATATGGGGTTCACTATTACCATCAACTATGTTCTCCAAAGAGGAGCGTAATCTAAACGAAAATTTAAAACCAGAGACAGTGTTAACCATTAATGTTAATGGATAAAAGGAGTTGCTTTGCAAACACTTACTTTTTCTTAAGTTTATTTATGGCATCTGAACTATTGAGGGCATTTAAATTGCTGAGATCGTTTATGGAGGGTGGCTGATGTGCTAGGGTGCCGGTGGAACCGGTTAAGGCGGGTGTGTTACTACGGCCAAGGGCCAAATCATTTATTTCTGACATGGAATTTTTAAATTCGCTCATATCGCGTTTCAATGCCGCCGCTTTCATTTCTGTTGAGGTCGACGATGAGGACGACGATGATGACGATGAAGTGATGTGATGTAAACGTGATTTCTTTTCAACACGTGTTGTTGTACTGCTATTAACGACCTGAAAATGAAATAAAAAAATGTCAGTTATTTTAAGGAAGATAAAGTTTAAAGTTTAAAAATTGATATCAATGTTACTGCGCCTGAAATTTGTCAAAAATCCCGCATTTTTAAGCTATACACCCAATATATTAATATGTTTTGTTAACATTTCATTAACAAGAACATTCAAGAAGTATTTTTGTATACACTGTTGTTGTTTTCAATGTCAATGAATAAAAAAGAAATCTGAAAAGCGAAAATATATTACTTTTTGGTCAAAAATCAATTTATTCTGTTATTCCAAACGACTGTGTGTCTGCCTGAATAAACGAATTTCTCGTATACACATATGGCAGGGTACTCCCCATCTGATCGTTGTTTAAAATGTGTGCGAATTTTTAATTTATTATATATTTTTTTTCCAAATATATTTCGCATTTTCTGTTTTGCTCTCTAATTCTGTTTTTTATTTATTTATTTATTTATGTTTTGACTTTCCATACAATTTTTCCATAACAAGTTTGCTCAATATTTGTGTGTTTTTTCTGTTGAAATCCTTATCAGTAAAACTCTTATCACATCAGATTTGTTGGCGGCATTTCTTTTTTTTCTTTTTTTGACAACAATTTAAGCAGAATTACTGATATTTAAAGTAAATTGATAAAACTAAACATTTTCTTTATAAGTAAATATATATTTTTTTAATAATAATAATAATAATATTTCGCTTATACCGTTTTCGTAACACTGTGCCAAATATTATTATAAAAATTTCTACAGACATATTGTTGTTGAAGTGCTCTTGTTTGAAGGCAAATCCACTTTAGTTCACACTATTTCTCATTTATCTGTCTATACAATTTAACGGTGATTTTACGAGGGTTGTAAGATAAACTAAAGCAAAGTGATTAAATAGAAAAATCTGCTCAAACTTTTACGCACAGCCATCTTCATTAAACTTTAACAATGAAATAATGAAAAAAACTAAAGTTCTGTTTAATCTTTTCTAACCAGGAAAAGTTTTACAACTTTTTTTGACCTTTAAACTAAATTGTGTTTAATGTTTTTGAGGTGCTAGTTTGGAGCTGAAAATCAATATGTAACAAAAAAAAATTTTAATTTTTATTTATGTTTTAACAAAAAAAAGATACGTTTTTGATTTATATTTTTGGTTGAAATATTTTTCAAAAAAAAAAAAAATTATTAATCAGCCCTCGTATATATTAATTTTATGGCACTTTTATGCTATAATAATAATTTTTTTTTTTGGGTACATGTGTCAATATTTATCAGACAGTTTTGAAAAAGAAATGTGAAATTGATTAGAGAACAGAAGACCAGTGGAATATAAGCCATGGTCGCATGTCGGGAGCTCTTAAAATGGTTTCAAATTTAATATTCACTAAATATGGCCAAATTTTCACAGTGCTTTGGAGAGCGCTTCCAAATACAATGTTGCAACCTTCATAACGTATTAGATTGAAAGTAATTAGGTTTGTTGTAGAAAGTTGTTTTAATTATCACTCAGCGTGCTTCGCCACCCCCATCTTAATTGTTATCTTAAATGTTATTTTAGTTAAATTTTGTCCACCTTTTACTTCCTACCGGTTCAAATCCAAATATTTCAGATAGCCTGTAGTATATAGGTCGTTTAGCTCTATACAGTCTTCAAATAAACACACATTTTTATATATAAAATACATATATACTACTCGTAGATAGCTTTTATCCAATGTTTAGTATGAATGGAAAGCACACACACACTTATCTAATTCACCCAGTTACTGGCTGATGATATTGATCATATTGATCACGACTTTGTTTGAACCTAATTCAGAAACTTCTACTATAACCGTTCTCCAGATATACAAAAATCAATATTTACTTTGTATGGAAGATACCACGCCTACTTGTCTTATTCGGCCTACTATTTGACTAATGATATGTATTGTCGATGAATCTATTTGGATCAAATAGTGATACTTTAGCTTTAGCTATTCTCAAGATACAAAAAAAATTAGTATTTACTTTATATGGGTGGTAATACGCCCTCTTTTCTAATTCTGCGCAATTTTTGCATTGACTTTTAAGTCATTCAGATATACAGAAATCAATATTTATTTTGTATGGGAGGTACCACTTCTACTTGTCCAAATCCTCTCAGGTTTTTGACTGATAAGTTGCATTGACCGTGAAGTCAATCATGCCAAATTCTGAAACTTTAGCTGTAACCGTTCACAAGATATACTAAATTTAATATTTACCTTGTGCGGAAGTACCACGCCCACCTCCCAATTCCGCTCACTTTTTGACTTACCATTTTGAAGACATAGAAATATATCTTTCCTTCCTGACATACAGAGAGATATTGTAAAAATTTCAAGAACATCGGTTCAGTCACTTAGCTGTCCATAAGTCTCAAACAAACCAACAAGCAAACATACAAACACACATACATTTTTAAATATAAGATGAAAAAGGCCGTGTAGTTAATAGTAGGGGGAATCACAGAATCTGCTGGTTTTAGTAGGGAGACCTATAGCATGGAATCCAATAAAGCAATTATAAGTATCACCACCAAGTTTTGTTTTCGGGCTTTATCAGTTAAAATTGAAAATCTAACACAGAAAGGGAACATTCCACTACTTGTGGTGAGAAGCCATCTTATTTTTCCGTTAATCACAACTGTTGCTACAAAAGTTTCTTTAACGCATTATCAAGTTATAGTACCAAAACACTTCTCTATGAAAGCCTATTAGGCTTTATTCTTTATGTATGTCTAGGTCTGGCAGTCAGACGATTATAGTTTCTTAGGTTAGCTTTCTTCAATGGCTTGGCACAGTGTGCTAACCTGGATCCCTTAGTTCTTCTTAATTTAATTGCCAGCTTAGGATGGCTGTTATGCCATTTGCAGTATTGAACCACCCAAATAGATCATGGCCTGTGTTCATGATGTGGCATCAAACGTTACTCTGCTGCTAATCACGTTCTAGTTAACTAGCCAGCTTACCTTAGCTAACCTAGCCTATCAGGCCTTACTAGCCAAATCTATGTCAGATGATTCTAACAGCAAAACAACTTAGGATTTGCCGATTTAACTATGAATTAGGAAATCAAAATAGCATGAGTACTTAGTAATTACACTCAAGGGTCTTTTTACGATTTTTTTATGATAAGCCCTAATCAGCAAATAGGTCATACAAAATTATTTTTAGATGGCTTTTCTAGCATATTCAAGCTCTTTAATATGAAAGGTGAAAGAAACACAAACAAAATTTTTTAAAATAGACAATCCGTTGTTAAACACTGTCAACTTAACGGGCTATGTAGTCTACTTGTTCTATTGTGACCTTACGGAAAACTGCTCTTAGAATAGGTAAGTAAAACTTTAATAATTTCCAAATATCTGTTGCAATAATTGTTAGTTTTTCGGCTCGTATATGCCAGTTTGACTGAAAGATCAAGTTAACTTAATAAATAGGCCTCTATTTCAGAGAATATAAGCGAATAAATACGCATTAGGTAATACACGATAATCGAAATACTTTCTTACTTCTGAAATTAAAATTTTTTGGCTGTCACAGACATAAATGATAATAAATATTTAATGGACTTGAAGTCGAATAATACATCTTCTCGGATGGGCCTCAAACTATAAATATAGGGTCCGCCATCTAACGTTTTTTTTCATCTAGTGCTTATTTCGTGAATGGTAACACTTAGCTCATGTCTGATTTGACAGATAATTAGTTTTATCCTTCCGCTGAGCGAAAATGGTTGTGTATACGCTTGAACAACGCTGGGAATCTGGGCCTGCGATTGACTTACAGAAGATGCCGATTTTGCCAAAAAAAAAAAATCATCTTTTCAGATGAAGCTCATTTTGATCTTGGCGGGTATGTAAACAGGCAAAATTGTCCCATTTCGGGTACAGAAAACCCGCATGTATACATTGAAAAGTCGATACACCCAAGACGAGTCACTGTTTGGTGCGGATTTTGGTCCAGAGGTATAATTGGGCCATTTTTCTTCGAAAATGAGCAAAGAGTGGCCGTTACAGTCAATGGCGATCGTTATCGGGCCATGTTGAACGAATTTTTGTTCACAAAAATTGAAGAGGAGGATATTAGCAACATTTGGTTTCAACAGGACGGCGCTACGCTCGATGTTTTGCACCCTGTTTTTGAAGATCACATTATCAGCCGGAGAGCTGATGTCGTTTGGCCACCTCGGAGCTGCGATTTGACACCGTTGGACTATTATTTGTGGGGTGCCATCAAAGATAAGTGTTACGCCAACAAGCCAGAGACAATTGACGCTTTAAAGGACAATATTCGTGAAGCCATTGGTGAAATACAGCTGCACACAATCGATAATGTGCTTAAAAATTGCACCGATCGTGTAGGCTACTGCATGGCCAGCCGAGGCAGCCATTTGAATAAAATTATTTTCCATTATTAACCTGAAGGATTGTACTTTCAAATAAAAAAAGAAATTTGAGAAAATATTCAGTAGTTTTTTTTTAACATTTAAAAAAAAAAAATTATTTGGCGGACCCTATATGTATGTTTAAAATTTATATAAAAATTAAGTTTTTTTTTTTTTTTTTTAAGCGCATATATAAAGTTTTCATAAGTTAATAGGCCCCGAGTAAGGAATTTTTTATTTGAGTTGAAGTATAATTTTTTGTTTTCTATTTTGTACAACAACTAATAATTCTGCTGTAGGGTGTCAACCATAAAAGTTTAATAGATTTATAAGTTGTCACAAAATTATCTCTCACACCGCTCTTCTTTTATTCTGTTTTTTATTTTTTTATTTTTTTTTTTTATAAATATTTTGGTTTTGTTATTCTGCTCATGTCATAAATTTAAATCAATAAATTTAAAATCAATAAATAAATGCAAATTTTCCTCTTTTGCTCTCGTAATAACAGGTTCAATGACTCAATTTCAAAATTTTACACAATTTTTATGGAATAGGCCACATCATGCTCTTATATTGTAATTGGCTTAGAAGTGTTAAAATATAGAAAATAATTTACGATTTTTTAGTTGTTTTTTTTTATTTTGTTTACGAACATCGTCATTATGGCTGTCATTTTCGTTTTATATTCTTATTTCTTTGATTTCGAATTTTTTGTTCTTTTTAAATTCTCTGTACATGTACATGATCATTTTAAAAATAGTTTGTTGACGTTTTTTCTGATTTTGGTTTTCTCTAAATTTTATTCTGATATTTAATGCATGTCCGCTGCTAGAAATGAATTTCCTAAAATATTGAAATGAACAAGAAAAGTAAAGAAATTATGATTATTTTTATTAAATTTTGCGCAAATGATGGAAATTCAAGGTCATATGAAAATGAACCTATGATAGTGACATTAGTAAATTAAGCCATTTATTTCGTTAGAGTTGAAACTAAGAATAAAATAAATAATTGGCATAATAAATAAAAAATCGGTTGTAAGGGGTGATTTTTATAGAGGTATAGAATTTTAAGTTGCAATAAAACAACGATGGATTGTTCGATTGACATGAATTTTATTTATCCGAAAGATTATCTTATGGCATTATATTTTAAATATGATTTCTGGCATATGACCGCCACGATTGACGCGGATGTAGTCCAATCTGGACGTCCAATTGTCGATGACTTTTTCTAACATTTGTGGCCGTAGATCGGCAATAACACGCCGAATGTTGTCTTCCAAATGCTCAAGCGTTTATGGCTTTACCGCACAGACCAATGACTTTACATAGCCGCACAGAAAGTAGTCTGGCGGTGTTAAATCACAAGATCTTGGAGGCCAATTCACAAGTCCAAAGCGTGAAATTAGGCGGTCACCAAACGTGTCTTTCAATAAATCTATTGTGGCACGAGCTGTGTGACATGTTGCACCGTCTTGTTGCAACCACATCTCCTGGACATCATGGTTATTCAATTCAGGAATGAAAAAGTTAGTAATCATGGCTCTATACCGATCACCATTGACTGTAACGTTCTGGCCACCATCGTTTTTGAAAAAGTACGGAGCAATGATTCCACCAGCCCATAAAGCGCACCAAACAGTCAGTTTTTCTGGATGTAACGGTGTTTCCACATACACTTGAGGATTACCTGCACTCCAAATGCGGCAGTTTTGTTTGTTGACGTAGCCATTCAACCAGAAGTGCGCTTCATCGCTAAACAAAATTCGCGTTTTGGGCCCATTCGACGAATCTACGCCGGGCGTGAGTCTATTCATGATGAATTGCCAAGCCAAACTGAGAATAAATCACTTGACAGCTATTAAACCGGTCGCCATCTTGAAAAGTAATGCCAACTTAAAGTTCTATACCTCTATAAAAAACACGCTTTATTACTACAGTTGTTGACCAGTATATTTTATCTAATCTTAAAAATGCCGACTAGTTACAGAGAAGTCGAAATTTTTTTTTTTTTATATAAGACCAGCACCCAGGGGATGGCCCTTATTAATGCAGTGCATTGTGCTGGTACTAGGAAAATAGGTTATTGGAAGGAGAACAGAGGGAGTAGTGTTTATGAACGTTAGATTTAAATTTACTCATGTCGTAAGTGGCAGGAAATACTTTCGCTGGAATATTATTCCACAAACGAACAGCACCGGAAATGTTTTGTCTTTTTGTTTAAATCACAGTTTATCCTACACAAGTCATTTAAAGAAAGACTCATCTTAATAAAACCTGTATAGTACTGACAAGTTATCACCCCAATTGGCTATTCTAAGATATCGCATAGTACGGTACAAATTAGGTATAACATAGAAAGAGTTTAAAGAGCTGATTATAGTTTGACTTAAAAGAGCTTTACTTTGATGCTATGAATAAACGAACCTTTTAGCTTAATGACGCGTTTATTTTGTTATTTACGTCACGGATTTCGAGATTTAAGTCTCTCATTGATTCGTTTGGCGCCGCAAAAAATATTCCAGTTATTTAGAATCCTATAATCGGTACTGCCGACTTAAGTTGAATTTCAAGCAATTATGTTCCGTATTATCAATAGTAGGCCAAAAATTAATTGTTACACCTCTCCCCATTTACCGTAACTGCATTTCTAATACACCACTCTGTTACACATTTAGTGTGTAAAGGTTTCTCAACAATTGTTCTTAGATTTTTAGAATCCCAAAATGCGATAATTTTGCTTGGTGATAGGTCTAGACAAATGAAAATGGGCTTTATCGGAAAAAAATAATTTTTACAAAAAAACCAGCGTAATGTTTTTGAATGAACTCATTGAATTTACGCCGAAGTAGATAGTCATTCGGCTTAAATAAGTAAACCTGTTGCATCTAGTAAGGTTTGAAAGACATATTCTTAAGCAAAATTCACAATGTGGTCGTTGCGGACAATTGCATTTAGATCTTCTTCAACATTGCGATTCACGGCTGCAATGTTATCATTCGATCGAACAAATGAACTATATTGCCTATATCATACACTATAGTGTGTTTCAGACCGAAGAAATGGCTATTTATCATGCTGAGAAGTTGATCTGGCTCATGCTACTGGCATATATATTCTTATAATAGCCAGACGGCGACCAGATCTCTTTCGGGTGTGACTTTCAACATATAACATACTCATATAACATAGGTTCTTGGTCACAGGAACAACGAGAGTAATTGTGTTGCTGATGAACTCGGACACATTTCCTTGGGACTTCCATACACAAACAGTGATGCCTCTTACTTCTCTTAAGCTGTCCATAAGCTGAAGTATCTCTTGGACTTTACAGATCCCGAGTATAGGAGGAGTCTTGCGTCACTGCCTGACTCACCTGACCAATCAACTGATTTAACTGGACCTTGGGAACATATGCTAGACTTACTTATTTATGTGGCAATACAACCGTCTGTCGGTTTGTGACGAGTCCGAAAAAGCACGCCAGCTGGATCTATTCTGCGCAAACTGGCGCTAAATTACCAATGGCGTCAGGTCTGCAACACTTTGTCTCTCCAGCGAAGATTTGGCTGTCCTCTTCCCCGTTTTTCGCTTTGGGGTACCATATCAAATGCCTGCTTTGCTAGAGATTCTTCATTCATACGAGAGACATGGCCAAGTCAAGGCAACCACCATATCTTAATGCTCTTCACTATATTCACATCTCTGTACCGTTCATACAGCTCGCTGTTTCAACGTCTGCGGTACTCATCTCCTACTCGTAGAGGATGGAAGATCTTCAGAAATATTATCCTCTTGAACGCTCCTAAAACATATTCCTCGTTATTCGGCAGTGTTCATGCAGGACAGGGCTAATAAGCGTTTTGTAGAGCGTGTTTAGTAAGACCTGTTTAGTCAGACCAAAGTAACATCCGTTGACAAGAGTAATTCTCCGTTTGAGTTCCAGGCTGACGTTGTTCACGGTATAAGTGCTGGTACAAAGAAAGACAAAGTCCTTCACCAATTCAAAGCTGTGGTCGCTAACAGTTTAGATGCTTCTCCCTCTCGACTGGAGTACACAGAAGCTAAAGTGCGGGTAGTAATGCCAACAATGTCGATGTCGTAGGCCTATACCAGCAGCATGATACTCATGTAGAAAATGGTACCATGGCGATTTAATCGGACGGCAGTAACAGGTTGAAGAAGTTACATGACTAATCGAAAACCTCGTTTAGTACTAAACGACTCGGACAGGTCCTACCCAATTCTAACCGAGTTTTTAGCTGGGATACCAAATTCAGACATGGTGGTGTACACTCAATTCCTATTCGTAGTGTCGAAAGCTGTCTGAAAGTCGACGAATAGGTGGTGAGTATCGGTATTCTTCTCATGGGATTTGACGTATTGTAAAAATCAGGTCGATGGTGGATTTACCAGGCCATTTCAGCTTGTTGACGATGGGCTTTAGTCTCTCGCAGTATACGTTTGATAAGAGCTTGAACATCTACTCTACTGCATCTATACTTATTTTTGTAATGGCTAGCCACGCGGAGTGGCTGAGCTTATCTGTGAATGATTTCTGTAGAGGTTGTGGATCGATTGAGGAAGAAAAGAACGTGTTCACTTCACTTACTAGTGTTCGTTTCTGGCTAGATCCTTGATAACAGATTAACAGCCAGATTCATTAGGCCATCGGGTTGGCTTCCGACCTAATTTCGGGAAATTATGTTTCTGTGCAAATCTTATGCTCTGATTTTCAAGACCGGTTATTCTGGATTTGGTGACTAGCTCCGGGGCACGATTTCATGTAGTGTCACAACGGACTGCTATAAGCGCTCAAATATGCCTCGATTTAACGAGATGCCATATTGCAGCAGTTGCCTCTACTACTGATTTGTCACCATAATTTTATATTAAGTTTTTTTTTTCATTATTTAGATCGGACATAGTTGCAGGACACTGCTACCTATGGGATTTATTGCGTCTTCTCGAGTATACAGTTTCCTTTCTAATCAACACCAGCAGATTTGAAATACTAGTGGTAGATATGTTCCCTAAACTCTTCCACCTAAATCCATAAAGAACTCCATATTCACATAGTATAGCTGCCTCAGAGGGTCGCCCAATCTGAGCACTAAAACTCAAAAATCTACAAATGTTGTTAGTTTGTGAGTCGATTCATGGTTAAATTATAGACAAAACCGAACATATTTGACAGTAACATGTTACACCAAAAAAGGTGAGCTTCCAAAAACAGTGTTAAAAAATCACCCGTTATTAATTTAATAGAAGTCCGTTGTTGAAGGACCCTTTATACGTATGTACATATATTAAGTATAGTGACTCATTTTACCACATTTTACTGCATAGGGTTTGGTTTCTACTATGAATGGAAATTATAGTTTAGCCTGAGCCCAACCCATTTTGAATTAACGTACCAATTGACGTTCCAGTTGACATAGAATACATTTTTGAGAAGCATGAGAAGATATAGCCGATAAAAGCTTAATTTAAAGAATTGTGGTAGAAATTTGAAATCAGCTATTATGCTATGTGTGCCGCTGTGGTATGGTAGATAAGACACCCGTCTACCAACCAGAAAGTCGTCGCTTCAATACCAGGCCAGACCATCTTAAAAAAATAAATAAATACAAAAGTTTTTCGACAGCGGTATCACCTCATAACATTTGGTAGTAATAACTGGTTATGAGTATAAACACTGTTGAAAACTTCTCTAAACGCCGGCGTTAAACTGTAGGTCCCTTTCAATGATTTTAAAAATAGAATCGGGTGCAGTTCATTGACTGAGAGAAGTCCCCATGTGCCTTCATGAAATGTTATGGGAATTAATAATAATAATTATGCTGATTGGGCATCGATTTATAGATTAAAATTTGTTCGTATTAGTGGGGGGTAGCGGTAGGCTATTCTTGTATGAGTAAACATTCAAATGATTTTCCTTTTTTTTATTTGGTTCGAAATTGTAGGCGTTCAAATACAATATTTATCTTGTTAAGAGCGTTTTAATAAGTAATTCTTAGAACTACAAGTATATGTATGTATCTGTCATTTATTTCTTAGAATCATTTTCATAACTAACCTGGTCCACCAACAGTGCTTATGTCTGTCTCCTCTATGTTAATTAATAGCGACTTATGTTTTTCTTTAAACGTTTTTGTTTATTTAATTTTAATTGTATTTTTTCAATTTAAAGAAAATACTGTTGAATTCTTTAAAACACTTGTCTTTTATAAATAAATTGCCATATAAAACAAACTTTTTGTTTTTATTTAATTTTTAAAGTATAAAATTAATTCTTATATTTAATGTCTTTTGTTTGTGTTGTTGTTAGATTTTAGGTTTTTTTTTTTGAAGAGGTTTTAAGGGTTTTCAATATTATTTTGAAACTTCTTTGTTTTTAATTGTCTTTTACGTTTTAAACAATAATATTGTTGTTGTTATTTTGTTTTAGCTTATAATACTTTGTCTTTTATGTTATTTTTTTTATTTATTTTTTCTATTCTTTTCGTTGTTGTTGTTTTTTTTCAATTTTATTCTAAACGTTATCAACCATTATCGTGCGGCTCTAGAAAACTCTTTCAATAAAAAGAAGAAGAAATTATAGTAAAATTAACATTTATTTTAATTTTCTTTTAACAACACAAAACCGGAAAACGTTAAAATGCCATTTGAAACCTTTCTTCACAAAGAAAAAAAAAACGCTTTCATATGGGAAAAACTAGAAACGCTTTAACGCTTTCAGTATAAATTACAGACTAAATTAGAGAAATTAAATTTTTTATGTTCCCCATATAATGTTTTAGTTTGTTTTATTATTTTATATTTATTTTTATTTTTATTTTTTTATTTCACTTGAACATATTGTTTTCTTGCCTTCTTTTTGAAATTCTAAAGGTGTGTGATTATAGACGTCGGTCGTATGCAATGAACGCTTTTACTTTTCCACCCAATTGCCTCCCTTTGAGTCTACAAAGTCTGTCTATCTTTGTTTGTTTCTATTTAATGTTTTTTTTCGTACTTAAAGATAATTTTTAATTATATTTTGTTTTTATTTGATTGTTTTATGTACATACGTATGTACATACATATAGAATTTTTTTTAATTTTTCATATTTTTAAATTTTTAAATTTTTTCAAGCAACTGCTGTGCTGATTGTTAGTGTTTTTATAATTTTGAAGTGATTTTTTTTTGTAATTTTATTTGAAAACCATCAATTTATCTTGTCTTGAGTGGGCATTTACATAAATTGTACAATTGTTTGTTAAATTTCTTGGTATTTTTCTATTTAAGTGCTCTCATAAACTATCTGTTTGTATTTGTTGTAATTGAAAACATTTACAACAAACTAATTTGCTTTAAATGTATAAACATATTTTAAGAAATCAAATAAATCTTTATAAGATTTAGATTTATAGTATTTATGGTAAAAATATTCAAATATTCTTTTTAAACAAGTAAAGCTAATTAAGCGATTTATGAAATGCTAATCTATAATACAACCCACACATCGTATATATACTTCTATAAAGCATTGTGTTGAAACGTACAGAAGTATTTGCTTGGTGATGGAGTGGCTATTTTAGTCTATTTCTATTAGAAGATATTTACAAGGAATAGTTGTGTGAAATGTTTATTACACACGTTAGGTCATATAAATAATTTGAGCGGGCTTTTATCACTAGACGAGGTTATTGCTTATATAAGGCGGTTTTGAAATTAGTCGATCTGAGGTATAGATGGTACCTCCGTCTTCTTACTGACACCAAATGGAGGGTGAGAGCCTATTCTTAGAATTTACTTAAAAAAAATCCATTGACTTTCACCGATCGCTGAACAAACTTATAAATTTTCTGAAAAAGGTCAAGTATATTGCAATGCTGGTTTGTAATGAAATATGTTGCATACACTTAGGATTAAATATTTTTAATGATACTGCAGGGACTGATTGATTTCGGTCAACTAATAAAAAATACAAAAATTCATTATCATGGAAGCGCTCCTTCTGTAGGGTGGTGGGCGTGGCCGATTTGGATGAAACTTGGCATGCGTCTGGAAAGCATACACATGTACCAAATTTGAATTTGCGTTAATATGAAAAATTTTACGCGAAAACATCGATTTGGATTCTACGAGCGGTGGATAGTGGGTGGGCGTTATAAAGCAGAGTTTTAGGCTTGGGCCTACCGCTTCATACCGAAGATAAAGGAACGGTCAAAGCTATGAACTAGATTGAGAAAGTCCTGTTCAAAGAAGCCGAAGACAGGTCCATCTAAAAGCAAGATCATAAAGTCTGTTTTTTTGGAATGGGCATGGGATATTTTTGTATTGATTATCTTCGAAAAGTAAAAGTATTATGCTAACTTACTGAAGCGTCTAAGCAGGCAAGTTAAGAAAAAAAGGCCGAATTTGACGAAAAGTAAGCATATACTACACGGTGCGAGAAAAAAATACCCGGCAAGTGACATTTATGTATGATATTTCAAAGGTCTGTTTCTCTTCTTTCCAAATCTAAAAAGAAACTTAAAATCGGGTAATATTCAGCTAAGTTATTAGCTTACAAGTGCATGAAGGTACGAAAAACCGGTTTTTTATCCATAACTCAACATTTTTGAGGTGTTTCGACAATTCTAAAAACGTATCCTTGTTCTACTCGATAGCGCCTATCAGAAAAGTAATATAATTTCCCAGGTATTTCAACCTTGTTTTTTTTTTGTTGTACCGCGCTATATTCGCAAGTTTAAACAGATGAAATTGTACATACACGTGTCGTTCTTGCAATACTTGTAGTAGTTAACTAGCTAACTTAGTTCATTCAAGTGAATCGGTCCACTTACATCTAGCGGTCACAGATGTAGATGTTTGTAGACTGTGATTAAAGGCATCGGAGACAGCGGAACATATATTGTGTGAATATAATTGGTTCTTGATAGGTTCGGATGGGAATGTTTAGATGGACATAGGGTTTCACTGTGTGACATATCTGCCATTGTGATTTCAGAAAGGGACACAATAGATCCTATGAGTCGCAGTGTTCTGCGATAATTGAAGATAAATATGTATGTTTCGTATTTATATTGCTCTGTAACATGATTATAGACAACCGCAGTACTTAAAAAAATTACTTTGATCACAAGTGGCAACCTTATAAAACATTTTTTTTTGTCACTCCTCTAGGGCGAATACTAGCTTTCCACAAAGCATCCATTGCTTTGTTTCAGTTTCATTAAACAAGTTGATTTTTCAAGCTAAGAAGATGATTAATCCACTGTAGCTCCCTTCCATATGATTGTGTAGTGGTGAAGATCCTTGCTAAGTGGTGGTAGTGATCTTTACTTAGCATTGTAATCTTTTCCCCAGTAGCTGACATTTTACTGTCGATCATTTGTCTGATGTTTGTCAGGGGGGAAACAATTCAAGAGTTAAAAGATTTAAATCAGTGGTTTAACGTTACCTCGCGGTGCCAAAGCACGAGTGAATACAATGCGTCCACCAACGCTCCCACCTATGATACGAATCACCAGTGAGTGCCAATTCAAAGCCATGTTATTTTGACATGACCTCACACCTTGGTGAGGTGCCGGAGACTATCTAAGCTTCTACCGATCTGTGGGTCACGGCACCGGTTAAAATGTAAAAATGTAAAATGTAAAAGCTAAAGAATGAGATAATTTGTCACATTAACGACATTGAATCTCAATTGTGTCTCAGAATCATTGAAAATATGGACCGAGGGATTGAGGTATGCCGCCGGTATGAAGGTATGAAGCCGTTGGGAGCATTTGGCCCATATTTTGTTTCACACATAAATGTCATTGATCCTTCTATCATAACAAAAAATATTGAGATAATTCTCTGAAAACTTTTTGTTTTATTTCCAATTAACATCGTGTGTTTTAGTTGGCCCATCCTTTAATAACTTTTTTATGGTCTTATTCTGAATAGGAACTAACTATGCCTGACTTAAGAGTAATGTATCAAAAATCAGGGACTACCATTTCTGGTTTCAATTTGTTATGTTAAAAGTTGTTCAAGATGAAGTGTAAAAATCATGTTTATCGCATGCCATTTAAGATTTTCTTCTTTTAAAGTTCTGTTTTTAAACGATTTTTCATCATCACTTGTTGTCGTAAGATAGTGACATTAAAAATATATTTATTTATTCATTCTTTATTTTTTGCAGCAAAATTGTAGTTTTTTTTTATCGAAACGAAACAATATTTCAAATAAATTCAATTTCTTTTTAAAAACGTGTAGCCGGTGGTTTCCGTCTTGTTAAAATATTTTTATATGAATTTTTTGAATTCTTTTAAAGACAAGATAGAACAAAATGTGAAAGGAAATTTGAAAACTTTAATTTTTTTTGAAATCTTTAACGTTTTCCAGTTGTATTATTAATTGTTATTGATTGTAATCTTTTATTTTGTCTAATTAATTTGTATGATTATTTCTTAAATTTCTTTCTTTTAATTATAATACCTTGTATTATAAAATAAAAATTTTAATCTTCTTTGATTTCTTTTATTTTATTTTTTAATATTTTAAGCTCAACTTTCTTGGTAATATTTTTTTACTTATAATTTTTTTTCTTTAATTTAAAATAATATTTTTTTTTTTTTTTGTTGAGAATTTCAATTTTTCGCTAAATTTTTAGGTGATATTTTGATTTTTTTATTATAATTTTAACTCGTTTTTTATTTTAAGAACTAATCTTTAATATAATTTTTATATATATTCGTTTTCATTTAATTTAATTTAAATTTTTTCTTAATTTTATTTATTTGATTTTATTAATTTATTCCGGCGTCTTGCTGTTGTTACTTTTCTAACACACGCTGGCACGTTCGTTCGCTCGTTCGTTTAGTTTCGGTTTGATTTGAGTCTTTTGCAGATTAAAATGTTCAACTATTTTGTATTCATTGAAGAAAAAAATGGCAAAAAAAACGCTTAAATTAAAATGCTCACTTAAAATAATGTATACATGTATTACACACACTTGCAAAATCTAAAAACTTACCAATACATACGCAAAAAAAATATAGTAAAAAATCTATTGAGAACATAACAAATACGAAAATACAACAACAAATTATTAATAAAGTTATTTATATGAGAGCCTAAGAACTTGAGAGCAAGGTGTTAGTAGCTTACGTGTGCATGTTTTTAGTATGTAGGGGGTGTTAGAAGGTGTATCGTGTGGTAAATAATTGTTTATTTTTTCCCTCTCTCTCACACTCTTTGCTGTGCAAAGGGTATTGGTAATAGTACTTAATTATTAAGTGTAGTGTACAATCTCTTATTATTAAAATAACAACACCTATTAGAACAAAAACAAAAAAACTTAATTTTGATTTGTTTTGCTTGCTTTTATTTTTCTCAATATTCTTAAGCTCATGCTGTATTGAACAGTGATGTCAGGTTGTTCGTTGTTAGAAAAAAAAAACGCTAAAATAGAAATTAAGCAAAAATTCCTTTTTTTAGTTTGAAATCTTAAACAAACAACACCCTTAAGAAGAAACTTAAAAACTAAGCGAATAGAAATGCTTTAAAAGTTCACAAAGTTCTGTATTTAAAGTCGTTTGGTGACAGTAAGTATTGTAGCTTCCAAAAATTAGGCACAAAACGCAAGATTTCCTTTATTTATTTGGTAAAAAACGCTTAATTGCAAAATTCAATGCAAATTAGTCTCAACACATTCTTTTTTAATTCTCAATATGAAAAAAGGCCTATTTGCATGTGTAAAAATAACGTCAATAATATTTTTAAAATCTTATCTAAAGAAAAAACAAAAAATAATATATTTAAATTAATAATAAAAAATAAAAGCTAAATAATTGTGTATATTAGAAAAGAACAAAAAAAAAAACAAAACATTTGATAAGGAAGCAACAACACTTGTTAAAAGTAAAATTCATAGACATGTAAAATTATAGAAAAATTAAATGAAAAGAAAAACATTTTTATAAATTTATGCCATGACTAAAGTAAAAATTCTAAGAATTTTTGTGTCTATAAGAACAAAATTAATTTATTTAAATTGTAGATTCAAGACAAAATTATCAAATAAATCGATATAAAATTATAATTTTTTTATATATAAAAACTGGCTTTTATGGTGCGTTGCTGTAATTTAAAATAGAAAAATATAACAAAGTTTCTTTGAAATAATTTGTAATATTTTGTTAAAATAAATGCGGTTCTCTAAGGTTTATCTTTATGGTAAGAATTAAAAAAAAACTAAAAAAATAAAATCAGTATATTTCTGAATAAAAATAATAAAATGTTTGACAATAAATCAGAACATTTCTAAATATGAAGACCTGTACTTAAAGTTCAGACAATGTGCTGAATTTTAGAGGGGAAATGACACTATAATGCTCTTAAATAGGGTTCTTGGACTCTCTTTTGTAAACTATATTACCGTAAGAACTTAAGTAATTACTAAATTCTAATATCCACTATTGATTATACCTTTTGACCTTTTCTAAAGGGAACAAGCTTTTTCTAAAGAGAACATATTTGTCCATATGTCAATCAAACTCCAGTTCGCCAATTGCTTTAATTGCAAATGTTACTGCGAATGCTACTATTTCTTGTAAGAATCGGGCCATTCGGGAATTCGAGTATCTCTCAAAGTATATTAAGAGTAAAACATTAAAGCACTTGGCCACAATAATATTTTTGCTTATTTTAGCAGTAGTACCAAATTCAGTGCAAAATTGGTCGGTAACTAAAACCAATGCCAAACGGAATATGAAAAAAAACAACATAAGTTATCGAAAGAAGATTTAAAAAGTCATTAATTTCTTAGTAAGACTGCCCGTTAAATTGGCAAAATAGTTTACTTAAGAAAGCACTTAGTTTAGTTCAGTTCACTTAAATGAACTAGTTCATGAACATAGATCAGCAGCTCATTATCGCAAGAATAATGCTGACTTTCATTCATTATTTTACGAAATTAAATAGTAAGGACATCTTTTCACATCTTTAATTTGTAATTTTAGTAAATTTTATACCAGTGCGTCATGAGCTACTTCATTCTTGCGGCATTGAATTATTAAATTGAAGCTACTTTACGTTTTCAATATTGAGCTATTGTGCCAGTTCATGAACATAGATCAGCAGCTTATATTCGCGAGCCATAATGTAATTGTGAGGACATTATTCCTTTTCGTTTAGTTGTAAATTTGGCCAATTTTGAACCAGTTCGCTTTGAACTACTTCATTTTTGCGGCATTAAAGTATTAAATTGGAAGCGGGTAGATTTTCTAAGCTGGTACGTTTTGAAATAGTTCGTATTGAGCTAGTATATGTTTTTAACATTGAGTTATTGTATCTTAATGTGTGCCGCTGTGGTATGGTAGGTAAGACACCCGCCTACCAACCAGAAGGTCCTCGGTTCAATAACAGGCCAAACCATCTTAAAAAAAGGAAACATTTTTCGACAGCGGTATCACCTCATAACATTAGCTAGTAACTGGTTATGAGTATTACTTACTACTGAAAACTTCTCTAATGCATTTGCCGTTTGAAGCCGGCGTTAAACTGTAGGTCTCTTTCAATGAGTTTCAAAATAGCATCGGATGCAGCTCATTGACTGAGAGAAGTCCCCATGTTCCTTCATGGAATGTTATGGAAATTAACATATTGTACCGCAGTAAGCTGAATTTTCTGTAATAGCTATTTTGCACATTTTGCGGAATCGTCTAATTGAAATATTTTATGCGTAAAGCAATCTATGCTATTTTTTCTCGGCTTATATTTTTATAGGATTTCTTTTCAGTCATCTTTATACCAAGTGCTGGTATTAAATAGTTCTATAATTGGCTGCGGTTACTATAGAAATTTTAACCCATAAAATGATATAATTTCCAATTTTCTTCTTAAACAGTAGGGTACATTAATTTAGGTTACAATTTAGTTCAGTTACAATTTAGTTCAAACATTTTACCAACTTGCCAAAATTATATTTAAAAATCTAAAGCAATAATTCTTTAGGTAGATAATCATTATCGATTAGGCAGTATTGCAGGACACTGCAGTCCATGGTTTGCCATACTTAAGAACCTCAGAGCGACATCCAAAATGCGGTCTGATCGTGACCCTAGATTGGAAAAGACCTCTTTGAGCATTCCCGTGTTCAAGCATCTGGCAATTTCCCAATCCGTGATAAGATTGAGGATGGTAGTAAGTGGTAGTGCTACACAGTAAGGTTCCGGACCGATATAGGGAGTTAAGCAGTTAAGTCTAGTCAAAAAAAATTTTGGTGAAAAAATAGCTACGGCTACCAAAAAAAAAAAAAAAAAAAAAAAAAAAAAAAAAAAAAAAAAAATCTTAAGTTAGCAGCTATTGGTAGGTTATAATAATATTCTCTCTTAATCAGTTCAAAAAGTACTTTGTGATGCAGTTTATTCGTTTTGCCACTGCTATTAAGATTGATTCTACCATATTTCTCCTCACGACCAGCTGGGTCAATTGCCTTATGAATGATGAGACATATCATTTATTTTAAAAGGGTTTTTCCCCAAGTATGACTACTTGTCATTTTATTTAAAATCACTTCTATTTGTTCTAAATATTTTTAAATTAAGTCTTCTGTTAATTTTATTTATTTTTTACTTTGTATTGCCTTGACTTGTATATTTGCATTGAAAATTATCAACTTTCTTTGTCTGTATTTCCATAACAAAAAATGTGGAATGAATGGAAGCAATTCTATTTTGTATAGAAAGATTAATTTTAAAATTATATTTATTTATTTTTTCATTTAAATTATTATTGTACTCAATGTGTATACTTAATATATTACTCGTATAACTTGAGCCGTTCAACAGACAGATTCTCTTTGGAAATGCTAAGAATTGTAAATCTATTTCATGTATTTTTAGTTAATGATCTTTAATTATTATTGAAAACAGAAAATTAGTAATTTTTCTTTCTTTTAAGACCATTAATCATAAGGCTTCAAGACCCATTTACACGTTTACACATGCGTTCGTATGAAATTTGATTTTGTCACACACTATTTATTATTGAATTGAAAGTGTTTTCTTATGAATTGTTTTAAAAGAAAGGAAAAATAATATAATAAAACGATAACTAATAAATTTAATAATAGAATCAAATAGAGTAGAATATTTCCAATAAAAAAATATTGTTAAAAAGAAAAACTGCTTAACGTTAAATATGGCGTTGACACACTCAGGTCTTGATGTGTCAATTCTGGCAGTTATTAATAAGAATTTTTGTTGTTGAAATCTAAACATTTTTGAATTTTTTTTTTTTTTTTTAATTTAAATGGAAAGGAAAATTTATATTTTTATAGATCGGGGTTAATTGGCTTGCTAATGTGTATTAGAACAGAAATAGGGAAATTATGATCGCCAGGCCATTTGATACCCTACACCTAAAACCAATGATTGTCCAATTATTCTACAAAGTAAAAGTTTGGTATATTTGCAACTCGCAACAACGATTATTCCATGAATATTGTTGCCAAAACTCGAAGAGAACTAGCGAAACCATTTGGTGCCGCTCACACAGATATTTTAAAATATATGCAAGTGGCAGAATTCAAATTAAAACCGAGAAAATTTTCATGACGATTTTGCATATACGATATTGCGCTTTAATGCCAAAGCAGTCATTTTTGCTTTGAATCATTTTAGGCGATAAAAAACAGATCCATCACTACAATCCGTAACGCAAGAAAAAGTACGTTAAAGTCAGACTATCAGCCGATTCAAATCTAAACCAAGTGTCTATGGCGCCAAAGTAATGTTCTGCAGTTGGTCGCACCAGCTTGAGTACTTAAAACGATAATACAAGATTGTTCAAATGAATAATTTCATAGCAATTAGTTTTTTTTTAACATGATTTCCAGCGTACCACCTTGATCAATTGGTTCCCGGAACAAACCCCGTTTACCATTGTTCCGGCTTGCGTTTTTTTTTTTTTTTTTTTTTTTTTTTTTTTGTTAAGTTACTACATCTGTTGTTGATATTCCTGCTAAATCTTAGCGTCATAGCTTGATATTTGCAAAAGCTACGTAGTCAATAGCACATCTGTCTCTAGGTGTGTTAGAGTTTTTTTTTTACAATTTTAAAAATGGTTTTATATTTGCAACAACGAACTTGTGTTGAATTTTGCGTAAAAAACGGATTTAGTGGTGCGCGAATTTTCAGCAACGAAACGTTCTCTAAAGAAAACGTTCATTTATCAGTGGCACGAGCGGTTTAATCGAAGATGATGAACGCAGTGGCAGACCATCGACGTCGAAAAGCGACGAAAACACTGATAAAGTAAAAGAAATGTTGGCCAATAACCGCAAATGAACCATCAGAAAGATACTGGAAGACTTGAGCATTGCCTATGGATCCGTCCAAGATATTTTCGTCGTGTAGCATCAAAGTTGGCACCAAAAAACCTCAATTTCATACAAAAAATAGACCGTATTGAGGTTGCAAAAGACATGTTTTGCGACGCTGAATCAAATCCCTCATTCATCAAAAGGATCATTATTGGACACGAGAGGTGGGTTTATGAGTATGACACGCAATTCAGACATCAGGAAAGTGAATGGACCGAGATCAAAAAGCTACGTCGTTTTCAGTCAAAAAAGAAGGCATTGCCTACGGTTTGCATGGATTACAACGGTGTATTGCACCATGCATTTTTGCCAGAAGGCGAGACAGTAAACAAAGAGTATTGTTTTGGCTTTATAAGACGTTTGTGCGAAGAAATTCGCCGAAAGAGATCAGAATTTTGGGCAGAAAACTCGTGGATATGGCACCATGCTAACGCGTCGTCGCACAGTGCCATCATTATTTGAAATTTTTTGAGAAAAAATGAAACAAATACCATACAACAGCCACCGAATTCACTTGATTTGGCTCCCCGTGACTTCTTTCTGTACAATTGAGTTAAAAAAACATTACGTGGATCGCGTTTCAGCAGCCGAGAGGAAATAATGGTAAAATCGAAGGAAGCACTGATAGGCATACCGAAAACCGAATATAAAAAATGCCTCGAGGATTAGCATAAGTTACATTCGATGGGGATTACTTTGAAGGAGACTACATAGACTTAGGTGAATAAGCTTGTATTTTCAATTTTCTGAATAAATTCCGGGAACTTTTTGATTAAGGTGGTATTTCCGCCACAACAATAAATAAATCTGACCGTACGGTGTCAATGGAGGGGGTGACTTGGTGTAGTGGTTAGACTGCAGCCCAAACGGCCCAGGTATGAATGCCAGCAGAGGACATGATAAAAAAAATTAATTTACGGTCCTGACCTTTCAGCTTATTTCTGGCGATGATGACAAAGATCAGGCGAACCACCACCAATTAGCAAGGATCTTCAACACTATACACAAAGTCATATGGAGGCGTGCTTCAGTTGATTAAACATCTACTTAGCTTGAAAAATCAACTTGATTACTAAAACTGAAGCAAAGTAATAGGAGCTTTGTAGAAAGCTAATACGTCCCCTAGAGGAGTGACGGAGAAAAAAAATTACGTCAATGGTTGCTTGAATATTGGCTTCCAATGCTTCAAGAGTTGCTTGGTTGTTGGCATAAGCTAATGACTTAACATAACTCTAAAAACATAATTCAGAAACGTTAAATCCGAGGGTCCAGTGAACAGGACCACTTCGGGAAAGAAAGTTGTATGCAGTAAATCGATTGTTTAGCACGCTGTTTGCCAAGACGCACTGTTTTTTTGGAACGAATTGTCGTTGATGTTCAGCTGATTAATTTTTTGCAACAAAAATTCAGTCAGCATGGCTCGATAGTGCTCTCCATTCACCCTAACGGCGGCTTCTTTCTCATTTCCAAAGAATTAAGAACCGATAATACAGCCAGCGTGTAAACCGTACTAAACTGTAAATTTTAATGGACGTAATGGTGATTCGTTAACGGCATGATTTAAAAATTTTGCTTATTAACGTAGTCATTTAACCAGAAATAAGCTGTACCTTTAAAAACAATTCTTTGATATCAACTCTGAGAACATATATTATTTTTTCAAAGTAAATGTCAACAATTTGGATGCGTTGTTCTGGCGTTAAAACATTCTAGATTACTTGCCACACTTTAATAAACAAAAACGTCAATACCGTTTGACATTCTTAGCTTTCAAACCATAGTTATCGCCCTGTATAAACTTAAAATGTATTTTATCAAGCAGTTTGAACCATTTTCTCTCTCATATAGAGAGAATGACGGCTTGCAATAGCAGATCCACGGAAGTTTGATGCCAGGAGTAATCAAAGCTAGACAAATGCCGAGCAAATACGGTCTCATCACATTATTCGCAAAATGCGTATTTTATATAAATCCAGTCAGAGGAATACGATATTCTTAAAAAAATGCTCACTCTGTTGATTCCGGTTTAAGTTTCATATTTGATTTTGACTTAATCTTAATGATTTATATTGTTACGAAAACGAAAATGCCTAAAAAAATACACCATTGTTTGTACATTTAGAGCTATAAACTTTATTATGGAATTTATTCTAACGGTTTGTTTCAAGGCTATAATCACCCTGTCAATGCCGTATTTGTTTGAACAGTACTACCAATTTAATTTTGGGTATTAAGATTTTGCATTTGAATTAACGTAACTGAATAGAAGGTTTTGGAATTTACTAGAACATTCGAAATTAATGTTAATTCATTGTAAAAGGCGGCGCATCATTATAAAGTCGTGCTAAGACGTTAGTAAAAGTGTAGAGTAAATGTGTGTATGTATTAAGTCGAAATTAAATGAGTTAAACACTGTAATTAATTGATTGTGGAAATAAAGGACTTAAGAACAGTAAATTCGTGTCATTTATTTTATTTAATGGAATTTAAAAGAACTCAAACGTTTTAAAAAGGTTAAAACGTCATAATATATTAGAATATGCCAAACCATTTGCTGACGATACTTAGTATTAGTTTATTGCGGTTTCGATCTCATTTAAAATTACAAAATAATCTGTTACTATACGTATTAATTTTGAATTAATCAAATCTGTGAAATGGGTCTGACTATACGACAACGCGTAAATAATTCTGAATCCTTTCTTATTTATTCGAATAGCAATTACAAATTATATTCTAATTATTGTGAGCAGAGTGTGTAAGGCTATAATATCAGTGAAGTGTGACAGACTAGATATTGACTTGCGACTTACGCAATAGCGGACGTGCATACTACCCACTCGCCCACTGAGTACCCTATCTTTACTATTATCTTAAAATTTCCCAAAATGCAATACATTATTCAACTTTTCTGCTTGAATATTGCCAGACATTACCATTTGCTGAAAGCTCTTTGGAAGCTTAGACCGAATATAGTGGCTTTAACCAAAAAACCATTTTACCATTGTCATCCTTGTACCTAATCAGACTCTTTGTATCATTATACGAATTAAGTGCTTGGACCTGCTTTGATATGATTTGATTTCAGTTCTAATTGCAGTTTTTTTAAACTTCTAACCCTTTGATCCCCTTTTATGTGGTTAATAACGAAGATGGGATGTTTGAATAGATTTGAAATATGACTCGTTGTAAATCATCATTTAAGTACACAACAGTTTAATGATTATTTTTAGACTTCATCCGGTAAATTTTTTATAAAAACCGACACTAAACATTAACTGTTTTAGACAGAGCGACTCATAATGATTGCATTTGTTTTATTTTTAATCTAAATAAGATAATTTTGTATTTTTTTTTATATATAAATTTAAAGCGTTTATTTAACAACGACAGAAAAGCGAAAAATCATCTATTTGCCGTACTTAAAAAGTCGATGACTCATTAAATTAAATGAATGAAAAAAAAATATTAGAAAAACTAAATTCTATTTTAGTTTTATTACTGTAAATAATCAACAATAATTATGACATTCGAATATACCGCCAAAAGACAGAGACAATTGTTGTTGCCTTTATTTGCATACATTTTTTTTGTAGAATGTGTGGAGGTGTCAAGTTGACATTAGTTTTTAAAACAGTTTTTAAAATTATTTTTTGCGCTTTTTTGTTTCTGAACTAAAAATGGTAAACAATTAAACAGAATAAAATTAGTTTTCTAAGTAAACGATGAGTAAGGCTTTAAACCACCCACCCACCACTAGTCGCGAGATGTGGTGAACAATAAACTTGGTTTTATTTTTAGAAAATTTGGTAAAATTTTTACTCGTAATATATTTACTTGTACACCACTGTTTGATAATGACTATCTTGAATCAAATAACACAGATTACGCTTTCCCGGGTTTCGTTAGCTTTTCTCTCTCCCTCTCAGTGGAAATGTGTGTGACGTAAGCATAGACTTTTTTGTCTTGTTTTTAAATAAAAATAGTAATTTTTTATACTAAAAATAAAACAATTGTAAAAAAAATAAATAAAAAAATACAAAAAATATTTAAAAAAATAAAAGAACGAATGATATAAATTTTTAAATTTTAAATTACTTTTTTCCTTATATTTTTCTACTTTTATTATTTTTAATGTTTTTCTTATATTTTTTAAATTTTTTAATGCCTTTTTTAATTTTTTTATTTTTTCATTTTTAGTATAAAAAAATACTATTTTCCTTTAAAAACATTTTTATTTAAAGACTTTCATTTAACGAGAGAGAAAATAACTAAACGGAACTCGGGAAGGCGTAATCTCTTTTATTTGATTCATCAATAACTATGGCATCGCTATTGGTACTTAATATGATCTTTTCCTTGACAATGTTAACTGATGTTAATGAGATGCCTAAAATGGCCAAAACAATTTTAACCGGTAACGAATTAAATACGTATAAGAGGTATGACGCTGACTCTAAAGCCCAGTGGTGCCAATATGTATATGATCTAAAAATAGCCAAGATTAGTTGCAAAGGTTTTACTCAGTTTTTTGTATAAGCCAACCTTAGTATAATAAAAATTCTTGCTGTAGGATCACCATACTCTTTAGATTCACCCCTACAATGTCTTTCCGCTCCCCTAAAGCCAAAGAGCCCCATCAAAGTACAAAAAAATTTATAAAAAAGTTTAAGACTGTACTAAAAAGGGCCTATAAGAAGAGTTTCGTGAGTTAGAACATTAATTTGAATATTTATCGTTGAAAATGTTTTTTTACACACCTGTAAAGCATCATCTCTAAATCATCTTTTAAAACGACAGTGAAGTCAGTGGCTCTCAACAACATCTATATTTCCAAGACGACATTATAGACCATACAACGCTTGAAGTTTGGGAAAAAAAATTTGGCAAATGGATCATCACAAGACTAGAGTTGATTACTTGGCTTCCTAGATTATATGATACTTTAAGACACTGATAAATCTACTAGCTTGGATGAGCTCTAGCACACATCTTTTTCGAATAACGCTACACATATACAAACATTATTTCGACTGTTTAATGCGGGCAAAGCCGGAAGAACTCATTACTATCGATTTCAAAGTTTAAAAATGGTTTACTGAGTGCTGTTGTGGTTGCACAACTCGACGCCAAACGTTCAACTCGCCTAGATGAGATTGTCAAGCCTGAAGTAAGCTACACATTTCATGAAATTATATTGACAGATTAGAGGCTGAAAGTTCATGAGATAGCCAAGACTGTGAAAATCTTAACTGGGTTGGTGTGTACATTTTACATGAATATTTAGATACTCGCCTCTTTTAAGGATTTTTTGCCGCTGTTTAGGAATTTTTTATTTATTTATTTTTTTTTATTTTTTTTGAAATACCAAGGGTTCATAGCCAGTCTTCTATGTATTTGGTTTGATATCCAAGGTATTAAGGGTTCATAACTAGTTCTTCATATATTTGGCTGTATAGCCAAACTATCAAGAGTTCATAGCCAGTTCTCCCTGTTTGGTCTTTCATTTAACAACACCAAGAACCAACTTTATTGGGATTCCCCTTATAACTATAGACTGGGCAATTTAAAAGCTTAAATTTGAACCAGCGTTACTTCGAATCTGGCAATACCCATGTCATTCTATCCTGTCACAAAATTCAGTATATTATTTCCACTGAACGAAATGAATCGATTTACGCTTGAGCAACGTTTAGATTTTTTTTTTTTTTGGAGATTTATCATCATTTAAAATCATCTTTTCGGATGATCTTTGTATTTCGTCTTGCCGTATTTGGGGCTCAGAAGAACCAAACGTAATATTACAGATATTAATGTACCCACCATTACGATTGACTGTTTGATGCGATTTGTGAAGCGGAGGCATCATTGGCCCATATTTCATATTTCGCAACCATTGCTGTCAGTGAAGACACCTATCGCACCATGATAACCAATTTTTTTGTGCCCGCTCTTCATGGTATTAATGTGAACGATGTATGGTTTCAACAGGATGGTGCAACTTGCCAAACATCTCTTGCCACAACCGATTTATTGCGGCAAACGTTTGATGGCCGTTTAATTAGTCGAAATAGTGATGTCAGTTTTCTATGGGCATTGGAAAGCCAACAATCGTAATGCCATTGCCGATATTCTACCCCATATACTCGAAAAAGTTCTCGAAAATTGGTCCGATCGAATGGGGTATTGTGAAGCCAGCCGCTGCAGCCATATCAATGAAATAATATTTCATTTCTAACCGGAACAATTATACTTCAAACCGTTTCTATTTTATTGCATTTTTATATTTAAACTGTTAATTAGTTAGTTAATGTTTTAGAGCTTTGTGGTTTGGTTGACGTTTTAGTGTAGACAATACTAGAAAAAAGAGGTGATGTTTTGGAATGTTGACAAAAACGAGTGTTTCCGTTATCTCGAGTGCACTGTATTTATATTCTGATGTAAATGAATAAATTAATACTATTTTATTAAAACTGCTCCCCTCCCCCTATTTTCTACCTCAACTGCACTTATTTAATTTTTGTTAATAAACTTATCATTCCTTTTTTAACTTTTTTTTATAAAATTTATTATCGTATTTTAAAAAAAAATTCTTTTTCTCTTTTTTTTCTTTCAATTTTGTGTAATAATTATTTTTAAAAAATTATTTAATCGTTTAACTCTTGTTGTTATTATTGTTGCTGCTGTTATTGTATTCAATTAATTTTTTAATTCATATCATACCTACCAATACTCGTTTTGTCAATTCATCGATTTTACTTATTCAAACCGATCTGTTTTGAATGATTGTACGTATGACTGATTGCCTTATCGTTGATTTTTTAGAAACGAACACCTTTCAAGTCAAAAATGGAAAAAAAATTTTAGGCCTTTTATCACCAAACATGTTAGAGAAACGATCTTTTTTTGAAGTAAGTTTTGAAGGCACTGCTACCAAAAATAAATATTGACAATTAAAATACAGGTGATAGAACTTTTGATAAAAATGTCAAGAATTTTATACGAGTAGTTTATAGAAAATAAAGATAACATTTGGTGGAGTTTATTATTTTCTTTATTTTTTAAAGTACTTTTTGAAAAAATTGTACTTTTGTTAAAGGGAAGGTTTTATAGAGCTGATTGATAGAAATGACTTAATTATTGTTTAGTTCCAATAAAAGTACTTTTTTTTAACAAGTACTTTTTGAAACAAATACTTTAACAAAATTCTTTAAAACAAATTCTTTTTTAAAAGGCACCATTTTAAAGCAAGTAATTCTAAAAGGAGTACTTTTTAAATATATTTTTAAATCAAGTACTTTTCTAAAGAGTACTGTTTTAAAACAAGTACTTCTATAAAGAATATTTTTAAAAATTTACTTCTTCTCTAATACTGAATACTATAACAAGCTAATGTATGAGGAGTATGATCACAAATAGTTTCAGAAAGGTACTCTATTGCACGGTGCCATAGTATAAATGGGAGATGCGGAAATAATGACTCCTATAAAAAAAAGGTAAAGCCTGTCGACCTAACCTTATACCAGAAGTATGGAAAAAATGTGTCATGGAGGGAGTAAGATGGCTTAAGAATCTTTTTAATAAAATACCGGAAACTACCTCTATACCAAATGCTGAGAGAAATACCTGTCTGATAGCGATATATGTACATATAAAGGCAAAGGTGATAATCGAAGGTGCGTAAACTATCGTGGTGTTAAACTAAACTCCCACACTCCTAAGATATTGGAGAGAGCACTAAATGCATGGGTAAAAAAAGGAGTGAAAGTATCAACACACTATGCTAACACTGCAATCCGAGTACTAACAGAAAAAGAAGAAAAAAGAATATGAAGAACTTGCACAAGGTCTTTATCGACCTTGAAGAAGCCTTCGACATAGTACCTAGGCAGCTAATTTGCGAATCCCTAAAAGCCAAGTACGTTACTGAACAATACATAAAACAATATAAGATATGTACCACAAAAACAAAATATACCGGTAAAAGTTGGCGTTTATCAATGCTCAGTTTATTTAACATTGTCATGGATTCCTTAACAGGAAATATCTACGACGAACTGCTATGGAATATCCTATATGCAGACGAAGATGGTGAAGACTTCACATACCTTGAGCAAAAACTGAAACTATGGAACAAATTACGGCATGCGCATAAATGTTGCAAAGAGGGAATTTGTGACCCGTTTGGCGGAATAAGTATGTTCCCAGGGAAAGTTGCTGGTATTGAAAACCAGCCTTTAATATTAACAACACAATTATAATACCTCGGATTCGGCCCAAACCACGAGGGTAACATCGGAGACAATATGACTCACACAATAATAACGGCATAGTTGAAAAAGCGCAGCCTAACTGAAGTCATGTGTGACCGGAAAAATTAAAGAATGATTATACAAAACCTGTATCAGAACCGTGGTGAGAGAGGAGAAGGAGATTAGAAATGGCAAGGTACGAGATGACATGAAAATTGGACCAATCACAGAAAGAATGTGCGAAATCAGGAAAAGGTACTTTTTGGAAAAGATACTTTTTGATAAAAGTACTTTTGGTACTTCTTTGTAATATATACATATAATATTTAAAGTTATAGGAATTATTTTCTATTTCAAACATTCTGACATCATTTGACCATTGCCAGAGTACTTTAAACTTTGATTAGATTGTTATCGATTTAATCAATTGCGTTCATATTTCGTCCATGACATACGCGCTAATGGAATGTTTGTGTGTGTTTCTTTTGTTGTTTCTTATTAAGTATCTTTTTAGTACTTGAAAATGTCTTGTAATAAAATATTTTTGTTTTATGATTACCTTTTTGTATTTTCAAGATAACCACAGAAAGAATTCAGTTTATCAATAATACGTAATAAAATTTGTAAGAAATTCGAAATTTTCAAGAGAAAAGTAGTTTGTAACAGAAAGGAATGAAAAGTAATATGACTATGTAGAGTATATAATACCCTACAAATTAAGGTACATATGTATACATATACTCTTAGGAATATTAAGTTTCTTATATGAAAGCTGGGAGTTATTTTTGCTCCACGTTTATCGGATTTCATATAAAAGTTTGTATACCACTTGAAATATAATAAAGGCTCCGCCAAATAATTTTTTTTTTTTTTTTTGAAAATGCTATAAAAGAAAAACTACTGAATATTTTCTCAAATTACTTTTTTTTATTTGAAAGTACAATCCTTCCGGTTAATAATGGAAAATAATTTCATTCAAATGGCTGTCTCGGCTAGCCATGCAGTAGCCTACACGATCGGTACAATTTTTAAGCACATTATCAATTGTGTGCAGCTGTATTTCACCAATGGCTTCACGAATATTGTCCTTTAAAGCGCCAATTGTCTCTGGCTTGTTGGCGTAACACTTATCTTTGACGGCACCCCACAAGTAATAGTCCAACGGTGTCAAATCGCAGCTCCGAGGTGGCCAAACGACATCAGCTCTGCGGCTGATAATGCTGTCTTCAAAAACAGGGCGCATAACATCGAGTGTAGCTTCGGCTGTGTGGCACGTAGCGCCGTCCTGTTGAAATCCAAAGTTGCTAATATCCCCTTCTTTAATTTTTGTGAACAAAAATTCGTTCAACATGGCCCGATAATGATCACCATTGACTGTAACGGCCGCTCCTTGCTCATTTTCAAAGAAAAATGGCCCAATTATGCCTCTGGACCAAAATTGCACCAAACAGTGACTCGTCTTGGGTGTATCGGGTTTTCAATGTATGCATGCGTGTTTTCTGTGCCCCAAATGCGGCAATTTTGCTTGTTTACATACCCGCCAAAATCAAAGTCGCAATATTTCCCAGCGTTGTCCAAGCGCATACACAACCATATTCGTTCAGCGGAAGGATAAAACTAATTATCTGTCAAATCAGACACGAGCTCAGTGTTACCATTCACGAAATAAGCACTAGTTGAAAAAAGAAACGTTAGATGGCGGACCCTTTATATTGTGAATAGATTTTTACCAAGTTTAGTAAAATTTTATTTTGATAAGAGAACGTTCTTCAAAAACTAAACTAAATATTTTTTATTTCTTGTTCGGAGACAGTGCAGTGCAGTCAGAGGAACTCTTAAAGCAATTCTAAATCAGTCAGTAGTATAGTAGATAAGCATGTGGACATGTGTACAAGACATGTTTTCTTTTAAAAGTGTTGCATACACTAGCTGCAATGCATTATACCTCCAGCAATTACTTTGATGTTAAAATTTAAAAAAAAAATATATTATTTTGGCGTCTATATGGCTGGCTGCATTTGAGCTTTTTAAAAGTCTTGGAAGAAAAAATAATATAAATTTGTTTTTTATGTGTGTTTACACATTGAAACTAATGTGCTAATCAGTTTTTGGTTGTATAAAAAAATTCTTAGAAATTATTTGGCGAAACTAAGTGTTCTCAGGAAGTTGTACTTTTGTTTTGTATATTTTTTAATTTTTTTTTTTTTTTTATCGAAAGCATTGCAATTATTGATTTGCTTCGATATGTACAAGTACTAATGAAAAAGAAAACAAATAAAAAAATTTTTATCGAAATTTTATTATCTTTTATTTTCTTTGTTTGTTTTTGTATACCAACAACGAATGAGGATTTCTTTTCTGTTTCAATGAACTCTATATACCCCACCTTCATGTAGGAGATTTAAAAATAAAAAAATTAATTATTGCCTACTGGGTAAAATTTTGCCGAAATTATATATTTTTTAAAATCGCTTTAGTCTGTGAAAATTTATCTAAAATAAGTGAAAATTCGAAACATTACGATCATAATTTGGTTTTGTTTAATAGAAAGGGCAAAAATGCGTGACAAACTGCTGAAGGGAGACGATGTTGTAAATAGAAATCATGGTAAGAACTTGACAAAAACAGGCACATAAGCAGCGCGGACGTTGCTAGGGAACAAGACTTTCATTACCAAATAGCTATTAACCATTTGAAGAAAGCTGGATACACAAATATACTCGTTGTTGGAGTGAACATGATTTAACAGTGAAAAATTTAATAGTCCGAATTTCCCTTTAACATTCACTGCTAAAGCGAAACGAAATCGGACCATTTCTGGAGCGAATAATTACGGGCGATAAAAGGTCATGCTGGACGTCTGGTGGGATTGGAACAAAACTGTGCATTATGAACTTTTACAGCAGGTCAAGCAATTAATTTTGATCTCTTCTGGCAACAATTAAAGAGATTCCATTAAAACGACTAGGATTGATCAACAAAAAAGGGCTACGCCAGACTACACATATCTTTCATGGACCGGCAGAAACTGAAAGGGCTTGGTCGGGCAGGTTTGATGCATACACCATATTGCCTGAACCTTGCATCTTCAATGTGTCGTTAGCTTTGATCTCTGGAGAACTCTCTTAAGGGTTACTTTTTGAAATTTAATCCAACTACCACATAAGCTTAAGCAAAACTTGACTCTGATAGTAACGTAGGTTGAACTCTATATTCAAAGAAGGAATTTTTAGACCGATAATTATTTTTATTACTCTTATTAAAACAACTCGATTTGTTCTTAAAAAGCGTAATTGTTAAAGTTGTTTTTTTTTTATTTTTTGATTTAAATACAGTGAAACTTCCGTATAATGAATCTGAAGGGAATCGAAAAATGCTTCGTTATAGCTTTTTATTTGCTGAAACATCAAGGGCCTAACACATAGAGAGCGCTAGTTTTATTGCATTCACCTCTTTTTTAGTTCGTGGTAACCTTCAAAAACAGCTGCTCAAATTTCATGATATTCCATTAATTAGCTTGTGAGTTATTGTGCTAGAAGTGACGCTACTTTTGTTATTTGCAGAACAATGGATCAAAAACATCTTCGTGTTTTAATTCTACACTGCTTCTTGATGGGTAAAAATACCGTTTAAGCGAAACAATGGCTTGAAAAGTGTTATGGGGACTCCGCTTCACCGGAAAAAACAATAAAACGTTGTTTTGGTGACTTCAAACATGGTCGTAGAGACACCGATTATGCAGAACGCAGTGGACGTTCAAATGAGACAGTAGCACCAGAGTACATCAAGAAAATACACAAAATCGTTTTGAATGATCGAAAAGTTATATTGCGTGAGTTAGCTGACATCGTAAAGATTTAAAAAGAACGTACTGTCTTTATATTGCGAGCATTTGACTATGGGAAAACTCTGTTCGTTGGTGATTCTGAAATAATGTCAAAACTACATGAATTAAACTTTGAAGTACTCCCAAATCCACCGTATTCGCCATATTTGGCTCCCAGCGCCTACTGACTGTTCGCGGACCTCAAAAAAACGCTCGCCGGTAAGAAATTTCGCACGAATGAAAGAGTTATCGCTAAAACTGAGGCCTATTTTGACACAAAAAGAAATCGTTCTACAGAAGTGGTATTGAAATATTAGAGCGGCGCTAGAATTGATTGCATTGCACTTGATGGAGATAACGTTGGTGAATAAAGCTGTCTTTGAACAAAAAAAGTGTGTTCTTTGTTAGTGAAACCTTTTTATAAAGCAATTTGAAGAAATATTGTACGAAAAAATTTGTTAGAACTAAAGCTTTTTATCGAAAATATTTTTACATGTAAATATTTCAATATTTTGTTAGATTTTAATAAAATATTGTGTAATTTATGTTTATTTACCCGTTTCAAATTCAGTCATCTATTTTCAATGGGACGTTCCCTTTAATTTATCTTTATTCTGATTTCGTTGTATAGATGCTTTTCAATGAATATTTCGCTTTATAGAGGCTTTGAATATGCATATGCAAGCATATTTAGATTTCGTTGTTTTTAAACGGGATTTTCTCTTTTTGCTTAAAATTAAATCTTTTTATCCCAACTTTATTGTACAAAAGCTTTATTTAATGTTTGGCTTTGTATATGCATTTGCAAACATACATATTTAGTTTTCGTTGTCTTGAAACCGGGACTTTCCCATTCTACTTCATTTTGACTTCGTCGTCCAGAGGCTTTTGTATAAATACTTCGTTATATAGAGGTTATAGTACATTTTTGTATAAGAAACTATGCAATGATGAGGTTTTTTCAAGGGACTCAGAAAAAAATCGTTATATTGAGTTTTTCGTTACAGCAAAGTTCGTTATATCGCAGTTTCACTGTATATGTATATTTTATATATTTATCTTAATGGTACTATATGTGTTTTGAAACTTACAGCTTTATCATAAATAAAAGTTTTCTTCACATGAAAATTCATTCTGTTTTCTTTTTTTGCAGGTAAGATGGACGTTTTTAATATTTGGTACTCTTTTTTGTGGTGCGTACAATACTTTTTTTTACGTTTTTCTAAAGTTTTCGTTAATTTAGTTTTTTTTTAACTTAATTTTTAATTAATTTTTTTTCAAGATACATATCGTTGGTTTCTTGTAGAAGGGCTCTAATTTGTTTTTTTTTTTTTCGAAATTGAGTTTCTTAGTAATTTCAATAGTTTTAATACAAATACAACTCATTACACCTTCTACTGGAAGTTTGACGTTATCTGAGTTAGGACTTTTCTACATAAAGCCAACGATATATATACATAACACATTTAAATATTGAAATTTGGTACTTTTCGGCAATTCAGTACTTTTTTTTGAACAATATTTTTTTAACTGCTGTCTATATTAGGGTTTTAAAAGTTGAACTTTTAAGCAAAACTATTGCTTACAACTGTTTGTTACTTAAATTTATACATTCAAACTAGAAGAAGGCACAAGGCTTTCAAAATAATAAATTCCTTAAAAAATATTTTTAAAATACTTTTTATAATAAAATATAACCCAACAATAAAAATTCCAGTCTAATAACAAGTCAGTTGTTAACAATTTTAAGTTTTCTAGTCACTTTCTTTATTTAGAGAAGAGTACATACTTTATTTAATAATTTAATTAAATATTGTAAAAATTTTATTTAATTAAGAAATTCTTGAAATATTTCATTTCTTTAAACTGCTGTCACAATTAAAACACATTTAGTTTGGTTGAGATAAATTTCTAAAGAATTTTTATGTGAAATAAATGCAAAAATAAATAAGAGTAAAACAGCAAATAAAGTTAATTTTTTTAAGAGTACAAACGCAAATTCTATTCTAATTATTTCGAGCGAAGTGACTAAGATTATATACTAAGGTCAAGGTTTGTTAAGGACTGCCTGACTGTCTGGCCACCGTAGAAATAAAAGAGTCTACTATTTGGCAAACAGAGTAGTTCGACGGAATTTCAGTAGGCCATTAAGGGAGGGATTTTGATCATCTGTGAGAGAATGCATGTTCGAAAGCTGTAAAGGGTCGTTCCCTATCCCCTGGCACAAATGTACAAAACAATAAAAAGAATAAAGTTCCTAAGGGAGTTTTGATAAATCCAAAAGGGGCTACTTAGTCTATTATCAGACAGGAAAACTGGATTTCTTCAAAGCCTCAATCTTATGCAGAAAAGCTAATCAATAACACTGTGCAACAAAAAAAAAAAAAAAAAAAAAAAAATACGAAGCAAGAGCTATCGTAGAGTTAGCTTATGTTTTTGGAATTTTCGAAACGCCTCCAAAATCTCAAATTACGGTTGCTTTACTCAAAAAATTAGTAACTTAAAGTTTTAAGTGATTTTTAAAACGTAAGATTTATTTTATTCATAACTTAATATGATTCCTTAATTAATCCATAAAATATATAAAATAGTGTGCAAAAACGCATCAAAAGTTGAAAAAATGTGGAAAAAATTGAATGAAATATGATGTTGTGTGAGAAATACACCCAGATTCTTTAAGGCTACTTAAACGGCTTAACACATGGGCTGAAATGTTCCGGGCCTAACCCATAGATGGCGCTAGTTTTAGTTTATTGCATTCGCTTTTTTTGCAGTAAGTGCTTACCTTTTAAAAACAGCTGTTAAAATTTCATGATATTCTATTAATTAGTTTCTGAGTTATTGTGCTCAGAGTAGCGCTACTTTAGCTATATTCAGGATAATGAATCAAAAACAATTTCGAGTTTTGAATCTACACTGCTTCTTGATGGGAAAAAATAACGTTCAATCGAAGCAATGGGTTGAGAAGTATTATATCCCCATCAAAAACAACAATAAAATTTTGCTTTGCTGAGTTCAAACATGGTCGTAGGGATATCGATGATGCAGAACGCTGTGGACATCCAAATGTGGCGGTAACACCATAAATCATAAAAAAAAATTCCTAAAATCGTGAAGTTGCATGAGTTAGGTAACATCGTAAAGATATAAAAATAACTTTAAGACTTTATATTGCATGAGCATTTGACTATGAAAAAACTCTGTTCAATAACGCGTTGGTGATTCTGAAATAATGTCAAAACTATATGAATTCAATTTTGAATTACTCCCACATCCACTGTATTCGCCAGATTTGACTCCCAGCGCCTACTGGCTGTTCGTCGATCTAAAAAAATTTCTTGCCGGTAAGAAATTCCGCACAAATAAAAAGATTATCGCTAAAACTGACGCCTATTTTGAGGCAAGAGTTAAATCGTTACACAAAAGTAGTATTGAAATGTTAGAGCGGCGCTCGAAGGATTGCATTGCTCTAGGTCAGTGATCTGCAAAAGTAAAAATGTACGTGTGTTAGTGAGATCATGGAAATTGCTCTCTTAGAGAGAGTAAAGTGTATGTTTTAAAAAGCTTTCAAAAATTCGTAAGAACTTCGAGATCGTAAGAACTTTTTAAAATTATTTTTCTGTGCCTTAAAAAATATTCGCACATTCTTTTCGCTTGTGCTTTCGTCGGTGTCTCATTGATGACTATAAGCAGGAGCGTAAAAATACATGTAAAATGCGAAGGGATAATTGTCCCATTTCTTGGGACAACGTTGATGAATAAAGCTAATTTTGAAAAAAAAAAATATTTCCTTTGTTAGGCTTAGAACTTTTCTGCCCATGTGTTATACGAGGGCGGATTGACATTGAAGCTACCTAGCGCTAGATGGCAGCACAAACACAAAAACTTTTTCTTTCTTAGATATTACGATCTGTCAAACGTCAGCTGTTAAAATTTTAGCCAAATTCATCGATTAGTTTATTTGTTGTAGTCGTTTGAAGTAAGCAACTTTTGTGTTTCTTGGAAAATGGAAAAAAGTGAATTTCGTGTAGTGATTAAACATTATTATTTGAAAGGCAAAACGGCGAAGGAGACAAAAGAAAAGCTTGATAAACATTACGGCGAATCTGCTCCGTCAGATTATATGGTAAAATATTGGATTGCTGAATTTAAGCAAGGCCTAACAAGCACTGCGACAATATCATCAACAGGAAGGCCAAAAGAGGTTGTTACTGAAGAAAATATCAAGAAAATCTTCGATATCGTTATGAATGATCGCCGGGTGAAAATACGTGAGACTGCTGAAATGGTAAACATATCATATGAACATGTGTTCAACATTTTGCATGAACATTTGCATATGAAAAAGCTATCGGCAAGATGGGTGCCGCGTTTGCTCAGTGTTGAACAAATACGAGTTCGACAGATCACTTCACAGCGGCGTTTGGATATGATAAAGCATAATCCTGCCTATTTTTGGCGTAGATTAATAACTGTTGATGAAACGTGGGTCCACCACTACACACCTGAAACCAAAAATCAATCGAAGCAATAGGTGGAAGCTGGTGGAAGTGCTCCGAAGAAGCGAAGACAGCGAAATCGGCACAATCACAGGAAAGTATTATAGTGCATTATTGGATCAATTGGTTGATGCAATCAAGGAAAAACGACAACAATTAAACAAAAAAAAGTGCTCTTTCTTCAAGACAACGCACCGGTTCACACAGCATTAGATACGATGCAAAAGCTACGAGAAATCCACTTCGAATTGGTTGATTATCCACCTTATAGTCCAGATTTAGCCCCTAATGACCTTTTCCTGTTTCTAAACTTGAAAAAATGACTCGCAGGAAAAAGATTCATCTCAAACGAAGAAGAAGAAGTTCCCAAAATCGTATTATTCAGATGGTATAAAAAAGTTGGAAAATTGTCTTACTAAGTGTATGGAGCTAAAAGGAGACTGTGTTGGGAAATGAATGGTTTTTGAAAAAAATGTTTTTTTCCTACTTAGGTAGCCTCAATATCAATCCCCCCTCGTACATATATCATTTTTAAGGTTTATCTTCTTTCTAAATCCGAAAATAAACTTAATATCAGTTAATATCCAGCACAGTTATTAGCTTATAAGTGCATGAGGGTTTGTAACTGGAGATTTTGGAAGTGTTTCGAAAATTATAAAAACGTATCCCTGTTCAACTCGATAGTGTCTTTTCGTTCTTTTCTGTCGCACCGTGTAATTTAAATTTTTTTAAATATTTTTTTATCTTTATTTTTTAATTATTAAAAATATTCGTCTTAAATCGAGTTTTATAGACTTTTCTAGAAACCCACACACTTTCTATTTCTTTTAAATTTAGGCGTATGAGCAATAATTTTTCTTTAGATAAACATTTTCTACGTATTAAAACGGTCATTTTTATTACGCATACGCCACTCTCTTTTGTACAATAATAAATCCTCAATGATAAATCCATTCATTTATGAATTTATTTAAATAAAATTATAATTCTATAGCCTACTTTAAGGCTCAAATGAAATTGAGTACTTTCTCTTACACTTGATTAGTATATGAGTTTTTTTAAATTTTCTTTGCGTTGCTATGCGTTGCTGTTTTTTTCTTTTTACTTTACACTCACCTGCTGTGATGATGTTTCCTTAACACTACTGCTTGAACTAGAACTTGTATTTATTTGACGACCCATTGCCGATGTTGATGCCAATGAGCTCCCTGTAGTTGCTACTGTTGGTATAGCGATACTGCTGCCCCCACCCCCGACCACTGTTGCACCATTAATGGCCGGCGATGTGGAACCAATCGTACTGCTAATACTGGGCGAACTATTGCCCGATGTGGCAGCTGCTGCTGTACCATTTTTCTTGTGGAAATTTTCAATAAACGATGTTGCCGGACTAATAACACCGCTCTGTGAACTATCCGAAAAATCTGACATCTAGAAAGGAGAGAAAAAAAATGTATTTTTAGTATTTAAGGACTGGTATGTAGGTATGTAGAAAGGTGGTATGTAGAAAGATAATAAAGAATATATGTGTATTGTTGCCAACTTTTTTTGAAATTTTAATATAAAGGGTCCGCCGTCTAACGTATTTTTTTTCAACTAGTGCTTATTTCGTGAATGTTTAACACTTAGCTTATGTCTGATTTAACAGATAATTAGTTTTTTCCTTCCGCTGAACGAATATGGTTGTGTATAGGCTTCGCTAAGATGCCGATTTTGCCAAAAAATCATCTTTTCAGATGAAGCCCATTTTGATCTTGGCTGGTATGTAAATAAGCAAAATTGTCGCATTTGGGGCACAGAAAACCCGCACGCATACATTGAAAAGCCGATACACCCAAGACGAGTCACTGTTAGGTGCGGATATTTGTCCAGAGGCATAATTGGGTCATTTTTCTTCGAAAATGAGCAGGGAGTGGCCGTTACAGTCAATGGTGATCGTTGTCGGGCCCAGTTGAACGAGTTTTTGTTCACAAAAAAAGAAGAGGTGGATATTAGCAACATTTGGTTTCAACAGGAAACTCGATGTTTTGAGCCCTGTGTATGAAGATCGCATTATCAGCCGCAGAGCTTATGTCGTTTGGCCACCTCGGAGCTGCGATTTGACACCGTTAGACTATTATTTGTGGGGTGCCGTCAAAGATAAGTGTTACGCCAACAAGCCAGAGACAATTGACGCTTTAAAGGACAATATTCGTGAAGCCATTGGTGAAATACAGCTGCACACAATCGATAATGTGCTTAAAAATTGGACCGATCGTGTAAGCTACTACATGGCCAGCCGAGGCAGCCATTTGAATGAAATTATTTTGCATTATTAATCGGAAGGATTGTACTTTCAAGTAAAAAAAAAGAAATTTGAGAAAATGTTCAGTAGTTTTTTTATGGCAATTTCCAAAAAAAATTTATTTAGCGGACCCTTTATATGTAGAACGTTATGTTTTCGTAAAACGTTCAACTTTGCCATTTTATTAAGGCAATTAAGTTTGTTAGTTCTAGGCTAAATCACTAAAAATCATTTAACAAAAGTTCGGCTTTGTAAATATTTCGCTTGCCGTAACACTGTGCCATTACTTATTTAATTTATTAAAAGACAGCAATCTTGTCATTTGAATATCTTCCTTAATTAAGCTGAAATAAAATTTATTTAAAATATAAAAATAAAATGTAAGAAAATAAATATTAAATAAGTGATCCCTACTTGCTGAATTCGTATATTTGTTTTAACAATAATTTAAATCCGCTTCTAAAACAAATTCAAGTTTCTTGAAGATGGCTGAACATATCAATTACAACTGCTATACGAGTACCTCCTCTACAGTCATTAAAATAGCAAACAATTTATAGTAATTTATGATTATTATTTAAATAATTATATATAAAAATAAAAAATAAAAAATACATATATTTTTAAAATAAACTGCCTTTACGTCTAACAGACAGTCAACACTCGCCAAGTCATTAGCAAATTGCAAAACAGAATCAAATAAATATTCATTTGGCATGTTTTACACTAAATGGTTTTTTCTTTAGTAATATATTGCATTAAAAAAAATTAAATAAAACGTGGGATTTCCTTAGAAAATGTGTTTTGAATATCAATTTGATTTTTTTTTTTAATTTTGTAATTTTAATTCATAATGAAACTATTAAAATTTATTAATTTCGAATCAAAAAGTAACTAAAATCTTTTGAAATTTAATAAAAAAAATATTTTTTTTTAAACGAGAACAGTTTGATAATTCAAAAGAGCATTTTATTTCACAACATACGCTCCTCTAAGTTCTGTTACGAGGGCTACTATTTATATTTCAGAAACTGGTAACATTAATGTCAGTGGCTAAGATCTGGCAACTTCATAATAAAGTTTGACATATTTTAGCATAAATGTATGATGTAAAAGTGCTATTTGTTTTGTTTACAGTGAGTTAGGAAAATCAATCTGGCCAACAAATGAAATTTTCAAAAAAAAAAAAAAAAAACGTTTTCGTTGGATTATTTTTCACAACTTTCGACGTGGATTATCTCAACAAGAATATGTCGATGAACTCAGTTCTTTGTATGGCGATAAAGCGCCACTAACAACCACAGTATATCGCTACTATAGTAAATTCAATCGTGGTCGTAGTTCGGTCGCTGACGAATTCCGTAAAGATCGTTCAAAACCGATTGTTTTGTCACAAAACATCGATGCAGTGCGTGAACTGATAATACAAGATCGTCATGCGACATATTGTGCGATAGAAGCATCCTTGCACATTAGTCCCACATCAATACACTTAATTTGAAAAAAAAAATTGTTCTCGTTGGATACCCCATAATTTATCAATCATTCAAAAAATGGCTATCGTTGATTGATGTAAGGCATTAACAGGCAAACTAATATCAGTGCATTTTACAAGTGTGATAGTTACTTTAGGCCACTTTGCACTGTATTTTTCCACTTGTTTTCTTTTTACTTCTCTTTGTTAATTTTTCGCCTATGTGTGTGAGTTCGTACGTGTGAAAAAACAAGAGAAGAGCAGCTCTTTGCCTAAATCTGATGTCAGGAAATGATTGAAATGTTCGACCGTGGTCCTTCAAAAGACGTATATAAAATCGTGACAGGTGATGAATCATAGATATATGTTTATGAACCAGAAACAAAACGACAATCGACAAAAGTTGTTCGTGGAAAACGTACAGCGAGGTAAATGGTCGCCTGTTTCTTCTGCCGAATGAGTCATATGGCCATTTTTCCGCTTGAGCAACGTATGACGACGGTCAGTTCTGAGTGGTACACGACCACTGAAGGCGAATCATTCTTCATCATGACAATGCGAACTCTCACGCATCTCGCCAAACAGGTGAATTTTTGAGCAGTCAAAACATCGAATTTATGTTTCAGCCTACGAACGGTCCTGAGATGGCACCCAATGACTTCTTCTTATTCCCGAAAATCAAAGGGTCAACGATTTACGACCGCCGAAGAAGCTGTTAAAACGTTCAAAAACCATATTTTGGTGAAGTCTCAAGAGGAATGGAAAAACTGCTTTGAGAAATGATTTGAACGAATGCAAAAGTGTATTGAATAGGGGAATATTTCGAAAAACAATAAAGTCATTTTCATTCAAGAATAAATTGTTATATTTGCTGGGGGGCCCACCCAGCGGTTATTTCGAATCTGGCAATACTTATGTCATTCTATTCTGTCACAAAATTCAGTATATTATCTCCACTGAACGAAATTACGCTTACGAATCGAATTACGCTTGAAAATTTATTTTCAAAACAAAGATATTTGGTCGGAAATTGCAAAAAAATCAAAAAAAAACATCATCTTTTCGGATGAAACTCATTTTGCTGGCTACGATAATAAGCAAAATTGCCGTATTTGGGGCTCAGAAAACTCAAATGTTGTCTTGCAGCAGCCAATGCACCCATTATAAGTGACTGTTTGGTGCGGCTTGTTAAGCGGAGACATCATTGGCCCATATTTCTTTGAAAGTGATGACGGCGCAGCCATGACGGTCGATGGAGACACCTATCGCACCATAATAACGGGTTTTTTTTGTGTCTGCTCTTCACGATATTGTGTTTCCACAGGATGGTGCAACTTGCCACACATCTCGATTAATTGCGTCAAACGTTTGATGGCCGTTTAACTAGCCGAAATGGTGATGTTAGTTGGCCGTCAAGAAGGTGCGATTTGACACCGTTTTACTATTTTCTGTGGGGCGCTGTTAAAGTGTTATGCCGGCAAACCAAAGACAATTGAGCATTTATAGGCCAACATTAGTGCTGCCGTTGCCGGGATACGACCCCTACAGTGAAAAAAGTTCTCCAAAATTGGTCCGATCGAATGGGGTACTGTGAAGCCAGCGGCAGTCATATAAATGAAATAATATTTCATTTCTAACCATAACAATTGTACTTCATAACAAAAAAATAAATTTGGCAAAATTTTAAACCGTTTGGTTATTGCGTTTTTAAATTTATACTTTAAATGGTCCGATACCAAAGCACAGGCTATATACCATACATACATACATATTTATTAGCTAAACGGTAGATCCAAACTTAAAATTACACATTAAACTAATTACACACGGGCTACGCTAACAATCAAAAATTACACACAATATGTTTAATTACGCATAAGGTGGCAACACTGGTTACACATTTGTAGCAAAGTTATTAAACCATCTCTTCTTGTCATCTCTTTCGTTTTTCTAATCGGCTTTTCGAATGCGTAATGCTATGAACACTTTCAAGGCTACCGACCATCGACTACAAGCTGTCAAAAACTTAATACATGTGTGTATATGAGAATAATTATTTTAGCGGCAATACGGCTACCGGCTACAACTACTGTTGTAACTCGTAGCCCACTTAGGCTAATATCTATTTTTCTTGGCGACAACAAACAGTTTAGTGCTGTCGATACAATAAAATGCATGAAATAGGCGTTTTGAAGACGCAATACATGAAACTATACATTAAAAACGTCAAAAAAAAAAATTATTTAGCGCCGCTGAAAAAGTATAATTGTTCGTTAAAATAATTAAGTAGCTGGTTACTTGGCTACTTTTGTAGCCAGCGTCTTCTGTAGTCATGTAGTCGATGGTCGCTAGGCTTGAATGCGTTTATAGCATAACTCTCTACTGCACGGCGGTTTGTCATATTTAAGCACTGGTTCCTAACAATAGCTACTGTTAAATCAATCAGTGTTGCTTTAGAAGCTACTGCACTGCAAATAAATAATAAAATTATGAAATTATCAAACTATACTCGTATCTACAACAATTTTTTCTTTTTTCAATAACAACAAAATCAATTACAACACAAACGAATCTCACAAAATAACATTTAAAACAAATTAGAAGGAAATCAACAAAAAAAAGAAAATCAAATAAAAACCTTGTTAATGAAAGATTTAAAAAAACCTGCATAAATTGAATTTGTTCCAGTGCATTTATTAAGATAAAGAGAACTGAAACAACATGAAAACAACAAGCAAATCAATTGAATCATTCAATAAGAAAACATACATATATCGACGATATCTATTTTCATTTATCATGAGTAAAGGCAAAAACAAAAACAACATTTAAATACATTTTTAAAATATTATAGACAATTAAATAGATAAAGAAAATTTGATTAAATGGTTTGCTTAATGAAAATTAAAGTAAAATATTTCAAATCAATAGCTGCATAAAAAAATTATTTAAAAAATCAAGTGAGTTGTTTCCCCATTCACTTATTTGTGTACTTATATGTTATTTTCATAATACTGTACAGTATAAAGTGAACAGCGTTAACAGTATGATTTACATGATGAATAGAAATAGTTTATGATTTCAATTGTTTAATTTTAAAATAGATTTTAAATCATTTCATTTGAGCTTTTTAAAAAACTGATATAACCAGCTTTTATTTATATAACTTCTCCTGTTTAATTATGGGTGTGTCTGTCAGATAAAAAATAAAAAAAAGTTAAATGACCTGTAAATGAGTTTGATTTTTATTTCATTAATTAAACATTAAAAAATAGAAATAAAAAATTTAATTTGCATTAAAATCGAATAAAACCGTTTAAAGATAACAACATCAAGAAAATATCTTGATAAAACAAAAACTCTGTTTAACATCCACTTAAACTCAATTTTAAAATATTTTTAAACAACTTTCGTAAACAGCAGAAGAAAGTAGTTTCCAAGAATTTCTTAAACTCTTAAGGTAAAATTTTGTCGATCTAACACGACCACATGGTACTTTACACCACAGCCATAAAGCAAAGGAATGGGATGGGAATTTTTTAAAATTTGTTTTTAAAATTTAGGATTTTTTCCATTCAGGACATTAAATAATATTATGAATATAGTACATATATAAATATATTCCTGATAACATTAATAGTGAGGCTTAATATTGGGTGCTCAGTTAAGTTATATTACAAATTGTCGGTTGAGAGCTCTAAAACGTAATTTCTCTGGTAATATTAATTGCAGCACTCTATAGCTTCTTTAAAATGTGACACTCTAAACTTCAGTTTGTTAGAAGACATTATTAAAATTTCATTAATCTGTGAAAACGTTTTAGTGTTTCAAAATGTAAATTCGTTACATTCCCGTCATATTTGGCTTTTCTGTTATAGAGAAGATAAGAGTGCGTCGCAAGCTGCCGAAAAATTTTGTGAAGTTTAAGGAGACGATGCTGTAATTGGAAAAATAGCAGCGAAATGTTTCCAATCTGATAATTTTGATGTTAAAAATAAGCCTCACTTTGGTCGACCAATCACTAAGAAAGTCGGTGAAATCGTGGAAGAAATTAAGAAAGACCGAAACATAAGCAACATGAGCGTTGCTAGGGAACTAGGCATTCATTACCAAACAGTTCTCAACCATTTGAAGAAAAATGGTTACACAAAGAATCTTGATGTTGCCACCTGAATTTTTTTCTCCGTTACTCAACAAAGCAGCTATTGGTTTGTGTCAGTTTCATTAATTAAGTTAATTAAGTTAATTTTTCAAGCTAAGCAGATGATCAATTTACTGTAACTCCCCTCCATATGATTGCATAGTGGTGAAGATACTTGCTAAGTTGTGGTGGTGGTGATTTTTACTTAGCAATGTAATGTTTTCCCAGTAGGTGGCGTTTTTTCCTGATCATTCGTTTGATGTTGGTCATTATAGGCAAAGGTAAAAAAGCTTAAACGTCAGGGGCTTTTTCTTTATTTTTTTTTTTTTTTAAATGAAGTTATCTGGAGGAAGGTTGAAGGTTTTTGTTATGTCCTCTGCTGTGGCTCGAACCTTGACCATTGGCTAGCGATCTAACCACTACACCACGCCTGCCCATCACATGAATTAAATCTCCGAATTTCCATTTGCGATTCACTGCTAAAGTGCTTCTGAAACACCTACGACAATAATGTGCAACACGGAACGCTGGCAAAGCCTGAATTGACATTGAGAAAGATACTACTTCTTGTAAGCTTCTACAACCTGGTTAAACGATTGATTCTGATCTCTACTGTCAACAGTTAACAAGCTTGAAGTAAGCAATTGTATTTCAATGGCCAGCTTTAGCCGTTTAAACAGAGGTACATATATCATGATACATACATATCTTTGATGGGCCGTTAGAAACAGAGAGAGCTTGGCTAGGAGGTTTTGTTACAACCACCAAATGTACAAAAAATGTTAATCAAACGATATAAAGTTTGGGCTATATGGTGAATTCTTCAAAACTGCTCAGCCTGATGCAATCATGGGCTTGGCATTGTCGTGGTAGAAAATACAACACCTTTTTTGTTGGAAAATTCTGGTCGCTTTTCTTTGCTTCAATCAAACAAGCAAATTGCGAGCAATACAGATCAGCAGCTCATAACGGTTTACTATGAACATTTCCTTTTCAATCTCAGCGAAAGCTCAACATAACTTTTTTTGTGCTCTCAACTCAAGTTTTAAAATTTTCGATTGATATTTTCGTATTTAAACATTTAATACGCCGTGTTAAGCCGCTTCAAAAATTATTTGATTTCATTGCGTTTCAACAGAGTTTTGCTGAAGGTAATTCGGTCAATCAAATTTCTTTGCGTTAATTCATGTTTCACCCAAATATGGAATTTCTTTTGAGTACAAGTCCTTCGCTGCCATGGCGTGGTGTAGTGTCTAAGTGCTTGCATACAAAAGCATATTTTCGAATTTTCAAAACAATTATAGAAACTTCGATCCACTCCAGGAGCCCGCTGATCCAACGTAAGTCATATATAAAAAAATCATCGGGGAAGTTCAAGTTTCGCCATCTCTTGGGAAAAAGGAAAACGGTAGGGGTCTATGATAATCAGAGACACCGTTGCTATGCAGCGGCAGATGGCAGCACCTGTTTAGCTGGGAGACAAATTACGTACTAATGATTACAAAGAAACTGAAACAAGACACAGATAAGTTAAAAAGTGTTTTCGCTCTTTAACCACAGTTAGTGTTCCGTCTATGTTGCACAAGTTCCTAAATTCCTTTACTGTTTTAGTGGCTGTCATACCAAAACAAGTTGCATTTTTAAAATCCAAATTTCCGTTATGGAAAATCGAAATGTTTGCAGAGCATTTTTGTCCGTTTATTACATAGTATAAAAAAGGATTATATAGCGTTTCTTTTCAGATATTTGACTCATTCTGAAGTTAATATAATTTCTTTCTTGAGTGACGAATTGACGGGCTTTACAAAAAAAAAAACCTGACAAGTCACCTTTCAAAAATGTGTTTGACAAAATCGAATTAGTTTTGTCCGATATATGGATGTCAATACCTCCTAGAGACAGCAATCCGCCAAAGCTCTTTATATGATCTAATATATACATAGTAGGGCACTTGGAATACCAATTTAATGATGATTATCTTCATAGTTGACCGAATTTAGGTTAAAGCGCCTTTGCCAAAAATATTATTGCTTATGATGACGAATTTTGTAAAACAAAAGTGGTAAAAGTATTTTAGACTTTTATAACCAAAGTTTAAAACTCTTCATAATATAATAATGATGTTCATATGCATGATGATAATGATGATGATATTGAAGTTCTATTGATGTCTTTAAACCGTTTTAAGTAGTATTACTGTTAGCTTAACATTTTTGGTTATTTATCATTTGTTTTATTTTATTTTCTTTTGTGAGATTTTGCTTTGAAATTCTTTGGAATTTCGTTGCTATCAGGAACTTAAGCCAAAACAAAAATGACTAAACGACCTTTAAAAACAACGGGAGAAAAATATTGGCGAGCATCATAATTTAAAGAGTGAGCCAGGTGTGGTTCAAAATAATAAGGTCATCCAAACCATAAAATTTTATTTATGGTCACCTTATTCAAAAAAATTTCTACGTTCAAACAAGTGAATAATAAGCCGGTTTTGGTCGTAGAGCAAAATGTAAATTTATGTAAATAAGTGCGAAATTCAATGCGTTGAAATGATAAGGTCAGTGGTTAATAAGCAATTTGTCTAATCAGAAGGTATCACAATTGTTATTTATTTATTTATTTATTTTTTGTAATAATTTAACCCTTGTCACCTTATGAACAAGGACAAATTGTGGCACTTCATGAGCAGGGATTGAGTATACGTGGAATGGCGAAAAAACTGGAACGAACTTTTAAATTAAAAATCACGGGTCGTCCAAAGGTCCTGACTGCCTGCAAAACTTGGCTAATTTCACGAAAGGCCTCGAATTTCATGAAAAGTGCGGTAACATTAAAAGAGGAATTGAAATTACAAGCTTCAAAAAGCATAATTCTGAGAGCTATCAACGCCCAGCCAAACCTTATTCGAGCAAAATTTAAAAAAATTCCCTGTCTGACTAAGCAGCATAAGATTAAGCGTAAGGAGTTTGCGAAAAACAACATGGCAACTACTTGTCATCAGGTAAACATTTTTTTAAAAAGGTTATAAGATATTCTATACATTTTTGGGTTTGTAGGTAATTTTTTCTCATGAGAAAACATTTAACCTGGATGGACCAGGTGGTTTCAATTACTATTGGCGAGATTTAAGGAAGGAGCTATTGTTTTCTTCCAAACGGAATATCGGCGGTGGCAGTTGAATGGTTTCGGCTGGCTTTAGCTCACATGGGACTCTACTTTTCTTCCACTCGCATGTATACTTTAGAGTACCAGGGCAGTCTGTCTGAACGTTTGCTGCCTTTCAGCAAGATAACGCAGCAATTCATGTCAGCAAATCGACCAGACAATGGTTTGAGAAGCACAATATTAAATTATTTGACTACCCAGCAGGTGCCCCCGACTTAAACCCCATGGAAAATTTGTGGGGAATGCTTGTGCGTAATTTTGATGCAGACAACAAACAGTACCGGACAAAAGATGAATTAAAAGTGGCAATGTGCAACAGCTGGAGCGAAATGCGCTCCAACGTTCTGGACAATTTAGTAATTTTAAGATAATATAAGGAAAGGGGAACTGCATAAATTAAAAATAATTGATTAAGTGCTTCGTTTAAATAAAAGTTTGGATAAATGAATCACTGACCTTATCATTTTGGCGCATTAAATTTTGCACTTATTTACATAAATGCTACATCTTTAAAAGCAAAATCGGCTTATTGTTCACTTATTTGAACGGAGAATTTTTTTTAATAAGGTGACCATACATAACATTTTATAGTTTCGATGAATTGAGCAAATATTAAGGTGACCTTATCATTTTGAAGTAGACCTTATAATAACATAAAAAATTTTGCCATGAACTTCAATCTGCGCTTTTTAGTAGGTCGATTGTTGTAATAATTTTTAGGTTCTATGTGCGACTACTGACACTACTATATATGGCCCTTGCGAGCATTTGAACATTTTCAAAGATGAAGCTAAAATTTCTTAAATCTCGCAAAACCTTTCATATTTAATACTTACACATTAACTATGTCCAAGACGAGTGTTTCCTGCAATACCCTCTGTTTCGTTGTTAAAAATTGTATTTTTTTATTTATTTTTCTTTAGAAATCTCATTTAAAGTGTGTTTACTACTTAAAAGACCTCATTGTAAAGTTTAAGCCGTCGTATAACATTCTTAAGTTTAACATTTTTTAATGACACCAATCTATCACACGTCAGAAAAATATTTCTTAAAAATAAATCTTTTTTAAACCTAAAAAAAAAATAATTAAGATATCAGTATAACTTAAACAAAATTTTTTTAATTCCAGCAATCAATTTTTAAATGTAAATTTTTTTAACCTTCTTTCGACAGTTTTAAAAGAGTTTTATACAAAAGCATGTCTAGCTACCGTATCTCTATAATAAATTATTTGAAATAAATGTGAAAAAGGAATATAATTGGCGTAAACAAAAAATGGTTTTCGTTCAAAATATTTTAAATTATAATTTAAATTAATGAATTTTATTTGCATAAATTAATTAACTTCATCATCAATTAAAAAAAAAACAAAAAATTTAAAAATAATTTAAAGGTAAGTTGTAGTTCTAACAAACGTCACAAACAAATCTTTAGAAAAATAAATATTTTTTGAAACCAAAGCCAGCTAACTTATTACCATCATATGAAAGCGTAGCTTTGAGAGTTGGATGAGAAAAGCTTTATTTGCCTCCTATGTTTGTAAGAGGACCTTTGGGAGGAAACACACAACCTTATAATGAGTATTCAAATGTTCATATTCGGATCATATTCATTTTACATCGTCTACGAACAATGACTGCAGATGACTATGAATCATCAAAGTTTTAAATTTTGTTAAGTTTGAGTATGATGAGTACTTCTTGCGTTAAAGTATGTATGCCCACGATTAGCCAATGCAATGAGTGTGATTCGAGTATACTCATTTTCAGTATTCATTGCTGATCTCTGGGTAGAAGATGATAGACATCAGATCTTACCTCATCAGTCTGAACAACGTACCGAGGATGACATGTTGCGCTACTACTACTCCTTAAGTCAGTCTGTAGACGATCCTGGGCATAACACCCCTTGCCTTATTACCATCATATGAAAGCGTAGCTTTGAGAATTGGATAAGGAAAGCTTTATTTGCCTCCTACGTTTGTAAGAGGACCTTTGGGAAGAAACACATAACCTTATAATGATTATTCAACTGTTCATATTCGGATCATATTCATTTTACATCGTCTACGAACAATGACTGCAGATGACTATGAATCATCAAAGTTTTAAATTTTGATAAGTTTGAGTATAATGAGTACTTCTTGCTTTAGAGTATGTATGCCCACGATTAGCCAATGCAATGAGTGTGATTCAAGTATACTCATTTTCAGTATCCATTGCTGATCTCTGCGTAGAAGATGATAGACATCGGATCTTACCTCATCATTCTGAACAACGTACAGAGAATGACATGTTGTGCTACTTTTAGTCCTCAAGTCAGTCTGTAGACGATCCTGGGCATAACACCCCTTGACATCTTTGTTGAATGTCTGTGAATCAATTCTGAGCCTAAGAGACTCAGGCGGACTGCGGCACGTTCGTATTGTTTCGGGTTTCAAATAGGTCCTAAGAGAAGTAGGCTGCAGAATCTCTTTGCAGGATGACGCTATGTCAAACCATACCGATAGCACGAATACAGTGGCAGGCATTGGATCGGGTTTTACCCTCCATCTCTCTCAGTCCATCTGATGATTGTATTGTCTTGCAGGACGAGGTTTAAGCCATTGATAGAGTCACTAAGTGCATGCGAGAATTTCATCTCGGATCTTCGGATATTAATATCTACTCGTAAGGGGACAGTCTTGCATCGACCACTGTTCTTTTCGCCATTTCTGTCTACTCAGCTGTATTCGCTCACTGGCTAAACTTGTGCAACACCGTGTAATACTGATACGGGTCCTGAGCCATGGGGGTTTCGAGGTAATAATTTTGCTGATAAATGCGCAACTATGAGATTATGTATGAGTGCAAAGGGGATGTTATCGAAACTGTTAGATGAGTGGCCGTTGAGCAGTTTGCAATGCAGATGGTCTAATACTACCACTTACAGGATATCGAAAAAGACCAGGACTCTTCTGATTTTTGGAAGAATATCAGTCCGGTTTTTGGCATGTATAATTACTGGGCACTATAGATTTATAGGTATGTCGAAGCGTACAGATTCTCCATGTTATACTACTGTAGAAGCTGTCAGAATGAAAAAGACGAGGAATCGCCTTAGCTTAGACTAAGGCATCTCAGTGAAGGTTTCTTACATGAGACAGTCCGGTCTCAAGTACATATCGCTGACAAATCTTATCAATTTTCTATAGAGTACCGATAGGATGATAAGATTACAAAGTCTGAATGGACGACAAACAATTTTGTATTGAGTGTTAAGTAGAATAGGAAAAAAGGTCTCCATTATTAACTGATATAACCTGGCAACACAATAAATTTCGATTTCTGATTAAAGAACAAAAAAATTTTGTGTTTTATCATGTCCTGCTTGTGGTATGCTCTCTGATGAAGCACTCTGGTTAAAAAACAGCTGTAAAGAATGGGCTGTGTTAAATCCCAGGCATGCTGGGAAGACATTGAAACTGTCTAACATTTTTTCTGTGCATATTCTGTTTTTGCTGGAATTAAGACAGCTGCCATAGAGCGCATTCTGGTGCCGGACTTAATCTCCTTGATAAAATTGATTGTACAATCCTAAAGACTGTCATATAAATTCTGTGTACCTTAATGATATATGTTAACAAGACACCGATTTTTTGCCAAATATAGGTTCTTTTTGGATCACTCACGAAAGGTTGAGTGAGTTGTAAGTCTTATTGACTTAAAAAATCGTGGCTTCATCTTCTTATAAGTCCCACGTAAACTAATCTCCATCATAACAATGTCAGGCCATAGAAATCTTAAATAGCCCGCCAAAAATTGACTGCACTTGTGCGAATGAGAGTCACACGTGTGTGTTGCAGACATATAACACTTTTGTCGCCCACAAGAGACCATAGCAGCTTAACAAATTTAAAAAATAACAAAATGGAGTAAATCACAACGATATTTGGTCTAAACGTTTGTAATTAAAATCAGTCTTTTTAACCAGACTTGTATAAATTTTCGAGCATATAGTCCAAGTGACTGCGGTTAGGAGCAAAATTGTGATATTTAACTGCAGTTATATATATGCATGTGTTGAAGGAAATGAGTTAAACCTAAATTGCTTCCAATGGTAATATAGGGTGTTCAAAATTGAGGTATAATTTTAATTTTAATAAAAGACGTTTTCTGATATTAAAAATATTTTTACTTCAGTTTATTACAAATAGGTTTTTGTTAAAAATTAAATATTATGTTGGTCAAGTGACCCCATCATCTGGCTCGGCAGGCTCCCAAACTTTTACCATAATTATCAATCAATCATTTAATCCCTAAGATAGCTTTGTGATATAAGATCAAAAAATTATATATTTTTTTAAATTTTAACAAAAATAACATCTGCTTTGAAAACACAAAACAAACGTTTACAAATGTTTAAAGAGTATGAAAAAAACAATTAAAAATAGCAATCAATTAATTTCGACATTTATGTTTTTTAAACAATATTTCGAATTAAAAAAAAAATCAGAATAATAAGGGAAATTGTAAACAAATTTATGATTTTTTTAATTCAACATCAACAAGCCTCAAAAAGCCCACATCATTCTCTGATACAGAAAATAAATGATCATTGGAATAGTTAAGAAAGTAATTATTTTTGTCTGAGGCGAAATTAACAACAACAACAACACAATAGTAATAATGATAACAAGAAATAAAAATTAAGGTGAATTCTAAGAACAACCTACACCTTTTTAGTATTTCACTTTTCATAACATTTTAAAGGCTGAACTAGAAAAACAAATGTAATAATAGTGTCTGGAAGGGGGCAGGGCTAAAACATTACAGAAAAATACAATAAAAATAAACAAATTTAAATAAGCAGTTATTATTATTACTTTTATTGTTGAAATAAATAGAATTAAATCTTTATAAAGGAAACATTGTTTTCTTAAAATATGGAGTGGCCAGCTAAACAAAATAAATCTAATATGGCAGCTTTTTAAATCTTAATTTATGCAGTGTTTTATTGAAAAGCACACCATGTACGAGGGCGGATTGATATTGAAGCTACCTAAGTAGGAAAAAAAACATTTTTTTTTCAAAAACGGATTGATATTGAAGCTACCTAAGTAGGAAAAAATCTTTTTTTTTTCAAAAAGCATTCATTTCTCAAAATAGTCTCCTTTGATCTCAATACACTTAGTAAGACGATTTTCCAACTTTTTGTACCATCTGTATAATACGATTTTGAGAACTCCTCAAAATATGCATTAGTTTCGGTAATCACTTCTTCGTTTGAGATGAATCTTTTTCCTGCGAGCCATTTTTTTAAGTTTGGAAACAGGAAAAAGTCACTGGGGGCTAAATCTGGACTATAAGATGGATGATCAACCAATTCGAAGTGGATTTCTCGTAGTTTTAGCACCGTATCTAATGCTGTGTGAACCGGTGCGTTGTCTTGAAGAAAGGAAACTATTTTCTTGTTTAAATGTGGTCGTTTTTCATTGATTGCATCAACCAATTGATCCAATAATGCACGATAATACTCTCCTGTGATTGTGGATCCCTTTTCAAGATAATCGATGAGCAATATTCCGTGTACATTCCAAAATACAGTGGCCATAACCTTGCCAGCCGATTTCGCTGTCTTCGCCTTCTTCGGAGTACTTCTTTCACCCATTGCTTCGATTGATTTTTGGTTTCAGTTGTGTAGTGGTGGACCCACGTTTCATCAACAGTTATTAATCTACGCCAAAAATTAGCACGATTATGCTTTATCATGTCCAAACACCGCTGTGAAGTGATCTGTCGAACTCGTTTTTGTTCAACACTGAGCAAACGCCGCACCCATATTGCCGATAGCTTTTTTAAATGCAAATGTTCATGCAAAATATTGAACACACGTTCATATGATATGTTTACCATTTCAGCAATCTCACGTATTTTGACTCGGCGATCATTCATAACGATATCGAAGATTTTCTTGATATTTTCTTCAGTAACCATCTCTTTTGGCCTTCCTGTTGATGGTATTGTTGCAGTGCTTGTTCGGCCCCGTTAAAATTCAGCAATCCAATACTTTACCATACAATCTGACGCTTTTCTTTTATCTCTTTCATCGTTTCGCCTTTCAAATAATAGTGTTTAATCACTACACGAAATTCACTTTTTTCCATTTTCCAAGAAACACAAAAGTTGCTTACTTCAAACGACTACAACAAATAAAATAATCGATGAATTTGCCTAAAATTTTAACATCTGACGTTTGACAGATCCTAATTTATAAGAAAGAAAAAGTTTTTATGTTTGTGCTGCCATCTAGCTTCAATGTCAATCCGCCCTCGTACGAGTAGTAAAACACTCGACTTTTTCTGCACTGCTTCAATGACGATTGATGATTCAGCTCAATATGTGAGACCTCATCATAAGTGGCAGGCTTATTGGCATAGACAAGGAATCAAATCGAAGTCAAATCTCAAAAGTAATGAATACTAAACATTGAGTAGATAGTGTAGTGTTGGCAACCCACTATGTAACCCAATTAAATCCACCCGTATTTTATTAGAAATTGTATTTAAAGAAACTCGGGTGGATTTTTATATTTAAAGTAGTTCGTAATTTATTTACAATAAAAATAAGTATAATTTACGTATAGGGAGTGTAAATTATTACGGTGCTTTTTATTTGGCTCAAAAACGATAACGATTTAAAAAAATTATCAAATCACTGCACTGCCTACATCTTTTCGCCATCTTTGAGCCAATTTCTGAATTCCATTTCAGAAAAACTTGTCATCTTTTGAGGCGATCCAACGTTGAAGCCGATTTTGTATTTCTTGAAAAGAAGTATTTCGGTGACATGATAAAAGATATCGTATTCGACGAAATAATCAATAGTCAGAGGGTGCAATGTTCGGAGAATACGGCTTATGCGGCATTTGATAGTTTATGACAATCGTTTGGACACTTTTGCGACGTGAGGCCGTACGTTGTCATAATTGCAGTCTGCTTTAGCTGCTCATAGTACACAAAGTCGCCTTGATCCCACCAAGAGCGGTGCAAAATTGCATTACAGACACTAAAACAACGTAATTTTACTAACAAATAAAAAAAAATTGTGGTATTAAGCGAAATTAGGAAGCAGGAACAAAACCCAACAAAATCCAAAAAATCCAATCGGTTTTAAAAGATCCGTTTTTTGCCAACCCTGATACAGCGTTGTAATAATGGCAGGCATTTTGAGTATCGTTCTTTAAGCCCATCATGCAAGGCTAGCATACGTTAAACGATGAAGTACTTTCGTTTTAAAAATGTAAAAAAACGAACTTAGTTTGTATCTCAGAAAATTCTGCTGCCAATAGAAGCGTGAAATAGGGGCGTTTATACAATTTTTTGCCGGAATAGTTTTGACAACATATTTCTTTACGAGTCTATTAAAATTATTATTTTTTTTTGTAAATTTAACTTTAATCTTTCCATAAAGTAACAACCCACCATAGTTTTAGAGAATAACCAACCAACCAACCAACCCACTTTAAATACCCACTCAATTACATGTCACAAAACAAGGTTGTAATAAATAAAAAAAAAATAAATTTCAATCTGCTTGTGATAAAGTCTCATAACCAACTGCAGAAAAGGATTTAAAAATATGAAAATAAAAAAATAATTTACGTTTTCTGTTTTTCTTCAAAGACCCATATAAATGTGGCGCCAGAATTTCGCTTAAGGGGATAAAACAAAGTGATTTCATTTCATTATTTCATGCCATTAAAAGTCATATAATATTTTACAATTGATTTATATACTGAAAGTATACGTATATATGTACGTATTTATATTTATATAATTATACGTTTTTTTTTCTTTGTTTTCTCTACATTTTTCAATTTAGAAGAGGAAACACAGCACATACGAGTAGCACAACAAAAAATCAATTTACCTGTAGTTAATTACAACCACCTTAGACAAAAAAATTAAACACAAAAACTGTTTCTCATACGGGGGTGTCTTTGTAAGCTGTGTGTTGTTGTGTTTTTTTCATTTGACTGTCTAATTTAATCAAATCAAACTAAAGTTAGAGAACTATATTCGTTTGTACGTACAACTCAACAAAAAATGTATTTGCATATATACCAATAGAAAATGCAGTGAAACACACCCGATTAGATTCCCAGCTAATACTTTACAATTACAAAACTATATAACAGGCTTGGACGTAATCCATCATAAATTAAATAATATTTTCTAATACACAACCTGCAATTGCTAGTTAAAATTATAAGGAATTGGTTATTGTAATTATTCACTTACTCATTACCAGCAATAAGTAATTGAGTTTTTTCAATGACTTATTGTAATAAGTAATTTATAAGTAATTTTATTTACATTTATATTAATTTGTAATTGATAATTGTCAATTAGAAAATATTTAATTAGAAATTAAATAATTTAATTAAGTAATTAATTAATTAAATAAATAATAACAATTGCATTGAAACACACTCGAACTGGGAATCTAATACTTTACAATTACAAAACTATATAACAGGCTTGGACGTAGGCCATCATAAATTAAATAATGTTTTGTAATACACAACTTGCAATTACTAGTTAAAATTATAAGGAATTGGTTATTGTAATTATTCACTTACTCATTACCAGCAATAAGTAATTTATAAGTAATTTTATTTACATTTATATTAATTTGTAATTGACAATTATCAATTAGAAAATATTTAATTAGAAATTAAATAATTTAATTAAGCAATTAATTAATTAATTACATAATTAAAAATAATAATAATTAAATTAAATAATTCAATTCCTAATTAAATAATTACAATTTAATAATTATAATTTAATTTCTACTTAAATTATTTTTATTATTATCGTTACGACAATAAGGTTGCGCAACCCAGCGTTTATTACATTGCTAAAATAAATAAACAAAAGCTGCAAGAACAACTGTACGTGCTGTTTACAAATAACCGAATCTACAACAACAAGCATTAGCGGAGATCAAGTAATTAAAAATAACACGGCAAGAACAATAATTAAGCAGTAAAGAAAACAAGTAACAGACAATAAACAACAACAAATACTAAGAGCTGAAAGAGGTAGAGGATAACCTCTGGTTGAAAAGGTTGTGATCGAATCTAAGTTATAACTACGATCGGTTTGGAAGATCTGTAAGTAGAAAGATCTGTCGAGTAATTGTTGTTGTTTACAAGATTGCAAACAGACGGAGTAATCAAGAATAGAAAAATGTGATTGCCTGTAAAAACGTTACAAGCAGTGGTGCACAAAACTGTGTTGAATAAAGGATTTTGGTTAAAACCCAAACACAAAATTTATTTTATTTTAACTACAATCTACGAACTCATAAATACACGTTTTTAAAGGGTAAAAACGTAACATTGTTATCAAATTAATTTCTAATTAAATATTTTCTCATTGGTAATTGTTTATCACTAATCACTAAGTTTATGTAAAGCGTGTTTTTTACAGAGGTATAGAACTTTAAGTTGGCTTTACTTTTCAAGATGGCGACCGATTTAACAGTTGTCAAGTGATTTATTCTCAGTTTGGTTTGGCAATTCATCGTGAATAGACTCATGCCTGAACAACGCTTGCAAATATTGCCGAATAGTTCCCGATTTTCATAAGCGAATTTTGTTTAACGATGAAGCGCACTTCTGGTTGAATGGCTACGTCAACAAACAAAACTGTCGCATTTAGAGTATATGTAATCCTTAAGTGTATGTGGAAACACTGTTACATCCAGAAGAACTGACTGTTTGGTGTGCTTTATGGGCCGGTGGAATCATTGGTCCGTACATTTTCAAAAACGATGGTGGCCAAAACGTTACAGTCAATGGTGATCGGTATAGAGCCATGATTACTAACTTTTGCATTCCTGAATTGAATAACCATGATGCCCAGGAGATGTGGTTTCAACAAGACGGCGCAACATGGCACACAGCTCGTGCCACGATATATTTATTGAAAGATACGTTTGGTGACCACCTAATTTCACGTTTTGGACCTGTGAATTGGCCTCCAAGATCTTGTGATTTAACACCTTTAGACTACTTTCAGTGGGGCCACAAACGCTTGGCCATTTGGAAGACAACATTCGCCGTGTTATTGCCGATATACGGCCACAAATGTTGGAAAAAGTCATCGAAAATTAGACGTCCAGATTGGACTACATCCGCGCCAGCCGTGGCGGTCATATGCCAGAAATCATATTTAAAATGTAATGCCACAAGATTATCTTTCGGATAAATAAAATTCATGCCAATCGAATAATCCATCGTTGTTTTATTGCAACTTAAAGTTCTATACCTCTATAAAGAACACCCATAGTTGGTGATTGGCAACCACTTATCACAAATTCTTATTTACATTGTTAATTGGTAATTGCAACTGTAATTAAATAAAAAATGTAATTGGCAATATTCAAATCTGGTAGATAACTCAGCTTAAATAAAACAAGAAAACGAATGTGCAAATTATAGTCGGCGAAGCTTATGTATAATATTAGCATATAAAGTATACTTTTTAAAATTACAAAATTCTAAGTGAAAGCTAGGGTTAGTAGAGATTTCGTAATGTTTTGATACGAAAATATTTTCGAAGGTTAAGGTAGGTTGCATTATACCAGGGCAGTTCGATATATTATTAGCCTAAGTATGAAAGGCAACAGCTAGATTTTTAAAATAATTTTATTTGTCAACTTGATCTCTTTAATCCTTAATCTATTCCTTGATTAAAATATAATTTTTGAAGCTCCTCAAAATAATTTACAAATAGTTTACAGCTGGCATTGCATCTTCATTCGAGGTAAAATGTTTGATAGCAAGAAATTCTTTTTTTTTTTTTAATTTGGTAACAGATAGAAGTCAGAGGGAGTTAAATCAGAAGAATAAAGTGGCTAGTCAAGCAATTCCTACTTCAATTCGTCGAATTTTGCCATTGTTAAAACACTCTTTTAGGATGAGGCGTTGTTTTCAAGAAAAAATATTTTTTGGTGTTGTAAACCAGGTCATTATTCTCAAAAGGTTACATTAATATTCCAAATTTATTGTTTTACCTTTTTGAAGATAGTCGATCAATAAAATAACTTTGTAATCCCAGAAAACCGTTGCCATGACATTACTATCGTTGGTGTATAGAGATGGATCCATGTCTCATCAACAGTTATGAAACATCGCTTAAAATCCAATCCGACTTAAGTAAAAAATCGAGTCAAACACGCTTGAGAAATTTTTATTTGAATGAGTTTTTGTTCAACTGTTAAAAAATGCGGCACCTATCTCGCAGAAAGCTTTATCATCTGTAATTCTTAAAGCATAATAAAATGCAGTCGATAATTTGAGATGCCTATGACATTACCTACTTCACGCACTTTGATTCGTCGATCGTCTAATACGAGTACCATATCATGCACCTTAGCTATGATTTCTGGCGTTGTTGCAGTTAACCTTCAATTTCCCAATTTCTTACTACAGCATTCATTATGAATTTATTTTCCTGATAAACCTTTCCTATGTAAATACTTCATCACACCATGAAAATCACTGAAGCACCTTTTTGAACACTTGTTACTATACGAATGAGTTGACAGATCTAAATGACACTTAACACGCGTACATATGGATGGAAGTTTCCATTATACAAAGCTTTTTGCTGTTTATACTGCCATTACTATGTCAGGCTAAGAATATTTCATACTGTCCTCGTAGTAGCCGGTTGTCTTTCAGAGATGAAATTGTGGCTGGCTTGTCCCTGAGACTATCGTGTAGTCTCCACAAAAAAAAAAACTAGTGGGATCAAATCGCATGATCTTGGCGGCTAATTGATTGCTTTAAAACGTGAGCTTAATTGTTCACCAAACTGACCTCCCAATAGATGCATGGTGTCGTGTAGTATGTTGCGCCATGTGTCAACCAAATCCAGTTCTTCCATTTTGTGTAAAAAAGTCGGTAATCCCCACTGTACCTTACTTAATTGAGTGTAACTTTGCCATTTTCATAGTTATTTTGGAAGTACGGTCCAATAATGCCGCCGGCCCAAAAACCAAACCAAACAGTTAATCTTCCAGTGTGCATTGGCAGCTCTTGAACAGCCTCTGTCTTTTCTTCACAGCAAATTCGGCAATCCTGTTTGTTGATGTACCAATTAAGCCAAAAATGAACATAATTTTTCGATAGAAAAATGGGTTTCCTGCCAACTTTCCTAAGGACCATTCTGCATACAAAATTTTGTGGTACTTCAACTCGCTTCAGTTCTTACAGCAACTGTATTTTGTATGGTTTAATACCGAAGTCCTTACATAAAATCTTCAAGGTGGTCACAAAACGAGTTTTGATAATAAAATTTAATGATTTGCTAGCTTTGTTTCGCTTGGAAATAAAATCCAGTTTTTTTGGGTACCTGGACACTGTGGAATAGATGTTAATGAAATAGCGAATGCATTGATCAGAAAGGATTTAATGACATCCTATATCGGTCCGAAATCTTGCTGTGCAGTACCATTTACTACCGTTTTCAATCTTATCAATGATTGGGAAATTGCCAGGTGCTTGGAAGACTGGAATACTCAGGGGACTTCGCCACTCTAGGGCGGTGAACGGTCCGCAATTTTAGCGTCGCTCTGGGGTTCTCAAGTATGGCGAGCCAGACTTGAAACTCCTTACGGAATTTTTTACGGACAACTGTAGACTAAGAGCGCATCTAAAGAGAATGACAATCACAGATGTGGCTGTTTGTAGACTGTGCTCACAGGCATCAGAGACAGCGAAACACATAGTGTGTGAATGTGGGGTTCTTGATGAGTTTAGGTGAATATGTTTAGGTTGACAACATAGGGTCTCCTGGGTGACATATCCACCATTATGTTTTCATATTTGCTGGTGTTCATTTGCAAACTATAGAACGGAATGGGCACAATAGATCCCATGGGTCGCAGCATCTTGTAATAGTGCCTGCTCGATATGATGATGATAATGAGAGCAGTGTTCACTTATTAGTTTATTCATGGTGAAATGGCAAACCGTACTGAGTATTTTTGGCATTGTAACATGTCACGAATGTTTTCTTAAACAACAACAATTTACATTGAGAAACTAAATAGCAAAAATAAAATACCCGTTATATGTAATTTACTATTGTATTCTAAATTAAAATAAATAAATTAGGCATTAAAAATTCGCTTTCATCCCTGCATATTGTTGCTTTTAACTTTTTCCGTTTGATTGACGACAAATAAGTTTAAAATTGCAATTGTTTTGCATTTTTTGTTTTCATCACAGGTACGGGTAGTAAAAATAAAAAATAAAAAATTACCTTGAAATTGAACTTGACTGCATAAATGTTTGATTTTAATACAAAAATAGAAAAAAAAGGTACAAATAACAGCAATAATAAAAAAGCTATAAAAACACATTTTTTTTAATAGACAACAATTAGTTATTTAATGATTAATTGTTTTGTGGGATCACAATTTTGTATTTTTGTGGCCGAATTTAATAGGTATTTCGACTTTATTTCATTTTAAAATTACTTTTTCTGAAATGTTAAGCAATAATTAATTAATTAAACAAATTTTATAAGAACAAGTAATTTTATAATAATTTAATACATACACTTAATTTGTATTTGCCTAGATTGAGGGAAATACATTTATTCGCATTGAATATTTTAAATAGATTTCGTTTAATGGCCGCTATTTTCTAAAATAGTCATGCAAAGGTCAGTTGTCATATGGCAGCCAATGCTGCATGTGCATCTCTTGAAATATAATGTTGTTCTTTGATGGCAATTAATTTTATTTTTGTCATTTACAGGTGCTTAATTCTAGGAATTTTATTTAAAGGTATTTTTTTTTCTCAATTCTAAGAATGAACAATAACTATGGGTACCTTTTACAGAAAACTTTTACAAATTCTTTTTACTTTAATCACTAATTTTATTAAACCTATTTAATAGCAATATTTAATATAAAACAAAAAATTATTTAATTTTACATTTAAAATTAAAGAAATACATTTTTTATTATAAATCTGTCAGTGGTACTTTTTTAGTACCTTAAACCATTAAGGTACTAAAAAAATTTTTTTTGATTATTTGGAAAATTAGTATTTTGTGTAAAACTAAAAAATTAATATGTTATATTATCTTGAAATATTTTTGGTACTTTTTTGAACTGTTTTCAATTTTGCATAAAAATCTAAAAATTTTAAATTTAAACTTTTTCTAAAATTTGTTAAAAAATTATTTAAGTTTTATTAAAATTACCATACAATAATTCTTAGAGAGCCCTAGTTATTTTAAAAGTACTTTTAGCACATAAAGTACTATTTTTTATTTTAGTACTCTTTTGTGTTCCTGTGTAAAAACAAAAAATCTAAACTTCACATACAAACTTAGAATAGTTTTATTACAAAATTTCTGAAATCTTGAAAATTGAAGTATATTTCCGAGATTTAAGGTACTGTTTTGATTTTTTGTACTTTTTTACTTTTTAATAAAAAACTAAAAGATATACTCATAGAGGCTTAATATCACACATAAATTTTCCTTCGTTAATTTAAGAAATTTATAATAATTCATGGTGGGTAGTTTTCAGAGTTGATAGCCTCATTCTTTTTAGGAATTGGAGTTACATTACCAGCCTTCCAGCAGGATAGAAAAATACCGACGAGATATGACGCACTGAAAAAGTTATCTAATGGATACTCAAGCATCGAAGAACATTGCTTTAGGACCAGTGCTAATATGTCAGATCACTTGTTAACGTTGAGATTTAAAAGAACTCTTTTTACAGCGTTGCCTCGAAAGTATATACGAGGCATAGTTACTGATACCCTTTCAAATGACGCCAATGGTTGAATGCTTTCCGGCAAGCAAGAATTACTTGGAAATAATTTTGCTAAAAAGTTTACCTTTTCCAGTTAGTTCGTGAATGCTCGCGGCCATTCTTTGTTGGAACTGGAATCGAACTAGCGCTAAGGAGTTGATCGCAAAGACTTTTTTGCGTCGTAAGTACTGAATACCTGAAAATCTCGTTAGTTTGTTTAGCAATTCAGTATGGTCGCATCTATTTGATCCTAAATGCTTCCTCTCTAGGTCTGCCTGCTTGTCCGTACGTCTACTTAAACCAAGAATTATTTCTTGATTTTATCAAAGTCTGTTTGGATGCTATAATATTTTGATAACCATCTATGCCATAGCAACGACTTAAAATTTGGGAAAACAAATCTCCAGTTTAAATGCCGAAAGAAATCTTTAAGCCATCGTGCATTTTCGTAGACAAAAACAGAGCATCTCGTGACTTTAGCTGAGGAGCGCAGAACAAAAAAGAAAAAAAAAATGCAGAAATATTACTATGATCAAAGTTACCGAAAGGTGCATAAACCTGAACTGCAAACTTTACAGGGTGTGCTACTGTAGTTGTAGTAGAAAACTTTTGTGGTGTGCGTTGAAGAGAAAAATGAACAAAGTAAACAACAAAACAAGCAATTCTAATACGGAATGCTACATATATACATAAATGTGCTTTCATCAAAAGCTATCACACAACTGAGTGAAATTGTTGTTTATTTCGTATTCTCTGTTGAATATTTTCGTTTTGGCGCATACACTTACGGAGCCGATTAAACTTTTACATTTCAGTGCTACTATGCAAGGTGCTAGATAGCTCATTGGCCTCCACTAGTTGTGCGAACAGAATAGCGTAGCCAAGACGATTTGTGAACATTCACCAGCAAACACAATTTCACTGTGCGGGCAATTCGCAAGTAAGTCAGAAAGAGAGTCAAAGACAGATATGTTAACCTCTTTTTCTGCGTTTGGACTTTTATCATAATTATCGTATCGACCAGGCACTATTGCAGGACTCTGCGATTCATGGGGTCTATTATGCACCTACCAGTCTATTGTTTGTGAAGCAGATCTGCTGCCTTCCTAATGAATACCAGCAGATCTGAAACCATAATGGTGGAAACATTTCCACCTAAAGCTATCAAGAACCACTCATTCCCACAATATGCGTTGCGCTGTCTCTGATGGCTGTGAGCACAGCCTACAAACATCCACAGCTGTAACCGCCATCCTTTTTAGATGCTCTTTTAGTCCAAGTCTCTCCTGCAATACTTAAAAACCTCAGAGCGACGCCCAAGCTGTGAACTGATTGCCGCCTTAGAGTGACGAAGTCTAGGTTCTAAGAATCTGGCAATTTCCCAATTCTTGATTAGATTGAATTTGGTAGAAAGTGATCCTGCAGTGTCCAGGTAATAACTGGACCCTATTTCCAAGCAAAAATTTTGCAACGTAGCGTAGTAATATTTGACCAATCTAGATATCATACAATTTGAGACTAGTGGCCTTAAGGCAGCTTGGCCGTCAGAAAATATATTGAAGATCTTTTATACAGAAACCCAAAGTTCAAAAAGATGTGCTCAGATTCTAAATCTAACTCAAAGACAGTTAAATTCCTGGTTAGAAGATGATACCTAGGGATATCAAACTCCTATGGATCAACATTTGGGTGCCACATAATGCCTACGGAGACAAATGTGTGCATAAATAGACCACCAATCAATCTATTCGTGTTGCAAAAATCGATGTGAAAACGATCCGCCTTCCCTGAAATGTGTATATAATTAAAAATTAAGCGACCAAGCCTTCCAATACGGATGACACGGGGGATAGTTACTGCTGATTAACTATTCAAAGTCCAGTATTATAACTTCACCGTTGTTAAGTCCAATCACAACAACCACTCCCAAGTCGTTCGCATCGAATGTTAAACTGGAGAAGTGAAAAAAAAGAAAAAATGATCAAGTCAAGACCAAGTCTGGGGAGAAATATGGGAAACACAAAGTCTAGCACTTTTCATTTTCGACACACTAGAAGGTTCACCGTGTCGCTATAAATTAAATCATGTTCTTATCTGTGTTATATTGAGAAATAAAAAAAAAAATTCACTCAAGATTTTTCGTATTTTCTTTGGTAGGTGAACTAATTTTAGGACCACTCTCACTCATAAGTACGTAGTCAAATCGTGTAATACATCTTTTAAAATTCGTAATCATTTCTCTTTGATTTCTAAATTAAATTAATTACGCTTGCCATGCCCCTTTGCCTTCTTTTCCTATGACAATTGAACAGCATCAATGACAAAAAACAAGACATTTGATGCAAAGAAAGGATCATTAAAATCAAAAACGTGCTGCAATTATAAAGCGATTATTAATCATTTTTTGTTTGTTTTGTACTTAAACGTCATCGTTTATCATTCCACTCAGCCAATTTGTAATTTTTATTTATTTTTTTATTTAGAATGCAAATACGTTTTTATTATTGATTTGCACTTGCTTGTTCTATCGCCTTATTTATCTTTAATTGAGGTTACGTTCCCCTAACAAATTATTTATAATTTTAATTAATAATTATTTTTTGCCATAATAAATTAAAATAATTTAATAAAATTAAAAAAGTCACAATTAAAAATCACAGGAAAAAAATAAAATAATTCCCAGATGTGAACGGGAAATTACCAAAGCGGAAATGCTTTCACAGTGTTGCAAAGATTGCTCAAGTTTTAATTGCAAAAGTAAATAGCATGGGAAAGAAACAACGCTTTTAAATTGTTTGAATTTTTTCATTAAAATGTCCCACTGTGACAAATTGCTGAGACTCTAATGCTAACAAGCTATGGTGGTAATGTATGGTGTACATATCGAGCATATGGTTTTGATATTTAACACTTATCAATGATATACTCTGTTCATTTGATTTCTTTTCTTCTTGTATTTCACCATTGTTGGTGATACTGAAAAAAGCGGTGTAAATCGGTAGTGAAATTATAACAGAAAATTACTCAATAATATAGATACGATGACTATAATTTGCTTTTTATTTAATTCACTTAAATTTGGCTGAGAGCCAAACGAAAAAAAAAATGTCTTTTGTACTCATGCCATTACATCAGGTACTCTGTGCTGAGACATGATTAACCAACCATATGAATTGTTTGAAATTTACAAAGTTAAATAGTAAATTATGCCAAAAAAAAGTGAAAAAAATGCTGTTATTTTGGCTCTTAATTATTTAAAATGGATTTAAATTATTGCCATTAAATTTTATGAAATTAAAGCTCAGCGGTTGTTCGTAATTGTAAGCATTTAAAGTCACAGGAAACAAAAAGTGCTATTGGCAGAGCATAGAAATAAGAAATAAAATCACATTTTTGCGAATTACGAGTATGTATGGAATCGCATAGTACTTTGGGCACTCGTTTCAGTGTTCAATTATTCGATGCAAGGCATTAGGCGAACACATTCGAAATTACTGTCTTTGTAGTCCCAGAGAATATTATTCAAAGATTGCAAGTTATAAATTGTTTCTTTACAATCTTGTATTTTACGCTGATTGTACGGCAGGTGGGTTAAAATTGTTTATAACGAAAACTTTGATTCAGTTGTCTCTGATGGAACCCGGATCAAAGTTTGGTATTTGAATAGATGGCGAGAAGGACTCTTGAGGTTTGACCGCAACCTTTATCCTTGTAGCACTGGCACTGGAATTTTCAAGAACTTCGCTTGTTGTCTATTGACTGGTGGTTGTGTTTCAAACGTAAATTGTAGGGAGAAACTATTTTATTTTTCGTTGTATAGTTGCATTATCACAATAAAAGCAGTTTTGCTTGTTTGTCTAACGTCCGTGAATATTTGATTTATAATTGACTTTTTTCTAAATTAGCTTTGAGATCATAGTTAAAATTTTATTAGTGAATAGGAACAAGTTCCGGTTCAACGATTTTATAAAAAAAAGGGAATATGCAACTGCACCAGCAGAACTGAACATGTTTTCGACCTCAGCTACGGATGTCATCATCAGAGTTCTTTCTGTTGTTCGTATTCATTTTCCGAACATCAACTTTTTAACTCATATTTTCCAGAAATGACCTATTGAAATGATCAATCTCTATATCTCAATGAGTTAATCGAAGCTCTGTCATCACGTTTTTTAATTTCATTCTCATTTTCTATCACTGGCTTGTTCTAACATTATATCGGGTCCGCCATCTAACGTTTTTTTTTTTTTCAACTACTGCTTATTTCGTGAATGGTAACACTTAGCTCATGTCTGATTTGACAGATAATTAGTTTTATCCTTCCGCTGAACGAATATGGTTATGTGTACGTTTGAACAACGCTGGGAAATATTGCGACATTACTTTGAAAATCATGGTAATGTTGCAGAATGTGTGCGATGTGTTCAGATGAAGCTCATTTTGATCTTGGCGGGTATGTAAACAAGCAAAATGTCGCATTTGGGGCACAGAAAACCCGCACGCATACATTGAAAAGCTGATACACCCAAGACGAGTCACTGTTTGGTGCGGATTTTGGTCCAGAGGCATAATTGGGCCATTTTTCTTCGAAAACGAGCAAGGAGAGGCCGTTACAGTCAATGGCGATCGCTATCGGGCCATGTTGGACGCATTTTTGTTTACAAAAATTGAAAAGGAGGATATTAGCAACATTTGGTTTCAACAGGACGGCGCTACGTGCCACACAGCCGAAGCTACACTCGATGTTTTGCGCCCTGTTTTTGAAGATCGCATTATCAGCCGCAGAGCTGATGTCGTTTGGCTACCTCGGAGCTGCGATTTGACACCTTTGGACTATTATTTGTGGGGTGCCGTCAAAGATAAGTGTTACGCCAACAAGCCATAGACAATTGACGCTTTAAAGGACAATATTCATGAAGCCATTGGTGAAATACAGCTGCACACAATCGATAATGTGCTTAAAATGAGGACCGATCGTGTAGGCTACTGCATGGCCAGCCGAGGCAGCCATTTGAATGAAATTATATTCCATTATTAACCGGAAGGATTGTACTTTCAAATAAAAAAAGAAATTTGAGAAAATATTTAGTAGTTTTTTTTTTAAAGAATATTCAAAAAAAAAAATTATTTGGCGGACCCTTTATATCGTATGACATTATGTTAACCCAGCCCCACATAGTGCAATTAAATAGTCGACACCGAATTGAGTACATACGATATAGCCGAGGTGGTAAGTGACTCCAACTCGAATCTCCGGTTAAGACCAAAATAAAATTATTCTTTTGGACCGATATTTAGAATATATTTTGATCTTATCACCCTATATTTTTCTCTAAACTGGTGGAGCAGAGAGCAGAAGAAGCCTTACCATCTTGAGCGCAAACCACAGCGTGGCCTTGATTGAACGAACGACTAGACAGAAATCTGCCATGGATATTACCCTTGCGGAATCGGTTTTCCCAATTAGCTTGGTCAAGAGGGAAGACCATCGAATGGAAGGTCGACGATGGATTGGGCAGACCTGCAAAATCATCAGGTCGTTTGAGCATGAAATATAAGGACGCTGGCAAGTTGACAGCGATGGTAACTGTTTTCTGGGCTATTGTTTGGTTTGACTTATGGATGCATACATTCGGAGACCATATAGTCCATTGCGATCGTCCTAAACAAAGAAACAAAAAACTTAACTATAAAGGAAGGGTAAAAGAAAAAGCAGCTGAGGCCCTTGGTAAACCAAAGTATAGCAGTAGGTTTAGAACACAACAGGGAGATTAGAGTCTGGCTCGAAAGTTCGCCTAAGAGTTAAGGCCTCCTGTCCGTAAGCCTAGGACAATGACATAATAGGTATTCGATCGTCGCACAGCCTACAGTAATCAACATCGGTATTCAAACATTTATGAGTCATCGAAAGGATAACGCGATGGCCCGTAATGAAGCCCGTAGTCAGACTCAGCTCCTTTATACGCATACTCATACAGCAGACGTCCTACGACTGGAAATAACCTGTTGTGTTGTATGCCTGCACTGTAACCACTACCCACGGGTAAAATGTAATTACGTTTGAACTTATCTAGAACCTGCGTAACAAATTTTAAACCACAAATCTGAAAAAGTTTTTCTTTTAAAATTTTATGAAAACCAGTTCATAGACGACTCTAAAGCTTTTATTAAAACTTTAATCATAAACTTGGTTAAGATCAAATCAATTTAGGATTGATAACTTCAATAAGGGAAGTGGGAAGCGAAATTTGGATTTATTACCATATCAATCACCCTTATTATCCGTAAAAAATTAAGGAAAAAAACGTTTTCATATAAAGTTTTTGTTTTGTTTTTTGTTAAATAGCCTGGATATTAAAAAAAAACATATTTATTTTTAAGCGCCAACTTGACTCGTTATTTATGCCGTTTTTTTTTAATTTCATGTCATTTTTTAAATTTAATTGAAAGAAGCATGACCAACAGATTTGAAAAGCAGTCCACAAAACCAAATTCGTTATGATTAAGTTGTTCGGATATAAAAATCTGTCTGGTTCTTTATAATTAAAATTCAAAATCTTGAAATATTAAGCGTGAAAAATTGAAATAAATTTTATTTTTATTGCAAAAAAGAACATGAAGTTTGATTTTATAAAATCGATTATAAATCATGACATTGTCTCTTAAGAAAGAAACTTCTTGTCTTTAAATATCGTGACTTAATTGTGTTTTTTTTTTTTATTTTCAATAATTTAACAGATAAACTCGTGCATTAAATGTATTTATTTTTGTAAATTTATTTCTAATTTTTTTTATATTAAATTAAATGTTAATAATATTTTATAAAAATGTCAATACTTTGTTGTGTTTTATTGCATTAAAATGTTATTTCTTTCACATTTAAATTAATATTCACGATTCTGACAAGAAAATTTTAGATTTTTTTCCAATATAATAAATATTTTTTATTATTATTTTAAATATAATTGGTTGTCATTGGTTGTTATCGTAAAAATATTTAAATAAAAATTTTTTATTTATTTATTTTTTATTTTTATTTTAAACCGAGTGCAAAAGCACTTATGAATGGCAACTGTGTCTGGTGCAAGAGCGATTATTAAAGTATTAAAAACAATCGATTTTTCATTTTTTTCTCTTCTTAATTAAGGAAATACGATAAAATATTAGGGGTATGCACTGTTATATTGAAATTTCATTTCATTTCCAACAAAAAATTAATTTATTGACACAAAAACTTGTTACCAAAAACTACCATAATGTAACGAATTTATATATTTTTTTGAAGATTTTAAGGTTTCTTTAAAGGAAATTTTAAATTTTTATGACGAGAATTTTGCCTTGAACATATGTTTTAATTTTTTTTCTCCGTCACTCCTATAGCGAGGATATTAGCTTTCCATTACTTTGTTTCAGTTTCATTAATCAAATTGATTTTTAAGCCAAGTAATTGATTAATCTACTGTAGCTTCCCTCCATATGATTGTGTAGTGGTGAAGATCCCTGCCAAGTGGTGGTGGTGTGATCTTAAGATTATAGTACCACTACAGAGGCTCTAAACTAGGCTCCTTGTATATAGTGGTATAGGGGAGCACGTCCATAGAGAAATAGCCACTCACCCTCCCGAAAAATTTGTAATTTTTCAAAAAGGGGATTTTTTAAACTTAATTTTTTCAAATCCGGTGATTTTTCTGGACATATCACTATAGGGGCTCTAGACTACATATCTTGGAGCACCAATGGTATATAGTGATATATGGGAGAAGCTTTATATTATTTATTTTGTCTATAGTTACTGTTAACCTCTTAACAGTACTCTGTTAGCGCAAAATTTCAGCATATAATTTTTAGTTAAAAGAATGTACAGCTATTTCTGACATGGCGGTGATTTGAAACCCGTTATAATTATCAGGCAAAAATGGCTGCTTTCTTATATAAAAGACAAACATATCTATTTTATTTTTTAAAAACTAGACGAGTGCAATTAGTTTTGTTACACTTCTTGGTACCTATCCGCTTAATCTGATTCTGATTGAATGTAATAAAATTTCTTTAATGATCGAACTTGCCTTTACTCTCTGATTTCCATTGGACGATTGCAATTTCACTTTCGCTATTAAGAGGGAGCCTTACTTTAAGATGCTGTCCTAGTACTTACACCGAAATCAACAAGTTCAAGATAAATGAAACGTTAACTTGAGAAGCGTATTTAACTGTGAAACTATTTGGAGGATTTGGAGGGTAAACATCTGTCATTATATGTAAACACACATTTTTTTAATCGCTATAATAATGTCGGATTTTGTGCCGAAAAAAGATGTTTTGCGGGGAAGTCTGATAATCTTCTTTCATTTGCAGAAAACAGCTGCTGAAAGTTATCGATTGTTGATAGAAGCTTACGGTCAACATGCACCAACTCAAAAAACTTGTGAACTATGGTTTGCGTGATTCAAAAGTGGTTATATTGACACAGAAGACAAGGAGAGTCCTGGTCAGCCGAAAAAGTTTGAAGATGAGGAATTGGCAGCATTACTCGATGAAGGAAAGAAACTTGCACACAACAAGCCATTTCTCTACGTTTGGAAGCATTGGGATTCGTTCAAAAGCAAGGAAATTGGGTCTCATATGAATTAAAGCCGAGAGACGTTGAAAGGCGATTTTGCATTTTTGCATTGTATTGTAACTGATGATGAAAAATGGATACATTGCGATAACCCCAAGCACAGAAAGTCATATGTAAAGCCCGGCCAACAGGTCAAATCAATGCCATGACGCCAAGGTAATGCTCTGTATTTGTAGGGATAGAGATAAAAAGGGTGTTTTGTATTATGAGCTGTTGAAATCGGCTCTGACGATCACAGTAGACCTGCACCAAATGACCAAAATATACGACCCGACACGAGGCCATAATCTTCCATCATGACAACACTCGGCCACATGTTGCAAGGGCCGTCAAAAACTATTTTGAAAACAGTGGATGAGAAGTTTTGGCTTACCCGCCTTATAGCCCAGACCTTGTCCCTTCAGACTACTATTTGTTTCGCTCAATGCAGAATGCCCTTAATGGAAATTTGCTTGTTTCACTCTTTTCCTCAAAACCGAAGCAGTTCTTGCGGCGCGGAATCCATATGCTACCAGAAGAATGGGAAAAAGTAGTGACTAACCGTGGATAATACTTTGAATAATCAATCAGTCGATCAATTCATTTTGTTATTGTAAGAAATGCATTTTTCAAGCAACAAAATCGACATTATTAATTTGTATACCCAATCTAATTTTGAAGTGAAACTTTAAAAGGACGTTTCGTGTTAAAGGTGTAATTTTGTTTACGTTATCTTCTCGCGTGTATAATCCTTTATAGCGATAGAAGTTGGTCGATTAATAATTGGCTTTAACTTGGATACAAGGATTTTCTAATCGTAATAGCAAAACGTACATTGCTATGTGGGTAGAGTAGGGTTAAATGTGGATATAGGTTAAAGCTGCTAAATCGACTTACAATATATCATATTGTTTGGAAAATGTTTTACATGAATGTTTGTTTTTATGTAATTGTTTTTAAAATATTCATAATTCCAATTTGATTCTGCTGTTGCTGTGATCTTTTAAAATCATTTTTTTCTTTATGATCCAAACAAAACTATAAACTTTTTACAACCACTAATAATACATTTATTTTTATAATTTTTATGTTCAAATCTTTTGAAAAAGCTTTTTAGTGTTTTATATATAAATTATTATTTTATTGTTGTTGTTGTTGTTATTTTTTTTTTTTAAATTAAGAAACATAATTCCTTAACGATTTTCATTTGTTTTAAATTTATAACAAATGATTATTTTGTTTAGTTTGACATTGAAAGACATGTACGAGTATGAAATTATATGTTTTTGCTTATAATTTTTTACAACTTATTTGGTTTTGTTTTCAAATATTATTTTATAATTTAATAACTATAATTTTCGTTATATTTCCTTGTATACCATATTAATGCCAAATTTTTTTAAATTTTAGTTTTTTATAATTTTGATTTTTATTTACCTTTTTCCAAAATATAAAATTTATTTAAACCCTTTTTAAATCATTTTTATTGATTAAACTTTTTAATTTTTTATTATTTCCTTTTCCACTATTTTATTGATTATTTAAAACAACTATTTGCTTTATGAGTTGGTATCATAAAACAATTTTTTGAAATCACTTTTTTCAAATTTCAAATTTTTTAATAATTTATTACGCTTTCAAAAATCGCTTCAAATAATTATTAATGAATCGATCATTGAGATTATTTTAATTATTATGCCACTTAAAAATATAATTATTTTTTATTATTTATTTACTTTTGTAATTCTTTTTCGTTTAATTATTTCCATAATTCTATAAACCGCGTGCTATTGCAGCCTTTTTTCATAATTGATTTCGCTATCGCCGTTTGAATCACTCGAACTTGTATTTTTTGTTTCTTTTGTCTTATTTTTCGTTACCACTCTCGTATTAGGCAGCGCGCATTCCAAACAACGTCTTTCCCAGAGCCTCGCAACCAACAAACAAACGAACGAACGAACGAAATCTTAAGCAGAACGTACAACTTTACGGCTCAAACACATTCAGCGAACTAAAATTTGAAATATTGAAATACTATTTGAGCGTAAGAATGAAAATCTTTTGAAGCGAAATGAAATGAAATTTTGTATCTGATGGTTTTGCTTTTTGTGTAGATACTTTTTGGCTTTCAGTGTTTTTGTTATTGTTGCTATAGTTATTCATTCATTCATTCATTCATTATGATTATGTTTCTTCTTCTTTCTTAAGGTACTGGTATTGTTGGAAATTGTTTTTTTGTACCCTACAAAGGGTGGAGATGGCATATTGTGTCTTAGTAATGTTCTTGCTAACATCCAGAAGTAAGAGTTCTAGAGCCATCTTTAATTATACCAATTTATTAAGTACCACTTTCTAAAGCGTGTGACTGTTTTTTTAAATCTTGTAACCCAAGTATTAAACGCCATATTATAAGTATTTGAGATTAGAAATTGGTTTTTAGTTTTCATCTAATCAGGATTTCGTATAACTTTTGTACAAGTTTATATCCAAAAACAATAATCGCCTTTTTGACTACCACGTATAAGAGAAGAGATAGTTATCTAATAGTAAGCTTGGTTTGGTCAAATGCAGACAAAACTTGAGGAGTTTGTGCAAATTTTTACTACCATTTAAAATATAAGATAATCGGTCCATATTTAAAAGACATTTTTGTTCAAAATTGTTTCTAATAACGGCCTAATCCTAGTAAATTTTTAATATTTCGTAGTGAATTTCTTCTTCAACTCTTTCGCACGCCGATCCTTTTGGAGATTGAGGCGAAAAGGCCGAATATGAGTGACACATAGGCGATTTGGTGAAAATCTCAGAGTCCAGTCGTGAGAATAGTAACGATTTTAATACGCGCAAGACCCAATGTTGTTACCAGACACACAGACGTGGTATGGTGTCATCTGTGACCATGGGTAATGCAGATATTTAGGAGTCTGATGCTTTTGGTGTTCTGGGCTTGAGAATTCACTGTGACGTTCGGTGGCAAGCTCACATTTTTCAAGTGTCGATGGAATACAACTCTCATGTGAGAGCTAGTACTTCAAAGTCTATTTTGTGGCTTCCCGATCGCGAACAGGAGATGGTGAAGGTGCTTATTGTCAATGGTAGGGTAGTCTATCTGTTCGTTAGAGCATCGTCGCAATATGGCGTGTGTCCCATTGTTCTATCGGTACTATAACGAAATACGCTCTGTCGAAATAAGAGAATTATTTCCAAATAATCACATACTTTCACGTAGTACTCGTTTTTCTTGTAGAGCGCATCTCTTCGTAGTTGATTGTTCAATGAATCAGGCAACGCATTAGAAAGAGAATTCGTTTTCTTACAGCACCGTTCGTCTGTGAAACGATTTTCCCGCGAAAGTCTTACCTGCCACTTACGACATAAATACATTCAAATCAAACGTCAGTAAACACTTCTCACTCTATCCTCCTTCCCATGACCTACCTGCAGAATGCACTGCATGGGTAGGGGACTGAGTGATGGACTCAAAAGATATAAAAATTGTATACACACTTTGTCTAAAAATATGATTATAGCGATCAACAGTTCACAACTAAAAGGACATTCATGTTGTTATTTGTCTCAATAAGTAAATTGTGTATTTCTGTCTACATATTTGCCGCTGTAACGAAACCTCAAAAGAATAAAACAGCAGACAACACATATAATATACCCCGACTAAAAGCGGATTTACTGGTTAGAGGGTTAAATTTGCTTGAGATAATATTTTTGTTACTCTTAGACTCTAACGAATTTCTTAATAATCAATAGCTTATACTAGAACTAAATTTCGAGCGAAGTTCAATACAGATGCTAGCTAGGCTATCCTAACAAGAGTTAATATTTTCGAGTGAAATAATTTAGATCACAAATTCATGAATTTTAAAGCATTTTATTAAAATGTCAAATGTAGAAAAAATCGGCGCCTTAAATGACCATGGCAGCACTTAAATTTAATAAATTCTTAAAAATAAAAAATCACTATTGGGCTGTGCTTTGGCTTTCATATAAGAAACTTATCGCAACAAAAATGCCATTGTGGTATAAGGTATTTTGTCGTCGTGCTAAGTCGCATTACTTATTTTCTATTGTTACTTTATTATGAAAAAAATGATTATTATTGTTGCCTGTGCTTTGAAATACTCATATTCTGCAGAGCTTTAAATGAATGATATTAAATTCAAAACTCTTTTTTTTAAACAACACCAACTAAGTTACTCTGATACTCGACAGTGAATGCGTTAAGAACAGCCTAGCTGTTTCAATTAAAAAAGCCTGATAATAAAACCTCAATAATCTTTCTAAGCACAACCAAACTAAAAATGACTTGAAACAAAACTATATTTATCGAATAATCGTATTCCTCCTCTTTATCATTCAGAATATTCGTCTCTATACCTTAGTGTCTTAGGGTATTACAATCGATGTTATTAAGGAAGTTTATGTTCGGTACCAGGTCGAGCCCGAAAAGCGTCGTCTTGATTCCGGACAAATAATAAAGGACTACTTAGTATCGGGTGCTTTTTAGAGGTTCATAAGTTTGAGCTGGCAACACTGCTTTATTTGACAACTGACTTAACAGCTGATAGTTGTTCTTTGTTTAGTTTGGCTTCAGATTTCATTATGGATAGACTTACGTCAAAGCAACTCTTGCGAATTGTTGAAATTTTTTAAATGAATTTTCATTTAAAATTTTGTTGTCCCATGAAGCCCATTTTTATTTGAATGGGTACATAACTAAGCAGACTTATCGCATTTGAGGTGAGAATAATTCACAAGCTTTTATCGAAACACCATTATATCCATAGAAAATCACTGTTTGGTGCGCTCTATGGGCTAGCCGAGTCATTGATCCATATGTCTTCAAAAACGATGATGGTCAGAAAGTTACTGCCACTAGTGAACGGTATAGGGATATGCTTAGAAACTTTTTCGTATCTTAATTAGATGGCATTAATATTGGTGGATTTAGTCACAAGACTTTTGATAAAAAAGTGATTTCACGTAAAGGTCCAGTTATTTGGCCACCAAGATCGAGTGATTTAACCTCATTGTAAAGTCACTTGTCTACGTCGATAAACCGGGGATATTTAAGTCAGTCGTTTAACATGAGTACCTGCCCTAGGACGTTACCTCACGGTGCCAAAGCACGAGTGAATACAATGCGTCCACCAACGCCACCACTTATGATTAAAATCACCAGTGAGTACCAATTCAAAGTCATGTTACTTGGATATGACCTCACACCTTGGTGAGGTGTCGGAGACTATCTAAACTCTTACCGATCTATGGGTCACGGCACCCGGTTAAAATGTAACTCCACACCGAGCCAGCATAGCTCTCCCTGCGATTTGGGCTTAAACCAAAGCTACTACGTTGCTCCCACAAGGTGATCTCACCATAGTCGGGCAGGAACCGAAGTTCCTGGGCCACCCGACACCAGTGGTACCAGAATTAAGCCTCCGGTTTGGCTTCGTAGTATAAATATTACTACCAGTGTAAGTCCCAAACGACTCCGGACTGGTGGCCATGATGATGAAATAAACGGAGCCACCCTCACGGGAGAACTCAAAGTGACATAGTGCGCCACGGATACAATACACAAAACAAAAAAACAACCAGTCAAGGATAGACCAGTACAATACAAAACACCCATGATCGAAAGCAGCAAGCAACACACCCATGGTCGGCAGCTACGAACTTAAACTGCAAACAGCAAAGCAGAAAGCAGCATAACACACCAACTATCAGTACACCACCGGAAAACCGAGCTAGAAAAGCTAGCCAGGAGATCGCTAAGATGGTCATGCGGGTTCAACCTCCGTTAACAGTGCCGTCCTTCTACGCCTAAATACCTCAAAGGTAAAAACGCCCAGCCTACCATAAGTACGATCGTCCAACAATACCCTACTGAATTCCCACACCTCCCCAGTATGAGTGATACCCATACTATCTAAGTCCCTAACGTCCCTCCCACATCGACAGTCAGCTGATTTAGGCTGACCAATTCGATGCAAAAATGCATTAAAAGAGCCATGTCCCGTCAGTAAGAACCCCAGAATTAAGCAAAATCCAAAGTCAGGGTGTTCCTGCACGAACGTAACGTCCGGAAGGAATTCATAAGTCACTCCTCAAACACCTATCTACGAGTCACCTCTGCAAAGCGTCGGTAGAGACTGTTCGACAGACTGGGACACATGCCAAGAGTGCAATTCTCTGATACGTGAGCATCTTACGCTGCCCAACAACAGTCATAACCGTCTTGTACCACACAGATGCACCATACGCTGCACAAGCTACGAAAAGCTCATTGCGTATGATACGGACGGCACGCCTGCTAAGTCCCCAATCAACATTCGAAGAGTTATTGGCGAAAAGTTTGTAAAAATTGGTATTCCAGATTGCGCCTTATACACGCCAGCCGTGGGGAACACAGACCAAAATCATATTTAAACATTAATGTCCTAAAATATTCTATCCAACAAATCCCGTTTCATTGATATTAAAAATATAAATTTTTTGTTTTATTATGATTGATGACCCGATACTTTTTTATTTAAATTATCTCGTCTTCACTTGTCGCTTTTGAATTATTATTTAGAACCGTTTCAAGAGTGGAATGTTTAACTATAACAAACTTTTTTCCGTTCCCTTTTTAACTTTCTTTTGTGCTTAGACAAAAAAAGTTTTTTTATAATTCTGCTTTTTCGTACTACTGTATACTGTTGTGTTAGTTTTTTTGTTTTGTTTTTTCGAATTTCGAAAATTATTATTTTATTATTATTATTTTATTATTATTATTTTTTTTCGTTTTAAGAAAACTACCATTCAAACCGAAAGTTTTTATTCTTTGCCTTCCCTGTTATAATCTGTCCGCTAGTTGATGTGTAAGTTAAGCACTTCGTTTGTTATTTTTTTTTTTTTTTGCCATATAAGAGTAAGTAAATAAACTAGCCTGTTCCGTATATTTGTTTTGTTTTCATTTTATTTTTTTTTATATTTTTATTTATTTATTTTTTTTTTGGCCTCTCTTACTCTCCCCTTTGTTGCTCTCCCTTGTTAATTTCATAACAGCGCCTTTGTTTTGTATTGAAACAAACACGAAAAACGACATTTGCATGATTTCTTGAATTTTAACCACAAGTAATAAAGAATCTTACAAAAAAAAAAAAAAAAAAAAAAAAAAAAAAAAAAAAAAAAAAATTATCTTAAAGAACCAGATACAAATTTAACCACATGTATCTCTAGATACGCGAGCATATTATTTTTTTTTTCGTTTCTCTTTACGAAACCTGTTTTGCTTTAATGATATTCTCTTAATGTGGCTGAATTTGTTAACGTTTTTTCAGCTTCATTGTGAGCAGTTTGTGAGTGTTTTTTTAGACAATTTTTATCGGAATGAGTGGTTTTTTCCTTTAAACGGTATTGCCAACATCGTATTTATTTGATACGCATTTAAAATTTAAATGGCAGTTGAAATTTAAATAAGAATTTGAAAACAAAAATTTAATAAATTAAAAAAATATATGTATAAAAGTATTCGAATATGGTATTATTATGAGATGAAAGGTAAAAAGAATTTGATATTGATTAAAAGCATTACCGATATTTTTAAGTTTATATATATATTGTACCTTAAACCTAAGCCTGTGTATATAATATACATTATACTTTAAATTTTTTAATGGCTATCAAATCTGAATCACTTTTTTAATACGAATGACCGACTCATTCAATCAGGTCATTAAAACTTTTACAAGACAATTCAGAAAAATTTATTAAACTGCCTTGTTTCTGGTTTAATGCCAAACAATATTGTATGGCCTACATTCAAACTTTTTTACTGAGACCGAAAGGAGTAGCCCAGTGGCGATGTACAAGGATGCAGAACTTTTAGTTCTACACAACGAGAGCATCAGCCAACCACTCCACACAATTGGTGAAGTTAAACAAGGATGCTCACGAACACCTCAGCTAATCACCATCATCCTGAATGACAGAATGATCAAGGTCTGTTCAAAGAGAAGAGGAAGAACGTGGAGTCTCTAAGATTTCCAATATGCAGTCGAGACTAGGGGACCTAGAAAGATAGGCACATGATATCGCACTTGAGTTAAATATTAAGAACACCAAGGCCATGAGAATAAATAATATGAGCACGGAAACAGCTTCTGGAAGTACAATGACTACAAAGGGTAGCGCAGAAATAGACATAGACAGCGGCATTCGGACGACTGTAGTCAGTATGAAGAAACTTACATACCAGGTGTAACGATATGAAATGAGCGTTTTTCTTGTGAAAATAAAATTCTAATTATTAAAGTGAAAGTAAAAAACATTCTATTCAAAGTGTTACACATTTTTCTCATCTTTCAGGCAATTTGTGGATTGTACGCCAATACAACGGTTCGTCTTATGAAGCAAAGCAATTATTCACCCAACTTTCGACTTCCTCGTAGGAATCGAAGTCCTGCTCAGCCAATGCGTGTTCCATCGATAAAACCAAATAGTAGTCGGAAGGAGCCAAGGCTGGTAAATACGACGGGTTGGGTTGCAGCTCCAAGCCTAATGTTTTGATTGAATCCTGAACCATTTTTGCTTTGTGTGCGTCTTTTGTGGCCAATTCTGGTAGTTTTTCGATAAATGCATGGTTCAATTTGATCCTTTGTTGTCGGTAGCGATCTGTATTAATGACTTCACCAGGTTTTAGGAGCTCGTGATGCCCCACACTTTTTTGGTCCCACCAGACACACTTCATTGTCTTCCTGCCGAATCAGTCTGGTTTTACAGCCGAAATTGATGGTTATTTCGGATTAACCAATGAAGTTTTCCGTTTAGAGCATGGTCACCATATGCCTCGTTAAGCATTTGATGCGACTCTGCAGCACTTTTCTTCAAATAAAATAAAAAAATGAATGCTTTCCGCATATCATCATTTTCTGATACAAAATTCGCCATATTTAAAGCGATGAAAAGATATGATGTTCTTTGTTCTCTGATTTGATGTACACAGAATATGTTTGACAGATGTCGTTGCCAAAATACAAAAAAATTAAGGCTCGTTCACAATACATGTTCTATGTGAAGACATTCGTAATTTGACTTCATACCGGTACACCTGGTACATCCAGACAGACTACGCTCATAAAATTCAACTCATGTGTTAAATTAGTTCTGCTATATGTCAGCGAAACCTAGCTTGTATCGAATAACGTCACGCAAAAACTCCAAGTATTCATTAACAGATGCCTCAGAATCATATGCAGAATATTCTGGCATAACACATAAGTAATACAGAACTCTAGAACATGACTTATGAGAAAGACGAGGAAAAACACAGTACAACTTTTCAAATGTAAAGTTTTTGAATACCTCAACAACTACACCGATTTAAGTGACAATCAGTCCATAATTCACTACATACTCGTGCCTATGTCATATAAATTTATGTACTAGAATCTTCAGTAATTACAGTAATTTCTTGATTATAATGATAATCGATTTAAAATCTGTTTCTAATTCTCATTCTCTTGAATAGGCAACTGTGTTCAACCACAGATCTAAACTTATTTGAAAATTAAGTTGTGATTAAACTGATGGTAAGTAATTGATAACATTTTATCCCAAATCGATCAAAATTTACTAATCTTTCTGAAAAATCGATGCAGATACTACGAACGTAGCACACATCATCCCCGCTATATAATTTCCAAAGTTGTTATTTAATTTCGAAATTCGTAATTACGCAAGTAAATAATTATCAAATCAAAAGGTGATAGGATTCAATTCAAATAACAATTTTTGAACTGAGTTAACAGACTAAAGAAGAGGAAATAACAGGTCAATGACTTTAAAAATTTTTTTATTTAAACCGCAAAAATTTTAAATATTTTACTGTCTTTCATTTCCCTAGAATTTAAACTTAAAACAGTTAAACATTTACCCCTCCTTGTGGTCTCCTTACTCTATACAATAGATTTGTACTTAAAACCATTCTAAATAATTGACCTTTGGGGATCATTTAAGAAAACGTTGCTGTTCACTGTTGTTATTTTTTCACACTCCAGCAATGCGTGAAGTCTTTTTAATTAAGTAGATCATATATGTGTAGTGAGAGCTACACTCAGCATATATCAACTTAGAGATCATATTATTATCGGGAATAATTTATAAGAAAGGAGATTTCATTGATAGAAAATTCCATTATGAGTCAAAGATGAATACTGGTAATGTTAGTCACTATTGTGACAAATAGGGATCTAGAGCAATGTGAAAATGGACTTGTAATAATGGTCATCCATACCACTAAGGAAGTTATCACTTTAAATGTAAATAAACATCTCTCTGATGTCTTTAAACTGATACTACGCAAAGAGCAAGTAGGATTTCGTCTTCGCAAGTAAGACCATATAAATAGCGTACGAATCATCATCAAGCACGATTTGGAATGCATTAGTCTATAGATAGGCTCTCAGGAAAATCATCGACATCATTAAAATGCTCCTTAAGCAAAAATGTGTTCTTTGCCAACTGCTGTTTAACGTTCTTAAAATTGTGTTGAAAAAGAAATAAAATCAAGAAAATTTGACGACGACGTCTGCCCCATAGCACATAGACATTAATTAAATCATGCAGTGTGAGCAGGATTCTGAACAAGGCAGTGATATAAGTATGTAACAAGCCGACACAACGCTAAGACGAAAATTATGCAGAAAAACCAATATTCGAAGAAACGTTGTTCTTAAGGTTATCTATACCGATAGCTCGAAGACGAAAACGGGTACAGGGTAGGCTTTTTACTCTGATGATCTGGGCCTCAGGGTATCTCTCAGACTACTCGATGATTGCACGTAGGTCTACGTTATAGATAGGGCCGCTAGGCGTATCCGCGACCTAAATCGCGAGGCTTCAAGGCCTATTAGAATTTATGTAGACAGAGTCGCTGCAATCAGTGCTCTCGACTCGTTTATGATTAAATCGAAATGTCTCCTCAGCTGCATTCGCTCACTGGCCCATCTGGAGCGATATCATGTCGAACTGTAATGGGTTCCAAGTCATGCGGTCACCGAGAGAATGAAATTGCTGATGAGTGCGCTACTATAGGCTCCTCTCTATCTCTCTCGTGCATATCCCTCTATGTGTCGTCGATTTTGTTATATAAATGGGCACTGAGCAGGACAGGTAGACCTATATTATCACTTGTAGAATATCAAGAATGCTTTGATCGTCTCTTTCTTAGGTTTAGAAAGGGGTCGATCGGGCTTCTTTCGGGCATAATAACGGGCATTGTATGACAGGCCGCAGGCCCCATGTCGCAGCGCATGGGATGCCCTAGTTGCGGCTACTGTAAGAGCTGTCAGGATGAGGAGGAGGAGTAATCGGTGCAACATGTCCGGCCTTTAGGCATCTTCTTCTGGGTCTGTCCTGCTTGGGAGTATCAAAATGGATTATAAGGACTGCTAGTGAGCTTGCGAAATGCGGACGACCCACATAATCTAACCTAGCCTTAAGCCATTTATTAATTGCTGCCTACAGCTCTTTCTTAATACATCCAGCCTTATATCTACATACATCCATAATTTACGCGATATCCGAACTGGAAAAAAGCGAGCTTCTCTCAATCAATCTGCTGCACCCGATTGCATTTGTAGACACATTGAAATGGAATTACAGTTTAACGTACAGTTTCCCCCACCTCGACGGTTCCGACAAGACCTTCGGCGATATCACAATGACATCCGAAATGTTATCCGCCCTCTTGTGGTTTGGGTCGCTATTGCAGACGATCAGCAACTCATTCATCAACAGGCGGTTCTAAATGTGATTAGCAACTACGAGAACAACAGGATCCTTAATCAACACCTTCCGGAGATTGCGGAAAATAAACAGCTCCTGCCAAGGCAGACGAGGACGATTTTAACGCAGCTAAGGGCAGAATGGAACAGTATCCTCAACTGTTAGCGCTAGCGAATTATGTCCGGCACACTAAATAGATGACAAGACTGTCGACAGTGACCATACGATACGACGCATATATTTCGATATCCCAGCAGTCCTATAGACTTGAGTTCCAAAGACTGTGGCCGCGACCGATGCTTTTGCGCAACATCTACAATTACTAACTTCATCAAGTAGCACAAATTAATCATATGTTGAATTACGATCTCTCCCATAGGAAGGAACATCGAAAAACGGAAACGCTGTTACAACAATAACAGTTTAACGCCGGCACCGAACGGCAGAGCTAAGAGATGTTCTTCATAGTGTAAATCGCATAACCAGTCGTTATGAAGTGATAAGGCTGTTAAAAATTTTAATGTGTTCTGGTCTGGAATTGAACCGAGAACCTCTTGGTCGGTAGACGGATATCTTGCCTACCATACCAGACTGCCCAACCTCTAACCACTGGTTGTAATCACTGAAAATTACAATTAAAATTGAAAATTCCGCAAACCATTTTTAAGTTCGGCGATCACTCACCGTATCCTCACTTTACACTTTACAAATATTTCGACGTGTTTTGCAGCGTTTTTCACATATAACTTTTTACACGAACAATGAATTAGAGAATTGTCTTTACCAAAAATGTAACCTGTTTCAAACACAGTAGTACAAGGACTTTCAAGAAGTCCAAGTTGTATACCTCGATGCTGAAATTGTTTAAATTATCTGTTAAAATTTCTTTTGAAACCGTTCATTTTTTTCTAAAAAGTAACGGGATTTCATGATTCTGATTTGCTCAAAAAAGGTTATTACTGACCCGATAAAAAGCATGAAAAGATAAAAGAAGAAGTTCTTCTCTCGTATTCTTTACACACAATTAAAAAATCGACACAATTCCGTCAGCTTCATTTATAATTTATTTACTCAATTTTACTCTACATTAAAGGGTGGTTAAGTGTTTAAATGCCACGCCTCTGCTACTGTAAAACATGAATTAAAACCATAGAGAGAGTTCCTAAGGCGACACTAAAATAATAATTAATTCTGTTGTTTTTATGAATGAATTTTTCAATATCTTTGCATCAAAATTGTCAACATCTCCAGTGTGTCTATTAAAAATGCATCGCCTTAATCGTTGGTGTCTATCATTCTGTCTATCATTTACTTGAAATATTTCAGAGTATTCAACTGCAGTGCACTGAACTGACTGCTAGCAGTTCAATTAGCAGCTGTATTTACACCCCATTATGTGTCCGTGTTTCATGTTCCTTTTCTCTTCTCTTCTCTAGTTTATCGCTTTATTAGGATCAGCAACACTACGAAAAGTGTAACTTTATTTGCTTTTCGTAATGTTGTTCTAGTTGTTGCTGTTGTAGCCATACCATTAATTAAATTGATACGATTATTAAAATTAAATGAACATTTTACAGATATACACGATCATTTTAGATTTGAAATGGTAATTTAGTTTTTTTTTTTTTTTTTTTTTTTTGTCAGAAATTTATTTGTTAAACTGTATCATTAACTATTAGCGTTGAAGTTAAACTTCGAATTGTAAGGGAGCGACGAAAGAAATTCATTCATTCAAATTTAATTTAAAGTGGAGTTTAAATTTTTTTCTTACAAAAAATATAAGAAAAATGAATGAGATATGCAATAAATATATTGGATAAAACAAACTCAAATCGCAGAAACGACACAAGCTACACGCGCATTATTTTTTAAAATTTTTGGTGATGCAAGTAAAGATAAGCCTATAATCTGATGGGCACAGTCTCAGACATAAAAATTTCTCTGTTATGCATGAAATTGTAGATTATCAAAATGACCGTCGCGGCTTGAACGGCTTGGTTATAAATTCGTTTAAAATTCTTGATTTGCAGGTAACAGTTTCGAAATTTTTCCTTAACAACTTATATTGTTGAGATCCTAGTATTGTATAGGGTCATTTGGGGCACAGAAAACCCGCACACATACATTGAAAAGCCGATACACTCAAGACGAATCACTGTTTGGTGCGGATGTTGGTCCAGAGGCATAATTGGGCCATTTTTCTTCGAAAATGAGCAAGGAGTGGCCGTTACAGTCAATGGCGATCGTTATCGGTCGATGTTGAACGAATTTTTGTTCATAAAAATTGAAGAGGAGGATATTAGCAACATTCGGTTTCAACAGAACGGCGCTACGTGCCACACAGCCGAAGCTACACGCGATATTTTGCGCCCTGTTTTTGAAGATCGCATTATCAGCCGCAGAGCTGATGTCGGGTGCCCACCTCGAACTTGCGATTTGACACCGTTGGAGTATTATTTGTGGGGTGCCGTCAAAGATAAGTGTTACGCCAACAAGCCAGAGACAACTGACGCTTTAAAGGACAATATTCGTGAAGCCATTGGTGAAATACAGCTGCACACAATCGATAATGTGTTTAAAAATTGGACCGATCGTCTAGGCCACACTGCATGGCCAGCCGAGGCAGCCAATAACCGGAAGGATTGTACTTTTAAATAAAAAAAAAAATTAGAAAATATTCAGTAGTTTTTTTTTTCTAGCATTAAAAAAAAATTTATTTGGCGGACCCTTTATATAATGCTGTCTTATTGGAACCACATCTCGAATATATTGTTACGAAAATAAAAATGCCTAAAAAGATACACCTAAATTTGCACATTTAGAGCTATAAACTTTCTTATAAAATGTATTCTATTGGTTTGGCTTTCAAGGCTACAATCACCCTGTCAATGTTGTATTGAGATGAACAGTTCTGACAGTCACATAGCAATTAAAATTTTTAACGGAAATTAAATAAAAGGTTTTGAAATTTACTAGAACTTTCGAAATTAATGTTATTTTTTATAAAAATTAATGTTAATTAATTTATAAAAAAGTGTTGAGTAAATTTGGGTATTAAGGGGAAGTTATATAAGTTGGACGCTGTATAATTTTAATTGTGGAAATAAAATTCGTGGCATTTATTTTATTTAACTCAATTTAAAAGAACTGAAACGTTTTAAAAAGGTTAAAACGTAACAATATCTTTAATCTCAGACTCATGTATTCGAAAGTCAGCTAAAATTGCTTTATACCCAAAACTATTAAGGATAAGCTGAAATTTTTGGCCGCTTCGGAAAATGATGCCACAATGCAATAAACCTTAAAAGAACTCAATTAATCTCGTGTATTACATATTATCTGCCTGGACAGACAAAGTCACTATTTAGTGCTTTGCTTGCTTGCTGTAGCTTCCTCTTTTTGATCTCAAGAACCTTTGCTGCCAGTTCAGGTTTAAGTAACAGCCTCCATATGTACTCCTCTAGTGGGAGGACACTTGAGCCAAAACCAATTATTTTTCAGAAATTTGTTTTCAGCTGCATTCGCTCACTGGCCAGAATGGAGCGGTATCATGTCGAACTGATATGGGTTCCGGGTCATGCGAGCATGAAGGAATGACATTGTTAATGAGTGAGCTACTGGGAGGTCCTCTCTGGCCCTTACGCAGCAGGATGTACACGCCCTTCTTGTTTAGATGGGCATTGAGTAAGGTAGAACACAGGTGGCACAATATCACCACTTGTTGAATATTAAGAATGCTTTGGCCTTTTTTTCTATGGAGAAGAATAAATCTCTTCTTAGATTCGAAAGGGTATCGATCGGGCTTCTTGCGGACATAATTACCGGACACCGTATGATAGGTCGCATTTCAGAGCGCATGAGATATCCTACTCATGGCTACTTCAGGAGCTGCCAGGATGAGACTGCTCCACTCTATAGGAGCTTAGACTAAGGCAACTGGATGCATGTCACTATCAGGGTCTGCATTGTACAATGGAGGAAACTGACACCTTCTTCAAGCGGAACGATAAATCTGGGGATGCCCTATTCCACTAATCGAGGTCGATATCAATGTTTTTTTTTTAATAATCTTACAAATTGGTCGCTACCGTGCAACATTTGACAATCTTATGCCTCAAACTTTTTCATAGGGCATCGAACTCTCTATCTGAAGTTATATTATAAAACCTACACTACTGAGCTACTTTAAGCCATTTTTCTTTAATGTAATTTTTCATTTGGTACAATACTTTTTAAAGTACATTTTACAGAGGTGATTTATCTCTTATAGAGTTTTGTCATCTTTTCAGAAAATCGTACCATATTTTAGATCAAAGTTTCCACCCATTATTAGCTTAAAATTAATTAATTCTTAAAAACTATATATCAAGAAGTTTGAGTACCAAAAAACCCTTCAAGTCACATTATTTTAAGGCAGGCAACACTATTTTTTTAAATATAGCTGATCGGTAAGCTAAAAATATATTAATTTTTTTTTCTTCGTCACTACTCTAGAGAGCATATTGGCTCCAGTTGATTTAATATTAATCAAGTTGACTATTTTAAGCTCAGTAGATGATTAATCCACTGTAGCTCACCTTCGTATGATTGTGTAGTGGTGAAGACCCTTGCTAAGTGGTGGTGGTGATCTTTACTTAGCACTGTATTTTTTTTTTTAATAAATTGTAATGATACCGAATATAAAATTCAAATTCACTTAATTAAATTGTTCATAGCTTTGCAAAACTTTATCAAACTCAATAAACATTAGTCCATTATTGCCCCAGCCGCCTTAAAAGTTTGTTAACCAAATATTTTTTAAAACCAAGGAATATCTGTTAGTAAAGTCTCAACTTTACGGATATAACGGTTAGCTTTGAACATCAGTAGCGTTCCTCTGTAATTACTTCTTTTTTCTTTTTGCAGCATATGATTTTACGTCCATTAATTTATGTGCACCCCCTTTAGATTGCTTTTGGCTTAACCACAGCACTAATTTATAAAGTTTATAGTGTGCAGACATACGTTTTAACAATTTTGCTTTTTGGTTTCAGTGCTGTTTAATGTTTACATTTTATGTTTGTTTTTGGTTCCTATTGCAGCTTCAATATGTCATCTAAAAATAAAATTTCAGAATTTCCACTCAATGGAGCCAGAAATATGTATGTATAGGGTCCGCCAAATAATTTTTTTTTTTTTTTTTTTGAAAATGCAAAAAAAAAACTACTGAATATTTTCTAAAATTTCTTTTTTCATTTGGAAGTACAATTTCATTCAAATGGCTGCCTCGGCTGGCCTACACGATCGGTTCAATTTTTAAGCACACTATCGATTATGTGCAGCTGTATTTCACCAATGGCTTCACGAGTATTGTCCTTTAAAGCGTCAATTGTCTCTGGCTTGTTGGCGTAACACTTATCTTTGACGGCACCCCACAAATAATAGTCCAACGCTGTCAAATCGCAGCTACGAGGTGGCCAAACGACGTCAGCTCTGCGGCTGATAATGCGATCTTCAAAAACAGGGCGAAAACATCAAGTGTAGCTTCGGCTGTGTGGCACGAAGCGCCGTTCTGTTGAAACCAAATGTTGTTAATATCCTCCTCTTCAATTTTTATGAACAAAAAATTCGTTCAACATGGCCCGATAACGATCGCCATTGACTGTAACGGCCACTCCTTGCTCATTTTCGAAGAAAAATGGCCCAATTATGCCTCGGGACCAAAATCCGCACCAAACAGTGACTCGTCTTGGGTGTATCGGCTTTTCAATGTATACGTGCGGGTTTTTTGTGCCCCAAGTGCGACAATTTTGCTTGTTTACATACCCGTCAAGATCAAAGTGAGCTTCATCTGAAGAGATGATTTTTTTGGCAAAATCGGTATCTTCTGGAAGTCGATCGCAGGCCCACTTATCGAAGCGTTGTTCAAGCGTATACACAACCATATTCGTTTAGCGGAAGGATAAAACTAATTATCTGTCAAATCAGACATGAGCTAAGTGTTACCATTCAAGAAATAAGCACTAGTTGAAAAAAAAAACGTTAGATGGCGGACCCTATATATTTCTTCATCATTTTCTCGTAATGTGCTGGCTTGCTAGTTTGAAAATCGTTGTTGGGTGCATAATATTTTTAATTTTTATTTTTTATTTTTTTCAAAAATACTTTACACACACCCATATATTAGCACATCTAATAAAACATATATAATATATACATACATATATATATATATATGTATATATATATATATATATATATATATATATACATACATAAATGTATAAATTTATACATATATTTTTCTTTTAGATAGCGGTGCTCACTATTTTATTTAGTTTGAAATTTATTGTGCGAGGTCTGTGATAATATAATATTTATTTTTTGTTGTTGTAATTTTTATAAAATAGGAAAATTTTCTTTGGCTGATAAATTTGTTCTTTAAAGAAAATATTTTTTGAAATTTTTTATCAAAAATAAAAACTCATACTCGTACAAAAATAAAAACATTGCCATTGACTAGGAAGCTATAAAAATGATCAAACGTATTTATAAAAAAAATATATAAAAAATTTAATTAAAAAACAAATCTTTTTTTCAATGGTGAATGAAATATTTCTTTGGGATAACTTGTGCGTAAATTTTTTATTTCTCTTTTTCGGGGTAAAATTACTATAAACAATATTATTTATTTCGAAGATCAACAGATCAGTATTAAGTATAAACAATTTTCTTTATTCTTAAAAAAAAATATGTAATTTCCGTAAATCACTAATTTTTATACAGTTTGCCTCACACATGCCTGCCCTTAACTCGTAATTAGAAAATTGTAAAATTTAATATTTTATTTAGAGAAATATGTTTACATTTAAATATTTTATTTCAATAGCAGATATTTAAGAATTTTTTAATTTTCCACTTCCTTGTTTAATAACAAATTATAAATTTGGCTTCATGATTGACATCAATCAAGATAACAAAGCCATTTTTCAGATTCTCATCAGTATTCTAAAATCAAAATATAATCAATGTTGATAGCAGTCATAAGTAATCGATTAAATAAATGGAATCATATTACACCATTAAAGAATAAAAATCTCAATCGAATGAGTTAGTTCACTGCATTTTCCATAATTATTTGGATATGGAAAACCCATTCGCGTTATAAGTGTAGCGTAATTGATCATGTAGACGCATTTGTGTAACTTTAAATAGTATTGCCAGCGCAATTTGAACAAATCTGCGCCTTTTTGTAGTTGTGCATCGAAACGTGGATTCATGCCAACACACAAGATCCAAAAGAATGATTCACACAATGCGTTTATTTGCTTCAAAGACAACAAATAAGGTTAAGATGGATTATTTTTATTGAAAAAGATACAACCATTACCGATGTATGTTTTTCGGCAAATTCCACACGGACCTCATTAAAACAATGCCATATATAACAATGCCATATACCATCCATTACATAAATAACTGCTTAAGTTTTATAACTCCTTTTGATTTCAAAATTGAAGAAATGGCTGCAAGGTAACACGTTTAGGTAAAACGAAGATCTCTCATCATTGAAGTAAAAACCTATTTTTAACATCTTGAGTGACAATGAGCGACTTGTAGAGTGTCAGCTTCGCCCACTAAGGCCATAGTAGCACCTATTGACAAAAGTAAGTCTACGCTTAATCGCTAGGCTAATACCATTTTCACTGGTAATGACGGAGCCTAGCCTAGGCTAACTCATTGACAACATCGAAAGTATAGTAGTTGCCCGTAACCTGGGAACCGATCTGCAACACATCATTATTTGTCGACAATATATACTTCTTCTTGCCCTAATTTGCAGCCAGACCCATCTTGACTGACTCCACTAACGGAATATGGCACGCTCGGTGTATTTTTGCATAAGAGGGGCCTTAGTGGGACTGTTTATTATAGATCTGGGTAAGGGGTTGAGAACTATGTGCTGGCGGCGTGTCCTCTTTATGACGATATTAGGGATTTTGAGTATTATTGTGACGGGTTATATAGTGGATTTCAGTGAGGCTTTGTGATCGGACGAGATTCTACGTAGGCTCACCAAGAGAGTCGGGAGCCCCAGGGACCTAGGTGCCTGCCCGACTATGTTGGTGGCTTTGATTTATACCCAAATCGCGGAGAGAGTGCTAGCTTGATATGGAGTTACATTCTTAGCCGGATGCTCTGACCTGAAGATCGACAGGAGTTTATATAGCCTCCAACACTTTACCACAGTAGAAGTCAATTGCAAATAACATGCATTCGAATTTGGTACTAATATGTAATTTTTATCATATATGGGGGCGTTGTTGGACGCATTCTATTCACCCGTACCTCTGTCGGCGTGGCGATACTCGCGTTAAAATGTGACTTACTTAACAGACTCCCGTTCGATGGCACCAAAGTCTACGTTGATATCTCGTTTGGTACGCTCAATGATGTTGATGTTGTCAGCGTACGCAAAGATATGGCCACTTTTAAAAAAATAGTGCCACCCACCTTTCGCAGAATATTCTTCATAAGAAAGTTGAGGAGGTCACATATTGATAGCTTGCCTTGCTTGAAACATCACACGGAGTTAAAATGATCAGAAAGCTTCTTTCCCACCTTGAAAGAGCTGCAAGAGTTGAGCAGCGTCATTCTGCACAGCCTTATAAGCTTCGCAGGAATACCGGGACTAGACATTGTAACATATACGTGATCCCATATCGCAATTGGGCTATCGAAGACTGCCTTCAAAGCTGGGATCACGCATTTGTCGAAATGCGCCAATTATTGGTACGCCAATTGTGGTGGCGGTCCAATTATTGTGCCAATATTGTGCTCTTGTGAGACAATCGATGTGGGCAATACGTACCAATATTTGAATTAAGTAATTTGTTTTATTACAATAAATTGGTAAAATTTTGATATTTTGCTGGAAATAAAGCACAATAAAAATTGGGCCATATTGGTATTTTTATGACAATTGTTCCCATTGATCCCATCTTTAGACAACAAAGTAATGGTGTGTGCCATCTTGGTTTTCAAGGGTTTTTTTTTCAACGGTTTGACTTACTGAGAAAATCTGTTCAATGATTTACTTACCTGATCTGAAACCGTACTGATAAGTTCCAATCAGTGTAATGGAAAGTGACTTCGCCCGTTTACTCAGTACACACTTGACAACCTTATATGCGATAGTTAGAAGGTTTATACCCATATAGTTGGCATATAACGTGGGGTCTCTCTTTTTCAGAACAGAACATAACAACAACATAACATCATTACCAGTATGTGGTGTAGTGGTTAGAACGCAAGACTACAACTCAAGCGGCCAAGGCTCGAATCCCAGCAGAGTACAGTAGAAAAAAATTTCATTGCGGTTTCGAGTGTTTAATAAAAGAGACTTTAATCTCCTTCCGGACAAGCCCATATAAAGAAACCCCCCTGACCTTCAAGCTTATCTCTGGCGATGATGACAAAACTTAGGCGAGTAATCAGGAGAAAACGCCACCTAATGGGAAAATATTACAATACTTAGTAAGGATCACCATCACCACTTAGCAAGGATCTTCACCACTACACAATAATATGGAGGCGAACCATAGTAGATTAATCATCTACTTAGCTTGAAAATCAGCTTTATCACTGACACTGAAACAAAGCAATGGACGCTTTGTGGAAAGCCAGTATGCTTCCTAGAGGAGTGACGGAGAAAAACTAATAATTTTAAACACATTTTCAGATAGGGTGGGAAAATTTGAGCTTGGGAAGTAAATTGGCTTAAAAATAAATTTTTTTTTTTTTTGGCAAATTCAGTTTTATTCATACCAATATAAAATAGAAATATGGGAATTAATAATGGAATATGATGTCGGGCAAGTGTCCACCTCTAGCACGTCAGCAGACGTGCGCTCTTTTCAAAAAATTTTGAACCACATTTTTCAACAAAGCTTCGCTTATCTCGTCAATGCAGCGCGGAATGTCATCTTCCAATGTTGCAGTTGTTTGTGGTTTGTTCATGTAAACCCAGTCTTTCGAATCAGAAGAACGAGGCGGCCAATTGACATCGCCAAATCGAGATATTACGTGACCGGGACATTTCTCATGCAATAACTGAATTGTTTAGCTGGCTGTGTGGCTTGTTGCACCGTCCTGGTGTCACTGATATCAATATTAGCCAATTATAGCCACAAAAAATTGATTATCATGGTTAGGTAGCGCAGAAAATTCACGTTGACGGCGTTTTCTTGTTCATTTTCGAAAAACTACGGGCCGATGATGCCGTCTAACCACAAACCGCATCATACGGTCACTTTCATTGGATGTAACGGTTTTTCGAGGACCGTTTGTGGATTTTGTGAGCACCATATGCGACAATTTTAATTGTTTATATAACCGCCTAATTGAAAATGGGCCTCATCACTAAAGATGATTTTGTTGAAAAATGTGTTGATTTCGTTCAGTTTTTCAAACAGTAAATTTTCATAATTTAAATTCTTTGTTCAAGAGTGTAGCGTTCCATAGTTAAAATTTCCCAATTTTTTACTAAATAAGTGTCAAAGGTTGACAGCTCAATTCTTGACATTTCATCATTTGACAGCCAATTTACTTTCTAACCCCAAATTTGCCCACCCTGTATTATTGGCCTTTCACAAATCGCTCGATATCATAAATATATTAAATACGTAATAATATTCCTTTTGCGTAATAAATTTTATGTCACACTGTAAATTGTATTCCCTTGAAAGTAACTCTTCGAAAATTCCATAAGAAAAGCTATTCGTGTGTGAGCGTTTCAAAATTTGTTAAAAAAAAAACAATTTTTTTTTATTCTAATTGGAGGAGTATCCTAAATTAACTACAGAGACAAAGTTGTTTAAGGTCATTGTCATTAAGATATTTATGGCACAGCACTCAAACTCAGGCTTCAAGTAGTCTCACGTTAATGACCTGCTAGACAGACAAACTGTTATCAAAAATGCCATAAAAGAAATGCTTTGCTTTTACCTCTTGTGTGTGTGTTTTTTGTAGAATTTTTTGGTTAATTGATGGGAAAAGGTTAATGGAATGCAATTACAAAGGAATTCCAAAACAAAAATAATCAAAACTGAAAATGGTTTTTGGTTTTTCTTTTTGTGTGGAAATCTATAATAAATAAAATTATTAAAAAAAAGTATTTTTTACCTGATTAACATGGTGATGTATAGTAGTGGTGGTTGTGGAGCGTGGATAAATCAATTTTGATCGGTAGACATGCGTTGTAGGTGAACTGTTGTTGTGAACCGGTTGTGGTGTCACTAAATGACTCCGTGTCGATGTGACCACCATAATGATTGAAATTTATTTTTCTTTTCTTTTTTTGTTTTTCTTTAAAAATAATTTATATTTTCTTTTCTTTTATTTATTTTTTATTTTTATTACACAATTTTTGTTGTTGTTGTTTTAAAACTAATTTTCACATTTTTTTCTTATTAATTTTTATATCTAAACAAACAACATAAATTGTGTGGTTTTTATGTATATTTTTTCTTTCGAAAGAAGCCAAGTTTTTTTTTGCTGCTTGCGTTCATTAATAATTTCAATAAAAACCTTCTTTAAAACGATAAATACTTGTCAGTGCCTAACTGAGTCCCTAGCAAATTGTGGTTTTAACCATCCAACATTTCTAGGTGAAGTAAATTTCAATTTTTTATTTTTTTATTTTTTATTATTTTTATTATTATTTTTTTAACGTTTATGCAGCATATTACCAGACGCCATTTAACCTTAAAGCGTGGGTTTTTCGTTATGTAAAGTATATTTAAAAAAATATATATTTTATTACTAAAGATCTTGTTTTTCTTTATTTTTTTTTTTTTTGCTTTTAAAGTTAAACTTGAGTTTATCTTGGAAACGTTTTTTACTGGAAACATATTTTTTCTATTTTATCTAGTAACGCCCATGCACCATAATATCAGCATATGGAATTAATAATAAAAAGTTGATTAAGTAACAAAAAGAATAACAAGTATGTATATATAGTACAGTAAAGACGACTTTTGAACGCACTATAACAGTTGTAATTTTAACAAAAACAAAAAAATCGAAAACTTGTTTGGGATTTCGATAACACGCACATCTCGTTCTGTATCGAATAAAATAAAGAAAAGTGTCCTTTATTTATGTGAAAGTATTACTGTTGCTCGAAAGAGGGAAGGGGAATTTCCTTTGCCAAAATTCTATGGTATTAATGTAGCCAATATGTGCCTTTCCCAAGACTAAAGAGCGAAACCATATAGCCTGTGTAACAATTTTGGTATTTTGCTTACTCCTTTCGAAAATCAAATTTGCTCCCTGGTTATTTAAAGCCAAAGGTCTATGTTAACAAACCCATAATTAACCTTTCCTAGTAAAAAAAATACAATGCTAAGTAAAGATCACTACCACCACATAGCAGGGATCTTCACCACTACCCAATCCTATGGAGAGGAGCTACAGTGGGTTAGCTTGAAAAATCAACTTGATTAATGAAACTGAAATAAAGCAACAGTTCCTTACCGAAGATAATTAAGTGTTGCATTAACGAAAAACATCACTATTTATGCGAAATTATCATAGAAAATTTCAGCGAGGAAATACCGTATATGATACTAGAAGCAAGCTTAACCAATATTCGAGAGAAACTCGAATATTGCTGGTGCATCACGGTCTGGAACACGCCGGTGAGAAAACAGAGGTTATCCTGATGATACAGAGTCACATAACACTCCAGGTCAGCATGCGGGTGGATGACATACATTATACTGCCACGAAGACAGCTAAGCAAACTAATGGCAAATATCGGTAGATCGACTTAGGGCAAGAAAAAGTTGATTATGGCTACCACAAACTCGATATTGTTGTATGGCAGCAAAATTTGGGGAGATGTGCTACGTGCAAAGACCAAACTCAAAGTCCGTCTTAAAAGCAGTACAGCATACGGCGGCACTTAGAGTTGCTTCATCGTGCCGTACAGAGTCTCAGGTGCCGCAGTCTTCGTGATTAGTGCAGTGACACTAATCGATTTGCTGGCGAGATTTATTTCCAATATAGAAAGATGACTTCAAATGGAATTTAGGGAGGTTAACTGCTTGATGACCTAGCTTATATCGGGTCACGGATACCTTCGACGTTACCTGTACCGCATGGGAAAGGTAGGCAACCCTTGTTGCATTTACTGCGAGGCACAAAGTGATGATGCTGAACATGCATTCTTTAACTGTACAAGACAGCATGCTGAATTGGAGAATTTTAGGCAGCAAGTTGTTGAATTCAATCCCAGTGATCTGGTGGACATAATACTCGAGTGGGAGAATGGATGAAAGGCAGTAAGGATTTATACTGAATGTGTACTGCGAAAGGAGAAGAACACGGGCAACTTTAATTTGATTGATACTCAAAGAAGCTCGATGAGAGCAAAATAATTGTTTCGCTCTGTTAATTACAATTGTTAATCATAGCGTTTACACGTCATATAAGTGTTTTAATTTGACAACACAGCGAGAGAGCGTAAATTGATTAAGGCAGTTTAGTTTTTTTAAAAGGTGTAAATGCTGAATACACAGAGATATATATGTGCTTCGAAATTCATCTTCAACTCAATTAGAAATTTAAAAGTCGAAGAAGTTCTTAGTTTTAAAAATGTTGTTAAAACTAAGTTTTTTTTATTTTTTTTTTTTTATTTTTCGTTTGTTTACATTCGTTATTTTGATAAATAGTTCAGATACTCTTTCGATTCTTTCATCCTCCCAAGAAATGTCAGATTTTTTAGAAAGATAGCTTTTTTAAAGTTCCATTTTCTGGAATCCGTTAATTATCTCAGACATACCACTATGTAGGCTCTGTTCTAGACCCCTTGGATAACAATATGTATATGTTAGTATATGTGAGCACTTCCATATTTTAGAGAAATGACCACTCATCCTCCCAAGAATTTTCAGATTTTTTAAAAAGGGAGGTTTTTAAAATTCCATTTTCTCAAATCCGGTAATTATCTCGGACATACCACTATGTAGGCTCTCTTCTAGACCCCTTGGACAACAATATGTATATGATGGTATATGTGAGCATTTCCACCACAAATCCGCTAATTATTTCAGACATACCACTGTGTAAGCTCTCTTCTAGACCCCTTGGACAACAATATGTATATGGTGGTATATGGGAGCACCTTCATATTTTCCCGAAATATTCACTTATCCTCTGACGATATTTTACATTTTGTATGTAATCACTGTTAATCTCTTAACAGTACTCTGTTAACACAAAATTTGAGCATGTTAAAAAAGTATGGTTGGTGTCTTGGCTTTTCAAATTCGAATTTATCTTCACACACATTCCATACAAACTAAGTATTGATTTTCGTAAATCTTGAAAACGGTTAAAGTAAAATATTCTGAATTTGGTCTGAATGATTTCGTAGTTAATACAAATCATCAGGCAACAAGTAAGCAGAATTGGACAAGTGGGCGTTGTACATTCCTTACAAACATAGTATTGAGTTCATTATATCTTGAGAGCGGTAAGGCTGAAGTTTCAGTATTTAGTCTGAATAACTTTATGGTCAAAACAAATCTCCGGCCAAAAAGTGCGCGAAATTGGGCAAGCGGGCGTGGTATCTTCTATACAAAGTAAAGATTGATTTAAATATATCTTGAGAACGGCTTCTGAATTTGGTTTTAATGACTTCGTAGTCAATACAAATTATCAAGCAAAGGCTGCACGAGATTGAGCAAATGGGCGTGGTATCGCCATTACAAAGTAAATAATAATTTTTGTACATCTTGAGAACGACAACTATTAAAGCTTCGTTATCAATCCAAATCAGCCAAACAGCAGGAACTACAGAAAGCACACTGGATGAAATCTATATATGTTTACTATATAAAAACAAATGGGTGTTTATTTGAAGACTTTTTGGAAAGAACAAATGATTGAATTTTGACTGGAAGGGGAAAAATAGTAGTAAAGGGTGTAATTAAGAAAGCATATAAGTTAAAAATTAAAAAAGGGTTAGCGAAGAACGACTGGTTTTGTCTAGTTTTTAATAAAAATAAATTCTTTGAAAATTGAACAACAACAAATTTCCGAATGCTGGAAAGACTTTTATTTAGATGATCTACTATAAGAACATAGATTTAAATTGAATTCAAAATCCATTTGATGTGCCACACAGATAGGTTAGTTATATAGATAGGTCAGCTAGGATTTAAACCGGGGCAGCTATATACAGCAGTTAAAGCGCGTAATAGTGTTATGGCTTGTAAGAAGTAACTTAGTTCAACTATAGGGTACCAATTAAGCTCAACCATATTTTTGTTTTTCGCTGTTCTTTTTGTTTTAGAGTCATTTCATATATGAAAAGTCAATAAACTTGTTTTAACTTAAAAAAATGAAAAAATAAAATCTGAATGCTTGCAATGCACCCCGAGTGCTGTTTAACTGTGTTTAACTGTGTGTATGTAGTATGTTTGTACTTCTATCCATTCAAAATAATCCATCTGCTTAACCATTTGTTTCTGTTGACCAAAATTAAATGCTTTAATATTTGTTGTCGTCATATGCAGTAGCAACTCGGTATAGCCAGTTTTAAGCTCAAATGTTGTCGTTGTTTTTGTTAAATGTTGTAACTGCATTAAAAACGTCTTTCTTTTACTTCATCATTCATTTACACAATTATTTGTTTTATTCTTTTTTTGACGCTTTATTATGCAAAACGGAAGAGTTACGCATACGAATTGAATCCCTGGCTTGAGTTTATTTTCTTTTCATTTGCACAATTACCTTTTATTGTTTTATTGCCAGACGCACAACCTTCGTTACCAAAATGCGTAATAAATTAAAAATAAAATTTTAACGGACGTCATTTATTTAAATATGGAGAAAATTATGAAGTCGTTGAGGCTTTGAACAAAAAAGGAAATTCAAAAGGGAAACATTGAAATGCATTTTTGAAGTAAGCAAATGCATATAAGATTTAAAGTACAGGGCATATTTTAAAGTATTTTTAAATACACACGTTTAGCATATCAGTGCTAAGACCACAAAATTCAGTTTAAATCAAATAAAAAAATATAAGAATTTTTATTTTTTATATTATTTTCTTATGCCGTTTGCGACTGGTTACAGAACTGTCTCTTAACAGTCAGTCAGTAGGTAATGTCATTTTGAAAAAAAATTTTTTTTTTGTTCCAAAGATTACTATGAAGAGTATTTTATTTGAAAGCTATGATGGAGTACATGCAAGCTGGTGGTGATTTTTCAAAGGCATTTTTCAAGTTGCATGTTTAGTTTTATTCTGTGAAATTGAGCAGATTTATTACCAACAGCTGATTCATTTCAATTTAATAATAAAAAAAGCTGTTTTTCTTCTGATCATACATTAGTTTCTGGTGTTATATTGAAAATAATAACTTCTGTTTTTAGAAAATTAAAAAAAAAAATACTTTTCTATTTATTTATTTAAATTTTTATTCTTGTTTTACTGTTTCGCACATCTTAAGAGTTAAATAAACAAATAAGAGAATATAAATAATTAAATTTGCCATAAAACGTTTAAAGAAAAAATAAACATTTTTTTCTTCTGGTTTTTTTTTTTTTTTTTAATAAATCTTGGAATGGTGATAATGATGAAAAAGATGAAAGCAAGAGGGGAAGTATACCATAAGCGTATTTATAAGTTCACAAAAAAAGTACGACGTCAGTAGACGTCAGTAATAATGAAAGACGTCATTAGAAGAATAATTTATGATTTTTAGCAGACGTTATATATTTGATTTGAGGAAATATTAAGAAAAAAAGTTATTTTTGTCAGTTTAGTTTATAACACAAGAGGCTTCACAAGTATAACAAACAGATGGTTGACTTCTTTGGAATTAGAGAAATATACTATATGATCTTGATTCTTGCCAATTACAAATTTACTTACATTTTCTATTTTGCCACACTTATTAAAAATTAAAATTGCAAGTAATTGCAAATGGGTGGAGTTCAATTAAACATTATTTGTAATTTGTAATTGACTTCATTCCTCAATTACTTATAGTAATCGGTAACTTTTGAAATAATTTCTTGTACTTTTGATTTAAGTTCAATTACATTAAGGCCATTGCAATAATTTGTACAATAATTAGCCCTCATTAATTAAATGTTATATAATTGGTAATTGAGAACGATTAATCACCAATGTTTGCTATGCAACATGCTACTGACAACCGAAAATTGCAGCCAAATACATGTAATTGGCAATTTTAAGTCATAACAATAATTGCAAAATGTGCTTAAAAACTTCCAAGCCATGTTGATAATGGTAATTGACAACGAATTATTACAAAAAATTGTTAATTTGCAGCTACCAATTATACGTTGTAGGTAATTGAACCTACAATTAACTACAAAATGTAATTGCAAACTTGCTGGACTTGTTGGTAATAATAATTGGAAACAAATTATTGCAAAGAGTTGCCAATTACTAATTACATGTATAGGGTCCGCCATCTAAGGTTTTTTTCAACTAGTGCTTATTTCGTGAATTGTAACACTTAGCTCATGTCTGATTTGACAGATAATTAGTTTTATCCTTCCGCTGAACGAATGTGGTTGTGTATACGCTTCGCTAAGTGAGCCTGCGATCGACTTACAGAAAATGCCGATTTTGCTAAAAAAAAATCATATTTTCAGATGAAGCTCATTTTGATCTTGGCGGGTATGTAAACAAGCAAAATTGTCGCATTTGGGGCACAGAAAACTAGCACGCATACATTGAAAAGCCGATACACCCAAGACGAGTCACTGTTTGGTGCGGATTTTGGTCCAGAGGCATAATTGGGCAATTTTTCTTCGAAAATGAGCAAGGAGTGGCCGTTGCAGTCAATGGCGATCGTTTTCGGGCCATGAGGAACGAATATGTTCACAAAAATTGTAGAGGAGGATATTAGCAACATTTGGTTTCAACAGGACAGCGCTACGTGCCACACAGCCGAAGCTACACTCGATGTTTTGCGGCCTGTTTTTGAAGATCGCATTATCAGTCGCAGAGCTGATGTCGTTTGGCCACCTCGGAGCTGCGTTGAACTATTATTTGTGAGGTGCCGTCAAAGATAAGTGTTACGCCAACAAGCCAGAGAAGATTGACGCTTTAAAGGACAATATTTGTGAAGCCATTGGTGAAATACAGCTGCACACAATCGATAATGTGCTTAAAAATTGAACTGCATGGCCAGCCGAGGCAGCCATTTGAATGAAATTGTTTTCCATTACTAACCGGAAGGATTGTACTTTCAAATAAAAAAAGAAATTTGAGAAAATATTCAGTAGTTTTTTTTATAGCATTTTCAAAAAAAAATTTATTTGGCGGACCCTTTAGTAAGTAATTGCGGCTAATTTAATTACAAACTGTAATCTGTTGACTCTCTTGGAGAACTTTGCATGTGGGCACTCTGTATAGAGCTTGAATGAGTATAATGATAATTGATGGTATTTTGTAGTCGATTGTGTCGAAAGACTTTTCAAAAACTATAACTAGGCTGTAGAGGATAGAACTTCGTTCTACAAATTGTTCGACTACGATTCTCAGGCAGTTGACGAGGTCAACACACGATATTCGTACACAAAAGCCAGCTTGCTCCGGCTTAAATCAGGTTTCAGCCCTGTGGAAAGATGCCTTATTTAACTTGCTTAGAAGTTTGATTCTCCCCAGTTTCCACACCTTGACGGATAACCCTTTTCCGGAAATTCAACGACAATGCACCCCGTTCAAACTCCGTTTCTCAGAAATTCAATACAAGATGTAGTAACTGGGCACTGACTTGAGGTTTGGTTTTCGTCATCTCCGCTGAAATGTTATCCAGGCCTGAATCGTATACGCTTAGTAAAAATAAATGCGTTTTAAGAAATTATGCATAGAATTATGAAATTAGTGATGTACTCGATTTAACTTTTTAAGATTTAATGAAATCAATGTTTAGTTTGTATGTGAGGTAATACGCCCACTTATGCAATGCCGCCCACATTTCGCCTGATGATTTGTAGTGACTATGAAGTCAATGCGACCAAATTCTGAAACTTTAGCTGTAACCGTTCTCAAAATATACTCGATTGTAGTATACTTACTTTGTATGAAAGGTACCACGCCCACTTGTCTAATTCCGCCCACTTTTTGACTGATGATTTGTATTGACTTTAAAGTCAATTCGACCAAATTCTGAAACTTTAGCTGCAACCGTTCTCAAAATATACTACAATCACGCCCACTTGTCTAATTCCGCCCATTTTTTGACTGATGACTTGCCTTGACTATGAATGTATTTAAGCCAAATTTAGAGAATCTTTTTGTTACCATTTTGAAGATATAGACAAATAAATGTACACTTTGTATGGGCTTGGCACCTACCAGTTGAAATTTTTTGAAATCGGTTCAGCGGTTTAGCTGTCTATAAGGCACAAACAAACGCACAAACACACATTCATTTTTATATATAAGATAAACAAAACATTTAAAGACGCCTAAGCATACTGGACACGCCCACGATAAAGTAGGCGTGAAAGTAATACAGAGCAAAATTACAATTTGGTTTCTCTTCAATTGTTGGTGCCAAAGGCTGTCTTACTCATATACTTTCAACTAAAACCTAAACTTAATAAAACGAATTTTCCGCTTCACCTACATTTTCTTAAATAATGAAAAACGGAAGTTGCACTTAAAATAGTCTGTTTACGATTTTAATGGCTGCCATTAAAGGTGGGAGTATAAAACAAATAAAAAAACAATTTTTAACTTTAAAAACAAAATAAAATAAACAAAATAAAACTTCAAAATAACGTAATTAAAAAAAGTATGAAGTGTGGGTTTCTTTTGGAGGTTTTTTTTCAATAGTACTTGTATTGGAGTCAATAGACACGAAAAAAAGTAGTACAACAACGTTAATCTGTGTAACACGCCTTTGTAAATGCAAATGAAGTACATACAAGCAGTTCAAAGTAGTTCTTAAAGTCAAGGCTTGAAATATTTCTTTTTTTTTAATTTCCTTCAAATCAATAATGAAATCAAGATTTAACAAAACAATTAAATAAATTTCACAAATGTTTGAAATTAGAATTTTAGTAGAATTAAGAGAATCACCAACTGGTTCTAAAAAATTTACCATTTTTGTATAAAAGAGAAATAAATTTTAAACTTAAGATGAAAGTTTTCTGTTTTTTAATATTTAATTTAATTTTTCATTAATCATTTGGTCTTTGTTTCATTTCTCAATGATTTTAATCCGCTATTTGTCATAATGCCTTATAAGATGACAATCTGAAATATATGGAGAATTTGACAAAAATCACTTTTATGATTGCCTATATTGAACACATTATTGTCTTTTTTCATAAATTTAACTAAAATATTAACAATTATGGTATTATTTCGAAAAAGCTGTTTAGAAGGAATTCTGGAGTCATCGCCTAACTTTAGTTTGAAAATTCAATAAAAATTTGTCAGAATTTGTATAAGGAAATCAAGAGATTTATTAAGATATTTAATGACATGCAAGGTCAACTTTTACTAAAATACCATTTTAATATTTGATATAATGTTATGAAATATAAAAATGACGGTTGAATAGATTTTTTTTTTCCATTATAGCTAAAAACAAGTTTAATCAGGTGAAGTTGCAATTATAAAAATCAGAAACGCTGCTCTGCTATTGCCTAGTTAAGATCGAAACAGAGTAAAACATTTTGTACAAAATCCTACATAAGTTACCAATATGCTGAACTAAAATTGACAGCAAGGGGCGTGTCACTTTTCATTTTCGTTATCAAAAGCAGAAGAAGACTTAGTAAATACTATATATTACTGAGTTGCGCTATGATTGCACCAATACAAACGAGGTGAAACGCTTAGTTCTGGCTGTAGTGCCAGAAATAGTCAATGAAATCTATTGAAGAATATTAGACGATTGGAAAATGTAATACCATTGTCATGGCTGTCAACTAGATTATATATCGTCACCTAAAACGCAAACGGCCCTATCCAACATTTTGAAAATTTTACAGGAGAGGCAAAAAACTATTTAAAATAAAAAGTATAGTTTTAATCAGCGAGATTTTTACCAATATTTGAGATACAATTTTTATATTTTGTTTCATTAACTTATAAACCAATATCGCGTTTTGACAATTGACAGTGTTATGTATTATACAAACGTTTAGTTAGGTCTTTGCGTTTGTCATATAATCGCATTTGTAGATAGGACCGTTTGATTTTTGGTAGTAATATCGCTAATTTTAGTCGGAAGAGTCCAAATTTATTTGTGAGCCTTTGTTTTGATGAAATACCTCAGAACTAATGAAAAAGTATATTTTGAATATTTTGTTAGTTAAGGCCGTTTGCATTTTAGGTGACGATTTGTAAGTTACACCACAAGCATTGTGGTTGATGCTGTGCTGGCTCCGAAAAAGGTATTTCTACCCTCATTAAATATGATTACTGGCTTTATTAACAGCCCCGATCTAATGTGCTGAACTTAAAGGGCTACACAAAAGATCCTTTGCATAGCGGTGCATTTTGATCCTTGCCAATATAAACACAAACATAACCTCTTGAGACCTGAACTTGAAGCGGTTATGATAACAGTTTATTTTTTTTATATAACGTTTCCTTTTCGTCATTATAAAACACTCGTGGGCTTATTAAAAAAAAAAAAAAAAATTCTATTAAAAAAATTGCTATAACTTTGAGAGAAACACCATCTGTTGATAGTTTTAGAAACTCTAGAGTCTATACCAAGAAACACAAGTCCAGCAGCTTCCTCAAAATCTCGCTACATTTGATAAATAACCATAATTTAAAGTAGAGGATAAACATAAGGGTAGCATTACTTGTCGCTTTTAAAATTTTATTTAGACCTTTTTTGGGATAGAAGAGTTAACTTTATTTTGTGCTTAGACAGAGAAAGTTTTCTTTACAAATCGCTTAACATTATTTTTTACTTGTTTTGGTATATATAGAAGAAAGAAATATCTACCTTTGACAAAAAACCAATTTGCGATTACAATGTTAGTGTTTTTTTAATAAAAAACCGGTTAACCGGGCTGTTTTACACACTTTTACGAATATTTAAACAAATTTTCTTCAAAATTATAGTTTTTTTTTTAATAAACTATACTTAATATATCCACTTCATCACCTTAAGCGCAGTTATTTAATTGTGAAATAGCTATCAGAACAAGGTATACCGTCGCAATTGCTCACAATTGACCTTAACCACATAACGGTGAATGGGTTAAAAAATATCCCAATACCGAAAGCTCAAACGCGTAATTAGGACTGAGATGATTAAAGAAGACTTAAATCTATATAAAAAACTTAGGATGGCATGATATTCACACATTTTTAAAGACAACAAAGAGGTCAAAGATCACTACACACTTATGTCGAAGTGGGTAGAAAAATACCCATTTCCTACAGAGATCCCCACGACACTTAAAAATATATATTCATGTCAATACAAATCTTTCAAACACTGTGTCAAATTTCACGAAAATCGAATCACGGATTCGACACTCAGGCTTTAATAGATTAAGCATAAGTAATTCAAAGACTTTCAATTCAAAAGACTTTGACGTAAATTAAGCTCAACAAAACGCATTTAGGATTAAAGTGGATTTTTTCAGTTAAGCATGCACTAAAGATGGCTAAAGTGCTTCAGTCGACTAACAAAATAATAGCCAAAATGTTTTAGGGTCCCAGCATACTCTCCATACTGGGTCAATTAGGCAGAGACTGAGTTGGCCGTAACATGTGCGAATGAAGGAAGGTAATTGAAAGTGAGTCCGTGGAAATACGGAAAGGGAAGCACTTGACGCTTGTTGTAAGAAATTGGAGACAATGCTTGACTTATGACCCAAATGGTTTGACACTAATGCCCACTTAAGTAAGGTTAAGAACCTCGTGACTATTTTTTGTTTTCAAATTTTAAAAATGTCTGCTGAATAAAAAAAATTGCTGCGAACTAAGGAATAATTTTTGAAGAAAATGCTTACTCTGATCAACTTGAGAAATATCATTATGTATTTAGAGGCATACGAAAAACTAAACGGTGGTCCAAAGATAATGCAACGATGTTAATTGTGAGTCACACCTTAACGTCAAGCTTTTTGCTCAACTTAATTTGATATTTATTTGTTTCTTTGTGTTTGACAAATTCAATCATGGGGAGGTACACAATTAAGCAGTTCGTTAAAATTGTTGAAGCTTTTTACAAAATAGGCACCTTGACTTTTTTGGTCAGCAAGTAGATTCGTTAACAAGCAGAATTACAGCATTTGTGCAATTTCGAATCCACGAGTGATTGTTGAAAAGCCGATGCATCCACAAAAAAGAGACTTTTTGGTGCAGTTTATGGGCTGGCGGCGTCATCGGGCCGTATTTCTAGGAAAATGAAGTCGGCCCAGTAGTTACCGTGAATGGCGTTCACTATCGCGAGATGATAACAGATTTTCTCGTGACCAGAAATGAAGGATATGGACCTGGATGATATGTGGTTCCAACTGGATGGTGTCACATGCCGCACAGCCAACGAAACAGTTGCTCTTTTGTGCGAGAAATTCAATGGCCGTGTTATCTCATTGATCTCCACGATCATGTGATTTGACACCGTTGGACTCTTGTCTTTGGGGATAAAGAAACATATGCCCATGTCCACCCTATGTCTTATGCTTGGTCTACGAGTCAACCGGTTTGGCACCACCTAAGTAAGAAAGTAACATGTTCTGCAGGTGTTTTAAAGTTAATGACAATGGCTGATGGATCTAGAAATTTGATTTAATGATCAGATCATTATTGAAGCAAATGCTTTTTTTATTTTTTATGTATTTGGAGGCATACCAAAAACTAGATAAACGTGAGATTTAGTAAATTAGACTTTAAGAAGATGTGTTAAGAAATAAAGTGCTTTTTTGCCGAAAAAAATTTTTTATCAAAAAAAGCCTCGGATCAAACTGCCCTCGTATACAAAATAATTTCAATTAATATTTCATATGATTTTGTAAATTCGCACTGAAAAAACTTGGCATTTCTTTCGAAAAACAATAATTGATTTTGTTTTAAAATAAATTTTTATGGATTTCACCAAAACTTTAACGTTTTTTTTTTTTTAATTATTTAATATTTTCTTGTACAGCACTTGTTGTAGTTGTTGCTGTTCTTATTTAGAAAATAAATAAAAATATTTAGAACAACGCGCACACATTAAAAATGAAATAAAACTGATTTTAATTAGAATTTCTTTATGCAAAATAAACAAATTAAATTAAAACTAAATATTTGTATTTTCAAAATAACAAAAATAAAAATTTTATTAATTTTTTTTTTTTCTTTATAAATTGGAACACATTTATACCTCAAAACACACAAAACATAAACTTTTCCAAAATTTTAATTTTTTTTTTTCAGATTTCTTCTCAAAAACAACAACTTTTTATTGAATTGCAACTTATCAATTAATTTTTATTTTTTTATTTCAAATAAAATCTTTTTTACTTTTTTTTGTGCAGAAGGAAACAAAGATTTTTTAATTATGTTTCACAATTTAACTTTAAAACTTCTTTTGTTTAAAAATTTATTTCATTATTTCTTTCTTCTTTCTTTGTTATGTTTTATTTATTTATTTTTTTTTTATATTCCTTTTGTTAAAAATTTCAGAAAATATTGAGGAGTTTTTTCATTTTGAACTATATTTCCAGTTGTTTTTATTCTTTTTTTGTTTGTGGTTTTCCCTCTCTTTCCTACACTTATCCATTCAAAATTCTCACTCACTTTGTATCTGATAAATACATAAGTTTTGTGATTTTTTTTCTTTAAAATTCACTTTCGCATGACTTTTACACACTTCACGCGCTGTGTCAAGTTCTACGAACCGTTTCGTTAAGTGTTCGATCAGAGACTGAACGGTTTTGATGTTTGGCATGCGAGTAGCTGTTGTCGTCGTCAAGTGCTTCCCGTTGTAGTAGCATTGGTGGTGGTGGTGTTCACTCTGCGATCATTTTAGTTCGTATATATTTTTTTTTGGTTTTGGTTATGGTGCGTTGTGGCAAGCAGTTCTCTTGTTTTTCGTTAAATTTGAAATCTATCTTTAAGATACTTTTTTTTCTAGTTTTTGTTTATGTTCCTTTTAATATGGCCGTTTAAAACATATTAAAAAAATCGTTGTTTTTATTACGAGTTGTGTTTTGATTATTTAGTTTTCTTGATTTCTAGAATATGCACTACCATGAACCGTGTTTTACGTAAACAATTACTTGTTTAGCAACATACTGACATATTTTAAATAACTATGCTTAGCAACATGTTGATGATAATTTTCTGCCTTAAAAAAAAAATTTAAAGCAACGAAATTCGTGATTTCATATATAAAGGATATATATCACTCGGCAAAAGCATCATTTTATTTCCCAACTAACTAAAACCCGGCGAGCTTCGTTACCCTCAAAATAATTAATATCTTAAATGTTATTTTAGTTAAATTTTTTACCTTTTTTTCCATCTTTCTAGTCCAAATCCAAACATTTGATGTAGCCTATATGGTAGTTTCTTCCATAAACACACTTTAGAATCTGTCGTTTAGCTGTACACAGTCTTCAAGCAAACACACATTCATTTCATAGCTAAAAAAACATCCCAGAGTACGGTGATGGCTATTTCCGATTCCTGGTTCTTTTAAGATCTTTTATTTTAACAATTGGTGTAATTATGACCATTTTAAGCAACTCAAGACTATCATTACGTTGTTTTTTCCTGCTCAGGCAGTGATTTTACTAATCAAAATGCAACAGTTTTGCAACAATCTTCATTGACAAACGAATCATTTAAAAAATTTGTCATATGCTTTGTGAAACCACTTATGTATGTACATATATCGGAAAGCATATTTTCATTGACAAGTTTTTGTTTTATTTTTGATAAAACAATGCATTTTAACAAAAATAACAAGCATTTTTTGAGCATGTTTTTTAGGCAAATAAAATAAATTTTTGGTGCACATTTTTGGTTACCCTTTAAGATAAAAAATATATATTTTTTTTCTCCCTTTTGTAAAAAACCTGATGGTGTAATCAGTACAATAACAGCGCACCTACATGCAGTGTGATAACCAAAGTCCCTTGAAATATCAAAATGCCGTTGCCACTCTCTTTTTTCTTCTTCTTCTTCTTCTTCTTCTTCTTTAATAAAAGGAAAGTTACAAATAAAGCGAAACTCCTCGACGAAAATGACTGTTACAATTTAAATCCAGTACCGTTATGTCGGTCAAGTTGTCTCACTCCATTAAATATATTGTCGTTGTTGTTGCTGGCATATAAATTATATGCTTTTGACAACTTTGTTATGGTTGTTATTGTTGTTGATCGCTCATTTTACAACCACGAAAACTAAAGAAAACAAAAACAACACGAAAGTATCAAAAATAAAAATACTGTTGGCTTTGCACGCAAGCCCAGCATGATGCAAGCTGCGGCAACATGTTGCATAATGACCATAAAAAGTACAAAATTGTAAAAAAAATTTACAAAAAAAATTTTAACGAAGCAAGCGCTAAATGGAAACAACAACACACACATGTAGTTTTAATGAAAAAAAAAAAAAATTGGATATTAAATGAACTGTGGGTGCTCTACTGAAGGAACATTTTAGGCACTTAATACAAATAAATTTTGCCAAGCGGCATACACAGAGCTTTGTTATTACTTGGCGAAAACACGGATTATAAGCAAATCTGGTTTTTCAACAGGAACTTTTTGCAACAGAGTTGTATTGGACAAATACAATGATAGACTTATATATCTATGAGAAAAATTCCTGTCCGACCATGCGTTGGAGTCACTGTATATATATTTGCCATTTTACTTCCATGACAAAGAAAGTTAAAAAATTCTAGAAATTATTACACAAAAATAATTTAAAGTTTCTGGTCGGAGCTTAATGGAAAGGGAAATTTGTATGGAAAAAATTTTATTCACAATAAGGGTAAATGAATTCAACAATTCAATTCAATATACATTTCGTAAAATTCACGAGACCACAGTAAATAACAGCCGTGAGACGCAGTGTTGAAGAAAAATTGGTGTTATCTACAACGATCACAGGCCGAATTTTGCACAAAGAATTGGCTTTTAAGTTTTTCAAAATGCAGTATGAATTAAAGCAAGCCGACCATTCACTACGTCATTCGTTGCGTATATTTAAGAACAAAATTATTTCAGCTGAAGTTCATTTTAACTTGAATTTTAATTTATGTCAGGCATCAATAAACGAAATTGTTACATACGGACTTCTGAAAATCTAAGAGCAGCAGTTGCCCATATATCGCAAACCAAATATGTATACCGATCGCGTACTATTATTTTTATTATTATTGGGGTATAAAAGCACTGTGACCTCTCGATCTATTGTACAGCCCTCCATTCATATAGATTTTTTCCTATAATATCTCCACAAAATCGTCGATCTAACGAAATTCAGGATGTCGGTTGGTACCAACCTCGATAATTTCCTACCTAGCTTCTGATAGGATACTTCCTCCTAGAGTGCAACAATTCCTCTCATGTACCCCAGCTTATGATCTGGTGATTCGATCTCCCCATCACAGAATCTACACATCATGCTTTAGAGTATTCACAGTTTACTCAGATGTCCATTTAGCCTGCAATGCCCGGTTAAAAGCCTGGTCTGGACTTTCCTATACAATAAATCTCCTGTTATAATTACTCAACTAAATTTCGCAGACCCGTGCGGCCAGAGAAGAGTACCCGTCTCTTATTTGCCTCTTTTTCACCCTTCCCAGTCCACCCTTCCCAGTCCACAAAAGAGTTCTGGCCCCTTCAGTGGAGTGTTATCGGCCATTTTATTCTCCGGAATTTCTACATGTCCTGACCCTATTGTCCCTGCCCAGCTGGTTCAGTTTACCCATACAATCCCAAATTAGCTTTAAATCAACCTCATAAGAGCCGAGTGCTCGAATGGGGTGGCCTGACTATCAAATAGCATTGCTATGTTGCATCCTCTATACTTTCTCTCCAGGTTCAATTGAGCACATTTCTCAATAGTATAAACTTCCGCCTGGAATATGCTGGAGAGCTTTCTCATAGGTTTCGAATATTCCCTCCTAGAGCCAAACATTCTCTCACCTGTACCACTTTCCGCCTTTGACCCAACTGTTTAGCACGAAATGGTCTCTTCTCTAAAGGAGTATACAGTCCGCAAACCTCTACTCACTCCTATTACCCAGTCTTGCCCTAAAGCATTTGCCAAAATCATGTTTCATGTTCCTGTCTACAGGACAGCCAAATAGGGAAAAATCAACCACTCGGCCAACCGGTTATGATCCAAGCATAATCTCGTGCCCATCTCATCTATGGCCCTATTTTTCACTGCCAAATGCTGCGGACTAAGGTTCAATAAAACCTCGAAGGCGTTTGCGAGACAAATTCTCATTGTCACAGTTATGCTTATGCTTATGTTGTTCCCAAACTTGTTCTTACCGCCCATGCATACCGATCGCATAAATTATTGGATTATTTTTTTAACGGTCTTTGTTAAATATAGACTCTGTACAGAGCCATTTGAATCAACGACAGCCTTAAAATTTAATATTCTTGATATGATAAAACGCACCACTTCGCTAGAATGTAATGTAAATTTTGAGAAAATGATCAATACCTGCGCACGTGATCGTGGTTGACATCGGATATCATTTGTAATTGCCAAACACTTTGGTTGGTTGAAAGTGAGGAGGCAAATAAAATCTCATATACGCAGACATACACCTGGAAACGTGTCGATTCCAAAGAAACTTGACCTATTCCTGGCAAAAGCTGGACAGTAGCATAAGAAGTGTTTGAAGGTTTCATCATCCTCGCCACAAACTTTACCATACACTGCTTCCCGCTACTCGTATGCGGTCTAAGTGTGCCCGTACTACTAAGAACCCGCCTAAAATGCCAAACCCATTGCTCTTTCCAATATAATAAAAACGTAAAGAATTAAAAAGGGAATTCTTGTTGAAAACTTCGTAATAAGTGGTGCTGTTGTTTATTATAAGAGCCCTAGTTTTCGTTTAATTTTATTGAATTTCTTTTTATTTTTTTCATCACTTCACCACACTTTTGCAGGGCTCACTGTTTCATTGTGTTTTTATTCTTACCCGTGTACGAGTATCTTGTAATTGATTTCAGTAATAATCAAGCAAAACATTCCAAAGCTCTAAATCATATGAAAAAAAATTCGAATACGAATACAAAAAAGCAAAAAATCGAGGAGAAAAAGTAAATTTATCTTGTCTAAGAATGTGAGCAAGAAAAAAAAGATTTCGAAAAAGAATGTGGAAAAAATTTTGTTCTTCAGCAGTTCTTTTACTCTGTTAACATGATGTCGGTCACAAATTTCTAATTGAAAACATGGTTGGGAAAACATCATGTTGGATGATGATTCATGAGTAGAAAAGCCCAAAAAGCGTGTGCCTTGAGCACAATTGAATGCAGTTCACACGTTTTGTAATATTTAAAGACAGTCTTTAACAGCCGGTTTTAGTTATTTTCTCTGATTTATATCGCTTTCATGTTATACGATCTAAGCAATTTTATTATTTTTTTTTAAACCCATTTACTACGACATCAATCTAATTCATGATTATCATCGTCTTGCTGTTACTATTTCACATATTCACAACGTCACAGAGATGGACATATAGATACACACAGTCAGTCATCGTGTTTAAGTGATGATTCATTGAGAAATTCGAAACGAAACACAAATATCAGGTTGTCAGCAAAGAAAACAAAATCGAAAACACTATACAAACTTTGATTTCTTTTACTTGCATTGAGAAAGTCCGCTAGTATCTGCCGCAACCACGATCGGAGTAGTACTACAAATTGTTTTCATTCATTATTTGCACATCATATTCGCAAAATTTAACGTGAATATTGTTGAATGAGTGTGAATGAAATGCAATACTTTTGGCAATTAACGATTATTTAATAATTATTTATGAATCATTGGTTTTGTGTTTATAATTTAGTGTTACGGGGCCCATTTAAAGCTCACATGTAACATACTAACACTTAATTAGACCATCTAGCTACGTAAGATCCAATACATGTTTGAAGTGTTTGTTTATTTAAAACTAAGGCCATCTTGAGGAGTCGAAGAGATATGTAATGGCTGGCTATGGAGTTTTCTCGACACAGATGGAGATACCCAACTGCAGCTGTGTCCTACAAGCTGAAATTATGGCCATAAATATTGCCGCGCGGTATACTGTATATACGGATTATTTACCAGAGATATCTTCATATTTAATTATGGATTATTTATGAATACCGGGATGAAAAAGCAAGACATTTGGTGGTTACTCTTTAGCGGGTTTATGGAAATGATTTCATTGAAATTAATTGTATGGCAAGTGAACGTACACATTTATATATCACTTTGTATTTATTATTACGAATCAATTAGAGACGTTAAAGAAGAACTTCTTGAGAAGAATGGATAACTGTTATCTCAAAAATGAATGGTGGCTAAATGATTTCACTTCTTACAAGATCAGAATACATATTGGCCATGGTCGAAAATTAGGGCGAGTGTTAAAACCGCCTAGATAATATTTAAGGAGCCTTATAGGGGCAAAGTTTCGATATATATCAGAATTAAAATTAAAACGCGTATATTGGAAATAATGATGAATGCACTAGGACAAGGGTGGCCTAAGAGAGAATTGCATTTGTAGTAGTAGTAATAAGTTTTTGCAGTGTGCGTTGAAGAGAAAAATTTAAAAAAATAAACAACAAAACAAACAATTTTTATATTCAAAGCGACATATGTACATGTGCTTTCATCGAAAGCTATTACACAACTGAATAAAATTGTTGTTTATTTGTTATTCTCTGTTATATAGGGAGCCGATTGAACTTGTGCACTTCAGTGCATATGCATTAGAAATATTAATATCAAAAACGGAGTGCAACAAGGCTGCATCCTTTTACCGTTACTTTTCAATTTGTAAATATTAGACGAAACGTTGTATGAGCTACAAATGGGTATAAAACCTAACTGAGAATTCATTAATAATTTACGTTGTTTCGATGATGCAACAATTGTATTTGAAATTTCAGACTTCCAAATACTCTTCAACAAAATTAAAGAATACAGCAGCAGACATGATCTAAATATCAAACATTGAAAAAACCAAAATGATGAATGTAAGCCGTAATAAAACTCCATACACAAATGCACAATTAAGTGGAACATGCGTTTTGCTATAAATATCTATGTGCGCAGCTTACTGAAAGTTGGACTGCAGACAAGGAAATCGAATGATGTAATCAAATGACCAGAAAATATAAGAAAAAAGACATTCAACTTCGCCTCCGTATGGTAAAACGGTACATATGCTCAATACTGCTATATTCCAATGAGTCTTGAACCCTTCAAATGAACCTTGAAAATTTTTAAATGTGAACATATAGACTTCTTCGAGTTTCATGGACGGATTTTGTAACTAATGATGAAATATTGAGAAGATTGAACACTGAAAGACATCTACTTTATACCCTCAAAATCCGTAAAAGTTCATATTTTGGCCACATCATCAGAGGAGAAAATATTTCAAGGAAAAGTAGAGGGTAGGCGTGGAATTGGACGAAAATAGAGGTTTTGGTTACGAAATATCAGAGTTTGAACATACAAAGAACTGATCCATCTTACGGCGGACTGGAAATAGTTTATAAACATTAACATATGACGTAGTGTATTAGTTAGAGCGCAGGCCCAGGTTCGAATCGCATCAGAGGACATGACGAAAAAAAATTAATTGCGGTTTCGGCAACTCCATCAAAAGAAAAACCCTCTGACCTTTCAGCTTACCTTTGGCGATAACGACAAACATCAGACGAATGTTCAGGAAAAAAGACGCCACCCACTGCGAAAAATTATAATGCTAAGTAAGGATCACCGCCACTTAGCAAGGATCTTCACGGCTACACACAATTATATGAAGGCGAGCTGCAGTAGTTTATTCATCTATTTAGTTTGAAAATCAGCTTGATTACTGAAACTTAAACAAAGTAATAGATGCTTTGTGGAAAGCTAATATGGTCCTAGAGGAGTGACGAAGAAGAAAATACATAATATCTTATAACTTTTATGTTCTCTGTAATATTTGCCTAAATCCTGTAAAGGATATGGATTAAAGAGAGAGAGTGAGATAGGAGCTATAACCGTCCATTAAGCTCTTGATAGAGAGCAATTTTCATATAATGATTTTCGCAGAAGCTGTAATGATTAAGATGAGAATCGGTTTAGGCAACATCTTTGCCATTGCCCGGTTCTTGCTTAGTCGAATGATATTCTACGATAAAAAAAAGTTTTACAACAGACGATTTGGACAAAATTTATTTCTTCATAAAATTGCCGGGATGGCTTGCGAAAGCAGACCCATAATATGTAAGCTCTTGGATACGATAGTAGACCCATGGTGACATAACGGGACCTACATGTTATGATAGGAGGTAGAAAGGTACTCTTTTCTCTGATCGGCTAGTCAATGAGAAATTGGCTGTAATTTTGATAAAGCAAAAATGGTACAAACCTGTCAGAAGATGACAACTACATGATAGATTGATATCATTTTAAAATAACTTATTACTCGAAGAAGCTCAATGTAATGTAACAAAATCGAACCAATTTCTGAACGGATCAGTATGAGTGATAAAAGATGGATTAAATATGTTGCACTTAACAAAAAATATCATGGTAAAAATCCGGTGGCTCTTGAGTGTCGGCAAGCAAGATTACGTTGAACGTTTGGTCAAAGTGGAAGCCAATTGTGCATTACAAACTCTTACAACTTTTTGGAAACCATTAGTTCTGCTTACTGCTGTCAAGTCGAGATTTCTATGGTCATTATACACATCGATTAGTTAATAAAAAAATTTAAGATGACAATTAATGCATATCTCAAATATTTAAAAGCCTACGAGTAGTTAGGTGGCAATAAGCTTTTTATGTAAATATTCTATAAAATATATTTGTTAATCTGACTAAAATGTACTTTTACAATATTATACCATATAAGGCCTATTTACATTCTGTAGAACTTCTATAGTTATTTTGTAAGAGAGAGAAGGAGTTTATCAATAAGTTGTTTTATTTAAAAATTACCTTTTTAGTGAAGAAAAATTCATTTTCAATTAAACTTACCTGAAAGTAAAATAGAAGGGGAAAGAAAAATTTATTAATAATATAAACGTATACCATATTTTAAAATATTTAAATGTTTTATTTTAATTAATACATATGTATGTAAATATTTGTTTATTTTATTACAATAAAAAATATTTTCTTAATAAAAACATCTGCTAGGGCGCTCCAAAATTATTAGTTCTAGCAAAGAAAAAACCACAAATTTGGAAAAATTGTCTTTATTTCTTAGCATAATCTCTTTTTAGCACGATACACTTTTGCCAGCGATATTCGACACGATTCTTTGGACACGATTCTCCCAAACCGAACTACTACTTTGAGTGTTCCTTCGAATCGGCGCAAGAACTCGTAAAACACGGCCAAATAATCTATTGAAACAAATTCACGACACTATATTTGTTGTTCTTTATTAATGGGTTCGCCATCTAACGTTTATTTAACTGGTGCTTACTTCGTGAATGGTAACAGTTAGCTTATGTCTGATTTGACAGATAATTAGTTTTATTCTTCCGCTGAACGTATATGGTTGTGTATACGCTTGAACAACGCTGGAAAATATTGCGATATTACTTTGATCGATCGACTTACAGAAGATGCCGATTTTGCCAAAAAAAAAAAAAAATCATGTTTTCAGATGAAGTTCATTTTGATCTTGGCGGCTATGTAAACAAGCAAAATTGTCGCATTTGGGGCACAGAAAACCCGCACGCATACATTGATGCCGAGCCGATACACGCAAGACGAGTCACTGTTTGGTGCGGATTTTGGTCCAGAAGCATAATTGGGCCATTTTTCCTCGAAAATGAGCAAGGAGAGGCCGTTACAGTCAATGGCGATCGTTATCGGGCCATGTTGAACGAATTTTTGTTCACAAAAATTGAAGAGGATATTAGCAATATTTGGTTTCAACAGGACGGCGCTACGTGCCACACAGCCGAAGCTGCACTCAATGTTTTGCGCCCTGTTTTTGAAGAACGCATTATCAGCCGTAGAGCTGATGTCGTTTGGCCACCTCAGAGCTGCGATTTGACACCGTTGGACTATTATTTGTGGGGTGGCGTCAAAGATAAGTGTTACGCCAACAAGCCAGAGACAATCGACGCTTTAAAGAACAATATTCATGAAGCCATTGGTGAAATAAGCTGCACACAATCGATAATGTGCTTAAAAATTGGACCGATCGTGTAGGCTACTGCATGGCCAGCCGAGGCAGCCATTTGAATGAAATTATTTTACATTATTAACCGGAAGGATTTTACTTTCAAATAAAAAAAGAAATTTGAGAAAATATGCAGAAGTTTTTTTTATAGCATTTAAAAAAAAAATTATTCGGCGGACCCTTTATTATTCTATTATGAGCAAATGCGGTATCCATCTCATTTCAATATTTTCGATCAATAGCTAGCTCACGCACTGTCAGCCGACGACGATCGTTATCCATTAAGACAACACATGTGTTTAATCACTAAATTCCTCAACATACGATGACAGTACAAAATGTTCTCAGCCTGCAATGGCGGTAACGGCGGTATAAACAGCAAAAAACTTTGTATAAAGGAAATTCTGATCCGTCGTATGAACACATGTTAAATTTCATTTAGATCTGTCAACTCATTCGTTTAGTAACAGGTGTTCAAAAAAGTGATTAAGTATTTATATAAGAAAGGTTTATCGGGACAAGAAATTCATAAAGATATGGTGAATATGTTAGGTGAAAGTGCTCCTGCATATGCAGCAGTAAAAAATTGGTTTGCTGAGTTTAAACGCATTGAAGATTAACCACGAAGTGGACGTAAAACTGCAACAACGCCGGAAATCACAGCTAAAGTGCATTATATGGTATTAGAAGATCGACGAGAGAAAGTGCGTGAAGCAGGTATTGCCATAGGCATCCCAAATTATCGACTGCATTTTATTTTCCATCAAGAATTACAGATGAAAAAGCTTTCTGCAAGGTAGTTGACGCATTTGTAAACGATTGAGCAAAAAAACATTGAAATAAAAATTTCTCAAGCTTGTTTGGATCGACTTAAGCGAAAAGTTGATGAAACATGGATCCATCCCTATACACCAGTGACAAAAGAGCAATCCAAACTATGAACTGAAGCTGGTGGAAGTGCACTAAAGAAGTCCACTAAAGAAGGCAAATACAGTTCAAACGGCTGGTAAGGTTATGGCAATGGATTTCTGGGATTACTTAGGTATTTTATAGATTCGGAATATTATTGTAAGCTTTTGAATCAAAACAAAAGAAAAAATATTTTTCAGCAAGACAACGCACCACCCTACAAGAGTGTTTTAACAATGGAAAAATTCAACGAACTGAAGTACGAATTGCTTGACCACCCACCTTATTCCTCTGATTGAGCTCCCTCTGACTTCTACCTGTTACCAAATCCAAAAGAAATTCCTTTCTGGCAAACGCTTCACCTCGAATGAAAATGCAATGGCAGCTGTAAACGATTATTTTGAGTAGTTTCAGAAAAGTTATTTTAATCAGGAGATAGCATTGCTAAAAAAAATGTTGATTGAAGTTTCAGGAGATTATATTGAAACATGAAATAATTTTAAAAAATCTAGCTCTTGTTTTCATTGTTGGACTAAGAATACTTCGAACTGCACCTTTAGCATCTTGTGGCTACTTGCTGTTTTCAGATTTTCGGAAATGGCTGAATGGTAAGAGATTGAAAAGCTCATCTAATTTGAGGATCTGTTAGTTTTTACAGAATATTGTTACGATAAAAAAGATACGCCAACATTTGTACATTTAAAGCTGTAAGATTTATTATGGAATTTATTCTATTGGTTTCTTTCGAGGCTATAATCATACTCTCAATGCTGTAGTTATTTGCATGGTGTTGCCAATTCAAATGAGTAGTGAACTTAACATTTGAATAAACGTAGCATAATAGAAGGTTGTGGCTTATGCTATAACATTCAAAATTAATGTCAATTTACTATAAAAGGCGGCGCATTGATTTTAGTCAGTTAGTCATAATTAAACAGTCAAGAGTAAAGTCATGCTAGTAAAAGGTAGAGAAGTTATATGCGTATTAATTTGTAAGCTAAATAAGTTACTATATAAAGTTAAATTGTGAAAATAAAAAGACTGTATAAAGTAAAACATAATTTCCTAACCTTTATTTTATTTAACGCAATTTAAAAGAACTCAAACATTTCAAAAAAGTTATAACGTTTTTACATTTAAAGCTGCAAAATTTATTATGGAAATTATTCTATTGGTTTGTTTCGAGGCTACGATCATACTCTCAATGCTGTAGCTATTTGCATGGTGTTGCCAATTCAAATGAGTAGTGAACTTAACATTTGAATTAACGTAGCGTAATAGAAGGTTGTGGCCTATGCTATAACATTCGAAATTAATGTCAATTTACTACAAAAAGCGGCGCATTGTGCTGAGTCAGTTAGTCATAATTAAACAGTCAAGAGTAAAGTCATGCTAGTAGAAGGTGGAGAAATTTGTGTATTAATTGTAAGCTAAATAAGTTACTATATAAAGTTAAATTGTGAAAATAAAAAGACTGTATAAAGTAAAACATAATTTCCTAACCTTTATTTTATTTAACGCAATTTAAAAGAACTCAAACATTTCAAAAAAGTTATAACGTTTTTACATTTAAAGCTGCAAAATTTATTATGGAAATTATTCTATTGGTTTGTTTCGAGGCTACGATCATACTCCCAATGCTGTAGTTATTTGCATGGTGTTGCCAATTCAAATCAGTAGTGAACTTAACATTTGAATTAACGTAGCGTAATAGAAGGTTGTGGCTTATGCTATAACATTCGAAATTAATGTCAATTTACTATAAAAAGCGGCGCATTGATTTTAGTCAGTTAGTCATAATTAAACAGTCAAGAGTAAAGTCATGCTAGTAAAAGGTGGAGAAGTTATATGCGTATTAATTTGTAAGCTAAATAAGTTACTATATAAAGTTAAATTGTGAAAATAAAGAGACTGTATAAAGTAAAACATAATTTCCTAACCTTTATTTTATTTAACGCAATTTAAAAGAACTCAAACGTTTCAAAAAAGTTATAACGTTTTTACATTTAAAGCTGCAAAATTTATTATGGAAATTATTCTATTGGTTTGTTTCGAGGCTACGATCATACTCCCAATGCTGTAGTTATTTGCATGGTGTTGCCAATTCAAATCAGTAGTGAACTTAACATTTGAATTAACGTAGCGTAATAGAAGGTTGTGGCTTATGCTATAACATTCGAAATTAATGTCAATTTACTATAAAAAGCGGCGCATTGATTTTAGTCAGTTAGTCATAATTAAACAGTCAAGAGTAAAGTCATGCTAGTAAAAGGTGGAGAAGTTATATGCGTATTAATTTGTAAGCTAAATAAGTTACTATATAAAGTTAAATTGTGAAAATAAAGAGACTGTATAAAGTAAAACATAATTTCCTAACCTTTATTTTATTTAACGCAATTTAAAAGAACTCAAACGTTTCAAAAAAGTAATAACGGTCGAATTTTTTAACGCTAACACAGATATTTATTGCTGTAAAGTAGTATAAATAGTCGGCTATTATCCGCTATAATTTCCGATTTTATTATTCAAAATTCTTTTATGTATAAATCGCGCCCCTAATACTAACCGAATTAATGGTGTAAATAATTTTAATTTTATTTACTTTAAGCAAATAAGAACAACCAAAAAAAAATTAAAATTTATATTTGTGGTTGGCCTAAATAAAAACAAAACAAAACAAAAAAATAACCCAAAAAAAATAAAAATTAAAAATTATTTGCGCTTTTGATTTTTAGCACATAATTTAAGAAACGCCTGTAAATGATCTTACACATGGTAAAATTGAAGAAAAAAATTAAATGAAAAGAATAATAAAAAATAATAAATGATTTCTTAGAAATGCAAGAAATAAAATCAAAATGATCATGTGTGATTTCATTTAATATTTTGCTCGATTTAATTTTTTTTTTTTAATATATTGCGGCAAAAAAAAATCCGCTTTGTAAACAGAAATTCAAATTTTAATTTTAAAAATTAAAGAAAAAATATAAAAAAAATAATTTACATTAATTTTCTTTTCATGATTTTTCATTAAGAGAAAAAAAACACTTTAAGAACCCCTGTCGCCTAATGAATTTGTATTCTTAAATGACCATTTACCGCCATCACTCATATTGTGTCATTCTTAACAGAATGCCATTGAGATTCGTTTGAATTTAAGATTTTGAATCACACCAACTAACTAACTGACTACCCTCACCTTTTTGTTTAGAGTTCAGTGACCAACATTCATTATGAAAAATTATTAATTTTAAAATATTTTTAATTCTCTCATACATAATTCGTTTGATTTTTTGCTTAAACAATGCACAGATGGATTATTTAAATCATTTATAATAATTATGAAATATTTTTTACTTTTAAACATTTTTTGTGATTTTCAACAAGTCTGCTTAGCAAATAAATTCTGTTTTCACAGCGAACAAATGTGCTTCTAATAATAAAAAAAGAAGAATTCATGACGCAAACTATAATCACTGGCTTAGGTCGCCTAGCCGTTAGAACTACAATAATCTTGACATTATTTTTTTATACGTGGTAATACATGTAAGCCATTCTTTTTCTGTTTTCTACGGAATTAGACGTTTTTGACATGTTCGGTAAAAATTCACTGTCAAAAATATGGATCAAAATTTGTATATTTTTTATAAAAAAAAAAAAAATAGAATAAATTGATACAAATCGGGCGTTTTTTTACAGTTACACAAGTTTAAATCATAATAAAACAAAAAAATATATTTTTAATATCAAAAAACGGGCTATATTGTAAAGAAAATTTTATGATCTTAATGTCTAAATAAGATTTCGGCCATGTGGACGCCACGGCGTCTAGCACGTACATTTTTTTTATATAAGACCAGCACCCAGGGGATGGCCCCTACTCATGCAGTGCATTGTGCTGGTACTAGGAAAATAGGTTATTGGAAGGAGGACAGAGGGAGTAGTGTTTATGGACGTTAGATTTAAATTTACTCATGTCGTAAGTGGCAGGAAATACTTTCGCTGGAAGATTATTCCACAACCGAACAGTACGACCAAAGAACGAATTCTCCCTATAATGCGTTGTGCGATTTAGTGGACAATCAACTACAAAGGGATGCGCTCTACGAGAAATACGAGTACTACGTAAAAATATATGATTTTTGGGAATTAATTCCTTAATTTCGTTAGAAAACATTCCGTTATAGTACCGATAGAACACGCCACATTGCGACGGTGCTCCAATGAATCGATAGAGTTGGCTACCCTACCGTCATTGATGAGCATCTTCGCCCTCTCCTGTACGCGGTCGAGAAGCTCCAAAATAGACTTTGAAGCACCGGCCCATACATGAGAGTTGTATTCCATTTTGGGTCGGATATAGGTCTTGTAAATATTAAGGAGATCAGATGGGGTGAAGTATTTCTTGCACCGTTTCAAAAAACCAAGGCACTTGAATGCTTCTTTCGACACTTGAAATATGTGATCATTGCAACGAACGTCACAGTGAATTCTCATGCCCAGAACATCAAGAGCATCTGATTCCTCAATATCCACATTACCCATTGACACAGATGACAGCACACCACCTAGCCTGTGTGTTAAAAAACAACATTGAGTCTTACGTGCATTAAAATCGACCCTGTTCGTACGACCCCACTCGGAGACCTTCACCAGGTTACTTTTGAATGTGACGTTCATATTCATTCTTCTTACCCCAACCTCCAAAAGGCTCGGTCTACGATCAAAAGAATATGAGTGACAAATGTTGCTGTCATCGGCAAAAGAGTAGATAGGATTAGAAGTGAGAAGAAGAAAGTTGTTAAGACATATTAGAAAAAGAGTAGGAGAAAGAACATAAACATAAACTTTACATAACTACAAAAAAATAATAATAATCTAATGGGGTTAAATCACACGATCTTGTTGGCCAAGCAATTAGACCATTACGTGAAATTTCTTTTTCATAAAAAGTTTCTTTGAGTAAATCAATTGTAGCGTGCGATGTGTGGCATGTGGCCCCGTTCTATGGGAACCACATGTCAGCAAGATTAATTCCAGCTAATTGAGGTACAAAAAAATTTCTAATCATGTCCCTATACCTTTCACCATTGACAGTAACGTTTTGACCAGCATCGTTTTTAAAAGCATATGGATCAATAACACCGCCAGCCCATAAAGCGCACCAAACAGTAATTTTCTGTGGATGTAATGCTGTTTCGACAAATACTTGTAGATTATCCTTACTCCAAGTCCGAAAATTCTGCTTATTTATATACCCATTCAACCAAAAATGGGCTTCATCGGAAAACGAAATTTTGAATGGAAATTCCATATCAATATCAATTTCTGCCCATTTGCCAGCACTGCTCCGGTGAAAGTCTATCCATAATCAAATATCAGCTGATTGTCAAGTAGAGCAGTGTTACCAACTCGAAGTTTTAGCTGATGAAACTACCACCATGAATAAATTAGGCAAGTTATAGCGACTCGCTTGCCTCGGTCTAACTGTGGCAATGAAAACATATCGAACAGCGGCCTTGAAGACCATGTGATGAATGTGGCTGCATGTTCCGTGGCAAAGTTTTTCGCCAAGAGGCCCCGAAATGCGTCGAGAAGTTTGTTCATTCTACGCAGGATGGTCGGAGAACCATCTTCGGTCCTGGATGTCACATCTTTGAGCCTGTGCTTTGGCAGGAGATTTAGGGTTGAATTCCAATACCAGGATTGTTGGTCCAACGGAGCTTTAGTTCGGAGTGAGTTTGATCTAAACTGGTACACCGATGGCTCCAAAATTAATGACTACTATGGCGATGCTGGGGTTCATGGCCCCAGCACAGACTTGTCGATGCCACTGTGGAGATCGCTGAGTATCTTCTAGGCTGAGGTCATGGCCATTGCCATATGTGCAGAGATCAACCTAGACAGTTGGCTCAGGGGTATGAACATTAATATATTCTCTCAGGGCCAAGCTGCCTTATGGGCACTTGGGTCGAATATTATGACATCTAGTCTAGTCAAATATTACTGCGTTACGTTGCAAAGGCATTTGCTTATTAACAAGGTCCAGTTGTTTTGGGTACATGGACACTGTGATAGATACTAATAAGGCAGCGGATGCATTAGCTAGAAAGGTTTCGTGACACCTTACATTGATCCGGTATTTTAGTGTGCAACACCACTTACTACCACCCTCAATCTAATAAAAGATTAGAAAATTGCCAGATGCTTGGAACACTAATGCTCAAAGGGGACTTAGCCACTCTAGATTTGCATTCATTCCGCAATTCGGGCGTCGTTTTGAGGTTCTAAAATATGTCAGGTCGGAATTAAAACTCCTAACGTACTTTCTTAGGGGCCACTGTGGATTAAGAGTTCATCTGAAAAAGATGGCGGTCACAGATATGGATGTTTGTAGATTGTACTCACAGGTATCAGACAGCGATTGGAAATCTTTCTTGGGTGCATAGAGTCTCATTGGGAGCCATATCCACCATTATGATTTCAGATCAGCTGTTGTTCGTTCGGAAGGCAGTAGATCTGCTGAACAAACTATAGACCCGAATGGGTTCAGTAGATCCCATGGATAGCGGTGTTTTACAATAGAGCCTGGTCAGTATGATGATAATGATAAATCGACAAATCTGTTTTAACATATGGTAATACAAGTTTGGAGTCTAACTAAATTTGACAGATATCGGTCCACAACTGATCTTAATAACTTTTACAAAAATCATTTCTTAGAAATCTAAGAAAGTTACCAATTATTTTTGAAACTGCGAGGATAAGTCATATTAAGACGAAACTTGGTTCAGAGTTGTACAGTACATATGCTGTTAAATACCTACCCATGTTACTAGATATTTTACAGGAATATTTTTATATTTACTGATAGCAAAGTGACACCATGCAATCTGGAGCGCTTTTACTTGCAATGGTATTCCACCGGAGATAATTATGCTTCTTCGAGCTCTTTACCATGTCCTTGATATTATAGTACGCAGTGCTACTCGGGCAAACTCGAGAGCCTGGAATATGCAAAAGATATTTACCTCCTATGGCATAATCATAGCCATATGTCAGCTGAACTTAAATCCCTCAAAACCGAGACTGCAAAAGCTGGCCTTTGTATAAATACTCTCAAAAGTAAGGTGATGCGCTGCTACACTCTGAACAGTGCCAAATTTAAAATACGGATTATTGAACTATAGCAGGTGAGATCATCTTGATAGCATTCTGACGCATATGGTCTGTTGCAGTAATGATTACCGGCTTTCGAGGGCTAACCAATCTTTTGTGATCTTACGCTATGTATGAAAATCTCCTGCTATCTCGAAACATATTCAATTCATGTCTCTGATCGGTTCTTCTGTACGCCTGTGAATCTTAAAATACGACCACACGACATAAATGCCATCAAAGTATTCATTAACATCTTTCTCAAACCGAACCGAATGAAGAGAGTACGTTGTAGCCCTTTGTTCCTTCTTGCAAGTGATTTTTTTGGCAACTATCTTTCTGGCAACACTGCTGCTGCTATAAACAACTCAGCTGTTTTTGTGTAATACGTTACTGTCAAACGTGTTCAGTTTGGTCTATAATTTAACCATAAATCGACTTACAAACGAACAACGCTTGGGGATTATTGAATTTTATTATCAAACTTCACGCTCAAATTTCATGTTTTTTTATCGGAAAATTGTTTTTAGCGATTAAGCTCATTTCTGGTTGAATGGATACGTGAATCAGCAAAATTGCCGTATTTGGTGTGAAGAGCAGCCAAAAGAATTCTAGAACTGCCAATGCATGCCGAAAAATGCACTGTTTGATATGGATTATGGGCCAGTGACATCAGTGGACCGTACTTTATCAAAGACAACGAATGCAAGAACGTTACTTTGAATGACGAGCGCTATCGTGCGATGATTATAAATTTATTTTGCCCAAAATGAAAGAGCTGGACTTGGCTGACATGTGCTTTCAATAAGACGGTGCCATATGCCACACAGCACGACAAAAAGCATATTTAAAGTTTAGGGACAGTCAATTGGCCGCCTAGATTGTTTGAATTAACGCCTTTCGACTTGTGTCAAGGCTCATGTCTATAGGGACAAGCCCGCAACAGTTGGCGCACTGGAAGTCAATATTGAAGAATTTATTCGTGAGATACAGGCCGATATGTTGGAGAGAGTATACCAAAATTGGACCCAGCGTATGAACTGTGTCGTAAACGCAGTCAACATTTACTTGAAATCATCTTTAATCATTGAATCATATAGATCGTTTTATGGACTCAAACATTTAATGCTTTTTTTTCTTTCTTTTAATCAACTCCGAAAGCTCTTAAAAATGGCCCGATGGGAAGCACAGGACATAGTATAAGGCAGCCATAATATCTCTGGAGAATGAATATAAGTCATCGAAAATTTTTAATGAATGCCGGACGTTTTTGGATGAGATAGCGAGATATTCAACGAGATATGGCAATATTGCAGGTGGATTAACTTGTTTAGGGAGGTAGCACTTTCGATCTGTACCAACATCTAAGCTTCTCTTGGGAAGAATAGACGAATAGTATGGCAGAAACTGGTAAATAAAACCACCTGTTAGGAGAGCAGAAATATTTGACCTCATTTGGTTCGTTGAAAAACAGGGCAGATGTTGAAACTTCTCAGATAACACCTAAGGAAATTTATGGAGGCTATGTTAGGTAAATATGTCCAAAGACCGACAATCCCATAAAATTATTTCTGCAAAAACTGAGTTTGCGGAACATTGTCTTTATCATTGGCCGGCATTTGACGATTTAGTCTTTGCTTAGTCGAAGTAGTCTTGCAGTGGGTGATTTGGTTAAAATCTTCAAAAATGGCCTCTTTAGAGCGACTGGGTGACTGACAAAATCTGGCCAGAAGTTATGAGAATATTAGTAGGATAGTCGACATATGATAGCTCAACGTGAACTACTTTTTGAACTCAAGTGTGCTCTGCCGCGCAGAGCTGTCAATTGAACCTAATCCACGTTCTTAAACGAAAAAGGATTAAATGAAAATTAAGAACTTTAAGTCAAAAAGGTTTAAAAAGACAACCCTTAGTAGAATTGTTTGAGTCCAATATCCTATGTGTGAACCTTAGCTATGATTATCCAAAAAACATTGCACTGTAGGGTATCTTATAAAACCAGGTTGACTGACCATAAATTTTGTTTCTAATTTAATCTCGTTAGACCTTAGAAAAGTACATACTGAAATGATTTTAACCGATTTCCTTAACTTTACTTCTTCTAAAATAACATCTTTTATTCGCAAAACAAAAAAACTATTCGTACATGTTTTGAATTGAAAATTGTTTAGAAAACGAGAAAATTTTTGTCCATCCGGAACTTTAATCGAAAACCTTTTCAGACTTCAATTAATACCAAAGCGGTAAGCGAAGCTAAAACATAAACCGTTAACACACTTAGAAACCAAATGTTAAAAAAATATAAAAAAATAATTTTAAATTTCAAAACATCAATTTTAAAATCGTGCCATTAATTTTTAATTCTTATTCAAGGTTTTTGTTTTATTTTAACAAAATATATGCCAGTTGATGTTTCACGGTGTGCAGGTTTTAAAAAACCCATTTCAGTGCCTACAATTCGTTAAATTTCTAGCAAAAATTTCTTAAAAATAAAAATAAATTTGTTTGCGCTAATGTTTTTGTTTAAATAAAAATTAAATTTTTATTTTTTAATTATAAAATTCTAGACACATGGTGATGATGATAATGATGATGACAACTATGTTCACGATCAGGGTGATTTTGACAAATGAATGTCTATTTTGTCGTTGTGTTTATGGGTATTTTTTAGGTTTTCGTCACTTGTTTTCTCACCACCCCCTTCACTTAAATATAAAGTTTGGTTAATAGTGTGTCAAACGAACATCTGGTTTTTTTGAATTAAAAAACAAAAAATAATAATAAAAAATAAAAATAACAAAATATTTATAATATTTTATTGTTTATTAGTATTATGCATGCTACACCATTGGGTGTTACTATTAGCATGCTTAGATAGTTTGACACCAATTTCAAGTAAATTACAGCCGTTTAATGCCGAACCTACATATTCCGTTTTTTTTTTTAGGTTTATAAGATTGAGTTGGCAACCTTGCTTTATTTGACAATTGATTTAACAGCTGATAGTTGTTTGTTTTTTTTTTTTTTTGTTTCGGTTTGACATTTCGTTACAGATAGACTTAAACAATGGCAACGCTTGCAAATTGTTGAAATTTGTTATCAAAATAATGGTTCACATACCATGCAGCGCACGCTACAATAGATTAACTGAAAGGAACTTAAGATTAAAGAGTAATTTCACGAAATGGTCCAACTCATTGTCCACTAATATAGTGGGATCTAACCCCGTTGGGTTATTTTCTTTGAGTTTATGTAAAGTCACTTGTCTACGTCGTTTACCCAAAGACAGTTGAGCACCTAATGGGTAGTCCAACCATAATGCACAATGTTAATAGTGAGTCACTCCATAACGTCAAGTTTTTTGCCCAATTTAATTCGACACATCTTTGTTTCAGTGTGCGACAAATTGGCGTTCAAATCAAAATGCATATCGTGCAGTTCGCGATTTTTTTGCTCAGCATAATCGACCAAATGTGTTCACAATCGGGAAAATTCTGCGCAAATTTCAGCAAGCCGGGTCTATGCATGCTCGCCCAGTTCATTCTGTGGAAAACATTGTTAATGTTCGCGATAGTGTGGCGGAAGAACCGTTGGTCGTCGTGCCCAACAATGGAAAATATCACGAATATCACTGACGCGAGATTTGAATTTACAAGCTTAGAAAGTTCAAATGACTCAAGAGCTGGAGCCTACTGAACAGATAAAAGTGAAAGAAAGTCATCTTCATGAGGCACACTTTCACCTCAGTGGATTCATTAACAAGCAGAATTGCCGCATTTGGGCAAATGAGTACCCACCAGTGATTGTTTAAAAGCCGATGCATCCACAAAGAGTGATTGTTTTGTGCGGCTTATGGGCTGGCGTAGACATTGGACCGAAAATAAGGTCGGTCAAGCAGTTACTGTGAATGGTATTCGCTATGGTGAGATGATAACGGACTTTTTGTGGACAGAAATTGAGGATACGGACTTGGGCGATATGTGGTTCCAACAGGATGGTGTCACTTGCCACACAGCCAACGAAACAATGGCTCTTTTGAACGAGAAATTCAATGACCGTGCTATCGCATGTCGTGGCAATGTTAGACTTCTTTCTTTGGGGTATTTAAAAGCAAAAGCATATGTCAATAAGCCAAGATCCATTCAAAATCTAAAGGATGAGATAATTCGGCACATTAAAGACTTTGAACCTCAATTATGTCTCAGAGTCATTGAAACTAATAACCGACGGATAGGGATAAGTCACCAAAGCCGTGGCGAGTATTTGGCCAATATTTTGTTTCACACATAATTGTCATAGATGCTTCCATCATAACAAAAAATATTCAGATAATTCTCCGAAAACTTATTGTTTTCTTTACAATTAACATCGTGGGTTTTGGTTGGACCACCCTTTTGAAATCAACATTAAAAAAGTTATTGGAGAAATACGGCCACAAATAGGCTGCGAGAAGCTTATGAAAATTGGTGTTTCAAATTGCACCTTGTACGTGCTAGCTGTGGCTTTCACATGGCCATAATCATATTGAAACCTTAATGTCATAACATTTTCTAAACAACAAAGCTCGTTTCATTGATATTGAAAATATATTTTTTTGTTTTATTATGACTTGAATTTGTGTAACTGAATAAAACACTCGAGATATGAATGCTATCTTACAGTAATATGTACATTTTGTTAAAAAAAACACCTTTTAAGAGTTTAATACAGTTGAGCAACAGTCAGTTTTAAAATGTACCAATATACCAAGACGAAAAATATTATTTTTTAGAAAACCACGAATTTCAGTGGAAATTTATTTAAATTTATATTTGATCTTAAGCAAATTGTTCTAAGTGGTTTCTACGTTTTAAAAAATCACCATCTGCCTGTTTGAAAACGAAGAAATTAAGGTTTTGCTCGAGTTTGTGTTAAAGAAAAGAAATTATGGGACAGAATTTAAAATATAATCAAGAGATTTTAAAAAGAAATTTTATTGGCTTGAAATGTTGCTTCAGCGTTACATAACGAAATTGTTTCTCCATTAAATTATTACTGATCGTAAAACTAGCAGCCATATGCAAAAAAATTTAAAAGTAGACTTGTAGTGCACGTTAGCTACCTCACACTTAAGCTTAATAAACATTTGTTAAAAACAAACGCATGCAAAATCCCTATATTTACTTGGCTTTACTTTCCTTACACTGCAGTGGACTACCAGACAGACAGTATAACGTATACTCTCACCCCATATGCGGTGAGAGCCATCGACCCCTCCGATGCCTTCTACCAGTCCGTGTCATTTCTGCATTAAATTGTTATTCAAATTGTTGCTGAAAGCACAAGTAACAACAATAATGCTGATAACACCTGCCACTTAGCTAATGATCTATATTTGGTAAAATCAGAAAGATATCAGCTTTTGTGATACCCCCGTGTTCTTAAAAAGTTAATACCATTAACGAGGGCAGTGAGAAAATTTAATGAATTTTAATACAGTTCTACTTACGTTAATTGCTACCTATTACTGGACTACTATCCAGTTTTGGGCAAACTACGTCTATTAATTTTCTGGGTTTAATTAAAATACGACAATCTTACGAATTACGATGAAAATAAAAAAAAATTCATTTCTTTACTGGTTAAATATTATTTTTGTAGTTAAAAAATGATAACGCGAACCACGCAAGGTTTGGAAGCATTTTATAAGGAACCTGCAACCTCAATATTGCCGAAAACTTGTGTTTTTTTATGTGTTCGTACAAGCAGAGACAAAAATCAATTAAAAGGGGTCAGTACCTAGAAATAGACCATAAAATTAATAAAAAAAAAACTTGCGCAATCGAGAAATGAAAACGTGTGAGTATTCTGAGGTTGTGCCCATCTTAACTTACATAAACATTTGAATATGAAATATCTAACCTCACAATGAATGCCGCAATAGCTTACACTTGACTATCGGCTGATTTTTTAAGAACTTTCGAATTTGATTAAAAAAAACACATAAAATTTAGAGAAAAAATTAAGTTTCATGATTACTATATACGAGTACTATTATGAACATTCTTGAATTTAATTTACTCACTAACACTCTGATATATAAGATACTGCAGTAAGCCCTTCCTCGTACCTGCTTTTTGACTGATGTGGATAGAAAAAGAAAGCCTTAAATTCTAACGTTCTCTATACACGCAAAATTCTATATTTTTTGCAAATTTAGAAACTTTAACTCTAACCACTCTCAAGATATACAAACATTATTATTTAATTTGTGGGAGGTACCATGCCTACTTATCCGTTTCTTTCCACTTTTTAAGTGATGGTTTGTACTATCTAAGAAGTTACTTCCATTCTAATCCTTCTCTTGGTATACAAAAATCAATATTTAATTTTTATGGGCGATGCCACACCCAATTATTCAATTTCGCCCATATTTCAACTGATGATGAGTATTGCTCCCGAATATATTTAGACCAAATCAGAACCTTCCACTATTAACATTCCAAAGATATAAAAAAATCAATGTATTGTTGACCACGTTGTTTGCAACAAATTAAGAAACTTCTACTATTACCGTCTACTATAAAACAAAAATGAATTCTTACTATGTATGTGCTATGTCACGCCCACTTATCAAATACCGCCCACTTTTTGGCTGATGATTTGTATTGACTTCGAAGTTTTCGGGTGATGGTTTGTATTTTTTAAGAAGTCATTCAAAAAATCATTCCCCAGATATACAAAATTCAATGTATAATTTATATGGGAGATGCCACACCCACTTATTCAATGTCGCCCACTTTTTGACTGATGATTTGTATTGACTTCGAAGTTATTTAGACCAAATTCAGAAACTTTAGCTGTAACCGTTTGCAAGATAGAAAAAAATACTTACTTTGTTCGGGTGGTGCCACCCCTTCTTATCTAATTCCACACACTTTTCAAGTGATGGCTTGTATTATTTAAGAAGTCATTCAAAAAATCATTCTCTAGATATACAAAATTCAATGTTTAATTTATATGGGAGATGCCACACCCACTTATTCAATGTCGCCCATATTGCGATTGATGACATGTATTAACTGCTAAGTTATTTAGACCAAATTCAGAAACTTTAGCTATAACCATTTGCAAGATAGACAAACACAATACTTACTTTGTATGGGAGGTGCCACTCTGCCTTATCTAATTCCACACACTTTTTGAGTGATTTAGACCAACTGCAGAACCTTTCGTTCTCTAGATATACAAAATCCAATGTTTAATTTATATGGGAAATGCCACACCCACTTATTCAATAGCGCCCATATTTCGATTGATGGTATGTATTAACTACTAATTAACTACTATTACCGTTCCAAAGATATACAAAAATCAATATTTACTTTGTTTGAGAGGTGCTACACCCACTTATCCAATTCGGCCCAATTTTCGACTGATGAGTTGTATTGACCACAAAGTTATTTGGGCAACATTTGGAGACTCCCACTATAACCGCCTTATAGGTATACACATATAAATACAAATTTTTAATGGGCATGGCACCGCCCAGTTGAGCAATAGTGAAACCACACGCCAAATGAAAGTGTTTTACATACATAGCTTTACAAATACTTTCTGACTCAGATAAAGCTTAAACGCTGTAACAAATTTCGTTTTCAAATAAAACTTATGCACTTCGAAGGGATTAACCCTAATGTCAATAACTCGCGAACCAATGGATCTAGAAAAAACTGCATATACATAAAAACCTTTATATTGAATTCGATAGCGGTTATTTCAGAGAACATCAATTACAACGGACTTTATAGTCCTCTCTTATATATATAGATTAATCTTGTTGTGTTAGGTCTCAATTAAATAAAAAAAATGAAAATGATGATGAAGTGTATGAAATCTTTATTTGACTCGATGGAACACGATCTATATAATTCAATGTTTAAAGATGATTTCGTGTAAATGTTGACCGCGGCTACTCCTCAAATGCTAAGTTAAATCTTAGCATACTCTCTCCAACATATCGACCAGTATCTCACGAATAAATTCTTCGATATTGACTTCCAGTGCGCCAACCGTTACGGGCACCCTATAGAGCCCTAACATAGCCCCACAAAAAATAGTCCATAGGCGTTAAGTCGCACGATCTAGGCGGCCAACTGACCGGCCTCAAACGTAAAATAAACTGTTTACCGAACTATCCTCTCAAATTGGCCATTGTTTCGCGTGCTGTGTGGCCTGTAGCAACGTCTTGTTGAAGCTGCATGTCAGCCAAGTCCAGCTTTTCTATTTTGAGCAAAAAAATTCAGTATTCATAGTAACGTTCCAGCCTTTGTCTTCTTTGAAAAAGTACAGTTCTTGCTATGCTTCTGGCAGCTCTTAACACCACGGCAATTTTGCTTGTTCACGGATACATTCAACCAGAAATGAGTTTCGTCGCTGAACACACGATGCACTTTCTAACCGAGTATGAATTTTGTTAATAAAATTCAATAACCTGCAAGCTTCATACAATTGTAAATCGATTCATGGTTAAATTATAGACCAAACTGAACATATTTGACAGTAACATGCTACACAAAAACAGCTGAGCTGCCAAAAACAGTGTTGCCAAAAATAAAATTGCTAAATAATCACCCGGTAACGAGCAACTGTTTGATCATTTTGAAAAAGTTTTTGGCAATATTCAGGAATAAGTTAAACACTAAGCGTTGATTCTTTATTACACATTAGAAACCTTGAAACAAATGAACTAGTGGGTTTCCTTAGGCTACGGTGAGTCAACTAGCCATCAAAACTATGGTCACATGCTTTGTATTTACAGCAATTACGCAAAAAAGATAAGAAAACATATATCCTTCAAAACACAGCAAGAGACCATAGAAAGCTTGAAATTTTCGAGTTGATGTGCACCACAGAGGAGGGAACTGTTTCTGAGATGCTATTCACATCGATTACCTTGAAAAAAAGTCGAAAACGACGAATATTACTCAGATATTTGATTTAAAGCAATAACGACTACTTCCAGCAAAAATAAAAGTTATTTTCTGTCAAGATAAGAGCGGTGTGCACGCATGCTTAGTCACTGCAGCGAAACTTTGTGAATTGGGCATCAAACAGCTACACACTTTAGACCCAGCTCCTTGCGATTATTTTCTATTCCCAATTTAAAAGAATGGCTAGTTGAGAAAAGATTTGGAACATAATCAAAGAAACTTATTTTGAGGAGCAAACATGGTCAGCTTTTCGACAAGAGAAAAGACTCACAAAAGTGATATGCAGATAAATTCAAAACGCTCCACGGAGTGGGAGCAGGAGAGTGTGGTCCTGGGCACGCAGATCGTTAGCTTTAAGCAAGCACAGCCCTATTTTCGAGACGAAACTACGCAATATTGGCAACTGAAGGAATCCTATCCTAAAGGATACACAGAAGTAAGGATCAAAATGCTCTGTCATTGGGTTCTAAAGGCAGTTGCGCATTTACGCCCAGAGCAGCAATAGAATGTCAAAACGTGCATACTTAGTTGCTCTGATCTGGGTGCCGAGTCCTGTGGGTATAGCGGACGTCTATGCTAAAAAAGGGGTTGAGTGGACTCTTACTGGATCTAATATATCCTTTGGCTTTAATAGGAGTCTCCTGAGAGTTTCTGAGCTTTGACACTAAGAGGGCGAAGTTTGCTGCTTAAAAAAACCATAAAAACACTTCCGGGGGCACCTGTACAGAATAGGCATATTTAACCCTAGCAGCAGCGGATTCAGTTGTGAGGAAGAGGAGTCAATGTAAAAGAGATGTTGCAGTTCTTTAACGTATTGAAACCGTGAAGAACAAAGGGAGGCACAATACAACAATGGTGGTCGCAGTGCAAAGGGCCGTCTTGCGTTACATGCTGGAATTTATAACGCTTTATTGCCGAAAGAAAAATATTTTATATTCAAAAAGTCACGGCTTTATCAAGCTGACCGTGTAATATATATTTTTTTTTTTTAGAAGACACTTTTTTTATTTTTTAATTTTTTAAATAAATAAATGAAATCATGAGTTGATTCGACGTAATTACACCTTTTCATTATTGAATTTTAATTAAAATTTCAAATAATTTTTTTAATTTTTTGTTTATAAAAATCATTTATTACTGCCATTTTTTATTATTGTTGTTGTTGTAGTTTCTGTTGTTGTTTTGAATTAAACAAAAAAAATGTAAACAAAAGCGAAAAAAGCGTGATTTCTTCTATTCAACAACAACAATAACAACAACGGCAGCAAAAAGAAAAAAATCTTACCTTGACAGTGGTGGTGGTGGTTAAATCGGTATTGAATTTCATGGTGGACTTTTGCAAAGAGGAAACTTTACACGTCAACTTCTCACGAGTTAAAATATCTTCAGTTCTTGTGGTGGCCAATACACGTATAGGTGAATCTACCACATCCAAAGTGGTGGCCGTGTTAGAACACGTTTTCGGAGGTGATAATAACAAAGAGGGTGATGACGAAATATTTGTATTCTTCTCAGCTATAAAAGAGTTTTTAGGTAAACTTGTGTTTGCAAAACTTTGAACGGCTGGTAGTGGTTGTGAGGGATTTTCCAAACGCGGTAAGGAATTTAAATTTATTGTTTTAATAGTTGGATCAGCAGGTAGAGCTGTTTGCAAGGCTGGAATTGCTGGAGTTTCTTCTTTATTGTTCACTTCTTTTTCCAACTCTTCTTTCTCTTCTTTTTGTTCTGTGTTAGCAGTTGTTTGTTCCGTTGCTAACAATTTACTGTGGCGTGGTAATGAGGCTGAAGTTTTGTGCACTTGTACTGGCTCTACAGGATTTTTACTGTCATTGGTATTGGGATCACGTGTTATACAGTTGAGTGATAAACGTCGTTGTCTAAAACGACGTTTCGATTCACGTTTCACTTTTGGATTTTCTTCTTTAGATTCTTTATCTTTTATAGCCAAATTTTGTTTTGTACACCACAAATTACTGACACGATTGCCCATAATAATTTTTGTATATTTTTGCTACAAAACTTTTTTATTTCAAATAATTTTTGCGATTTTTTTTTCTAAATTTTTTTTCTTTAAAAATAGCATCAATATATTGCCTTAAATTTTTCTTTAAAAAAATCCAATTTCACATTTTCCTCTTTTTTAATATTTCAATTTTATTTCGTAATTTTTTCTTCTTTTTTCAATAAATCTTTGAAATTAGTTTTCTTTTTCTCACGCACTTTTCCTTTGTAATTCCAAATGGTTGGAAATGGAAATGGGTTCCGAAAAAAAAATTAATTAAAGTGTTAAACGAAAATATTAAAAAAAAAACGAAACGAAAAACGCAAATTTTTTTACAGTTTTGACAGACTGGCTCTGTGACTGATTAACGTTAAACCGGCACGAGTCTCAATTAGTTTTAAACTGATTGTGGCTGTTCTTGAAAGAGGCGAAAAAAACAAACGCTACTGAGAAATACTGAAAAAAACAACAACAACCCAACTCACAGACACACTGACAAATATTATTTCTTGTATATAAACAATAGCAACAACTATAATCAAAATGACAACAAATAACGAAATATAACAGCAAAAAGTATATAAAAAATACCAGACATACTCAGCATTGACAGTAAAAATCGACCATTAAATTACACTACAGCGACAACAGCAACGAACACAAAAAATAAAACATGAGAGATAATCACTAACTGTCTGTATAAGGCCAAATATATGAAATTTATCGAAAAAATAACGTAAATTTTTAAATTTCGTGGCATACCCACAGGTTATTTACAGCTTCCATGCGGCATAGAGTTAGAAGTGTATGTTCAGCGAGTTTTTAATATCAAAACAAGCGATCAATGATTTTGCACGAAAAATCGTGCTCAGGACTTTCAAACACTTAAGCTAGGATCACACTATTATCGTAATTGCACCAATATGACACAGTTTGCATTGTACTTTATTGCTTCTGAATGTTAAAATTGTCCTAATTTATTTTGCGAATATAAATTAGAACAGTTTAAAAATTAGTACGTATTGTTCACTTCTAGAGTTGCACAAAAATACAATAAATATTGGCGCATTATTGCTATTTTTGTTGCCGCATGATTGCCTATCGTGTTGCCGCATGATTGCCTATCGTGTCGCCACACGATTGTAATACCAATAATAGGTGTGTTTCTAGCTTGCTTTAAAATCTATACATAGCATCATACAATAATAACTTTTTCAAGAAGATCGACAAGCCTTGACCATAATTAAAATTAATCCATATTATTTTTATAGTTCTCAACAGCTGCTATTATGAAATCTTTTTGAATGATTTTAGTCGCAAGACGTAAAACAACAGTATGTGTTTTAAAACTATAATGACCGCACAAATCGATGCATAAGCAAAGCGCGGTAACTGCAAGGTAATCACTAGTAGCGAATGAAGAGTATAAGATAGTTAGATAGGTGAGATTATATGTTTTCGATTACTATGGCATTGTAAAGGCTGATCCGAACAAAACTCACGATGTTATTTGTAAATAAAACAACAAGTTTTTAGAGAATTTTCTAAATTGTTTTCATTATGAAAGAAGTATCTATGACAGTTATGTGCAGAACATCGGCCAAATGCTCGCCACTGCTTCGGTGACATACCTCTATCCGTCGGTCCATATTTTCAATAACTCTGAGACATAATTGAAGTTCAATGCCGTTAATGTTTCGAATTATCTCATCCTTTAGCTCTTGAGTTGTTATTGGCTTAAAAAGGCTTTTGCCTTTAAATATCCCCTAAAGAAAGAAGTCCAACGGTGTCAAATCACATGATCGTGGCGGCCAATTAACATCGCCGCGACATGAGATAACATGGCCATTGAATTTCTCGCGCAAATGAACCATTGTTTCTTTGGCTGTGTGGCAAGTGGCACCATCCTGTTTGAACCACATAACAGCCACCTCCATATTCTCAATTTCTGGCCACATGAAGCCTGTTATGATTTCACGATAGCGAACACCACTCACGGCGCATTCGCCATTGCATCAAATAGTCACTCTTTGCGGATGCATTGGTTTTTGAACAATCACTCCTGGATTCTCATTTGCCCAAATGCTTATGCTTGTTAACGAATACACTGAGGTGAAAATGTACCTCGTCGCGTAAGATGAGTATTGACGACGCTTGAAGTGGACTGTAGACTTCAGCTCTTCATTCAATTGAACCTTGTAAGCGCGTAAATGCAAATCTTTATTAAAAATTCGCATCAGTGATATTCGTAAGATGTTCAATTGTGGGGCACGACGACGAGTCGAGGCTGACGGCTCTTCTGCCATGTTATAACGAACAACAGCAATATTTTCTACAACACGCATGCACAGGTGTTTTCACATTTCCTACTGACTCAGTTTGTTGAAATTTGCGCACAATTCTTTCGATTGTGAAGACATTTTGTCGATTATGCTAAATAAGAAAAATACGAAGTGCACGAAATGCATTTTTAATTGAACGCCCATTTTCGTAAAAGACTTCAACAATCTTAACGCACTGCTCAATTGTGTACCTCTCCATGGTTGAATTTGTCAAATACTGAAACAAAGAAATGTCAAATTAAGTTGGGTAAAAACTCGACGTTAAGGTGTGACTCACGATTAACTATCCTTTATTGTAAACGCAGACGATTTCTTAGTGGCACATCAAAGATTTATGTACCTTAGCATTGTCATAATTAACATAACACTTTCTGTTGGCTAATTCTAATTCGTTCTTAGGAAATAACTGCTTCTAAATGGTCGCATTATCAGCAGTACAAATGAGAATTGATACTTTCGCCCGTTCGCATGACGTCATAACCGATAACTCATACACTCAACATACCTTGTTTGCCATCACTCTAGGCTTTGAGTTTGTTTGTAAAGGGTCACAGGTTATTGGCCACTTTTTTTGTTTGTTTAATTTTCTCGAATTTAGTCCATTTTTCATAGCTTGTTACGATCCGCCTCAAAGAACATAGGATTTCATTGTACTCCAGCAGCTTTTCACTTATGGGTATCAAATTTATTTGTGTTAATTCTTCTTTTATTCACCCTTTTCTGAATTTCGATTCGAATCGAAATATTCTGCGTTTGGCAAATTTGCTATTGTGAGTTTCGATCCCGTTTATTTTACTTCGATTGTATATATTCTGCCTTACGATTCAAAATGTACTGCATACGCAAAGAGTCCACTTTTTTTGAAATAGCAATTTTCGGTTGAAAAGTTACTGAATGCTGAGACGTAATCGAAATACAGAATAGGGGTGATTACCTCGTTTAAACAAAGTTGTGAGCAGTAGAGATGAGAATAGATTTTTTCGACTCGTTCTAGTAGCTTATAATGCATAATTTCCTTACAATCCCAAAGGTTATACTTACACAAGCTTCAGAATCATTCGTAAATTACCACCGGCTTATGACCATGAGTTTCTTCATTTAAAACTCCTGTATCTAACTGATATTTAAACGCCTGTTCCTGTTCTCCTAAAAAAATTTTAATTTTGTTGCGTTTGACAGGTGGTACATCGCTTAAATAAATTTTTATGCATTAATTTATGTGCCACCTAAACATTGCGTTTATCCAATTATCTCTAACAGTGTAAACGTTGCAAACACCTTATAAAAGCAATATACCATAAAAAACTATAGTGGGTGGCTGTAGGGTCTTACAGTGAATATAAACGAAAACGAAATTCTTATAAAATCACCCAACTGCTGCCACAGCAACAACAACCACAACAACAAATCTCAATAAATAATAAGTAAATAAAAATTCTTACCATATAGTAGTAGACAGTTGTACAATATTTAAAACAACAACAGCAATAACAAACAAACAACTTATGTTGCTACCACGCCAACAACAAGAAACGTCAACCCAATACCATTTTACTCACCACTACAAAACCAACGGACGGCGAAATTATTTTTGCCAGAGATGGCAGAGAATGTTTTCTTTTAGAATGTGAAAATACTTAAACACTTTTAAAAACAAGGGAAGCCTTTAATCGTCCAAATAATGCACTACGACAATTACTTGACACAAAATAACGAAGCTTTGAAAGTTGATGTGTTAATCTTTGGCACCTTACAGAGACTAACCTATTACGCTTTTTATAGAAGCTATAATGAAAGTCTGTCTAAGGATATGCTGGGTTTAACTACGCTCAATGCTTAGAAAGGAAGGGTTACAAACAAATTGACACGAAAACTTTACAGTCGTCCATATGAGTGGAAAGTTAATCCTGAAATGATCTTACAGTACTTCTCATAAGAGAAGATCTTCGGCAAGCCGTTTGTAATAATTTTGAAGCAATAGCACTGTCACATCTTTTACAGACAAATTAAAGGTGGATATGGAAACGGGAGCAGGAGCTTTTATGAATCTTTAGATCTGCAAATCGATAAGACTTATTATTCGAGTTAAGGTTTTCGTTAACTTAAGATGCGGATCTTTTTTCTCTGTTACTTTCTTAAGAGCATATGGCTAGAGATACAATAGGCCTTTTGCAATTATTTTCGTGGATAGCCTCGAATTTAACAGACTATGACAGTATAAAACCCTGAAGTAACATGTTAGACATCAATTTAGGCTTATTTCCATAAGAAAACAAGCGAATATCAACTGACATATATTGGATTGCGCTTTTATGATAAATAGATAAAGTTGCTGGATAAGGTTGCTAGATTTCTAAGGTGCAAGTGTGGCAGCACTCAATTTTTGATTCTTTGTTCTGACAGCAACCTCCAAACTCAAACGCATGTCTTTAGAGCGATAAGTGAAACGACGACTAGGAACAGTATGCAGTATTGTATATGAATCGTCTTTGTACGCTTTGAAAGCAAAGATTAACATCCGTTTCACTACTTTCCGGCGAATAGGCTCTACAATTTGGCTTACATCAGTGCAAAATGAACTTAATCTATGTTTTCAAGTTCGACAGACATTGTTTACTTCTTGGATCCATTATTGAAGATTGCATTAATAGTGTAAAGCTAGGGCACATTTAAGCAATGACTGTTGACTGGTGAACCTGTTTTTTTAATCCAGTCGAAGTTCAATACTGCTGACTATGAGATGATTGAGCCTATACGGAATCTTCTTACGTCAGCTCTGCTGTAAAAGAACGTAGAATGACCTTTAAAGGTATTTCTTATTTTGCTTTAAGAAGACTTACTGGCTTTCTCAAATGTTTTGGCTAGTTTGAGGAATGCAGAACCAAAAAGCTAGCTATGGATATATAGGATGGGCTTAAATTTGAACCATTTGTACTTCACAACAAAAAAAATAAATTTGGCAATATATCAAACCGTTTTTGTTTTATTGTATTTTCAAATTTAAACTTTTAAATTGTCCACCCTATATTTGGAAACTTGTAAGTTAATAATACACATATTGGTTTTTATATTTTTTTAAAGAATTTACTCTTTTAAGCTTCTCGCTTTAACATTTTGTTCAAGAACTCATTTGTTTACGAGCATACATGAGTAACTATTGACTGTAGTAGTTAATGAAGAAGAGAACGAAAAAACGTCTAAAATTATGACAGTGTGTGTAGCGTTGTACTACGGCCGACATATAAATAAATAAAAAAGCTCTCTCTCTTCATACAATTTTTGTTATTTTGACCATTAGTTTCTCAAATATAATTCATTAGATTCAAAATTTATGTTCGTCTCGCTTTTCTCTGATAAACCATAGTGTGGAAGTATATTTTCACTTCTTTTATTTTTATTTTGGGGCAAATCGATATTTTGGCACAACTATTTGTTATAATTTTTATTTACTTTTTATTTTTAAAAATGAGAATATATATATACAGGGTGTCCGCCGGGAAGGTATACTACTTTGTTTGTTTCTAATTTTTGATTATATGAAAGAGAATGGATCTTATATTGATGTTTTATTTAATGTCGGCAATTATGTATGGAATACAATATCAGATAAATGCCCGCCTCTGTTAGCCTCACAAATACGAGCCCTTTTGAACACAGTTTCCATTACATTCTCACACATTTCCCGCGGTATTTCATTAATTTCAACACGAAGATTTTGTTTGAGTAAACCTTGCTTTACAGATATCCCGACAAAAAGAAGTCCGGAGCAGTCAAATCAGGCGACCGTGGAGGCCATTCAACATCACCATTCCCTGAAATAATTTGTTGTGAAAAGAGGTCTCGCAGTAATTCCATTGTAATCCTGGCTGTATGTGGCACCGTCTTGTTGAAACCACATGTTAGTCAAGCCCAAAGTTTTCAATCATATCACGATATCGCTCCCCATTGACAGTTACCATTACGCCGTTTTCAGTTTCAAAGAATTAAGGTCCAATGATTCCTCTTGAACAAATTGCACACCAGACTGTCACTTTTAATGGATGAAAAGGTGATTGATGAATAATTTGAGGGTTTTCCATTGCCCACCAACCAACTATTCTGTTTATTCACATAACCATTCAAATAAAAATGTGCCTCGTCACTCATTATGATTTTTTCATGAAAATCGTTGATTGATTTTGATAAAATGTTTTAATGATTAGAACACGTTGGTTTACTGAATATTTTTCCATAATAAATTTGCCACGTCTAACTAATGTTTACCAAAATGGCGGCAAGACAAAGTAGTATACCTTCCCGGCGGGTACTCTGTATAAAAAAGTTTTTTTTAATAAAAAATTAAATTGAAGAAATCTATGGAGGGATTAGAATATCTGTGCTAATTAAGAAAAACATATAAAGTCGACATAATCGAAAATTTATTAAATAAAACCGCATGGGAAAATTTAGAAAAATTCAATCGTAAGAATTCTTTAATGGATTTTTGAACTTAGATTACCTTACAAGTATTTGGAAGAAGTGCTTAAGTCCATTTTTTAGAGCTTATTCTGAATGTTAGTTCAAGATAAGTTTTTTAATTAATAGGACCATACCGAAGTAATTAAAATTTTTTCCAACATTTCAACTTAGGCTTCAGCAGTTTTGTCTTAGTGACACAGTGATGGATCTTCTTATACAAAAATATTCGCTCACACATACACATCAAAATGAAAGAAACCGATTTTTTTTTTAATTCTTTGAAAGTCTGGTATTTATGATGGCAGTGAAAAGAAAGCATTGCGAAGAGAGTCTTAAAAATAAACAACCACTCTCCCCTTTCAATCAGTTGATGAAATTGCCAAATATTTTGATTTATTATCTTTTAATGACCTATGATGTCAATATTTTACATGTGACAATATCAATAAGCTTAAGGCAAGCAGTTGTCTATTGATCGTCGTGGTTTAAATATGCAAGTAAATGTCAAGTGGTCTTTAAGCCATAAAAATGATTGATTTATTTGATTGAAAAGGAAAAATATTGGCATTTCTTTAATATTTATTTAAGGTATAGATATATAAATGTAAAGGGTCCGCCATCCAACGTTTTTTTTTTTCAACTAGTGCTTATTTCGTGAATGATAACACTTAACTCATGTCTGATTTGACAGATAATTAGTTTTATCCTTCCGCTGAATGAATATAGTTGTATATGCTAAGTGGGCCTGCGTTCGACTTACAGAAGATGCCGATTTTGCCAAAAAAAAATCATCTTTTCAGATGAAGCTCATTTTGATCCTGGCGGGTATGTAAACAAGCAAAATTGTCGCATTTGGGGCACAAAAAACCCGCACGCATACATTGAAAAGCCGATACACCCAAGACGAGTCACTGTTTGGTACGGATTTTGGTTCAGAGGCATAATTCGAAAATGAGCAAGGAGTGGCCGTTACAGTCAATGGCGATCATTATCGGGCCATGTTGAACGAATTTTTGTTCATAGAAATTGAAGAGGAGGATATTAGCAACATTTGGTTGCAACAGGACGGCGCTACGTGCCACACAGCCGAAGCTACACTCAATGTTTTGCGCCCTGTTTTCAAAAAAAAAAAAAATTTACTTGGCGGACCCTATACAATTGAATCGCCTTGAGAAAAACTACCAGTTTTTTTTTCTATACATTATCTTGACATTTCATTATCTTTACATTTGAATTTGCAAAAATAGTGTAATTCAATTGAATTATGCATTAAATAGACAAGTTTTGATAGAAATAGAAGTTTTGATTATTTTTTATCCAAACTGGTTACCTTTTTATTAAAATTTGGCAACACTGGTGACAACCAAAAGCAAAAGCGATAGAAACTTTTGTATTATTTGTCTGTGTCCTAAAAAAATTTGCTTACATTTGCCATACATGTGCATTCGTCACTGTCACTTTGATAACTAAAAGCAAGAGCGTAAGAATACATGAGAGTTAATCGGGGACAAAAGTCCCACGAAAAGATTATGACTGGCTTATACCTAGAAAGAGACTTGTATTAAGTTGCCTTAGTCTTTGCTCTTGTAAAGCGGATCAGTCACATAGAAGGTTCTTTTTTCGATTCTTTCGCTACAGGCTTACGTTACGTCGTCTGCCTAATTATACAGTGTCTACCAATTATACCTGAAATAATGTCTTTGCCCTTTCCTTTATCAGAGTACGCAAGAGCATATTTGATATTTTAAAAGTGCTCATATTAGACTACCAAAGTTCCGTTTTCTCAAAATCTCTAATACCTAACAAATTCGATATCGCAACTAAAGAAGTGTGAATGCCCGCTTGCGCAAGGGTAGGAAATTTCATTTAATATCTAGTTAGTTTTACTATGTTTGTCAGCCAAAAAAAGGCTCCTTTTTTCTTGATAAAAATTTATTTATTGATTTGACTTGAGAAATTAATTATTGTTTTTTGATTTTGGTATATTAAGCTCAATAGCTTCTACGCTAGAGAAATAACTCACTCTTTACAAGTGTAAATACTTGTTTATAATCTGTCTTGAAATTCTTTTACGATTCAAAAATATTAAAAAAAAAAAAAAACTAAAAAAATGTTCATAAAGTTAGCATTGAAACAAAGGTCTTGACTTTTTAAATTCAATTAAGATTCATTAATTTCGACTAAGACGTCAGGGCATAAATAACAAATCACAATAACTCGAATGGGGTTATTAATAATTTGGCTTAAAACGAAACGAAAAGAAGAAAAAAATCTATTAAGTTTAGAGTGAAATTATTAATGAGAAAGACAAATATTGAATAGAATACGCGTTACGACAACGGCGAATATTTTTACTCGTCGCATAAACTAATAATAGTAACAATATTCATATAAATAAATAAAAAATCGAAAAGAAATATTTTTGTTTTTTTAAATATTTGTTCGGAATATTAAATACCATATTTGAAAAAAAAAATGAAATGAAACAAGTTTTCAATAGTCTCGTACACACAGCTTAACACTTAGCGTTTCGTCTTAATTAGTAAAAATTGGAATGTGTAGAGTCGCTTAAAAAAAACATGCAAATTTATCATGATCATTAGAAATAAAAATAAAAAATAAAATAAATGTATTACAGAATGAACGCAAAATATTAATAATTTATTAATAAAATGTAAAAACAAAAATATTACAACAGTAAAAACAAAATAAATAATAAAAAATTATAATCGATCACAGTCGACTATTTCATAGCCTTTATTACAAAAATGTCAGCTTACAAATGTTGGTTGCATGGGCGTTAGCACCATATATAGGCTGCTTTAAAAAAAAAAGTGATAATGAGATTTTAGTCCGATTGACTAGAATAGGCTTCATCTGCTTTGTAGTGCAAAGATGCATTTTTTGTTTTATATTTTATCAATTATTTATATGGTTAACGATCCATATACGGAACGATTTTAACTATATTCTATTCGATGACAAATGTCATTTGATTCCACCATTTGTATAAATGATTTGTAATTTGTTAGTCATTTTATAAACCTTATGGGCGGACCTTTTCCTAATTCTATGCTGATCATAATGCACTCCTCTCAATTTTTAATTCATCAATTCGTTTGGCACCTCTCCAAGACTCTGGTTTTAGAGACGGCCGCGTCTCGGACGTTAAAAGCTATATAAACTATCGCTGTACCTTTGTTTGCAATCAATCACTACATAGATTTAATAACTTTTTCTTTAATTTCAAAGCAGAATTACCAGAATTACTCTCTCAAGAACCACAACCGATCATCTGGCAGAAGCTCCGGTACCATAATAAAATCTCTTAATCAGATTCAAAAATAATTCTTTCTCGTTCGCGATACATACTAATATGGGTAGGTATCCCACATCTTCCATGAAAACTTAAACCCAACGTGTTATAAATGTAATGAATTAAATAGCGGTGTAGGGTCTAAATTATGAGCAAACATAATCAATCTATGCTCAGTGGTAGAAAGGATATCGGGTGGGCCCATCTATTGGCGGTTATTTCGAATCAGGCAATACTTATGTCATTCTATTCTGTCACAAAATTCAGTTTATATTTCCATTGAACGAAATTAATCGATTTAAGCTTGAGCAACGTTGGGATTTATTAGAAATTTATCATCATTTAAAATCATCTTTTCGCATGAAGCTCATTTTCATCTTGGTGGATACGTTAATATTAGTACGTGATCTTACAGAAGCCAATGCACCCATTACGAGTGACTGTTTGGTGCGGCTTGTGAAGCGGAGGCATCATTGGCCCATATTTCTTTGAAAATGAGAACGGCGCTACCAGAAAGTAGCTTTACAAAGCCCGGTGTAAACACAAAATTCCTAAATAAAATACGGTTGTTGTAGGGTATAAAATGCTACTAAATTATGAGTTTTTTAACGTGCTAAGAACATGTTTAGACAAAATGTGTTCAGTTTTATAAAGTTAAACCTTGTTTAACGAGTTTAAGTTTGTATATCTCGCTTTTAATAATATTTTTTAAGTAACTTTTTATTTTAATGCTTTACTCTTATTGCACTTTTAGAAATGCGTACACTTTAGTGATTTTTGATAAAAACAATACCGTTAAATGTGTGTCAACTGTTCTTTGCTTATTTAAGTACATAATTTTGTTAGTTAGTGATGAGTCTATAAGGGAGAAACATATATGTGAGTGTGTATGTATGAAAATATTATTTAAGCGACACTCCCTAGAGTTTCTGCAATTTAATTCGTTGTTGTTTTGTTACAAAAAGTAAAAAAAATTCTAAATAATATTGTAAAACTACAAACACCTTTAAAATATTGTATATACATACCTAATAATAACCACTCTTCCCCCACTCGTCGCTTTAAGCCATAAAAGATCCACAAAAATGTTAAAAAAAACCACCGGCTGGACTACTGAAATTCCTTCGAAGGAATGAATAAACGCTAGTGCTAGAATTTATTATTTATGACACAACTCACAACTCGTCATAATAAAATTTATTAATGAATTTGAAAACAAAAGATTTGCTCAAGAAATATTTGTGTGCAGAAAATTAATTAATCAAACCGTTAAGTGATGAAAATCAGGCATTAGTTTGGTAGATAATATATTCCTAATAAAGATTTTTCTGTGTTTTTTTTTTATAAATATAAAATAAACAATAAACTATAAAGAAACAAAAATTTAAACAGATTAAGATCGACTTATAACTACACCACGGTAGCAAGGGATATACATATACATCTGGCCAAAAAAATGGGTGTAAAAACTTTTCTTAACTTAACTTTTCTTATTAAAAAATGTAATGAATCACAAACATGCAAAAAATCCCAAATAAATAGTCCGGCATTATTGTTTGAAAAATAAATTAAAGGGGAATCCCGCTAATAAAAACAAAACTCAGAAAAATAGTGTGATTTTATCTTTTAAGTGCGGTCTGAGGGTTTTGTAACCAAAGCTTTAAAGCCAAAAAATAACGTTGAAACACGAGATAGACATAAAGGGTCCGCCATCTAACGTTTTTTTTTCAACTAGTGCTTATTTCGTGAATGGTAACACTTAGCTCATGTCTGATTTGACAGATAATTAGTTTTATCCTTCCGCTGAACGAATATGGTTGTGTATACGCTTGAACAACGCTGGGAAATATTGCGACATTACTTTGAAAATCATGGTAATGTTGCAGATGAAGCTCATTTTGATCTTGGCGGTTATGTAAACAAGCAAAATTGTCGCATTTGGAGCACAGAAAACCGCACGCATACATTGAAAAGCCGATACACCCAAGACGGTGCGGATTTTCTGATTTGAGCAAGGAGTGGCCGTTACAGTCAATGGCGATCGTTATCGGGCCATGTTGAACGAATTTTTGTTTACAAAAATTGAAGAGGAGGATATTAGCAACATTTGGTATCAACAGGGCGGCGCTACGTGCCACACAGCCGAAGCTACACTCGATGTTTTGCGCCCTGTTTTTGAAGATCGCATTATCAGCCGCAGAGCTGATGTTGTTTGGCCACCTTGGAGCTGAGATTTGATACCGTTGGACTATTATTGGTGAGGTGCCGTCAAAGATAAGTGTTACGCCAACAAGCCAGAGACAATTCACGCTTTAAAGGACAATATTCGTGAAGCCATTGGTGAAATACAGCTGCACATAATCGATAATGTGCTTAAAAATTGGACCGATCGTGTAGGCTACTGCATGGCCAGCCGGGGCAGCCATTTGAATGAAATTATTTTCCATTATTAACCGGAAGGATTGTACTTTCAAATAAAAAAAGAAATTTGAGAAAATATTCAGTAGTTTTTTTTATAGCATTTTGAAAAAAAAAATATTTGGCGGACCCTATAAAAAGACTTCACTAACTACAGACAAACACGTTGTTATTCTAGCCAAACGGGACCACTTTAATTCATCTAAGGCGATTGCTACAGAAATTCTAAATATAATGACATCACTAACGATGCATAAAAGTTTGCCGAAATCAAGCCCGCTAGGTAGGACGGCTCGTAAAATGTCTCTGCTTAGAACAAATACTTAAAAAAAAAAAAAAAATTTTGCCTTGACTCACAAACATCGGTATGGATCAGAGGGAGCAAATAAGTTGCGAAATTTCCTTTGGAGCAACGAAACCAAAGTCAATTTATTTGGGAAATATGCAGAACGAAATGTTCGGCTGCCAAAAGGTAAAGAATTTGGTAACAGAAAAACCATCCAAACCAACACACAAAAAAACCATCAAGCATAGGGAGGCAATGTCATTGAATAGAGTAAGCAATGGACAAATTTGTATACGAATATTTATTAGAGAAACTCATGCCACCCTTTGCTAGAGAAAATATACCTCTAATATGGAAATTTCGACAGGATAACGATGCAAAAGGCTTATCAATATTACTGAGTGCATGGATTCGTCAGCAAAAGATAAGCGTTATTGAATGGCCAATTCAGTCCCACGACTTGAACTTACAAGTAATTGAGAACCTCTGCGGTGAATTAAAGAGACGAGCCTTTAAGCTTCCTTGCAGTAATAAGGACCAATTATTCAAAATGTGTGGTACAATATTTCGGTGGAGACTTGCCGTAAATTAATTTCTTCTATACCTGGAAGAACAAAAGCTGTCTTCAAAAACAGTGGCAATTATATGGGATATTAACAATATCATTTACTTTTTATTTACAAAATATAATTTGTGAGTTCAGATTTTGTATTAAATTTGGAGTTGTTTCGTTTACACCTATTTTTTTGTCCACATCAAGAGCTGTCCTCTTCTTGAAATCACTTTATTTAAGTTTATTTACTGCTGTTTTCCCTACTTTTTAACTTTTAAAATAGCAAAATATTAGGCCTCACTGAGTGACATATCCACCATTATGGTTTCAGATCTACTTGTGTTCACTAGGAAGGCAGAAAATCTGCTAAACAAACTACAGACCGAAAGGGGCACAATAGATCCTGTGAGTCGCAGTGTCTTGCAATAGTGCCTGTTTGATATGATAATAATAATCATTGAAGAAATTTTTAAAAAAGCATTACGAAGTGGGGTATCGTTACGTATAGACAAATCTTAATATTATATAATAGGGTAATAGGTAAGATTATATGATAGGGTATAGAGACCCTGGGCGGCTCTCCTTATTAGAAAAAATAGAACTTTCTTACGCAGGACTCTAGTGGAAAATTGCAATCAGATTACCCGTCAGCTTGACATTCACATTACACTTTTTCATCTCAATCTTTATAAGTCTCTGCTTACGATCAAATGAATATGTACAAGAATAGCAAGAATAACAAGAAGATAAAACAAAATCTTGCAGTTCTTTTGAATTTATTCCTATCTCGTCTGATAGTCATATAGTGCGATCACTGAAAAAAGACAATTTTGAGATTGAGAAAAGTGATTTCTATGACGAAAAGCAAAAAAGTTTCAATACGTGTACCTCAAGCCGAATTCCTTTAGATGCATTCGGGTTGAATTTGCTAACGATCATTCAGTAAATTCCTAGACTCTATTTCACAAGATAGTGATTAATCATATTTCCATATTCTTCGAGCATTTCGAACAAACTGCTATTGAGCAATTAGTTTTAAGGTTCCTAAGGTTAAAAATATTGAAATATTAAAAGAACGATGACAAAAGTATAACTTCCAGCTTAATTCAAAAATGTAATATGTGGGCGTGGCATATAGAATTTTTTTTATAAAATAATTATAAATGTTACAAAATTTTATGGAAATTTAAAAATCTTCTCATGTATTTATTAATTTTCATAAAATTGTAATTCAGATTCATAAATGCATGCCATTTAAATGTAATTAAAATTGTGGGCGTGGCAAAATCTAACAAATGCATAAATTAGGAAATAAAATAAATAACATAATTCCGTTAGAGCAGTTAAAAATCTACTTACATTGCCATAACTGCGTAAAGTCGAAGGACTCAAATTGAAAAGCCGGTTTAAATGATTTGTAGGCGAACCGGAACTTGCGGTTGAGGGTGATATGGAAGAGGCAATTTCAGCAAATATTGGGGAATGATCTAGAATTTTAAAACAACAAATTTATTTATAATTCTTACTCAAAAAAAGAGCCAAACTTACCTCCTGCTCCTCCACCCACAGCTGGCGAGGAGGAAAACTCCTTGGCAAAGGCAAACAAGTCATTACTGCTGCAAACATCTGAGGAATTCAGGGTAATACTGGGATTGCGTACTCTTAAAAATTTATTACTACCACTGCTAGAGGGCGTAATGGTACTAGAGGGCGTTATAGTACAGGCTGGTGTCGTTGAATGATGCAGAACATTGGGCAAATTATAAGACTCCAAAGGTGAGGCCGATTTCGGTTGTACATGGGCATTGAGTGTTGCTGCAGACGCTGTAGGTGTTGATGTATAAGAAAACTGTGGTGTATTAACGGTTGTTCGCTTTAGTATCGGAGCTGGTGGCAGCTGTGAAGGTGATGAATGTTTATATAGTGTAGCATTACCTTTGGCACCCACTGTTGTTGTATTTGAAGAATTCAATTGAGAACTATATGAGTCACCCGGTTGTTTGGGTATGGCTAAACGTAAAGTTTGCCTTGCGGCAAGTCTACGTGCAGGCGCAAATTTATATGCTGAGGCTGTACTACTACTGCTACTACTACTGCTTAACAGCGTTGATGTAGACGTTGTTGTGGACGTCGTTGTTAAACCATCACTGCCCACATTGCTTACGTTTGTAGTTGTAGTTGTGGTAGTCGTTGTAGTACAATTAGTTGTTCTGTTGGCAAAAAGAGAATGATCACTTTTGTGATTATATATGCCGCTGCTGCTGCTGCTATTAGTGCCGCTGCTATTGCTGCTGCTGCTGCTATTCGTTGTAGGCGGCATTTTCGTATATATTGTCGATGATGTAGCCGTATATGGATGGTGGAGTGTTTTGTGGTGTGGATGTTGATGAGTATTCATTGGGGTAACCAGATGTGATGAATTCATTGTTTTTGTTTCAAATTCTTTTAAAATCTTTTCTCAAGAGTATTTTGTTCTTTAAAGCTTTTTTGCATTCTAATTTTAAATTCGTTTCGTTTTTATGAATGAATTTATTTTTATTTGTATATTTGAAGTAAAAAATTTGTTTTTGTTTAATTTTTTCCTGTCACGTATAATTTATTGAAATTTATTTTTTAGTCAGCATCTGAAAAATTTTAAAAATGTTTTTTTTTAATATTTTAATAAAATCGGCATGTATTTTTGTCAAAATTTAATCGCTGCACATATATTTTAGAAAATTTAAATGTTTTTTTTTTATGCGTTTTTAATAATTAAAATTTGTGTCAATGCCGTTAATGCGTATAAGGGCCTCAAGATTAAATAATAATTTAATTGTTATTATAAAATATGATATATTTCTTAGATAGAATCTTTTTTTATTTAAAAAACAGGACGTAAATTCAAATAATGTCGGAAAACAAAACTGTTTATTAATAAACACTGGATGAAAACATACTCCATATTTGTAAAAATTATAAATAATTTGTAAGATAATATGTACCCTTAATTACAAAAAAAAAAATTATTTCGCCCTCTTAAGTACATGTAAGAGCAGTCAAATTATTTCAATAGTAAGTTCTTTTATTGGATACAGTTTTGAGTTTACATTTACCGCTAAACCCAAGGTTATGACATCCCGTATTGTCTAGTGGTTAGGATATCCGGCTCTCACCCGGAAGGCCCGGGTTCGATTCCCGGTACGGGAAGCTTTTTTTGTGCTATTAAAGGAAAATTACAGTCAAGGCCAACTATGTGATATTCACTTATATCGCAAAAGTATGGTTCTCGTCATTATATATATAAGAAAATAGAAGGTAGTTGCCACTTTCTCATTTTTCTGACATATTACCATTTGACAATAAAGGCTAACTGACATTTATGTTGAAATTTGTTCTACCATACCCTGCTCACAAAATCCCATTTTTCACATAATTCTTTTTTCGAAATCTATTATTAAACGGTAACATAACGCAAAACAAAAAAAAAATCAAAAAGAAAACAACTTAAAACAAATCTTTGATAAACCCTTCAAATTTCCCATTTTAATACATATCTTTTAGTATTTATTCTGAAATAGCCTGGGTTGAAAAACATACATACATTATATATTCAAAATTAACGCAAAATTCTAAATAATATTCTAAATTCAAAATCTTGATTAAATTACACAAAATTTTGAAAAATTTCTGGGAATATTGATCCTTTTTCTGCATGTGGCAACGTTTTTTTAATGTTTACATATAAAACAAACTTCAAGAATCTCGTTTATTGTCAAACAATTGTGAGTGGAACTACCTTCTTTTTCTTATATCATGGTTCTCGTTCTCCGCTCTCCATGAGTTCCCAACCACGGCTACGGAACACTCGGTTTTTAATTACAGGAATGCTCTTTCTTTAAACATTTTAATTGGAAACATTGCTTTCTTGGCTCAAACGTCGCTGCCGTGGCAGAAATGTTCGTAAATATAACAAGGCTGGGAATAGATATTTTTATCACATCCAAAAGCTTTCGATTAAATCTAGAAACAAATTTCGGTTTAATCAGAAGTATAAAGTGGCAGTCAGATCCAGAGAGGAAGCAGTCAGGAATTGACACAATGATAAATGTGCCCATACTGATTTGCTTCGCAGTACTTAGACTCAAAAAGGCTTTTTACGAGCAGCACATTCGTATTAAAGCTCTTACTTTTTCGCAGAAAAGTAAAACTTTTGGTCATTCGCTAAAACGCTAAGAAACAGCGCTAGTTGTGTCCCTGTCCTTATAAAGAGTGGCCAAACATTCACAAAGCCGATTGAAAAGGCAAACCTTTCAGCTGAAATGTTTTCAAGTTATTCTTAGTTGCCGAAAAGCGTTCAACCACTGCCTGAACTTGAAAGAGTATTAGTAATTAAGCCTAGCAGTGCTCTTGGACTCTTGCGCGCTCATTAGCTCACTTTTTCAGTGCATCATATCACGCCGGTATTTTGCAATCTTTCTGGAAGGTTGACAGAGTTTAGCATGAGGCTCTCATTTCGAAACTTAATACTTTTGCTGTCGATAGTTACTTCTACCGATTTATATCAAGCTTTCACAGAGATCGCCCTATAAGAGTGGTTATAAATTGGGCCTCATCCGACGAGTTCATGATAAACTCAATAGTACCGCAAGACTCTATTTTTTCCCCAACTCTTTATCAAATATTTCTTAACGACTTTCACTCCTAATCCTATCTACTCTTTTGCAGATGGCAGCAACACTTGTCAGTCATATTCTTTTGATCGAAAGCCGAGCGTACAACACACAAGCGACCTGGTAAAAATCTCCGAGTGGAATCGTGTGAGCATGTAAGATTCAATGTTGTTTTTTAACACACAGACGTGGTGTCATCTGTGTATGGGTAATGTAGATATTGAGGAATCAGATGCTGTTGATATTCTGTGCATGAGAATTCACTGTGATGTTCGTAGGAACGATCACAAATTCGAAGTGTCGACAAAAGCATTCAACTGCCACGGTTTTTTAAGACGGTGCAAGAAATACTTCACTCCATCTGATCTCCTTAATATTTACAAGACCTCTGTCCGACACAAAATGGAATACAACTCTCATGCATGGGCCGGTGCTTCAAAGTCTGTTTCGTGGCTTCTCGACCGCGTACAGGAAAAGCCGAAGGTATTCATTAAAGACTATTCATAAGACCACGTTTAGCGATTCATCAGAGCATCGTCGCAATGCGCCGTGTGTTTCATTTTTCTATCGGTACTATAACTAAATGTGTTCTGACGAAATTAATCAATAATTTCTCATAATATAGTTGATTGTCCAGTGAGTCGTACAACGCATTATAGAGAGAATTTGTTCCTTAGTCGCACTGTTGGTTTGTGGTACAATCTGTCAGCGAAAGTCTTTTCTGCGTCTTACGACATGAGTTAATTTAAATCGAACATCCATAAGCACTACTCTATATATGCTCCTTCCCACAACCTATGTTTCCAGTACTAGCACAGTACACTGCATGAGTAGGAGTTATTCCCTGAGTGCTGATCTCAAGAAAAAAAAACTGCAATGGAAAATGTCACGGCTTCACAAGGCTTGGAAAAGTGCAAGGATAAATGCGTACCTGCTCTTTTATGGCTCTTGACATTTTCTTGCATCAACTGTCTATCGATTGATTGATTTGGATTACAACTACGGGTAGCACGTTTATGTTATCCCGAAGTTAACCTAGACACGAGAATTGGGGTGAAAATTCTTTCACATTCGAAATGAAATTAGTGGGAACCCCTCAACGGCTTCGACATCAAGGTCTACACGTATGACTTCCCAAGAGCAGGTGTGATGTTGGATCCGCAATTCTTGCAGTCGATGCTAACCTAAATTATCACTAGCATTTCTAATGGGTTTTTCAGGCAGAATATTTGGTCATTAAGAAAGCATGTCCAAGCATGCAGGCGGCTATATTTGCCCTTAAATCACACACCAGCAACTCTCGTTTAGTGAGAGAGTGTAGGTAAACATCCTCAACCATTCTTCTAAGACAACCCTCATTTGGATTCCAGGACACCTGGACTTCTTGGGAATGAGTGGGCGAACGAGTTGGCTCCTGCAGGATCAGCTGGTAATCAAATTTGGATTTAATCTGATATTCAGAAAAATGGCTTTTATTTTTCATAAAAACTATTTGTCATTAAATAAAAAGATTTTCAAATTTTTTTTTTTAAATTCAAATATTTTATTTTTCCTTCTGATTTTTTAAAAACCAAAGTCCATTTTTAACGCCATATGTTAATATTATTTTTTTTCTTTTTGCAAAACAAATGATTTTATTGTTTTTGAAAACCAACCAAAAGAAGACTAATCGATTTCATTTTCTTTGTTTGCGTTTTGCTTTTATTTTAACGCCTTCAAAATTGCAAGTGGCTGCGAGTGTTTATGCAATTCTGACCCACTTTTATTGTCTTTTGAAGTTTTTATTTTGTTTTTTTTTTTATATACAAAAAGAACATTTGGCAAATTAAGTATTGGTATGACTATTAGACGGTTGTAACAGATTTGGTGCGTTTATTTTTATTAAGAGATTCTATCGAAATCAAGATAAACACAGAAGCCGCCGTCGAGCCAATACTAAAATCCAACACAATGCCAATGCTTGTTTGAAAAGAGCAAAGAAAAGAGATTCGCTTTTGACCATTTTGTTTGTAGTACGAGGGGAATTTTTTTATTTTTAATGTATTACGAGGGTAGTTTGATAATGCAATAGATGACACATTTGCTCACACTCAACTACAAAAGTACATAGCACTGAAAATACTTTAAGAAAGCGTTCGACGGTGGTGAGGTAAAATCCGACCAATTTTTTGTGATAGTGAATGAAACTTTCGTAATTATTATACAGAGCTTTTGCAGAGTTTAAAAGAAATGACTTAACCTTGCAAAGAAATACATGAGGCTTCACCAAGTCAATGCACAAAGGCACAGGTGTATGTATAGTGGCTAGATTTCATAACATACATATGTGTGTGGTAAGAAGTGCGCATTAAACGAAAAGGGTATTATTGCAACAAATAGGTTGAATTGCCAGCAAATTAACGAGTTCTCTCCGAAGTGCTATTCTAATATACCTGACAAATTTTCATATGAACTATATATTATACATGAAGATGATTAAGCTTATTGGCCTCCTTAAAAGGGAAACTTGTAAAATTCCTGTGGTCCCCATGAGAACCACACTTTACTTCTGATAAATTTTATCAGAATCCTTTGGTATATACCAGGAATAAAAGACATGCACCAAGATGCTTAGCTCCCTCGCTCGTAAAGTGGGATAGTCACATGAAGATGATTAAGCCTATTGCCCTCACTAAAACGGAAACTTCTGAAATTCCTGTGGTTCCCATGAGAACCATACGGTACTTCTGGCAAATTTGATCAGAATCGTTTTGTACACATCTCATAGATAGACCGGAAATAAAAGACATGTACTAAGATGTTTAGTTCCATCGCTCTATTCTTCCTCTTAATAATTTCTACAATAGTTATAATGTGGGTAACACATGCGTTCCTAGATACAGTGTCTAGCCAGAACTCCTCGAGTGCCAGGGAAAGTATTGATTAATTTTCTTCACTGGAGTAGTTCAAACCATTCTGGTAACATTAGGCGCCAGAGTTTCGTCATCTCCACCATCCGCTTATATATTAAATTCGATACCACAACCAAAAGGAGGTGGATATCGTCTTGCGTAGGTTAGGGTGGTTGACCCTCTAGACGGAAGGAGTCCCACCAAGGCCAAAGATTTGGCCCATTGTGAAACCACAAGCATAAAATAACCTTGGTATCAAACAGTCTTCATAGAAAACCATTTTGTATGAGACATGGAGACATGAGGTGAAAAACAGTCTCTTCTTCCTTCTCTTTAGAACTACAACTCCTGCAAAAATCATGCCTCCCAATTAGGCAATGACCCGTGAGGACCGCAATTGTACAATAGACGGCCATGCGACTTAGGGAGAGAAGACATTTAGTCTTCTTTTCATGGAGGTCTGTCCAGCAAAGTCTGGCGATATCGCAACTGCCCTCATACCGCCAACGAAATTGTGCCTCGCCATACACTAACCGGAAAATATCCAGCTTAACCGATACAATGGGGAAAATATCGAGCTCAGTACCCTTAGCCTTAGCCAGTTCGTTAGCAACACAATTTTCGACGATATATCTGTGTCCCGGAACCCATATAAGAGTTACCTTCGAATGCTCCAAAATGTCCATGAGAAACCTGCGGCATTCATAGACGCCAAGGTGACGCTCGCAAGGGACCTGATCGCAGACCGACAGTCCAGTAAATCAAAAGATTTTCAAGGAAAATCCTGCCACTTAACAAGCATTGTATAGCTCTCAGTATAGCTATGGCCTCCGTATTGCGTAAGAATCACATTAACGGATCATGCACTCATCAGCAATCTTATTTCGCCGAATTTCCTCATAACCTGGAACGTCTATTATTTCGGCACAGTTTCGACCAAGTTGAGCAAGTGAATGAATACAATTGAGATGATATTACGCGTTAAGAGCATTAATTGAAGTTTTGCGACTTTGCTACGACATAGGCCTCTGTCTAAAAGATAGTGCAAGTTCATCATAGTAAAAACGGAATCTCGTAATCGTCTTCAAATCGCCAGTGTAGATTGAGATGGCGTTATCCCAAAGGGCTTAGTTTCTAGTAGATGTTATAATTCTAAAGGTTCCGTCGAAATCCGGTGTAGGTATTGCATTGTTTGTCTGCTGCCCGTACCGTGACCAAAACTGTTATAAGTTCTTAGTGCGCCTGACACAGTAAGCCTAAAAGAACAGAGATATGCGGGAAAAAACATTATCGTTTATAGCAAAATTTTTACACCACCCTCGTAATACAATTATTATTTTGCCAAGTACAACAAAAAACGCTTTTCACCTTTTGATTAATGGTCGACTGCGAGCGTATTTCTTTCAACACAAATTTAAATAATTTTTTTCGCTTTTTAACGATAAAAAGATGAAAACGGATTTCATTGTTGGCCGGCCGGCCACATTTGACTGGCATTTAAAAATGTTTATTTCTTTTTTATAAACTCGGGTTTTTTTTTAATTGTTTAAACAACTTTGTACGAACTTGGCAGTAAATAAAAATTTAAGTATTTCAACACGATTAAACGCCACAGCGTTGGAAAATATTATACATTTTTTTTATTCCAACAAACATTGTTTTTATTATTGCAGTCAGTTTTTTATTTGCGTGGGTTTATATTTTTCTTTCAATAATTCACTCGCACTCCACTACTCGATTAATTGTATGACGCCGTTTTGTATAAATTTCATGAATTACCTTAAATGTCGTTTCAACTTTTTTTCCATAATTTTCAAGATCATTAGCCTTTGGTGGAGCGGCAAACAAATAGTGTAGCGTGTCTGTAATAAAACAAAAAAGCAAATTATCATCAAATAGTCAACGAGACAAGCAATTATTTACTAACCAGAAATAAATTTTTAACTTTATAACTTTATGCAGCATAGCTATCGTAATCAGTTATCGAATTAATTTCACCAAATGCGAAACAATAAAATATAGCGCAAAGCACTTATTTTATTTTCATATGAATGCCGAACGCCGAAATATTTGCGGACCTTTATCGATTTTTAAAAATACTAGGTAGCAGAAATTATGAAGCGAAATGCTTTCTTAAATTCATGCGTCAAAGATTACGACGAAAGTGAATCTCTAAATTATAAGACTATGATTTGCTTAAAATAAATAAGTGATGAATCATCTCTTCACATAAACCAGCTATAATGCCCATACGATCTTAATATCGTTTTTCCGTTAAAACAATATCTTATTGAATAAAGTATTGGCATCAACTGGATCTAGTTATCATATCTTTTGATGCGTAGGAATCCATGAATAGATTATTTTCAATCTTCCTAAGCTTTCTCTACTTACCCCTGAGAAACAAATCATCAAAATTTTGGTCCAAGGAAGTAAGTAATTTTCTTAATTTTAAATCACACTACGAGTAGGATATTTGTGCCTTAAGTACTTAAAAGCTAATCCGTCTTATCTAATCCATTCTTTTCTGTAATCTTAACAGCTTAATAGAGGTTGTTTTTTTTAACCCTTATAGAATTTATAAAGAGGTTAACTGTCAAACAAACTGTCATACTGCGCTCATTTTTTGATATTTACGATCAGTATACTCTGACGACAAAATTGTGTTCAACTCAGCGATAAGACTCATTTATGGCTTAACCGGTTTGTTAATAAACAAAATTGCAGCACACAGGGTGAAACCAATGCATAACAGAGCTGAGCTCGCGTAACGATCGATGGAGATCCTTAAAGCACTATGATCCATTGAAAACATGGATGACAATATGGATGACATTAATCTGGACGATTGATCCTGAACTGCAACCATTGGTTTATTAAAATTAATATTTGGCGATAAATTGATTTCGATAAATGTACCTGTCAATTGGCCTTCAATGTCGTGCAATTTGAGACCTTGCAATTATATTTTGTGGGACCACACGGAGTCTTTGACTTATAATGATAACTCATGAAGTCTTGTGGCCTTGAGGGCCAACATTATTAGTGTTATTCGTGCTATAGGACCAGCAATAATCGAAAAAGTGGCTTAAAATTGAACCGCATCCGCTTCAACAAGGACAGCGGTAGTTTCCATAGGGTATATCATCATTTGTAAACAGTTTTTCTGATTAAAATGTAATTTTTTTGGCACTAGAGTGGAATCTTCAAGGTTCAAGAGGCCGCGGCGAACCAAAAGTACACCTGAAAACGCACGTTACTCCAAGACCTAGAAAAGTGTTATCTCACTTGGAAAGCAGCGAAAACTGAGTTAAATATATAATATGAAAACGATATGCTTCCGAGAAGGGTAATAAGAAAAAGTTTTTCTAGGTGCATTAGAAGGGAGAATTGCGCGCAAATTTCAGGAAACCAGGTCTGTAGGAAATGTGGAAACACCTATGCATGCTCGCCCAGTTCGTTCTGCGGAAAGCATTGCTGTTGTTCGTGATAGTGTGGCTGAAGAGCAACCAATATCGAGTCGTAGTCGTGCCAAACAATTGAATATCTTACGGACATCACTGATGCGAATTTTGCATAAAGATTTAAATTTACGCGCTTAAAAGGTTTAATTGACTGAAGAGGTGAAGTCTACTGACCATTTCAAGCGTTGTCAACATGCCGAATGGTTAGTTGAACAGACAGAAGTGAATGGTGACTTTACAAAGAAAATCATCTTCAGCGACGAGACACACTTTTATCTCAATGGATTCGTTAACAAGCAGAATTGCCGCATTTGTGCAAGTAAGAATCCACGCGTGATTGTTGAAAGTCCAATGCAGCCACAAATAGTGATTGTTTAATGCGGTTTATGAGCTGGCGTCGTCATCGGGCCGCACTTCTTCGTAGATGAGGTCAGCCAAGAAGTTACGGTGAATGGTTTTCGCTATCGCGAGATGATAACGGCCAGGAGTTAAGGGTATTGATCTGGACGATATGTGGTTCAAACAGGATGGTGCCGCTTGCCACACAGCCTACAAAACAATGACTCTTTACCAATGGCGATATTAATTGGTCGCCACGATCATGTGATTTGACACCGTTGGACTTCTTTCTTTGGGGATATTTAAAAGAAAAAGTGTACGTCAATAAGCTAAGAACAATTCAAGAGCTTAAGCATAAGATAATTCGGCACATTAACGACATTGAACCTCAATTATGTCTCAGAGTCATTGAAATATGAACCAACAGATAGAGGTATTCCATCGAAGCCGTGGCAATCATTTGTATGATATTTTGTTTCACACATAATTCTCATAGATCCTTCTATCATAATAAAAAATATTAAGATTATTCTCTGAAAACTTTTTGTTTTATTTACAATTAACGTCGTACGTTTTGGTTAATTTTAAAATTTGGAAATGGGCTTCGTAGTATACCCAAAAATCATTCAATGGAAACGTATTACAATTTTTAAATGAAAATTAAATTTTTAAATCTTATTTCCGTAAATGCTATTTCTTTACAAGAATATATTTTTAATCATCTACATACGTATGCTTAAGTTGAATAATATTCTTCGCATATGTGCATCCCGTATTGTCTAGTGGTTAGGATATCCGGCTCTCACCCGGAAGGCCCGGGTTCGATTCCCGGTACGGGAAATTATTTTTACATACATATGTAAATTTTTTTATTAACATAATATTTATGTGGTAACAATAATTTTTTCTTTTTACAGAAAATAAAATTACGCCGAACACAACAGTAGGTAAGTTGTCGTATTTAGTTGCCTCTGGAATATTTGTAGGCAAAAAATCAATTTAATGTTGAAATTGTCAAATTAAGAATGTTTGGAACTATTTTGTGATTTCAAATTTAATTTTTCTAACTGATTCTGAACAGAACATACATATGTAGATGGTGGTTTGAATTTTGTGAAATTTCTGAAATCTAATTTCTTTCCTTTTATTAAATTAATACACCTGCTTCGAACTTAAGTTCACAGTTTCAGGCTTATAAAGAGTCCGTCAAATAAATTTTTTTTTTTTTAAATGTTATAAAAAAAAAAACTACTGAATATTTTCTCAAATTTCTTTTTTTATTTGAAAGTACAATTTTTTCGGTTAATAATGGAAAATAATTTCATTCAAATGGCTGCCTCGGCTGGCCATGCAGTAGCCTACACGATCGGTCCAATTTTTAAGCAGATTATCGATTGTGTGCAGCTGTATTTCACCAATGGCTTCACGAATATTGTCCTTTAATTGTCTCTGGCTTGTTGGCGTAACCCTTATCTTTGACGGCACCCCACAAATAATAGTCCAACAGTGCCAAATCGCAGCTCCGAGGTGGCGAAGCAACATCAGCTCTACGGCTGATAATGCGATCTTTAAAAACAGGGCGCAAAACATCGAGTGTAGCTTCGAGTGGTACATAGCGCCGTCCTGTTGAAACCAAATGTTGCTAAAAAAAATTCGTTCAACATGGCCCGATAACTATCGCCAATGACTGTAACGGCCACTCCTTGCTCATTTTCGAAGAAAAATGGCCCAATTATGCCTCTGGACCAAAATCCGCACCAAACAGTGACTCATCTTGGGTGTATCGGCTTTTCAATGTATGTGTGCTCCAAATGCGGCAATTTTGCTTGTTTACATACCCGCCAAGATCAAAATGAGCTTCATCTGAAAGGATGATGTTTTTCTTTTTTTCATTTTGCAACATTACCATGATTTTCAAAGTAATGTCGCAATATTTCCCAGCGTTGTTCAAGCGTATACACAACCATATTCTTTCAGCGGAAGGATAAAACTAATTATCTGTCAAATCAGACATGAGCTAAGTGTTACCATTCACGAAATAATCACTAGTTGAAAAAAACGTTAGATGGCGGGCCTTTTACTTTCAATAATAGATATAAAAATATTTAAAAGTATATCAGATTTCGAACCTACTATAAGCATATCAAAAGTGTTCTTTAAACCACTTTGTCTACTAAAGGGTGCCCCAAAATTAACACAAGATTGTGTAGTAAAGTGTTGGCAACCTTAAGGAAAAAACGACAGCTAACGGTTAAGGGTTAGTAAAAATTTAGCATTACACGACAGAACAACGTGTCTTCATTGTTGAACAATATTTAAAAAATAATGAAAGCTTGACGCCCGCAGTGCGATAATTTCGTACAAAATATGATGGGAATAGTGTTTTAACTCCGTCAATTATTAAGATTAATTGAAAAATTCAGGGAGACTGGATCCGTTGGAGACGTCAAACATACTGGTTGTCAAAAAACAAACCGTTCAAATATCAATATCGAAGCAGTGCGTGAGAGTATCGGTGACAATCCAGGACAAAAATTATAAATTCCAAGAAGCTCTCTACAGTGTATATTCACTAAAGATCTGTGTCTCCATGCTTACAAAATTCAATTAACACAACAACTGAAGCGAAAAGAGTTCGTTGAATGGATTATTGAACATCAAAAAAATAGATGCTGATCTTTCAAGCAAAATCATCCTAAGTAATGAAGCACAAGTTTGCCGCTTTTATGGTTCTGAGAACGCACATGTGATTGTCGAAAAACAAATACATCCACAACGTGGACCATTTTTTGGACTTTTTTGGACCATTTTTTTTTTTTTTTTTTTTTTAATTGAGGCTGGTCAAGCAGTGACTGTTACTGATACTCGATATCGCTACATGATAACACACTTCTTTCTGTTGAAACTGAATGATATTGATGTGGCCACATGCCATACATATTTTCAGATCGTGTACTCTCTCGTTTTAGTGATCAGAATTGACCCTCTAGATCGTGTGATTTAACACATTAGGTTTCTTTCTATGAGGTTATTTGACATCACAGGTTTATGTCAACAAGCCCACAGCCACCTTTACATTAAAGGAGGGAATACAACGCTGTATCTACGAAATTCAGAAATTATGGAAAATGGTCATGGAAGCCGTGGAGACCATTTGCGTGATGTGTTTTTTCACAAATAACCCTATCCTATGTACTATATAATTCAATAAAAAAAATAACAGTCAAAAGACTAAAAGCTGGGTTTTCTATTCAATGCAAATCTTGCTCTACTTTTTGGACACCCTTTACAGAGTCCGCAATTTATTTTCAAAATTTTTTTTCAACCAATATTTTTATGACTTGTAGTTGAAATTAATTTATTCAAATAAATGATAAAAAGGCTTTAATTACAACTTTTATATTGACTAAAACGCCAAGTCACTTCGCTTGTGTGTAGAACTAGTCGTGATTTGCACAAATCACCAAATTGTGCATTTACAAGCAGCCAAAGAAAAAAAATAAAATTTTTTCTATCCATGTGAATATCTGACTTACAACAAATATGGCAAAAAAATATATAATTAATTAAATAGCTGATATGATATGGAAAACATTTGCGATTTATAGTTACGGGTGCGTTTTTACGTTTTAAGATAAAATATATTCAAATTGAAATCAATACTTGAAATACTTCACATTGAGTGGGCTTACAAACAATGTTTTTAATAAACAAAGTGGATTTAAGTGATTAGAACATTTTATTTTGTTTTTAAAATGTTAATGATTTAAGTTAAAATTGAATTGCAAAAATATTTTCATTAAAATTTTTATTTTAAGGTTAAATTTTATTTTAAAATAATAAAGGAATGAATTGAAAATTATCTTGAGAATGAGTTTATAAAAATTTAGAAATACGTTTTAACAAGTACTCGAGACTTCAAAATGTTCGTTGTAAGATTGTATTTTTTGAAAATCTCAAATATTTTAACAATATAAGCTTCAATATTTATCTTGACCATACAATAAGCACTCCGATAATAAATCTGATGAAGTCACATTTTATCGGTCGTATTCAATTGTTAAACCTTAAAAAAATTCGGTGATCTTAGTTCAAAAATGTATGAAATGTTGTATAGATTTATTAACCGAAATTAATTTAATTTCACTTGAACCATAGCTCGCTTTCATTGATACTAGTCGTACTATTCAATAGTTTTTTTTTGTAAATTAAAAATTAAGCTTTTTTCCTGATGGAGATACTGTGAATTTAATTCCAAGCAGAGTTTAATGAAAAGATCGATTTCTATTTTTCAACTTTTCCGGTGGTTCCAAAACATATTAAACAAAATTTTGCAAAGCTTGTTCCAAAGTTAAACGTATTTGCAGTATGCCATTCTATATCAAGCAACATAAACAATACTCAGTAGATGTAACGTTTTGATGTGTTCAATTCAAGCCAGGTTTTCAGTTTGTGCGTGTTACTAATTTATGTTGATCGAGAAGGAAACGCACTATGACCCGAAGACTTGTTTGTAGTCCCATATGTACACTACATAAAATTTAGGCTTCGAACAATGGCAATTATCTTTGGAGTTACCTTGACATCATCCAAGGAACCTTATTCTTGGACTGAAATATCTTGGCACTTACGAAGTACATGTTCAGATGTCTCGACATACATTGTGCACAAACTACGCCTGTCTATCTCAACATATCCCACAATGACCAATAAATAGACCTGTTAGTACTCTAAGGTCGCTCTTGTTAAGCAGTAGCAGCCTTCTGAATTTTTCAGGAGAAAGAAATATACTCCTCCAAATCCTAGCGAATACTTCCTTAACTCCTTACTAATGCCTTCCCTTTGAGTATCGCACTTGGACATCGAAAAATGGCTCAGATCCGTCGAGCTCCCATGTTCTCCAAATAATTAGCTCTTTCCTTTCCAGAGTGCCCTTAATGACCCAAGATAACTTAACCCCATTATGACAGCCAAGTTTATTACGAGATGTAATACGGTTCCATGACAACCATCGAAGGATGGATGACAAAGCCCTTAAGTCTTTTTGGGTATTTGACATTACTAGTAATATTAGTTATTTTAGAAAAACAATACATATCAAAAAACCTGTTTGTCAGAGGTGGGGTTTGAAACCACGCCTACGGAGTAACCTGAACGCAGCGCCTTAGACCACTCGGCCATCTTGACTGCTAGATACATCTGCCACTAATACATTGGCGAAGTCATCGACCTCTATTCTACTAGACTTTTAAAAGTCGAGTTAAACCCACTAGAGAACATAATGATCAGAGAAAAGCCCATAATTTTGGTTTCTACGAGCAACTCATACATGGTTTCCTTTTATTTACTAAACTGTTATTAGTAAGAACGGATAGTTAAGGAAGTATAGTCAGCCAGTTGTCTTCGTACCCTTTTGAATATTATGATCTTTTTATATTTTAAAATATTCCCTTAAAGGCACTTGGCTCGAATCGTATGACATCTCGACTGGTCGAATATTGTTGCGATACATTGCATTGTGTGCCGCTCTAACCTATCCTATCTGACTCAAGCATGATAGGCCAGACTTAAATCTCCTGACGGATTTCACAAGCTTCAGAGACGGCGGGACCTATTTTGTGTGATTGTAGAGTTCTTGATTGGTTTAGATGGAGATGTTTAGGCAGACATTGGATCTCATTGGGAGATATAACCACCATTATGGTTTCAGATCTGCTGGTGTTCATTATAAAGGCAACAGATCTGCTAAACAAACTGTGGACCGGAAGGGATGCAACAAATCCAAAGAAGTGAGGTGACCAATTTCTTTCAAGTCAAAATCTATAAAATGAAGACGATCTTTGGTTAGAGAAAGTGATTTAAAACCTACAAAATTATTTCATATTTAAAACAGATTCCCCCCAGGATAAGATATAATTTCTCAGCTTTTCAGAATCTGTTAATACTGGTTATACACTTTAAGACTGATATACCTATAAAAGAAAGATGTGTGGGAAAGATGCAAAAAATAGTATAAATGAAGGGTTCCGATTTCACTAGCAACCGATATAGTTATCAGAAGCTATTGAAAGCCCATAATAGAGCTATTTAAAAAACGGAAAATTAAAACATCGGAACCTCCTAAACGATAACCATTGTATTAGATTCTAGAAGCCTATGATATCATCTGGACTTAAGAACAATTGTTTTTTTAAGTGAGATTTAAATTGGACTTGTTATTCTAGAAGAAAATGTTAAAACAAAGCACTGCATTTCTTCTATGCCGCGAACAAAAGGAGACAATTTCCCGTACCGGGAATCGAACCCGGGCCTTCCGGGTGAGAGCCGGATATCCTAACCACTAGACAATACGGGATACTGTTACCTGTTCCACAAAATATTATAAGATATCAACACTTAGAACTTCGAACATAATATCTAAAAATAAAACTAATTTGTTTAAATGAATAACAAAAATAAAATAATTTTTTTTGTCTTTTTTCAAACGAATTAATTGTTTAAACAAATTGTTCTAAAAATAGATTTGTGACGATAATTATAATCGTGAAATATTTATACAACATTTGGCCGCGAACGCTCAACTGTCAGGATGGCCGAGTGGTCTAAGGCGCTGCGTTCAGGTCGCAGTCTACTCTGTAGGCGTGGGTTCGAATCCCACTTCTGACAAACGGTTCTACTTTTTTTCATATTTTATAGAAAAAAAAAAGCTCAAGATATCAGTCATATCTTGCATGTTTCAGTTTATTTCCTGCCTGCCTTCATTTGTTATGCTGTTACAGTATTATTATAATTTTATTTCTTTATAGGGTATATGCATTGATTTCTCACTTTTTTTTAATATAAAATAAATGTTTAAATAAAGACGAAGCCGATAAAAATCGTAAGATTCGAATTCACTCTTTTTTCTGGAGGATTATGGATGCCATTTCAAAATTATCTCATGTTCATAAAAACCAATTCAAATCAAATTTTGATAACTTTTTACGCGTAAAGTCTCGCTTATTTCACTTAAAACATTTTAAATCGATAGAAGTAAAGAGTATACAGAACGGACAGTGCAGGGCAAGTCGAGCCTACCTTTACTTTTGCTACTTTGCAGATAATTTTAAACAGGTCCTGCAATTGTCATAATAGGTGGATGGACTGGTGTATGATCTCATATTATTGATGTTTTTTGTTCAATTAACTCTTCAAACAAACCAACTGCCACGACTCTATCAAGACCATTAAAAGTCACGAAAGTAAAAAATTTATTTTTCTCTTAAAAAAAATCTATTGGCAAGCACAGAAAGAATCAGCATCTCCTCTACTTCATACATTACGACCTCATACTTTTTTAAATATTCGATATTTATTTTCCTTCAAATTGAAATTCTTTTGTTATTTAAAGAATTTTTAATAACATTTTCAATATAATTTTGTTTTCATATTTATTATCTAAAATTAACTCAATCGTACTGGTATTTAGACGTTTTCGATTTCCACACGTACTATATAGAACATACATGTGGATACAGTGACTTACACTTAATATACGGTTGACAGCATTTAAGATAATTCAAAATTGGGTGGAAGAAACACGAATTCATACCGAATTTTAAAACACCCAAAATCAATTTAGTAATTATTGTATGAACAACCGATTCAGTAGAGAAAAAAGCAGTATGATTTAGATCAGAAAAACAGCATCCTTTTTATTTCATTTATTCATTTTATTTAAAAAGCGTTCAAAATAAAGCGCTATAAGTAGAACCAGTAAAATTTCGTTCACTTCGTAATTTTTTTGGTCGGCATAATCAACCAAATGTATCCACAATCGGGAAAATTGTGCGCAAATTTTCGCAGGATATGTGGAAACAGCATCCTTTCTCAGTTCGTTCTGCGGAAAACCTTGCTGCTATTCGAGATAGTGTAGCAGAAAAGCCGTAAATTTTGACTCGTCATCTGATACTGACGCGAATTTTGGCGTGGTGATGTTAATTGGCCGCCACTATCATGTGATTTGACTCCGTTGGACTTCTTTCTTTGGGGATATTTAAAAGAAAAAGTGTATGTCAATAAGCCAAGAACAAACCCGAGAAAGACGGAATTGGTACTATTCACGCGCAGGTACAAAGTTCCGTCGTTTTCCCTATCACATCTGCACGGCTTTGAGCTGGGGATAATCCTGGATTTCAAGATATCCTGCCTTCAAAATACACGTGCGAGGGCGGTGAGGGTGAATGTTGCGCTGTACGCCTGTCGTAGGGCCGTTGGGAGGTCCTGGGGTCTAAATCCTAGAAGTTGCAATTGGATATTCAACACGGTGGTCAAGCCTATACTTATCTATGGTGCGGTTGTATGGTGGAGGTCTCTGGAGAAATACACATATTGCAGGATCTTCGATAGGGTTCTGCGTAGTGCAGCACTGATGATTACAGGTGCGCTCAGGTCCACTCCTTTGAAAACCTTGTTTGTACTACTGAACTGGCTTCTAGCGGACCTCATGGCTAGGCAGATGGCGAGCATGTCTGCGATAAGGTTGAGGATGGCAGGGGCATGGTTGAACAGGGTCTACGGGCATACGGCCATCTTTAGGTATTTGGATACGATCCCTGAGGGGATAGATTACTGCGCACCCAAACCCCTCCTGGATAAAATGTTCTCCGTGTGCATCTCACCAGAACCGGTAATTGGACCCGGTACTCTTAAGGTAATCGGTTTTTTGTACCCTTAAGCACTTGTAAGTTAATAGCTTAGCTGAACATAAACCGATTTGAGGATTCTCGGCGATTTGGATTTGGAAAGAAGAGAAACAGGCTTCTTAAATGGTGAATACTGTACTTATGAAAGCTTAAGGAATCTGTGTATATGGTATTTACTAAGCAAACAGATTTTTATACAATTCATGCTAAATTTTCTAAAGTTTAAATATGGTTTTACACGCTATTTTATATAAAAAACCGTACTATTTTTGAACTTTTTTAAATCAATATGTTTAGTTATGAATAAAATGATACTTCATTTTTTAAAATCGGTTGGAAATTCACGAAGTTAAAGACCCTATTTGAAAAAGCACTTCATAAGACTATATACTGTTTTTTGACTCTGACTGCATATTGTGTCCAATATGAGAAGCGGAATTTATGCTCCCACTTATCGGTCTTTCCCCTGGCCACGGACCAGCTAATACCAATTATTGATACGCATTTGTTCTTAACTTTTTTTTTAAATGTTCACCCCCAAATTTTTTAAATTTGACTCATGAAGTTAAGAAATCGACATTCCACATTTTTCTATTATTTTTAGCTATTTAGTGTTATTAACACAGCTGTTAAAAGCTTATTTGTTTGCTTTAAAATATTTTATTATGTAGACCCCTATAGTACATTTACTTATGTGTTGTACTGTCAACATGCACTTAATCTCTTTGTGGTTTATTCACACACTCTATTTAAGTTGATTTTTTTCTATTTTCTTGATTATTATTTAGTTTTTATAAAAATGTGTTTTATTTATTTATTTACAATTTAATAGTTTAAAATTACAACAATAACGGCAGCAACAACAACAATAATAATTATAAAAACTTATACAAACAAACAATGGTCATAGGCAAGCACATTGACTTGGTAAATATTTACTTGAATTTATTTCACTGTCTTACAGACAGACAAGCTGACTTACATATCCATTTGACTAATCAGACTTACGAGTGAAGTCGTCAGTTGAATTGCTTTGCTGTTTTATTATTTTTGTTTTTCTTTTCGTATTACAATTACAACTACAAAGTTCAGGCATGTGGGTTAAAATTTAGGGCATTAGCTCAATGCCAGTTTAAGCGGGTTTTAAGGTTTGTTTTCTACTTCTCATTTCCCTATTTTTCTTAACCCGCTTTAATTTCTCAATTTTTTTCTTACTATTGCGGCAATAAGTCATTATTCATGAAAATAAATTTAAAAAAAATTGTTATAATTTAACTTAAATCATTGTGGTTGTTGTTGTTGTTGTTGTTGTTTTTTTAGTATTCATTTTAAAAATTATGTAGAAATTCTAGAAAAAGAAAAACAAAACTTTTCCACAAATTTTTTCGTTGAAGGTTAAAGTGTGCTTTAAATGGAAAGTTTTAGAAGTTGAAGTAAATAGAGCAGTTTATGATTTCTATCGAAAATTAGTGTCAACAAAGTCTAGAGTTTTGGTATGGATACAAAGTTGACTCCAAACTGAAATAAAAAAAGTACTTTTTAATATGGATTTCTCTTTGGCTCTATCTTAAAACAACATAAGTATCTATTATTGTTCTTATTATCATACCGACCAGCCACTATTGCAGGACACTGCGACCCATGGGTTTCATTTTGCCCTTTCCGGTCTATAGTTTTTTTCAGCAGGTCTGCTGCCTTCCTAATGAACACCAGCAAGTCTGAAACCATAATGGTGGATATGTCACCCAGTGAGACTCCCTCGACCACAAGTTAGACGATTTGGCCTCAGATTTTTCCGTTTTGGTTAGTCTCTAACAGTTATCTGCTTTTAATATCTATTAAAAAGCAGTAATTTGGTAATATATAGCAATTCACGAGAGCAGAGTTAAGTTGAAAACAACTGCACTGAAAATAAAAGTCACGAAATTATCAAACAAACCTCGTATAGATGTTATTTAAGATAAGGCTTATAAATTTCTGTAAACATTCCTTATAAAAATTATTGTTCTTATTATCATACCGACCAGGCACTATTGCAGGACACTGCGACCCATAGGTTTCATTTTACCCCTTCCGGTCTATAGTTTTTTCAGCAGGTCTGCTACCTTCCTAATGAACACCAGCAAGTCTGAAACCATAATGGTAGATATGTCACCCAGTGAGACTCCCTCGACCACAAGTTAGACGATTTGGCCTCAGATTTTTCCATTTTGGTTAGTCTTTAACAGTTATCTGCTTTTAATATCTATTAAAAAGCAGTAATTTCGTAATATATAGCAATTCACGAGAGCAGAGTTGAGTTGAAAACAACTGCACTGAAAATACAAGTCATGAAATTATCAAACAAACCGCGCATAGATGTCATTTAAGATAAGGCTTATAAATTTCTGTAAACATGCCTTATAAAAATTATTGTTCTTATTATTATACCGACCAACCACTATTGCAGGACACTGCGACCCATGGGTTTCATTTTACCCTTTCCGGTCTATAGTTTTTTCAGCAGGTCTGCTGCCTTCCTAATGAACACCAGCAAGTCTGAAACCATAATGGTGGATATGTCACCCAGTGAGACTCCCTCGACCACAAGTTAGACGATTTGGCCTCAGATTTTTCCATTTTGATTAGTCTTTAACAGTTGTCTGCTTTTAATATCTATTAAAAAGCAGTAATTTCGTAATATCTAGCAATTCACGGGAGCAGAGTTAAGTTGAAAACAACTGCACTGAAAATACAAGTCACGAAATTATCAAACAAACCTCGCATAGATGTCATTTAAGATAAGGCTTATAAATTTCTGTAAACATTCCTTAAATTTCAATGAACTTTCTAAACAAAAAAAATTTCGTTAAAAAAAGAATTCATTTAGGCGCCCTTATCATAAAAAACCAAACCCCCCCCTAAAGAATAGATAATTTAAGTTTGTATTATCGCCACACAAGAAATGCATGCACTTCAGACAACAGCAGTAGGGCTATAAATAAATCACCGACAACGTGCTAACTACCAAAATGCAATTTAAAAGTAAAAATGAAAATTTCAAATAAAAATAGAAAAACAAAAATAGAATAGAAGAAAAACAAAAACTTTATCAAAAATCTAATTTTGTATATAATTTCGGGGCGAGGAGAGAACTAATTTCAGACAATGTTAATGAACGCATTTGACACAGTGAATAAACACACACGGAAAATGTAAATAAAAAAATATTTTTTTTTATTTTAATATTTAAAAAAGTAAATATATTATTAATATTTTCTTTGCTGTTTTGTTTTATTAGAAAATAAACCATAAATAATAGTGATAACGACGAAATTTGTTTAAATTTTGATAAAATAAAAGAAATATTAAAAAATTAATATAAGTTTTTTAAGGCGTGCATTGTGAGCGAAATAACTTTATTTTGACCTAAAAATAAAAAAATATTAATTTGAAACTAAATATTAATTTGGAAATGAATTTGACACTTTTATTTTATTGTTGATTTTCTGAGACCACCAACCATGTCATTGGAAATCGAAAGAAAATTTTCCGCCATTTGGCCATCACATACATTTGCAATAATTTTTTATTTATTTATTAATTTTTTTTTTAATTTAAAATATTTTTAATATTATTTTAAGATAAGAAATGTTTACACGTCAAACAAAAATTACAACGAAATTTATAATGAATTGAAAATGAAATACAATTTTTTTTTTTTAATTTTCAATATTTATTTTCATGATTAATAGTCTTTTGGTAATTTTGTGACTTTAACACCATCTTTTTATACCCTATACCAACAAAGCTGGTGGTAAATATATATGTTCTGTTTGTGATAATATTTGTAATTACGCGTATGTGCATGTAAATTGGAGCTTCAGTAAGCGAGAATAGCTTGAAGAGTTTTGAATTAGAAAAATGTTATATTCTTCAGGATTTAGGCTGAGATATCTACCATTAAGATCGCAAATAATAGGGCTAAGGTTTTATTATATATTGATAAATTATATCTTAGTAGTAACTGATATTGTCTTACTTTACAAAATTAGTGCTAGTCCATTATTGCCCTGTAGCGTAATGCTATAAACACATTCAAGGCTACCGACCACTGATCACCGACCTCACCACAACAAAAGACTTAATTATTTTAAAGACTACAGCTACGAAATAAACAACTGATTTGGCAGATTGAACATAACCTAAACAAAACACAACAATGATGATTATTATTTTTCAGTGGTGCCACATAATTTTTTTTCGCATTTTAAATGTAAAGGGTCCGCCATCTAACGTTTTTTTTTTCAACTAGTGCTTATTTCGTGAATGGTAACGCTTAGCTCATGCCTGATTTGACAGATAATTAGTTTTATTCTTCCGCTAAACGAATATGGTTGTGTATACGCTTGGACAACGCTGGGAAATATTGCGTGCGATCGACTTACAGAAAGAAAATGCCGATTTTGTTAAAAAAAAATCACCTTTTCAGATGAAGCTCATTTTGATCTTGGTGGGTATGTAAACAAGCAAAATTGTCGCATTTGGGGCACAGAAAACCTGCACGCATACATTGAACAGCCGATACACCCAAGACGAGTCACTGTTTGGTGCGGATTTTGGTCCAGAGGCATAATTGGTCCATTTTTCTTCGAAAATGAGCAAGGAGTGGCCGTTACAGTCAGTGGCGATCGTTATTGGGCCATGTTGAACGAATTTTTGTTCACAAAAATTTTGGTGATCGCATTATCAGCCGAAGAGCTGATGTCGTTTGGCCACCACGAAGCTGCGATTTGACACCGTTGGACTATTATTTGTGGGGTGCCGTCAAAGATAAGTATTACGCCAACAAGTCAGAGACAATTGACGCTTTAAAGGACAATATTCGTGAAGCCATTGGTGAAATACAGCTGCACACAATCAATAATTTGCTTAAAAATTGGACCGATCGTGTAGGCTACTGCATGACCAGCCGAGGCAGCCATTTGAAAGAAATTATTTTCCATTATTAACCGGAAGGATTGTACTTTCAAATAAAAAAAAGAAATTTTAGAAAATATTCAGTAGTTTTTTTATAGCATTTAAGAAAAAAAATTATTTGGCGGACCCTTTATATATTCATTAATTGAGTTTTTAAAACGCCTATTTTATTATCTTATTGTACTGACAACACTAAACTGTTTGTAGTCACCAAGAAAAATAGAAGTTAGCCTAAGTTGGCTACGGGCTACAACGGTAGCCGCAACGCCGCTAAAATAATCATTCTCATACATACATACATACATACATCGGTGGCGTCGAATGTGTTTATAGCAGTGTTGTGCAAAAGTAATAATGAAGTTGTGTTAGTGAGAACATGAAAATTACTCTCTCAGAGAGAGTAAAGTTGATGTTTTAAAAAAATTTAAAAAAGGTCAACATACATTCGCTGCACATGAGCACTTGTGGCTGTTTCAATGACAACTAAAAGCAAAAGTAAAAGAATCTTTTTTAAATTATTTGTCTGTGCCTTAAAACAAATTTGCGTACGTGTACGTTAAATACATGTGCATTCGTCGCTGTCCCTTTGACGACTAAAGCAAGAGCGTAAGAATACGTGTGAGTTTATCGGGGACAAAAGTCCCATCAAAAGTTCATTACTGGTTTATAGCATAATGGTTTGTTATTCGATATTGTGGAGTATTTGGTGTGAGAGAAAATTTAGCTGCACCATTTGTGTCGCTGGCACTAAGACAGGAATTTAGGCGGGATTTAGACTCTACAAGTCTACCATCGACCATATAAACAGTCTCCGTATTAAAGTCGAGCAAGCTGTTGAAAGGCGATTTCCATTCTCTATATGCTTTATTGATTTTGAAAAAGATTTTGACAGATTGAATCAAACTGACATGAATTTGCTGATCAGCCCTAAAGGAATTTCCCGTATAGCACTAACTATATGCCCACCGAATATCCGAAACCTAAATCCCGCCAACACTGGTCATTCGAAAACAAGATGTTCCGTCGTCTCATCATCTTTCTCCAAACAACACCTACATATATGGCCTAACCTAAGGGCGTGTCGCCCCTTAGACAATGACCCGTAAGTGTTCCTATTTCGCAGATATCTTGCCTCGGCAAGTTAAACAGCTGCCTAGACCCCTTCTTGTCCACTCTCGGCCTGTCTACAAGTCGGATCTTGCCTCCAATTCTCATCGAAGATATTACCGCCCCCATTGCCTTATACGCAGACGGTAGATTAGTATCGGTATACCAAACCTCTCCCCTGCTGAAAGAATCCGTGCCACAGTGCCCCGTCTAGTGGTCCATATGCCGCACAATTGCGCGGAATGTCACTATGACCCGGTACCATACATTTTTCTGATTTAGCAGCCAATTAAAACTAAATTAAGACAATATTTGATCCTGACAAGTAGTGTTTGTAACTAGTAACTAGCCTTGAATAGCTCACAAAGAAAATATAGTATTTTTTTAAGAATTTGAAAATTTAAAGCGATAATACAAAACGGAAATATGGTTGGATTGACATTTTTTTATTATAATCTGGTAGATAATTTCATGGCATTTATTTGTTAACGCTTTTGCTGCCAACCACGAGTATACTCGACAGCCACTACATAGTTAGATGGTCATTCGATTAGTGGCTTAAATACTGGCTTACCATTCTTCAAGAGTTGATGGCTTGTAGGCATAAACCGTAATCCATAAAAAGTAATCCAGAGACGCTTAAGCCCACAAACGAGGTGGCCCGTGAACATGACCACTTCTGGAAAGAAAGTTATCACCAAATGTGTGTATGGCAAGTTGTGTCGTCTTTTTGGAATAAAATGACGTTGATACTTAGCTGATTAACTTTTGGTAAACAAAAATTTAGAGCGTTAAGCGTTTTCATCACGGAGCAATATTCTCTTCGGTATACACATTTCTTTGCCTTGTTGATAGTCTGGAACCGAGAAGAATTAAATTGGTGCGAAAACGATCAATAACTGAACGAGTTGCTTGCTCACTAGACCGATTATGTTGACCGTAAAATCCACTAAATGCTTTATGAACACAATCTGAAAGCGTTTTTCTGACGTTAAACGATTCATGATGACTTGCAAACACTGAACGGACACAGTTTATTATTCTCAGCTATTAAATCATAGTTATAACAACATCTTATAGTTCAGTTTATTGAGCGATAGAACTTAGCTTTACACAGTATTGGATAAAAAAATGAAATTAAAAGCAACCAAAAGGTTTCAGGTTTAGTAAAAGTAAGGTTTGGTCTTTCGAATAGAAATTACTGAACTTAAGCAGGCAAATTATTTCATTTTAAAGAGCTGAATTGAAAGAGCTATTTAGCAAAATTTAAACTGCTAACTAATTAACTAATCGCCATTAGCCTTTCAGTAAGCATTGTAACCAACTAATCGAGAAATATTGTAAAATTCTCGAGCGCTTAGACAAATATGATGAATTTAAAAGGATGTTTGTTATACTTATTATATCCTTAAAACACTGTGCTGAGTTTTTTAAAGAGTCGATTTATAATTGAAAAATCGGCTTTAATACTAAAAAGAAGAAATTCTATATTCCAGGCAAGCAACTTATCATTCTAAGAAGTAGTTTGTAATGTAAGGTATTGGACAAGGCTTGACTGACTTTAACTTTCTTACAATTAATTTTTTTTTCTAACTACCCTACCAGTTATTACACAAACTTTAGTATTAATTCAGAAGCTTAAGCAAATACTCATTCAACACCTGTAATAGGGTACAAATTAACACATCCAATCAAAACAAAGAAAAATAAAACAAACACACAAAAAACATCTTCAGACGTGTCAAATTTTAATGAATTTTTTTTTTTAATTTCATTTTGTTGTTTATTTTCTTATGACGTTTTTCTGAGAAAATATTCTTTTTTTTATTTTTATTATTTTAACCTCTTTGCGCACAAATTTTATCACCTGAAATAAGCGTATAAATCATGTAAAAATACCAAAAAAAAAGAAATTAATTGAGCACATCCGAAATCACGTACAATATGGTGTTGTATCATATTTCAAGAGACCCATGATATTTTATTTCTTTTTTTTTTCATAAATAGAGTTTAAATAACAAAAAATATATTTTCTGCATATTTAAAAAAAAAATTAAATTAGTTTTTTCGGGTACCTTTCATACAAAAGTGCATCCAGGAAAAGCTTTTTCAGATTTTAGCTGCTTAAAGAAGCGAAAATCTTTATAAAATTTGATGAAAGTTATTAATTCATAATGAAATTTGTATTGCTCTTAAGCCTTTTTTGTCTAAAAATCAGAAAAATCAATAAATTCTTGGATAAACAAACAGATTATGTCGAGTTTAGTTGCTAACCCGTAGGTAGAGTCCAAGCGGACCGATACGAACCATCCAGACGCATGCACAAAAGAAGAAAGCCCGCTTACATTTACATCAGCTAGGTCCGATATGACATGTAGTAGCGGACTGCCAATATCCAAAGATTCGGTCACTGACATACGAAATGTTCGTCAGTCTTCTCCTCTTCCTCATCCTAGCAACTCCTACAGTAATCAATGAACGGTAGATTTAATCTCCTAGCATACGCACCAGCTACCCACTGCCCAGTGATAACATCCACCAGGATTCGCAGCCTATGTCGCGGCAACTCTAAACGAGCCCGATCGTCTAGGGGCCAGGTTTGTCTTGATATAGAACACGTGTGTTCATTCTCCCACCGTATCTATGCCCCGCCCAACATATGTCGCAGAATCTGAAGTCTGCAAGAGGAAGTGACATCCCAACTAAATGGCCAGTCTCCTCGTTGCCAAGGAGAGAGCTTTCTCTTGCTAGTTGGTTCGCCACACAATTCGCCCGGGTATCAGAGTGACCACTTACCCAGCTAATCTCTAGGTCTGAATGTTTCATATTCACATACTAGTCGTAATGGCGAGTAGACAGCGAAGAGCGCTCTGATCACAGCCTGACTGTACGTACAGATACGTATATACGTTGCCCTCATTATCTCCGAGAACTCCGTCTGTAAGAGACTGCTGTAGCTCGGAATCTTAAAGGACGCTCTCACCCCGTTATGCAGGAATAAAGACAACGTTCCTTCAGAGGATTTCTACCAGTCCGTGTATACCTTAACAGAACCAGGTCCACTTACCTACTCTGGTCAGATGCACACAAAGAAATTATTATCCAGAAAAGGATCGTATCCAAATTCCTAGGAGTGAGACCCAAGAACTTTCCAATGACCCTTTTACACGTGTACAGCGCAACATTCACCCTCGCGCGTGTTTTCTGGAGTCAGGACAGCTTGAAGTCCAGTATTATACCCAGACACTTCGCGCTCTCCGACAGCCTCAGGCGCGGTAGAAAAAAGACGGAATTTTGTACCTGCGTGTGAACACAGCACCAGTTCCGTCTTTCCTGGGTTAACGTTCAGCCTACTGTCAGTGCTCCACCGACTAATAAGGCTCAGAAATGTCTGAATGCGCTGCGACATTGCGTCGAGAATTTTACGCGACACAGCCACAGCAACATCATCCGCATACGCTACATACAAACTTCACGAGAAATGTGTTGACGGTCAAAATCCCCAATCAGCCAACCTATAGACGGTAGCAGACAATGACACTGTAGGTCAATAGTCTCCCTATGAATCTATTATTTACCCTAACTGTCCTAGATTTTTTTTTTACTAGAAAAACCTAATATCTTTGTGAATTTGAGAACGAATATTCAACTTAGACAAGCTTTTTCCAATTTTTAATCAATTAGGGAATGTTTGATACAAAAATACAAATATGTTCGAGGTGCTCTATTTATAAGTTCAAAATATGGGATTCACAAGCAATAAAGTTTTTTTTGGATTAAAATTTTTGCGTGAATTTTTAATTTTCAATTTGAATAAAGGGATCAACTGAAGATCATCGATTGCTCACCAAAGCAATATAGTTGGCTTTTTCAATTCAATAATGGTGGTTTTTACTCTACAGTCTAGGTCAGCTAGAAAAGTTCAAAGATTATGGATTGGAAGCATTACTCAATGAAGATTGTTGTCTTTCTCAAGAGAAACTGGCAAAATCATTAAGAGCAAATCAGCAGCAATTTAAAACGTTGCAAAAAGCATCAGAATTGGGTACTACCACACGTCCGAAATGCTGTTTGAACGCCATTAAGAGTCATAAATAAAGTCAAACCATTACATGAATCTATTACGACAACCCTAAACGCTACCTGACCAACTAATTTAGTCAACGGTAATGGCAAATATTCAGGACACCAAGGGAATAATCTGTATTTGGAGGGACCAGAAGGCTTCCATCTGAAATGGAGCCAGAACCTCTAACATAGAACCTCTAACAAACAATGTTTAATAGGTTGAAATAAGCTAAGGCCAAAATAGGCCCGCAATATGCTATAGGTTGCACGATCAGTTAAAAACTAATAAGAAAGTAGTGATTTTCCATAATAACCTAATAGTCCAAGCTTTGCTCCCTCCAACTACCATTTGTTTCAACCGATACAGAACGCTCTCACTGTAATATTATGACGCTGAGACAAATGAATCTGTGTTACAACTGAATAGCAATATAGATCTAAAAAATAGATCGTCGGTAATGATTTGATGCAAAAATGACTTCTTCTTATGGCATTCAAGCAATATTTCGGTCAAGCAAAATTGTCTTTCACCGTCTATCTGCTTCAACTCGTGTGGTAGCCAATTTAAATGCTTTTGCATGCTTATTGAGCAACTTCCAAAGATTTTCTTGAGTTTGGAGTAATGCCTGCAATTCAACATCTTCGAACTTTTTTGAGTTACCTGGGCGCACTTCAATAGATTACATGCAGTCTCGGAAAAATCAAATAACTTCCTGAGCTTAGTTATACAAATTTTTTAATTTACTGTAGTCCAAGAAAATAAGTTAAGCTATCCTTTAAGAGTCCAATCCAAATCTTAAACTCTATGACATCCACAAGTGCAGTCATAGGATGAATGTCGTCCATACCGTTCAGCGAAATCTGAAAGAAAATTCTCTTGAAATATGACAAAGTGCATCGTAAGTATTTTCCGTTGGTGATGCTATGCTCAAATTTACAATCATTCAAGGAATCGCAATCGATAATGCCAATTTTGCGAACTAATTCCATTTGATCTTGGGTTTTCTGACCAGCTCTTATACGCCTAGTTTTCATAGGGACACACATTTCAAACAAATAATCAGAGGTTGGGAACTGTCTAACATGCCAGCAGCACGGTTGTAATTCAATTGTGCACCTAATCGAAAGCCATGCTCTTCGATTTATATCACAATCATACGAACAAAAAATTTTACTAGTAAATGGTGGTCCAACCATAATGCACGATGATAATTGTGAGTCACACCTCAACGTGAAGTTCTTTACCCAACTTAATTTGTCATTTTTTTGTTTTAGAGTCTGACAAATTCAACCATGGATAGGTACACAATTGTACAGCGCGTTAAGATTGTTGAAGCCTTTTACGAAAATGGGCGTTCAAAACAAAATACATTTCGTGCACTTCGTAATTTTTTTGGTCAACATAATCAGTCAAATATGTCCGCAATAGGGAGAATTATGCAGGAATTTCAACAAACCGGGTCTATAGGAAATGTGGAAACATCTGTGCATGCTCGCCCTGTTGTTTGCGATAGTGTGGCAGAAGAGCCGTCAACCTCGCTTACAAGGTTCAATTGACTTAAGAGCTGAAGCTGAATCATCTTCAGCGACGAGGCTCACTGTTACCTCAGTGGATTCATTAACAAGCAGAATTGCCGCATTTGGGCAAATAAGAATCCACGAGTAATTCTTGAAGAGCCGATGCATCCACAAAAAGTGACTGTTTGATGCGGTTTATGGGCTGGCGACGTCATCGAGCCGTGCTTCTTCGAAAATGAGGTCGGCCAAGCAATTGCCGTAAATAGTGTTCGCTATGGCGATATAATAACGGACATATTGTGGCCAAAAATTGAGGATATAGACTTGAACGACATGTGGTTCCAACAGGATGGTGCCACTTGCCACATAGCCAACGAAAGTATGGCTATTTGTACGAGAAATTCAATGGTTTTGGGTGTTTTCTCTTGTCGTGGCCGCTACGGTCATTTAATATGACACCGTTGGGCTTCTTTCTTTGGGGATATTTAAAAGCAAAAGTGTACGTCAATAAAACAAGAACAATTCAAGAGCTGAAGGATGAGATAATTCGGCACATATACGATATTGAACCTCCATAGAAAATATGGGCCGACGGCTAGAAGTATGCCACCAAAGCCGTGGATTAATTCTAATGTATTCTTCTATCATAATAAAAATATTAATGTATCGTATCATGATATATAATTTATCATTTAAAAGGTACAATATTTGGAGACACAATGTAGGAAAATCTATACCGTTGCTCTCAACAATGGCTTTACAAACAATTCGTACCAAAACAATCAGTTGTTTTTGAAATCAAATCTTTTAATATTCTTCTCACGAATGGTAATTAAAAGCTTTTAAACAAATTTTTTATTTATTTTTCATAAAAACAATCCTTAATGGCAATTTGAAACACTTAATGTTCCTCAAATATCAACTAATTTCGACAAAAAGAATAAAGTTATTACCGTATCTGCACTCAGTCGTTATTTAATTCACGATCAAAAACCAAAAAACAAAACAAAACAAAAATTAAAATCAAATGAATTAAATGTGAACATTAAAATTGTGGCCGCTAATTACGTGAGAGTTTTTCTTAAAAAATCAATAAAATTTTAAAGTAATTTTATTTTAGCGAAAAATATGTACGTATGTATGTATGTATGAATGTCTAAACACATAAAATGAAATTTTGTACAATTGAAACAAACATTATCGAAATACATAACTTACTTCAATGGAAAAATTAGGAAATAAAGAAATTCAATATTTTTAACAAAAATCATTTGTGTTTTCGTTTCGAATTCTTTATTTAAGTTTTTTTTTTTATATATATATACTCGTAAATAACAGATTTCGTGAGTGAAAGCACTATAAAAAAAAACAATTTTTCTTATTTATTTATAACTAGCCAAAGCCCGGCATGCTTCGCTACCCCCATCTTAATTCTTATCTTCAATGCTATCTTAGTTACAGTTTTTAACCTTTTTCCCATTTTGTTAACTTGCGGTCAAAATCCAATCATTTGCTCTTTCTAGAAAGAAACTGTAGGTTCTGCTTTTTAACTGTACACAGTCTCAGACCCGCGCAAACATTGTTTTGCCTTCGAATTTTATTTTCACTGTAAGTTTGGTTTGCATGCAAAGTCATGGCTGATTGATATTTAGAAGAAGAATGAAAGGTGCACTTAATCGTCATAGCAATTATTGTTCAAATGAAATTATATATTTTGGATAGCTGGGCCCCAAATGTTTCTTTTATGTTGAACTGTTTCTTGTGAATAATTTCGGTATAAAACTAACATTCGATTCCTGGCTAGTTCGTTGTCTTCTGCACGCTCCTCTTGTGTCTGCTGTGAGCGCAGCACTCTCATATAATTTGTGTGTCGTGTACGGGGACCAATATTTGCACGTGAGCCTGGCATTTTGTACTGCAATATACGTTTCTTATGATATTTCTTGTTGTTGTTATTGTTGGGGTAGAAAGGCTGCCCTTTATTGTCTTACGAGTACCTGTTGCTTGTTTACTTTTTTCAATAGCTTGCAATAATACAATTGATTTACTTTCACTACGACGTTGGGTTAATTTATTAAAATGTATGTAATATTTAATTTAAATAAAATTAATCTTCAATTTAATAAGTTCTTTTTTTCGTTTGACACCCACGAACATTTCACGAAAAGAGGTTATGTATGAGTCGGTGTCGGGATACTTAACGCCGCTACACACGACCACACGCCGATTAAGCACCTAATGCCTTCAGCAAAACATAAAATAGGCTTATTGCGCAAATAGAGTTTAAAAATAAATATATTTTTTTCACAAAAAGATGTTAGGTTTCAGTCGGTATCAGGCTAATTAACGCCACAGCACGCTGATTAACGAACCAACGCCTTCAACGAAACACAGCATAGTGCAGTAGTTCTTGAGTTACGGTGCAAAAACACAAAAAAAATATTGCGCCATTTGTCGGACGAACTTCAAACTACACAGAAACACTCATCACGCCCCATAGAATATGTATATAAAGTTTGGTCGAAATCGGTGCAGTAGTTCTTGAGTTACAGTGCAAAAACACAAAAAAACTAAATATTTCTCCATCTGTCGGACGAACTTCCAACTACACAGAAACACTCCCCACGCCACATAGAACATGTATATAAAGTTTGGTCGAAATCGGTGCAGTAGTTCTTGAGTTACGGTGCAAAAACACAAAAATATATTGCGCCATCTGTCGGACAAACTTCAAACTACACAGAAACACTGCCCACGCCCCATAGAACATGTATATAAAGTTTGGTCGAAATCGGTGCAGTAGTTCTTAAGTTACAGTGCAAAAACACAAAGAAACTAAATATTTCTCCATCTGTCGGACGAACTTCAAACCACACAGAAACACGCCTCACGCCCCATAGAACATGTATATAAAGTTTGGTCGAAATCGGTGCAGTAGTTCTTGAGTTACGGTGTAAAAACAAAAAAAACTAAATATTGCGCCATCTGTCGGACGAACGTCAAACTACACAGAAACACTCCTCACGCCCCATTGAACATGTATATTAAGTTTGGTCCAAATCCGTCCAATAGTTTTTGAGTTTAGCGATCACAAAGATACACGTCATTTTATATATAGGGTCCGCCATCTAACGTTTTTTTTTTCAACTAGTGCTTATTTCGTGAATGGTAACAGCTCATGTCTGATTTGACAGATAATTAGTTTTATCCTTCCGCTGAACAAATATGGTTGTGTCCAATGCGTTTTCGCTTCGCTAAGTGGGCCTGCGATCGACTTACAGAAGATGCCGATTTTGCCAAAAAAAAATCATCTTTTCAGATGAAGCTCATTTTGATCTTGGCTGGTATGTAAACAAGCAAAATTGTCGCATTTGGGGCACAGAAAACCCGCACGCATACATTGAAAAGCCGATACACCCAAGACGAGTCACTGTTTGGTGCGAATTTTGGTCCAGAGGCATAATTGGGCCATTTTTCTTCGAAAATGAACGAATTTTTATTCACAAAAATTGAAGAGGAGGATATTAGCAACATTTGGTTTCAACAGGACGGCGCTACGTGCCACACAGCCGAAGCTACACTCGATGTTTTGCTCCCTATTTTTGAAGATCGCATTATCAACCGCAGAGCTGATGTCGTTTGGCCACCTCGGAGCTGCGATTTGACACCGTTGGATTATTATTTGTGGGGTGCCATTACGCCAACAAGCCAGAGACAATTGACGCTTTAAAGGACAATATTCGTGAAGCCATTGGTGAAATACAGCTGCACACAATCGATAATGTGTTTAAAAATTGGACCGATCGTGTAGGCTACTGCATGGCCAGCTGAGGCAGCCATTTGAATGAAATTATTTTCATTATTAACCGGAAGGATTGTACTTTCAAATAAAAAAAGAAATTTGAGAAAATATTCAGTAGTTTTTTTTTATAGCATTTTCAAAAAAAAAAAAAAATATTTGGCGGACCCTTTAGATAGCTTTTATCCAGTGTAATTTCTGCTTTTTAGCTGGTGTGGATAGATAACGAAGCTTTACTAGTTGTCGTTCTCCACATATACAAAATCTAATATTTAGTATGAATGGAAGGCGCCACACCTACTGATCCAATTCGCCAAGTTACTAGCTGATGAGGTGTACTGTTCACGACTTTATCAAGTGATTTTTTAGCAACTTTCTATTAACACTGTTTTTGGCAGATCAGCTGTTTTCGTGTAACATGTCACCGTCAAACATGTTTAGCTTGGTCTATAATTTAACCATGAATTGACTAGCAAACGAACAATGTTTGCAGATTATTGAATCTTATTATCAAAATTCATGCTCTGTTAAGAAAGGGTATCGTGAAATTTTTCTATTTTATGGGCAATTTGGTCGACCAAATTAACTTTATTGTACATTACACCATCAACACGCATACGTAGAAAGCGGACAGAGGAAAATATGGCAGCTGTATCCGCCAGTGCTGTTGATGACCGCTACTTATCAATTCGACGCCATCAGCAGTAATTGAGCCTCTGTTCCTCCATTACGTGAAAAATTTTGCGAAAGAATTTGGGTATAAAACCTTTTAAAATACAGCTGGTGCAAGAATTGAAGTCACACGACGGAAAATTTGGATGAAGATTCAGTTTTTTTATTGAAAAATTGTGTTCAGCGACGAAGACCATTTCTGGTTGAATAGATACCTGAACAAGCAAAATTGCCGTATTTGATGTGAAAAGCCAGAAGTATTGCAAGAACTGCCAATACATCCCGAAAAGTTTACTGTTTGGAGTGGTTTATGATCAGGTGGCATCATTGTGTGCTGTGTGGCAGGAGCATTTCTGTGAATGGCGAGCGTTACCATGCCAAGATTAAAAAATTTTTTTTTGCCCAAAATGGAAGAGATGGACTTGGCTGACATTTGGTTTCAGCAAGACGGTGCCACATGCTACACAGCACGCGAAACAATGGCCCAATTAAGAGGCAAATTCGGTTAAAAGTTTATTTCACGTTTGGGGCCAGTCAATTGGCCGACTAGATCGTGCTATGTTAAGACTCATGTCTACATGGACAAGTCCGCAATAGTTAACGCCCTGAAAACCAATACTTAATAATTTATTTGTGCGATATCGACCGATATGTTGGAGAATCCAGCGTATGAACCATTTTAGACGCGGTTAATATTTACGTGAAATCATCTTTAAACATTGAATTATATAGATCGCTGTATCGACTCAAATAAAGATTTCATACATTTCTCTAAATTTTATGTGTGTTTTTTAAATTAAATGCGAAAGCTCTTTAAAATCGCCCGATACTATTTCGGTTCTCAAGATATACTTTGTATAGCAGGTAATACGCCTACTTGTCCAATTTCTCCTACTTTTTGCATGATGATTTGTATTGCCTATGAAGTCAATCAGACCAAATACTCAAACTTAAGCTTTAACCGTTCTCTAGATATACTAAAACTAATACTAATATGGGAGGTACCAGGCCCACTAGTCCAATTTCGTTCACTTATCGACTGATGATTTGTATTGACTATGAATTCATTGAGACCAAATACTGAAAATTTCTCAGTATATACTAAAATCAATATTTATTTTGTATGGGAAGTACCACGCCTACTTATCTAATAGCGCCCACTTTTTAACTGATAATTTTCCTTGACTATAAATATATTTGGGCCAAATTAAGATAATCTTTCTGTTGCCATTTTAAAGATTTAGACAAATAAATACATTTACACTTTGTATGCGCGTTGCACGGCCCAGTGGGAATTTTCAAAATATATAGCCTATAGGTTCTTCTAGACATACAGAGAAATACTATTAAAATTTTAAGAAATTCGGCAGTGTAGCTGTTTATAAGGCAAATAAACAAATATACATACAAACACACATTCATTTTTATATGTAAGATACTTTGTTAGTAATTTATAAATAATTACTAAAAAAAATGATTAATAATAAATTATTTTACAATAATTTCTTTATTTTTTTATTTTTTTTCCAATTGCAGGTCATTGCTATTATTTCTGACGCATTAAAATCAGCCGGTATGTATTAAAATATTTTTTTGAAAATTTTTATTCAGAAATAGTTTTAGAAATAAAAGCAAAATATTTTTTTGTGACAGAACCATAACTAAATATATAAAAATTGATTAACTTTTTACGGTCATAGAGATTTTACATACATATGTACGTAGGATTGATTGAAATTGGCTTTTTGGAGGCATAATATTTGTCATTTATTTTCACACAGTCATTAATTTAAATAAAAATGTCGAATTTGGGGACAAAAGCAAGTTTTTCTGTTGAAAGTTTTGTTTGTATTTATGTATTCAATTTTGAAAAAAAGAGCAGCTGAAGCACATTAACTGCTCACGGATGCTTAAACTGAATATATTCCAGCGAATTCGACGTGCGAGATATGGTTTGTGGGGTTTAGTTGTTAGATCGGTTGGTTCTCGTGGCTACCCAAATAGTGTCCTCGGACAGCGTTTTGAAAATTGCCGCAAAACACTCGAAACCGTTATATTGAGATATCTGATGCAGGAAAATGCAGAGATATCGACTATGAACCACTCGCCGAAGGTCTTACAGGCCGGTTCATAGGAGCCGGACATTCACATTAGAATTACTCAATCGTCTTTTCCTCCTCCAGATTACCTCTACGACAGTGGTCTTTGTACCGTAAACCCATCCTACAGGCATGACTTCCAACAAGCCAGTGATGCCTGGTAAGCACAGCCACCAGTCTGGACTCAGACGTAGTGCTCTTTTTGACACGGAAGACGAATACCGTCTAAGTCAGGCAATAATGTTCAAAAATGGTGAACTTTGACATTACTCCATGAAGATTGTCGTCGAACTCAAGAAAAACTTTTTTTATAATCATTCAATGACTCTGCGGACCTGAAATGCTGCTTGAATTTCATAAAAAGAAGTCATTTTTACATCGAATCATTACCATTGTCATTCTGAGCAGACACTCTTGCAGGGTACTGCCACTACTGGTCTACAGTTTGTTTAGCAGATCTGTTGCCTCCCTAAAAAATACCAGCAAATCTGAAACTCTCTCGAAACTTATCAAGAGCTCCACATTGACACAATTTGTTTTTCGCCATCTCTGATGACTGTGAAAACAGTTTACAAACATCCATTTCAGATTAGCTCTGAGTACACAATGGCCAGTAAAAAAATCCGTCAGCAGCTTACGGTCTGTCATACCTGAGAATCTCAGAGCGACGCAGAAATGGTGGACTGATCGCCGCCCTAGAGTGGCGAAGTCACCTTTGAGCATTCTAGTGCTCTCCCAGCATCTGTCATCGAATCATTACTTGCTATGAAAATAGATTCATTAAGACAACACGAAGCCCAAGTCACAAACATAATTGAGTTTGACGCGACCTTTGTCCAAAAAATGTCTATTATGTATATGCGACAAGACATAAAGCCCTAAAATATAATCATCGCATTTCTTATCCACATGTTGCACATTTCGGTGCTTCCACTATAATACAATTCACTTCAAAACAGTTGAAGTGGTGGTTTTTAACTTCAGAATATCAGTAGTTGTTTTTGTACAGAATCCATTGCCAGAAATTTTAAAAAAGGCCGTAGCTAGTGATAACCAATAGTTTGAATTAATTCATATTCTCCTTAAAATGTGTTAAATGTGGTGAATAGCGGTCCATTATTCACCCCAGGTTAGGTTAAGTTTGTTTGCCAGCCACCCGTGACACTGCGCACTTAGATGCAGATACTGATTTTAACTATTTTGCCCGTTGTGTTGATAAAACCATAATGAAATCTTCTAAAAACCCCATCGCTTAACCCAAACCTATTACCTCATTCATTAAATTTGGAAACAGAAAACAATCGCTAGAGGCTAAATCGGATGAGTATACTAGACGCACCAACAGTTCGAAGCACAATTCATGTGCTTAATTCAATACACATCTAATGTTTACTCGTTCCATGTTGTAATGGAACAGTATTTTTTACTTCCAGTAAATGAAATCCTTTTTGCTTCCATTCATTATGAAATCTGTCCAAAAGTTTTGATTAATATGCGCCGGTGTTCTTTTGTTTCGATCTTTTCTATGTAAAAGATGTCACACTTTACAGATATGTATTGCACTTGTCTGGTACGCTAACAAAGGGCAAATATTACCTCATAATTGTTCATAATCCTCATGGTATTTATTATTATAATTGAGGTATAAAAGTACTGCGACCTCTCGATCTATTGTACAGGCGTCCATCTATATGGGGATGCCCTACAATATCTCCCCAACCTCGTCGATCTGACAATATTCAGGATGTCGGTTGGTACCAACCGTGATAACTCCCTACCTAGTATTTTATAGGCACCTAGTGCCTCACATGTACCCAGTTTGTGTTCTAGTGATATGATTTCCTCATTACAGAATCTGCACATCGTGCTAGAAGCTAATCTCATTTTACTCAAATGTCCATTTAACCTAAAATGACTGTCAAAAGTCTGGTCAGTATCCTCAGGTTGTCTCAGGACATCTCCCTATGTAGGATTCAAATCTTCTCCTGTTATAGTTACCCAATAAAAGTTTAGATTGTCTCAGACCCGTACGGCCAGAGAAGAGTGCCCGCCTCTCATTATCATCATTTTTGTTAAGCATGCTCTTCCAGAACCGCCTTCCTAATCCACAAAAGGTTCTGGCCCCAACAGTGGAGTGTAAGCTTTCTTTCTGGCCAGTTCATTGGTCTTTTCATTCCTCGGAATTCCTAAATTACCGGAGACCTAGCGTAAACTGACATTATTTTCCCTGCCCAGCTGGTTCAGTTTACCCAGACATTCCCAAACTAGCTTTGCGTTAACATTATAGGAGCCAAGTACTCGAAAGGTGGCCTGGCTATCAGATAGCATGGCTGTGCCCTGTCCTCTATATATCCTTTCCAGGTTAAATTGAGCGCATCACTCAATTGCATAAGCTTCCGTTTGAAATATGCTGGCTAGTTTTCCCATAGTTCCGAATATTCTTTCCTAGGGTCAAACACTCCTGCGCCTGTGCCACTTTCCGTCTTTGACCCATCCATGTACTACAAAATGGTCCCTTTTTTGAAGGAGTAAAAACTCTCTACTCACTCTTATTACACAGTTTCGGCCTGAAGCATTTGCCAAAGTCATAGCGTTTCATGATCTTGTCCACACGGCAGTCAAGTAGGAAGTAATCGACCACTCGTCTAACCGGGTTAACACAACCCCCGCATAATTTCGTGCCGAACTCATCTCCGTTTATTCTTGTCATGGTCTCTATGGCACTCATGGTATTTGTCAAGCCTTGTTGTTTTATTTCTGTGATATTTTTTGTTTGTAATTTATTTTAGTTGCAATAAACGCCCTTATCTACTTTCAGTGGCTGTCAAAAACAAACTAAAAGACTGAACTTTCTTAAAATTACAGAGCAGTTAGGTTAGGTTATATGGATCGCCCGCGGCTAGTAAGAACACTCAGAAGCCCTATGTTCCATTGTGATATAACCGGTATTTGAGTAATAACTAATAGTTAGGGGTTGCAGTATGGTATTGAAAATAGCTGCGCTAAAAATACCAAAAGTAGCGGTAGGAGTAGTAAGCTGCCCTTGTTTGTGTAACCCTAAGCTTCATATTTCAACTTAAAATTTTATTTTTTAAAACTTTGATAATCCTCATTTATTTATACGACCGCCTATGCAGTGGTACGGTTCTCGACGACATTTGACAAATGTTAACTTAAAAACAAAAACAATTATAGGCTCAAACTATATTCATGTTTATAATTTTTAAATAAAATCAAAAAATATTGACATTATAACTTAAATAAACTTACCAAAAATGTAAAGAAAGAAAATAAAATCAACCACCATCACTCAAACAAAAACAAAAAACAGAAAACCGGCAGCCGTTAAAATTGTTGTTTTGAATCAAATTATCGTTAAGAAAAAGTAAATAACGTTAAAAAATCATAACCATTTAGATAAAATCACACACACACATTCACACACACACGCACAATAAGAATATTGTGAAGATGAACAAGCTTTTTATTTAATTTTAATAGCAAGAAGGCTTGGCCTGTACATCCAACGTTCGATTGTTTCGTTGTTGAAATGGTTGATTGGTTTGGCAAGACGTTGCTTTTTTATTTTAAATTTTTAGCCATTTTTAATTAGCCGCTGCCATATGTTTACTCGTAAATTACGTTGGTTGCTGTTGCTTTTTTCTTTTTGTTCTTGACTATTTCCAAAATCTTGTATTCAAGAAATATTTTATTTATAGAGAAGAAACGTAAAATATTCTATTTTGTTATTGTTTTATTTTAATTTCTGGTTTATGTTTTTTGGCTTTATTTTGATTTGTTGCTGTTGTTGTTTTTGTTGTTTTTTCTGTTAAATTTTTTCTTCTTTTTACGCGAGTATTTAAACAAGAGAACAAAATTGATTTAAAATTTTGTTGAGTGAATGGAATATTTATTTTTTATTAATATTCTCAGGCCACGCTACCACATATTACTTTTATTTTTATGGTTTGATTAATTTTTTATTTATTTAAATTTTATACTTTGTTTTGTTTTTTTATTTAGAATAACTCACAAAGCGGCTTATTTTATGAATATTTTTTTTTTTCTTTCAGCCTTATCACCTTTTTTATTTCAAATTTTTTTTAGGGATTTAAAAAAACACCAAAACAACATTAAGACACTTTTAATACGTAATTTATTAAACACTACCAACTCTTATAAATATTTGCTTACTCTCTCCCTCACGCACGTACGCACTAACACATCTCCAAAAACCATCTTTAATTAACTGCCATTATTGTCATTGCTGTAATTGTTTAACTACGTGTATTACAACAAAACATTACCATCAATTAAAAAAAAAATAAAATATGAAAAACAAGTAAAGAGAGCAAAAATAACAACAAATAAATCACTTGTTTATTTCTCACTCATTGAAAATCTTTTGTTATTATATGTTAGCTTTGTTGTTGTTGCTGCGTTTGTTTATATTTTTTATAGGATTTCGATTTGTTTTCATTTTTTGTAGTTTTTTTTGTTTATTTTTTTTATTTTGTTGTTTTTGTTTTCTTAATTGTATTTCGATTTCGTTATTATATTACGTTTCGACGTATTGTTTTGTTTGCTCCGTATAACGAACCGTCTCGTTGCGCTTAAAAATATTTACTGGCCCCAACGCACGAGATGCACACGAGTAAAATTTTTCTGTTGGTGGAGCAGCTGTTTTTTGTTTTTCTGTCGCTTCGCCGCCATTGTGTAGCAGTGAAGAGTGGGGCGGTAGCGTTAGCAGTCACTACAAGTGGCTGCCCAAAAATAATTTTGTCTGTGTGTATGTAGTTTTTCTGTGGTTTTCGTTGGTATTGTGTTTTTGAACGCATTGAAACAAAAGTTAAGTCAATAACAGCTAAAACATGAGCTATAAACTTAACATAATAAATGGCATAGTAGATGTTTGCTAATGTTACTGTTTGCAAAAATAAATCAAATTTTTCTCCGTGTGATACAAGCAAAAATTACACACAAAAAAATTGGTATAAAAAGTTTTATAAATTCATATAACGTTGGTATAAAATTAGTGTAAGTTCTTGATAAATCATTCAGTCCAAATTTTCTTTATCTAATCCAAGCTGTTTTTGAGTTTTTAATATCTTGTACAAAAAATCTGTTAAAAGCCTTTACAAGTACTTTCTCAAGTACCTTTTACAAATATAAAACAACAATTAGTACATAATCGATTTAGAACAGAATGTAATGCAGAGCAGCTCTACATTATTCAAATGCGTATGAAATACACATGTTCTTGAACATGTAACAAGCGGTTTTGTCGTCTGAAGCTAGCTTCACCCATTCGGTATTGTATAAAATACTGCATATGGGCATTTCCGGAAAAAATGTAACGTCACGCCAAATTTTTTAACTGAATATAGTTATTAAGTAGCGTTATTCTTAGTAAAAAAAATTAGAACAATCGAACCAAAGTCTTTGTATACGCCAGAATGACCATATAAAAATATTATTCCATACCAAGTTTTTGTCCGAACCGAATGAGTAAATCTAAAAAAATGTTCTACATATTTATTGGCAAATTTTTTAACTTAATTGTCTTTATTAATTTTAATATTATTCATTTATATTTGCATTATTTTCCGGGCAGCTCCTTAATTTAATCATAGTAGAACTTCTGTGATTTACGTGCGAAAAGCTCTACAAAGTGATTTTCCCCGGATCTTCACACATGTGAAAGAAAACAATTCATAAGCCGGAATATGCTGATCTTGAGGCAAGCTTGTACAAATAGTTTTTGAACCAACGAGAGCGTAATTGTGCAGTAACTGGTCCAATTTTAAAATCTAGAGCTAAACATGTATTCGCCATAATGCACCGTGGAGAGAAATGTAACAAATTTTAAGAGGAGACACGGTATTCGCCATCTTAAAATTTGTGGGGAAATTCTTTCAAGCGAAACGTCGAGTATTACACATTTGATTCATAATTTCCGATCAAAAATCAAAGAAATGCACATCTCCGACACCCAACTTTATAACGCAGATGAATCTGAACTACGAGTAATTTATCGTTTTTTTATCTGAAAAAACATTCTTTGCTGCAAACGAAAAGACTGCACCGGACCGAAAAATTTTAAATGAAAAAATAACGTTTTTGTTGTGTTCTAACGCAGATGGCTTGCACATGCTAAAACCGTTGGTCGTTAAAAACCCTTGTGGGATCAACTGTCTAATAAAAGCGTGGTATCACATTAAAAAGTGGGATGACGATCAATACGATAGTGAAGTCGATATTCGGCTCTCTGAATTGAGTGAATCAAATAGTGCATACAACGATACACTTCGAGAAGTTCAAATGTTGATGTTAGTGGTGGGTGATAATGTTGACATCAGCATTGATGACATTGAAAATTGAGACAAATTTTAAAAGATTACAATGATTTCGAAGTATCCGATAACGATAACTAGATACTCAACAATCTAAAGTGAACTACTCGAGAGCAGTTGAAAGCATCAATAACTTGATTGAATGGTTTGAAAACAATAACGATGCGCAACAAGTAGCCGATCTTGTCAATATCCGCACGAAAATGGTCAAGACCTATTACATAAAAGAAAAAACAAACAATTCTTGACTGCTTCTTTAAGCCACTTCGAATAAATTAATATTTCTTACGCGCGGCAATCATTATTGGATCAATTGGTTGATGCATCAACGAAAAACGACCACATTTAAACAAGAAAAAGTGCTCTTTCTTCAAGACAATGCACCGGTTAACACAGCATTAGATACGATGCTAAAACTACGAGAAATCCACTTCGAATTGGTTGATCATCCACCTTATAGTCCAGATTTAGACAGATTTAGTTCCCAAAATCGTATTATTCAGATGGTAGAAAAAAGTTGGAAAATCGTCTTACTAAGTGTATTGAGCTAAAAGGAGACTATATTGAGAAATGAATGGTTTTTGAAAAAAAAAATTTTTTTTCCTATTTTGGTAGCTTCAATGTCAATCCGCCATCGTATATGTATAAAAATGAATATGTATATGTATGTTTGTTTGAGCCTTATGAATAACCTGAACCGATTTTCTTGACATTTTTACAGTATCTCTCTGTAAATTTCAAAAATTTGAAAAATTCCAACTGGGTGGTGCCACGCCCATTTTTCTATACCATCAAAATGGTAACAGAAAAAGTCTAAGTTTGGTAGCAGTCAAAAAATAGGCGGAATTGGACAAGTGGGCGTGGTACCTCGCATATAAACTGAATATGAATTTAAAGCTTAAGTTTCAGTATTTGGCCGAAATGGCTTCATACTCAATACAAATCATCAGTCACAAAGTGGGCGGAATTGGACAAGTAGGGTTTGCAATAGTAGAAGTTTCTAAATTAGGTTCAAACAAAGTCGTGAACAATACACATCATCAGCCAACAACTGGGCGAATTGGATAAGTGGGTGTGGCGGAGAATGGTAACAAGGCAACAGGTATTGCAAGAAGCACACTGTATCTTATACATAAAAATGAAGGTGTGTTTGTTTGAAGAGTGTATACAGCTAAACGACCGAGTCTACAGTGCCTTTCTCGAAGGAACTAAAGGCTCTCACAAATGTTTGGATTTGGACCGGAAGGGTCAAGAGGTGGAAAAAAGGTAAAAAATGTAATTGAAATAACATTTAAGATAATAATTAAGATGAGGGTTAGTTATTATTATATTTAGAAAAGAACTCGAAAATCAAATATTAGCAAGTTTTGCCATATTAACGCAGATTCTCAACTGTAGCACCTGCTGCAAAAGTCTTTTACTACTGCTTATAGGGTATACATGCTACAACAAAAGAAGCACGTAAGTTTCCATTCTTTATTCTCTTACTAGTGCTTTCTGTACGAGTATGGAATTTCATTTCATACAAATTTAAAAAATTTATTTTAAAATAAACCAAATGTTCACATTGATGTTTTTGTGCTTTTTGTTTAAAATTTACATTTATTAACACTTTCAAAGGCGATATTGAAAATGTTTCTTAAATATTTTTTTTTTTTTAATTTTATTTTTAAGTACAATTCAACTAAAACTACTTAAGCCATTAAAATAATAGTATTTTTTATTCTATTATTGTCTATTGGTTGTAGAGCTCTTCTATTTGTTGTTTTTTTTTTTCGTAATATGTATTCGCAGTTCTTGCATGTTCTAGTGTATCTCTTAAAGTGTTTACGTTGATTAGCGAAAAATTGTTTCTTGTTTTAAACATATTTACTTATTATTATTTTTAATTTTTACTTATTAACATTCTTCATTTTTATATTTGTTTTCTGTAAATAATTATTTAATTTTAGTTTTCTTAATTCCAACAACTCTTGATTACATTGTCAAAGGCCATAAAAACAAAGCCAGCCAGCCAGCCAGCCATCCATTGTTATTGCATTACGTCGAATGTTTGTTTAGAGGTTGCAGAAGCAATGATTTCTGTTTCATTGCTTCATTTCAAATCGTTTAAGAGAATACTGTTGATTGTTATTGAAATTTTACGATGTGTGATGCAGCAGTCTGACCTTGAGAGAGCTTTAAAGATACAAGGCTGAAAGGTTACAATTTTGTTTGCTTGATTTGCTTTTTAAAAAGAAGCCTTCTGATAATATATAAATCTGTTGATGATTTACAAGGACATTTTACAACACTTAAGCCTGTTCGTCTCGAATAGGCTATCTCTTCTCTCATGTTTTGCCAGTAGTTCAGGTGTAGTATCTTCATCTTTGTTCGAAGGTTATAGTGCCTTTGTTCCCGATAGTTGATATTATTCGATCTTTTTATTTCTTGGCGGGGTCCCCTTCGGCCAGTGTGCAATTTATCCGACAACCCTTTCTTTCGATGTGGCACCAGTTGCACCTTACGAAAGTTATTAGTTTTCGCTGCTCGTTTCTGCTTAGTCCTCCACTTTGCTCTGACTATTTCTATCAGGACTCGCACTAGTTCTTGCAGCTCAGCTCTAGCATTCTACTTTTCGGAAAAATTGACTTTTTCCTCTGGGACTTTAGCTGCAAAATTTTCCGCCACTGTTGTATCACTACTTGGTATTGCTACCCACGTCTCGTTGCCATCTACAAGGATTTGACGGTCAAATGCAAAATTTCCACCTTCAGCGTTACCTGGAAGTCTTCTGTTTTCAAGGCCTTTGAAACTACACGGGTCATCGATAGATTCATTAGCATTATAGGAACCTTCACGTACACTACTGTCCTTAGTTTTATTGTACAGAGTTTTGCTTATATCTTGACAACTGTCTCGAATTGGAATTTAAATACGGATAGAGGTGTGCTACCATTAAAGCAAGGTGTTTTTATTCTGCTAGAAACCTCTGGTATAATACGCACTTGTTCGGGTTGCTGGCACTGTAGACTATTGATTTTCACTTCTATTACATTAAACTTTTCGTCAACAGATTTCTAGATTTGTCACTCTTACGTCGACGCCATCAACCTTTTTACTTACCTTCTCATATATTTCTTGTAGCTTCTCTGTTGTTGCACTCGACGCTTCTTCAAATTCCTTTTTCATTATCAGCTTTAGTAGTTTCTTTTACTTGCGCCAACAGCTTTTCATTATCAGCTTTAGAAATTTCTTGTGCACTCGTCAGAGCATTAATTTTTTCCATAAGCTTTTCATTATCAGCTTTAGAAGATTCTCGTACCTCAGCCAAAAGCATTTTGGTTTGTAGTTGCATTTTTTCCATCATAGCGGCAAGCAATGCTGCATTGGTATCCGTATTACTTTTAGCTGAAAGGGCACTCACTTCAGGCTCTTCCTCATCATAAAATACGTGAGTATCAACGTTAATGCCCCGCCGTTGAAAATCCTCATACAACCATTTTTGCAATTCGGTCTTGGTCTCTTTGGTCTCTTTTTAAAAACGTGTTTTTATGAGTTCGTAGATTGTAGTTAAAATAAAATAAATCTTGTGTTCGGTTTTAATTAAAATCTTTTATTCACACAATTTTGTGCACCACTGCTTGTAACCTTTTTACAGGCAATAACAATTTTCTATTCTTAATTACTCCGTCTGTTTACAAGTTTGTAAACAACAACAATTACACGACAGATCTTTCTACCTACAGATATTCCAACCTGATCGTAGTTATAACTTAGGTTCGATCACAACCTCTTCAACCAGAGTTTAACCACTCTTAGCTCTCTTACACTGAGTTCAAACCAATAACACGTTCGCTGGGCTTACACCAAATAAACTGATTGCTGTTCGCATCAATGTGCTTCTTATATGGCTGAGTAAACAACACATCGAAAGCTCTTGAACCTGGCGATATTTCAGGTAGATTCCATTTCCTTCTTTTAATTTATTTTTAGTCCTTTTGTAGCCATGCGTATATGAACATCTACCTCTTTCAGCTCTTAGTATTTGTTGTTGCTTGTTTATTGTCTGTTACTTGTTTTCTTTGCTGCTTAATTATTGTTGTACCCGTGTTATTTACTTTTATTTACTTTATCTCTGCTAGTGGTTGTTGTTGTAGATTTGGTTATTTGCAAACAGCACGTATAGTTGTTTTTGCAGCTTTTGTTTATTTATTTTAGCGATGTAATAAACGCTGTGGTGCCCAACCTTATTTTCGTAACAATATCAATCTAAAATTCAAAGAAGTTATCAGCCTTACTGTGTACATACAAAAGGCATTTTTAAAGAGATCAATGATATTGACAACTAACTTGTCTTTAAGCAGGTTTTCTCTTAGATAGCATACATTGTCCTAAATTAAGGAAACAATTTTGAAACTACTTTAAGTTTACTTGTAAGCCAATTACATGGAACATCTTCCGAAATGCCAAAATATACATACACTTAGTTTTCTACGTTCTCAATAAAGAGATTGCGTTTAATAACGTAGAACCAAAAACAGTGGCAGTTTTTCGAGTGACACGAAAACCTCCACGATTACCGTACCATATATACTGCACAATGGGCTACCACTGTTTTAATACTAAAAACTCAATTAAAAAAAAACTCAGTTGCTATCGATTTACATTGGCTGAGTATTCTTAACCACATCCAAATGATAAAAGATGTAGGCTATCAGCAAATCCGGTTAAAAACAGAACTGATAGGTATTGTTTGTTAGACGAAACTCACGGCATGTGCTTTTGGAAATAAGTGCAATTCCACAGTAGATTTTTAAAAATTGAAAAACATTTTACCTATTTCTAGGCTTTCGAAAACCGCCCGGCTTGGATTTTTTTTCTCGAATTATTAGAATTTTTCTCGAATTATTATTTCGTTTCACTTTACAGTTTTTTTTATTAAGGTACTAATCAGCCAGTTGCTTACTTTAAATTGATTACTTAAATCACACTTTTTTCTTTTGACTTATTATTTAGATCTCAGAGGCGAAATGTTAAATTAACCATTTTTTACTCTCTTTTAACCCTGCAATTACCGACAACGTCCCTAAGCACCATTAACATTTTCAAAGGAGCATAACTTTTGCACGATTTCGATATGGTTTGTAAGGAGGACCTCGGTTCAATACCAGGCCAGACTATCTGACAATTTTCAACAGCGATATCACCTCATTACACTGCTAGCGACTAATTATGAGTACTTACGCTATGAAAACTTCTCTAACTATTTTATTTGCCGTTCGGAGCCAGCGTTGAATTTTAGGTCCCTTTCAATGAGTCTAAAAGTAGAATCGGGTGCCGCTCATCGATTGAGAGAATTGCCACTTGTTTCACTTGGGATGTCTTGGGAATTATCTGTGTCCATAACTTTTGAAATAGTTAAAGATGTTTTAGTTATTTTCACACATAGTTTAAAACTACTAAAACATACAAGACTTTCATTTCGTGAATAACCGACCGGCAAGGCTGAAAAATAATTTGACAACAATTGCAGAACTGCCAATGTACTCTGAAAGATTCACTGCCACGACAATCCAGCCACAACTCCAGCCCTGTATGACAACATTACAGCTGCCGTTAGTGAGATTGTGTGCCGAAATGCTGGTAAAAGTAAGTCAAAATTAGAGCTCACGGAAGGACAATTCAATTTTCTGTATATTTTTCTATTTTAAAAACCCAAACATTGAAAAAATCAATCATTATAAAGAAAGGGAATAAGCGCCGCATAAATACATGTGCCGAAAAATTGGAGTGGTGTTCTCTATCCAGTTCCTAAAATTTCGATGTCAAAGGTGCTCTCTGCTCTGAAACGGTAAAACGGGTGATACAAGCTGCATGCATGTAAGCTGTTAAGAAATAAAAAAAACTTACCAAAACTCAAAAAAGCTCCATGTTAGGATGTCACTGTTGAAACGTAACGAAATCGAATCATGTTTCAACATAATGGGAGAATATTAGGAGAAAAAAAATCGTTTCAAAAGTAAGAGACTCTTTACAAACGATTTCAAAGTCCGTAGGAGGGCTACTATTCATATTTCGGTAACTGGCAACACTAATGTCAACAGCTAAAATCTGGCAACACCATAATGAAGTTTGATATTTTTTAGCATAAATGTACTCACAACGTTTTTATGTACACGTGCTATTTGTTTTGTTCACAGTGAGTTAGGAAAATCAATTTGGGCAAATATTGAAATTTCAAGAGGTTTTCGTTGCATTACACGGTGCGACAAAAAATATCTGACAAATGATACTATTTTATTTATAGGCGCTGACGAGCAGAACAAGGACCTGTTTTTGAAATTTTCAAAACACCTCCCAAATCTCGAGTTACGGGTAAAAACCGGTTTTTCAGACCTTCGTGCACTTATAAGCTAATAACTTAGCAGAGTATTACCCGATTTTAAGTGTCTTTGTGGATATGGAAAGAAGAGAAACAGACCTTTTAAATGATATATGCCGTCGCTTACGTAGCCTTGAAAATCTTGGTGTATTTCCCCAGCAAACTGATTTTTCAAATTTAAATGCGTTTTTGCGCACTTTTTATATAGGAACCGTACTATTGATGAATTAATAAAGAATTATATTATGATATGAATAAAATTATACTTACGGCTTAGAAATCCGTTGGAAATTTTCGGATCTATTAAATACTTTAGCAAAGCAACTCATGAAAAAGTCATACCTTGATTTTAAAATTTAAACTTTTTTAAAAATACGGTTTCAAAGCAATAAAAAAAACACCAGTTTGATGAAAATTTTATGAATTTTTCATGAGTTGCTTTACTATGGCGATATAGCATCATCAACAACCAGAGTATATTGGTGGTATAGTGAATTGAATCGTGGTCATAGTTTGGTCGCCAACGGATACCGTGAAGGCCGTCCAAAATCGGTTATTGTGCCACAAAACATCGATGCAGTGCGTGAACTCATATGACATATTGTGGGATAGAGTCATCCTTGCAAATTAGTTCCACTTCAATATATACGATTTTGCATGAACACTTAGTAAAATTTATTCTCGTTGGATACCCCATAATTTATCAATTGCTTAAAAAAGGTCTCTCGTCGATTGGTATAAAAAAAATGATTGAAAACTTTGACCGTGGAACCTCAAAAGACGTGTATAAAATCGTGAGAGATGACGAATCAAGGATATATGCTTATGAACCAGAAACGAAACCGCAATCGACCGTGTGGCTGTTTCTTCAGCCGAATGAGACATGTGGCCACTTTTCCGCTTAAGCAACGTAGGTTGGTCAATTCTGAGTGGTACACGAACATTTGTTTGTCAGATGTTTTCGAAGAAATTCGTAAAACCAAAGACAAATCATTCTCCATCATGACAATCTGAGCTCTCTCATGTCTCGTCAAACAGGAGAATTTTCGAGCAGTCAAAACAGCGAATTCATGTCTCATCCTCCGTGCAGTCCTGATTTAGAACCCAATGACTTCTTGACAATGTGAGCTCTCATTTTGAATTTGACGCAATGACTTATTGTTCCTGAATATCTAAGGTAAACGGCGTGGTCAACGCCTTACGAGCGCCGAAGAGGCAGTTGTGAAGTTCAAAAACCATGTTTTGGAGGTGTCACAAGAGGAATGGAAAAATTGCTTTAAGAAATGGTTTGAATGAATGCAAAAGTGTATTGATTATCAAGGAGATTATTTTGAAAAACAATAAAGCCATTTGCATTTAATTCATTGTTATTATTTGCTATTCCCGAAATATAAATAGTACCCCTCGTATTAATGACAAACAAGATTATGTTGTACGTTTGATGGGATTGGAAGGAGATAATCCATAATGAATTGCTATAACCTCACGAAACAAACAAATCTGATCTCTTCTGCGCACAATTCGACAGTTTGAGAACGAAGTAATTAAGAAAAATGAAAAGAATTGGCCAAAAAATTGCGTCATAACAATGCCACATAAAACGCTTAAGGTTGAAATACATTACTCTCGTTATAAACGTTGTACGTTACTGGCTTCGGCAAAAAAAGTTGAAATAATGTATTTCCATACATGCAAAGTGTGAAACGCCTTTAACGCGAAAAAGTTGGTCAACTTTTAACTTTTAAGGCGTTAACAGTTGAACAGCTGACTTGTGTTTTTGTGATGTGTTAAATTGTTTCAAAAAACGAAATTAATTCTCTCAATTTTTGCATATAAAATAGTGTAAACAAAGGAAAATTAAGCAATTAACTGATTCAAGTTCCATCTCTAAAGCGTGTTATGTAAATTGACGTCCTTAAAGCGTTGAAAGTATTAAATTACCAAACGCACTAAACGCCGAACGCGTGTTATTTAATATCACCTGTAGGATTGACTGTACTTTGCTGAGCATCTGTTAGGCTCTTTGTATTCGATCTCTGCTAATGTAAAAATGTAAAATAGAGTAAAAAAGTAAGTAGTAGATAATTTATACAATTTGGAATACCGCTTCAATAAACTATGCAAATAAGAAAAATAAATATTTATTTAAATCTTCTAAAATAAATGAGAAATAACAGATGTTTCATACGGTGAAAGATGTGTGGGAAAATTTTTGCCCAAAAAAAATAAAATAAAAATAAAATATATGTACTCGTATGTATACATATAAAATTTCAGCAAAACATTTATTTTACACAAAAAACATCACTTGTAGAAATAGTAGCAAAAAAATACAAATTTAATTACTATCAAACGGCCCATAGTGCAATATGTTTACATACATGTTATAAAAAGAGAAATCCCTTTTGATTCTATACGAACCTTTGGTTTGAGTTTTTTAATATAAAATTAAATACTTACTTAATACACAATAGCGCTAATTACTGTTTTAGAAGACTGATGGCTTAATTGATGATCTTTTAAGTGGTTTTTTACAACTAATTATTACTATTAAACATTGTTCCCTTAGTTTTATACTATTTATCCACCCACATATTTTGTTAAGAGAACCAAAGAAAAAATTTTAAAATCGATTAACAACTTCATTTAAAACGCAATTTAAAAGCATTTTTTTTTTCACCGAAATATATTTTGTGGCAAAACATCTTCGCTAATTCACAAGTGTTTTTTTGTAGACAAAAATAAAATAAATAAAAAAAAGTAATTGTGGAAAATGAAATTCGAAAAAACAAAATTAATTGAAACTACCTATGGCCTTATTTGAATATAAAAGAAGAGATCTTTTATTGGAATACAATATCAAACGCCCACTGAAACTTTGAAAAACATAAAACAAAACAAAGAAGTTTTTTTTTATAATTTTTTAACAGTGCACTGTGGGACAGATTGCACCATTTTTGGAATCAATTAAACCGCTAAGTTTAGGTATAATATATTGGTATCGTTGGAAAGGTCGTGGTCTTAGTATTATGAATCAATCAAAAAACCTCCGTTTTTATTAAAAAATATAAAGAAAAATAAAAAATCAAAAAAATAATAATTTTGTTTCATTAAAATCCTTAAGTTAATGCAAATAATCATAAATATTTCGAAAGTTACGACACACATATATCAATTTAAGTATACATTATTAGGTATTTATTCGCTATCACTGTATGTTTCATCAGTATCTTTGTCACTGCTTACGTTGAAATCCACCTTATCGGATTATGAAAGAAACAGACATTTTGCTTCCTTAGGCACTATTTGTTTTGCCTTGAGAGTCTTGCGAGTTGCCGTGGCCACCGGTTCTGAATTTATTAAAAGAAAGTTAAAGATATCTTCAAAATTATTAATCCCACTACACTTTCTTGTGTTATACTCCCTAACTTTTTAAAATATTTTATTAATAGATTATTACGCTTCTTGAATTTTGAACTACTTCCCAACTGTGAATCAACAATTTGTGTAGCGTTGGCGACATCTAATACCACTAATCATTTTTTTACGAAATTTTCTACATATACTACATATATTATTTATTAGGTTAACATTGATCCTGTATATTTTTTCTAAAATCTTGGAAGTACATTCATTATTGTAATTACCATCACCAAGCTTTGGTTGATCTATATGTAGTCTAAAAGTTGTTTTAAGCTCTTTTTGAATTCTTTTTTAATTATCTTATACCAATTGCTTGAGAAATATACTCCTCAAGGCTACTTAAATGAAATATATAACAATTAAAAGGTCTGTTTCTCTTTTTTCCAAACCCGCTGAGAAACTTAGAATTGAATAATCTTCGAATAGGTTATAAGCTTATAACTTCATGAATATACAAAAAGCCGGTTTTTTACAACACACAGATTCTTGTTGTACTCGATAACGCCTATCAGAAAAGTAGCATTACATTCCAGCTGTTTATTAGTCACACCGTGTTATTTGCTTGCATCAAACAAAACAAAATACAGGGTCCGCCAAATATTTTTTTTTTTTTTTTTAATGAATATTTTCTCAAATTTCATTTTTTATTTGAAAGTACAATCCTTCCGGTTAATAATGGAAAATAATTTCATTCAAATAGCTGTCTCGGCTGGCCATGCAGTAGCCTACACCATCGGTCCAATTTTTAAGCACAGCTGTATTTCACCAATGTCTTCACGAATATTATCTTTTAAAGCGTCAATTGTCTCTGGCTTGTTGGCGTAACACTTATCTTTGACGGCACCCCACAAATAAAAGTCCAACGATGTCAAATCGCAGCTCCGAGGTGGCCAAACGACATCAGCTCTGCGGCTGATAATGCGATCTTCAAAAACAGGGCGCAAAACATCGAGTGTACCTTGGGCTGTGTGGCACGTAGTGCCGTCCTGTTGAAACCAAATGTTGCTAATATCCTTCTCTTCAATTTTTGTTAACAAAAATTCGTTCAACATGGCCCGATAACTATCGCCATTGACTGTAACGGCCCAATTATGCCTCTGGACCAAAATCCGCACAAAACAGTGACTGGTCTTGGGTGTATCGGCTTTTCAATGTATGCGTGCGGGTTTTCTGTGCCCCAAATGCGACAATTTTGCTTGTTTACATACCCGCCAAGATCAAAATGAGCTTCATCTGCAACATTACCATGATTTTCAAAGTAATGTCGCAATATTTTCCAGCGTTGTTCAAGCGTATACACAACCATATGCGTTCAGCGGAAGGATAAAACTAATTAGCTGTCAAATCAGACATGAGCTAAGTGTTACCATTCACGAATAAAAAATTCGAATAAAGTACGTCCGAAATTTCAAAAAAAAGTGCTCTGGTGGGCAGAGCTGTGCAGAATGAAATTACTTTATCTGGAAACTAAACACATCGGACTAAATAACCCATATTAAAATACACTTGGGAACCCTTTTCAAGAAAAGATTCAAGCCTCGAAAAATGAAATTTTGATTTTTTTGAATTGGCCCTACAGCCGTCACACTATTTGAATTCATGTAGTTTAAATTAGCGTTAGCATAACGATGAATATATATGTCTAAACGTAAAAAAAAATTAATAATAAAATTGATGTCATTCATATATTATAACCGTTCAAAGTTGGTGGAATAAGAGCTAAAATTTGTATAAAAATTTTTTTTAGTTTGAAGTTTGTACATTGAGGGCCCAGTCTTTGTCAAACGCGAAATAATTAAAAAAATGTAAATGCACTTCAACTAGGAAAAGCGTAAGCTAATAAACCCCATAAAAATTTTTCCCCAATTCTCATTGTTAAAAATGAACTTTTTTCCAAAAATTTGTTTGGGCTGCCCCAAAGTGCAGTGTTTGGCGATACTAAAAAGCCTACTAGAGATCTAATAATTTAATATTTTATTTTATTTTATTTTATTTTATTTTATTTAATAATTTAATTAAAAAAAAAATATTAGGAACTTACAAGTTTTAAGTTCAAAGTCAAAACCAAAAAATTTGTAAAAACAAAACATCAATACGATTTTCATAAGACGATGACATCAGGAATGTTTTCTTTTATTTGTTAATCGCGTTATAGTGTGATTTTTAAAAAGAAAAAGTAACAAAGTTAAAAATGACTACCAATAATCGGACAAGACTCTACTTTACGTTGGTGTAGGGTATATAAATAATAAATCTTCTGTAGTCTTATATTAAATATTGTCTCATTAATGTTAGTCATTACCAGGCACAACAAATTATTGGAATGATCATAAAAATGTATGATATGATTTACGATTCAATTTCAAAATTTCAAAACAATAAAAATGTTTAAGCACAACAAAAAAGGAACAAACAAGTAAGAAAGTTTAAATTGGTTTAAGCCGTCTATGTGATACTCTACATCGTAATAGTACTTCCATTCGATCTTATCTGTGTAATAATCATTTATTGTTGCAAACCTTGTTTGATATAAACATGTTTCTTGCAACATCCCAACTGGAACAAGGGAGACTTCTCTTAATCACTCGATTCTTTTTTTGGACTCATTTAGTTTTTGAAATATGGTATCCATGACTATTTGAATTACAAAATGTATTTTTTTCTGTAAAAAAAATGTTTCATATCGCAATGTGCTCTGTTTTAAGCTAATTTTTTCTTTTATTTCTAACTTGTTCTAATGATAACTCTCCTTTCAGCGAAAAATATTTAGCACCCAGCCATTTCCTCCTGAAACAGAAAATAGTTACAACAGGTTACAGCTGAAGAGTATGCAAAATAGGACATTTGTTCGTAGTTGTCATAATAGAACAGCATATGTTTCTTTGCTCTGAGTTGATTGATTCAAAGAAAGAAGTCTAAAGGTATTAAATTACAAGTTCTCGGTGGCCAATACTGATCGCATCTTCGAGAAATCATATGGCCAGGAAACTTTTCAAGCAAATGTTCAATCATAATCATCAATTATCGTTGGATATAGCGAAATACATTCACCACAACAGCTTAGCACGACTCTGCAGACCAAAAAGTGCACCAAACAGCGAGACTTTTCAGCAATAATTCCTAGTTTTTCCGAATCCCAAATGAGATAACTCTGCTTGTTAAGGTATCTTGTGAGGCCTCATTACTCAGGATCAGTTTGCAATATTTCAATAATCCAATCAGCAGAGATGCGACCTACCTTTATTGAGGTATTACGAAGTTCTTTAAACTGTGCATAAATGCAAGATTATTGCTTGAGTTTGGCTAAAAACAAGTTTACAGTTCAGAATATCTATTATGAAGAGGCTTTTCAACAATAATTCTTAGGTTTTCCGACTTTCAAAAGCTGTAATTCTGCTTGTTAAGGTATACTGTGAGCTGAAGATAGGTCTCATGGCTCAAGATAAGTTTTCAATGAAATTCCGGATCAGTTTGATATATATCAAGGACCCATTTAGCAAAGACGCTATATTTTTGATGGTCAGTAGGCGTACGTTCTTGTATTAACTGAACTTTAAAAGACTTATAACCTAAGTATTTATGCAAAGTACGGTGTAATTCGGTCGGTGGAATGCCCAATTCAAAAAACTGGCTAACCTATGAACTACAACAGCAATATTCTTAGTTGTTCTTGAACGACAACAATTTTTCCTCCAGTTTCACAATTGCTAGGCGAAACGGTGACGCAAAACCGCCTTAATTGTGCTAACTGTGAACGGAAAATTTTAACCATTTTTGTCAGAGCTGGTTTTATTGCATTGAATTTATAATGCATTATCGTTTCATTTACCACTAAACGACTTAGCATTAATGCAGCAATATTGCAGCCACTACTAGTGGCAGATGGAAATGATTAACCACTAATTCAGACAATTTTAGTAGTAGTGGAAAGTGAGTGCAACAAATGAAACGATTTTAGTGGTAATTTAGTGGAAATTGAGCCAAGGGTAAGACCATTGATATTTTCTTGAATTACCAAGCTACTTTAAGGTCTATCGGCTCTCATCGTATGATATCTAAACTTGTCAAATATTGCTACGATATGTTGCAAAGGCTGGCGCTTAGGAATATGGTCCAATTGTTTAAACTGCGGATGCATTGGATAAAGATGATTCCGTGATACCCTATTTTGGTTTGGAATGCTACTGTGCGACACCGCTTAATACTATCTGCTATCTAATAAAGGATTAGAAAATTGTCAGATGCTTGGTAAGCTGGAAAGTTCGAAGGAGACTTAAGTACGCTAAGGCAGTATCAGTCCGAAATTTAAGCGTAACTCTGATATTCTCAAGTATAGCAGGCCGGACGTGGACCGAGAACACATCTGAAAAGAATAGCGATCACGAATGTAGTTGTTTGACAGATTTAGATGGAGATGTATAAGGAAAAAGAGGGTCTATTTGGTTGATATATTCACCACTAGGATTTCAAATCTTCTGGGGTTCATTAGGAAGACAGCAGATCTGCTAAACTAACATGAGTCACAGTGTCCCGCAAGTGTGTACGGTCAGGATGATAATAAGTATAATACTTATATGTATGTCTACATATATTGGGATATACATGAAAGATTATTGCTTGTGTTTGGCTAAAAACAAATCTTAAGTTCAAAACATTATTATCAATTGATTCGTGTAGGGCGCTCGCCACCAACCACCAACAACTCCAACAAACTCTCAGTTGTCTGCCTGCGCTGACTTTGAACTTGAAAAGATTGACGAAAATCGGTGGTCATTCACACTATTGCATACAAATATGGTAGGTACCTATTAAAAAAAAAAACAAAACAATTGTAAAATGGGGCTTAAAACCAATTAAAACCAATACACACAATAAAATTTAAATTGTCTCAGCCGAAATAAGTCATTTTTAGAAACTTTGAAAATCATGGAATTTAAAAAATAAATAAATAAACTAATTTTGAATAAGCAGACAGCTAATAAAAATCAGTTTGAAATCGTATATGGATGGTATGAGTAGCGTAGAACATTGGTTAATTTATTTTATTAGAGATTATTTTACATAACGCACATCAACATAAAAAAAGAAAATAAATTATTACTCAGCTTCCTTTTCTATTTACGATTAATTTTTTTTTTTTAGTTTTTATTAATGTTTTTTTAATGCCATATAAAAAAGGGGCAGCCTCCAAATAGTCATAAAATTTATGGTCGGTTTTTTAATTAATTAGACGAACTAAAAAAAAATAAATGAATTTACATACTAATTGTTGTCTTTAAAAAACGTACCCATAAACCTTAAAAAAATGTGTCGTCGTTAAGTGTTACAAAGAAATCATAAAAATTCAAAACGTTTTGCTTAAAAGTCAACGATATTTTTTTAGTTTAAAAAAAGGAAATCATTCTCATGCTTTTCTGCAAACTTAATAATTGCCAACTGAATTAATATTCAGCTTAAATTTATTTTATTTTATTTTCTTAATTGGTTTTTTAATTAATAAAGATTAGTTAATTAATAAAGATAAGCGTTCATCTGCTTTAATTTTTTTTTATAATTTAATTTTGTTTTCGTAATAAATCATCTCATTAACAAACACAAAAAAAATAATATCGAAAAATAGAATCACTCTTCGATCCTGCCAGGAGTCGAACCTGGAATCTTCTGATCCGTAGTCAGACGCGTTATCCATTGCGCCACAGGACCGTTATGTGCACTTAGTCAAAGGTTTTATTTGCGCTGTAGCTTTAGAATTAAACACTTATTTTTAAATAAAGTTTTCAACAATAGGGCCCCTTGTTCTTTAGGCACACAATAGGGCACCGATACATGCTTATATAGGTACCCACATATGTGTATTGTAATATTTGGATAGCGATATATTTTAATCTGATTGATCGCGCGTATACGCTAGATGTTCAATATTTATCGCGCAGTATTATAACAGTAATTTTGTGCTGTGCGAGGCTTAGGCTATGTTTTGTCCAATTTTCTCCAGATTTGAAATACATTCAGTTGACAGTTTAGCGAATATGAAAAAACGATGTTCTCTTCAGACATATACATAAAGTCTTTGGTTTAAATTACACATTTTACTTTACAGTTTTTCAAGCATTGGGTGTTCGGAAAATTCGGGTTACGAATTAGACCAAAAGTAAAACACTTTTTTATATTTGAAGTGAATTATATTAAACCAACTATGGGCCGTTTTAAACTTTTGACATTTTTGGGTAAAGTCATTATATCATCAGTATAGAACTTCTGAATTATCGGAGCGAAAAATTGATCCAATTGCATTTTGCAGGCCTCTAGGGAATGTACACCTTTAAGAGCGTACAACTTAAGAGCGTACAGCATCCGTGCTATATGGTGGATGCATCGAAACTTCCGATCCCAGCTCTCTTAGTTTCTGCCGGATCATTAAAAGTGTGTGTAGTCTGGCGCTGTCAGCATTTTTGTTGACCAATTCTGGCCTTGTGAATAGAGCTGCCTGTTTCAATCTACTTGATTGTTGACAATAAAGATCAGAATCAATGATTTGAACAGATTGCAGCAGCTCATAACGAACAATTCCTTTCCAATATCACCAGACCCAAATCATTATCTTTCATTGTGTCAATTCTGTCTGGCAATCCGTTTGCAGCTATGATCTTCTACGCACTTTATTTTCTCTCGTGATCCACTTTTCGTCGCTCATAACCCTCGTCTTCAGAACAGATTCGATTTTTTTTCCGTTTTAGCAGCAAATCGCAATTACTGTTAATTCATTTAGCACTTAAACGTCAAGCTTTGTTGTATATCCAACTTTCTTCAAGAGGTTGATAACCTATGTGCCAGTTTTTATCAACCTTTTCCGTAAATTCGTTGACTGTTTTAGTGATTGGTTGACGAGTAAACAATTTCGCTGTTTTTTTTCTAGTTACAGCATCACAAATTTTTTCACCAGCCTGCTACGCATTCTTACCTTTTCTATAATAGAACAGCAAAATATGATGCTAATGTTCCGCATGCTCACTCCGTTTAATTTTCGTCAATAATCTTGTACTGCCCTTCGTTAAGTACAAATGATTGATCCAATCGCAAAGAGAAATTATTAGCGCGACAAGGAGACCATTGCAAGCATTAATGTTACAGCGAAGATTTTTGAAGGTTTTAAGTTCTAAACAAAGAGTGGTAAGTGCTTTAAACTATAACTCGTCTAATTCTATAGCTCAGGCCCCGAAGATGGTGGTTGTGTTACACGCTGATGTAAAAAAAATTCTGAGACACTGATTAAAAGTTTATGTATAAAAAGTATTTTTGTCTTATCTATTTCCAACAAATATTTTTAAATAAAAAGTCTAATTCTTGCTCTTAGACTGAACGATCCTACCAGGAGTCGAACCTGGAATCTTCTGATCCGTAGTCAGACGCGTTATCCATTGCGCCACAGGACCGTTGCGTGCTCCTAGTCAAAGGTTTTATTTCCGCTGTAGTTTAGAATTAAACATTTATTTTTAAATAAACTTTTTAACAATAGGGCCCATTGTTCTTTAGGCACACAATAGGGCACTGATACATGCTTATATACATACCCATATATGTGTATTGTAATATTTGGATAGCGATATATTTTAATCTGATTGATCGCGCGAATACGCTAGATGTCCAATATTTATCGCGCAGTATTATAACAGTTTTGTCCAATTTTCTCCATATTCGAAATTCATTCAGTTGACAGTTTAGCGAATATGAAAAAACGATGTTCTCTTCAGACATATACATAAGGTCTTTGGTTTATCTGCTTCAATCTACTTAGTTGTTGACAATAAAGATCAGAATCAATGATTTGACCAGATTGCAGAAGCTCATAACGAACAATTCCTTTCCAATATCACCAGACCCAAATCATTATCTTTCTTTGTGTCAATTCTGTCTGGCAATCCGTTTGCAGCTACGATCTTCTAAGCACTTTATTTTCTCTCGTGATCCACTTTTCGTCGCTCATAACCCTCGTCTTCAGAAAAGATTCGATTTTTTTCCGTTTTAGCAGTAAATCGCAATTACTGTTAATTCATTTAGCACTTGAACGTCAAGCTTTGTTGTATATCCAACTTTCTTCAGGAGGTTGATAACCTATGTGCCGGTTTTTCTCAAACTTTTCTGTAATTTCGTCGATTGTTTTAGTGATTGGTTGACCAGAGCGATGTGTACTTTTAGCGGCAAAATTATCAGATCGAAAACGAGTAAACAATTTCGCTGCTTTTTTTCTAGTTACAGCATCACAAATTTTTTCACCAGCCTGCTACGCATTCTTACCTTTTCTATAATAGAACAGCAAAATATGATGCTGACGTTCGGCATGCTCACTCCGTTTAATTTTCGTTAATAATTTTGTACTGCCCTTCGTTAAGTACAAATGATTGATCCAATCGCAAAGTGAAATTATTAGCGCATTGCAAGCATTAATGTTACAGCGAAGATTTTTGAAGGTTTTAAGTTCTAAACAAAGAGTGGTAAGTGCTTTAAACTATAACTCGTCTAATTCTATAGCTCAGGCCCCGAAGATGTTGGTTGTGTTACACGCTGATGTAAAAAAAATTCTGAGACACTGATTAAAAGTTTATGTATAAAAAGTATTTTTGTCTTATCTATTTCCAACAAATATTTTTAAATAAAAAGTCTAATACTTGCTCTTAGACTGAACGATCCTGCCAGGAGTCGAACCTGGAATCTTCTGATCCGTAGTCAGACGCGTTATCCATTGCGCCACAGGACCACTGTCTGCGTGTGGTCAAAGGCTTTATTTCAGCTTTACTTTTAGAAGTAAACATTAATTTTTAAATATCGTTCATAACAATAGAACTCATTGTTCTTGATGTATGTATAGTGATATTTAGATTGCGATCTAATCGATCGTGCGAATATTTATCGCGTCAGTATTTTTAACCTATGTTTTGTGCTAGTGACCATACAGGCTTTAAATAAAAAATTTTAGGCGAATAGGTATAAACTATAAAGGCTTTAAATAAAATTTTTTAGGCGAATAGGTATAAACTATAAAATGGTCTTTTCAGACGTCTCCTAAAGTCTGTGGTTTAAATAACAAAATTAACTGATTGTTATACTTAAAATATTGGGTGTAAGACAAAGTTCGATTAAAAATTTTGACCAAAAATGAAGCACCTTTTTCTTATATTTGAAACGGTCTTTATTAAATCAAAAACACATGTGTCATTTTGATCTTGTGACATTTTTTGGTAGAGACATCAGTATAGAACTTCTGCGTTTTCGGAGCGAAGAACTAATCCAATTGCGTTTTGCAAGCCTCTGCGGAATTAAGAGGGATCGAACCAAATGATAATCTCAAAGTGCAATGAATGGGCTATATGTTGGATGCATCAAAATACCTCAGCCATGCATTCTCTGCCGGGTTTTCAAATAAACAGTTGCTGACCGAATATTTTTTACTTTTTCTAATTGATTAATTGGCTGAAAAAATAAATCTTAAACTAAAATATTGTCATAATTAAAAATTATTTTCAATAAAAAGTTACAGCGGATAGTAATCATACCGAACGATCCTGCCAGGAGTCGAACCTGGAATCTTCTGATCCGTAGTCAGACGCGTTATCCATTGCGCCACAGGACCATGTTGCCGTCGCTGAGCTTATTTTTTAAATATAAAATGAAGGCACACAGAGAAAAACTTAAAAATCTAATAGAAAAAGCTTTTTCTCATAATTTATTTCATTTCCTACACACCCAATTGGAAATTAATAGGCTTTATTGCACACAATACAAAAAGAATTTACAATAAAATATTGTTGTAATAATATTGTAAAAGGAAGGCATGTTTGTTGTTACATGTGGTATGCGGCACGTAGTACATAGAAATTAAATGTAATTTTTTTGTTGCAAATTTTCTATGTTTTCAAATGGAACAATTAACATATTTTTATATGAATGTGTTATAAAAAGACTAAACAATAGAATTAAATAATAAAAAACTGTACAAATGAAAATCAGGTCAAAGTTATTAATCATTTTATGCATATTTACCACCCTACACCAACATACCTAGGTGGTAGAAGTATATTAAGTTTGTGCTAATGCTGTGACTTCTTAAAAAATACAGTTTTAAACTCACCTTTACTTACGTCAATTATCTTAGGCTCGCTGGAATGAAGCATATCTATATGTGTTCTGCATGTCCAATGCCAAGTTCACACGAAACGTATTTTGATTTTAATTCGCTCTCTTATTAATAATTCAACCCCCAATTATGAGCCGAATTACATATTTTCCCATACAAAATATTTATGTAAGAAATACATTTTCATTTTCCATGTAAATTACTACAAAATTAATGTGATCTCTTATATATATCAGGTGGTTTTCCATGGTAAATATGTTCCTAACCTTTTTTCCATTTCTAAAACCCAACTTAACGGCAAATAACAAAATAATAAATAAAATTATTAAGGAAAAGAAGAGGCACCATCAAAACGAAATGCAAAGGTACCATGTGAACGGGGAAATTTGTATAAGAAAAAATTGAAACAACAAACAAAGTAATTCGAAGTATCGTGTGTAAACAAATTACAAGTCTTGAGTTAAAAGATAGTTTGACGAAACTTGCCACGTTTATGTCTAATAGGTTAGAGACTCACTTTGGAATTTTTTTCGCAATAATTTTTATATCCACAGAGGGTGGTGAGTGTTAAAGTTTCTGACTTGAAGTTAAGAAATAATTAAAGGGAGTCCAAAATAGAGGTATCATTTTTATTTTGCAGCCATGTTTTTTTCTACTTGTAATTTATATTCTAAATTTTTCTTTTCAGATTCTGAATACATGCCGGTTAGTTAATATGGAACGTTACGCGAAGTAACAGCGTATTTTTATTATTAAAACATTTTTTGAAAAGTTTTCAAGAGAATCAAGTTTCAGCAAGAGAAACAATGGATCTTTTGAAAAAATAGTTTGAAAATCGCTTTATTTCTCGTAGAGGAGAAGTAAATTGACCACTAAAATCCTTTAGTTTTTTTTTATTGTGTGGTTTTTTGAAATCGAAAGTGTACAGCAATAATACCACAATAGTTCAAGAGCTTAAAACCAACATTATTGTACAGATATCAACCATTGGCAACAGTTTGTTGAAAAACTTGATTGATAATTTCGGTAAACGATTGTGAGCCTGTCGAGCCAGTATGGGAGGTCACTTGACCGACATAATTTTTCATTTTTAACCGAAACCTATTTGTAATAAACTGAAATACAAACATTTGTTATATCTAAAGAAAAAGTATTTTTTAAATTGAAACTAAAATGATACCTCAATTTTGGACACCCTTTTTACCCAAAAATCGTTAAAATTCTAAAATTTCTTATAAAGGCAGTTGTTTAAAGTTTTACTGATACCAAGTCTGGTTTATATAAGCGCTTTATACATCCCTTACTCTGTCAGCAAAACAAGCTAAAATTGTGCCGAAATTTAATACAAAGCAATGTCTCAGAAAACTCTTCCAAAGGATTTTTCAACAAGAGCTTTGTTGTGCAAAACAAAAGCAAAGTAAATGGTTTCATCATTTTATATGCCTTTAACTGTTTGATAAGCAAAGAGCCTCGTATACGGTTCTTTACCAACCTCTTCAACTTATTCCAAGAGTGTCTGTCCATATTGTTCCACTTCTTTCACCACTGTCCTGTGCCACGTTGCCGTTGGCCTTACAATCATCCTCGAACCTTGTTGGTTCCACTCGAGCATGACCCTGCAAACCTCATGCTGCGGTGTTTTGAGGGTATAGCGAATCCAACCTCATTTGCGATGAGCTATCATATAGGACACTTTACGCATTTTACACTGATGACATTCGGCTTAAAAATTTACGAAATGCATCGAAGGCCTCGGTTTACAAACGTTCAAAAATAAAGTCTGAAAAATAGCATCCGAAGTCAACCATGTCTCACAACCATAAAGCAACACAGAGATCACGTTTGATCGAAATATTAATAATTTCGTATTCGTTTAGAGATCGCTTGACCGCCAGATTTTCTCAAGTTGTGCAAAAGCTCTCGTGCTACCCTCCGATGTAATAGCTAAAATAGCTTAAATTTATGCACAACACTTTTCAGATATCTAAATGCTGCAATGCCAAAAAGCATATCCATATAGAAGAAAATAGGCTTCATCTGTAAAAAACATTTTTACTGAAAACTAGCGGGTTATTCTAGAATGATTTCAGCGATGTCAATGTGGTCGGCGTATTCAATTCATGTACCAGTTGCACCTTGTTAGGCTATGTAGTCGTTTGGATAGCTTCCATTGTTTGGAAACTAAGGGAATTAACAAATGCGGTGCAATATCTTAACTTGAACGCCTACGAAAAATAGGCATTGTTGTTGATACGTTATGTAATAATTCAGTACTTATTTATCAACTAAATTCTTTATGGCCATCTTAGTAGGGCAATTATGTTATCCATAATCATAGCGGATATTTAGTATTCCAAGACGATTTTAGAACGAAATGTGATTCATCTTTTACTACTAATATAAGAAACAATCGAATTTCAAGCTACACTGTCTGGGTGTAGTACAACTCTGTTCTCATCGACGAGTACCCATTGGTTGCATTAGTTGTAAAGCAACTCTACATCAGAGTCAGACAATAAGCTGCTCTTCTTTTTTGTTTTCCCACGTATGTACTTACACGCATAGGCAAAAAATACACAAAGAGAAGTAAAGAGAAAACAAGTGGAAAAATACTCTGCAAAGTGGCCTAAGTGAGAGACTCTCAAATTACTACCACAATTGTAAAATGCATTTATATATTTTACATGACTCTGCTATACATCGATTCAATCACCTTGTATTTATGTTTAAACAATAGTCACCATTTGAAGTCTTACTAGGTCCATTACCAATTACTGCAAAGAATCTAAAGTTTCTGATATCCCCATTAAAGCTCGTAGAAGTGTTTATTTCGTTAAATTCGGCTTATAGTAGAATTTAACTGGTAAACTATGAGAAAACCTTAAGCCCATTGCTAATAGTTTTCAAACCTTTTATTGCAATTAGTGTAGGAGACCACATACTCAGGCTTGACTAACTATAATTTTCTTAAATGTTTTTCATATAATTTTATGACAATTTCATGAACTTAACTCCGTGAAGGCATTATTTATTCATGCAATTGCAACCAGAATGATCACAGACTTGTATTTAGTTGAGGATTTATGCTTGTAAAACATTATTTGTTTCATTTATTTTGTTTTTTTTTTTTAATTTTTTTATTGCATTTATTTATGAGAAACAATTAAATTTGTATGTGAAATACAAACAACACGACTTACATATTTAAATTTTTAACAAATACAAAAAATAAAAAATAAATTGGTTTTTATGACAGCGACAATTACAAATTGCAAATGCTTTGAGCAACAATGACGGACAAAGTGAATAAAAACATGACAAGAAAATCATATATTTTGAAGAGTTTTTTTTATTATTAAATATTCTTTAAGCGGTAATGTGTTGAAGGAATACATTTTGTAACAGTAGAATTTAGGAAAAATTACAAATTTACGAAGTCTTTTTTAAATTTCGAAAGTTACCTTTTAAACCAAACTGGCCCCAAAAACGCAAAGATATTTTCGGTAATACTATAATATCCTGCATCGGAGGTCACAAAAGTTAACGTAGTTTCATTATCTGCTTCTGCCGTTTGTCACTTCTAAACGTCATCAATGAAGCAACATATGAACAAGAAAATAAAATAACACGTAGAATTACCTCTCTTGGAGTTAATCATAGTTTTGCCACCTTGCTACGTTCACGATATTTTTCGCACATTATTCTCGTACGTGATCCAGTTTTTATCGCTCGTAATAATTCCATTAAATCTTTCACTTGCTATTCTTGGGGAACCTAAAATAGTTTTCTTTAAATGGTTGATAACTGTTTTGTGATGAATGCGTAGTTCCCTAGCATGGTACACGCTGCTAATGTGTGTCGATCTTTCTCAATTTTTCCATGATATCAAATACTTTTTAGTGGTTGCTTAATCAGGGCGAAGTACATTCTTAACATCAAAATTATCGAATCGAAAACGGGCAAACCATTTTGCTACCGTTTTTCTAGTTACAGCATCGTGACCGTAAACGCAAATTTTTTCAGCAGCGTATGACTCATGCCTTTCTATAATAGAAAGTCAAATTAAGACGGTAATATGCACTCATTTTCAGCCGATTTTAATAGTGTCTTTTAACAAAGTGAAGCTTAAAATGTCACCTTTTAAACAAGCTATAGTATTGGCTGTTGCCGAGATATCACCATTTCTTGCTCAATTTTTATTGGAGATATTTTTGAATGGAAATTCAATATTAATAAGGGGTGTTTTTTTAGAGGTATAGAACTTTAAGTTGCAAAAAAACAACGATGGATTATTCAATTGACATGAGTTTTATTTATCCGAAAGATAATCTTGTGGCACTACATTTTAAATATGATTTCTGGCATATGACCGCCACGGCTGGCGTGGATGTAGTCAAATCTGGACGTCCAATTGTCGATGACTTTTTCTAACATTTGTGGCTGTAGATCGGCAATAACACGCCGAATGCTGTCTTCCAAATGGTCAAGCGTTTGTGGCTTTACCGCATATACCAATGACTTTACATAGCCCCACAGAAAGTAGTCTAGCGGTGTTAAATCACAAGATCTTGGAGGCCAATTCACAGGTATAAAACGTGAAATTAGGCGGTCACCAAACGTGTCTTTCAATAAATCTATTGTGGCACGAGCTGTGTGACATGTTGTGCCGTCTTGTTGAAATCACATCTCCTGGACATCATGGTTATTAAACTCAGGAATGAAAAAGTTAGTAATCATGGCTCTATACCGATCACCATTGACTGTAACGTTCTGGCCACCATCGTTTTTGAAAAAGTACGGACCAATGACTCCACTAGCCCATAAAGCGCACCAAACAGTCAGTTTTTCTGGATGTAACGGTGTTTCCACAAAACACGCTTTATTAATTTATGCTTCAGCTTATTTGCAAGCCTTGCTCTGGTATAAGTCTATCCATAATGGAATGTCTAGCCAAACTAAACAAAAAAGAAAAAAAACTATCAGCTGCAGTGTTGTCACAACTTGAAATTTTTTGTAACCAATTTAATGAATAAATAATAATACAAAAAACATAAAAATATAATTTTATTTATGGAATTTTATACATATACTTGATAAAATAGTTGATGAGCCATATCCTCCTATTTGTGCTGAACGTTTTAACTATGTATTAACAAACTTTGCACAATAGAAAATATCGTTCTCTCATGTGTTTGTTTATGATGAGGTTTTAAAATGTATTTGTGGATAATTTTAGTTCAATAGCCATTAATAACAGATGAATCTTAATGAATAGCTAAATACCCAAACCAAGTAGTAGCGTTAGAGTAACAAAATAGTACAAACAACGAAGAGTTTTAGATTTGATTACTCACCAAAGCTTATCGTGAATATGTTCCATCAATTTCAATATGTGAGATATTATTAATGCAGTTCAGAAGTGTTGCTTCTGACATGAAGAAAAGACCGCCCCGGTAAGGCAAAAATGTTCGGAGATAATGAATTAATTTCAAACTTAAAAATCTACTCAAACAAAACATTTAGAAGCAGCAGGTTTAATCAAAAAGCAATGGAATAGAGTACCGCACGAGTTAAATCCGAGAGATGCTGAAAGACATACATAATTTCAAATCCGAAATGTTACTGGCCATTTCTGGCGATGAAAAATAGGTCCATTAGGACAACATTCGATCAAATGTTGCAATATCAGTTAAAACTATTTACAAAATAGTCTCAGTCGTCTTATAGTCCAGACGTTGCACGTCCGATTACCATTTGTTTCGAGAAGAATACATTTCACTATAGAACGGAGTATACGAAATAGGCTCGATTCGTTCTTGGCCTCAAAAGTGTATCAGTCTTTTGGCAAGAAATTCATTACAACAAAGGCCAAAGTTTGCCAAAAATCCTGTTTTTTAAGTGATGCACTCTATAAGAATCTGGGTAACAAACGTTAAATCATTATATTTAATATTTTACTTTGAGGAAAGTAACCAAATCAGAAAAAAAGTACACATCTACACATCGAGGAAGAAAATAACAAATTTTGGCTAGAAATAACCTAAACGGCAACACTGATTCAGTTGTTAAATCGGGTGTCAAGTAAAGCAGTGTAGCCAACTCAAAGTTATGAACCTCTGAAAAAAAAAAACACGCGACATAAGTTAACCTGGTTGCTTGCTCATTAGGAATATAAGTGACTTTTTCTGATTTTTTAAATAAAAATATTTTCACCAGCTGAAAAGACTATTAAATACTTTAAGAATTGATTCTTATATACCCAGTATTCCGCATTTATTTATTCAATCAATCATTTTTCTTTTTTTATACAAAGCACTTCACTGCTGTAAATAATTCTTTTTATTATAATGTGTCACATAAAATCCCATAAAAATTACCATAAAATTGATACGAATACGAATTTAATTTTTTTTTGTTATTTTTTATTTTTTTGTTTTTATTGCTGTTCATTTAAATCGAACATGACATAAATTGTCATTTTCTTAAAGGCAAATAGCTGCCACCAGCTCTAGAATAAAATAAAAAAAAACTTTGAATATGTAAGTACTGTGACAGAGCATTTATCATTTATTAGAATTAATTAAAACACTTTTATTTAAAACTACTTTTAGGCCTATGACACTTGTTTACGTGAAAGGTTGGTTGGTTGCTTGGTGTTTGATTTGTTGGTTGGTTAGTTAGTTTAGTTACTTTGAATTGCCTTCAAATAAAATGAAAAATGACAGCAATCGAAAAACGGCGTAACTTTAATTAAAAATTGAATTTTGTTTTTCCAACGCACTTGTTATTTTTGGCCAAACGCACTAATAATACAGAGTTAAAGTACCTAAAAAAAAAACTGGTTCATTCTCGTTCGTGTATGTACTCTTGTAGTTTAATTTTTTAATTGTTCTCAATAACAAATTATATATAAAAAAACTATTATATAATGCACTCTACTATAACTTTTAAATTGCAGCCAGTGTTCAAATATAGATGGCAAACATGTGATAGTCACGTTAATTTCAACTTTTCAATTTATACCCATATATGTTTGTATATTTAGATACTTTTTTCTCATGAGAAAAATTAACAAAAGAAAAGTTAAAGAAAAAATAAAAGCATAAAAATAACTTGTTCGATCCTGCCAGGAGTCGAACCTGGAATCTTCTGATCCGTAGTCAGACGCGTTATCCATTGCGCCACAGGACCACATGGTTATCGTGACCAAAAGCTCTTCCAAATATTTCAATAAAAGCAGGCATGAAATGAACTATAAATATGCTTTAAACAAACACAATGGGACAGAATCGTTAAAATGTGCTTTTAAATTAAAAATATAAATTTGTAAACATGTTTTTAGTTTTAGCTATAGCTCAGAAAACATAAGATGTTAGAAAAGCCTCCTATAAATTAGAAAAAAATTTGGACACAATAGTGACTAATAACATTGCGCACATTTCTGCATAGGCACTTCACAAAAACCTTATTAAAGGAAATTAACTATTCAAAAGAGTCTAAGCTAAATTATCTGATCTCTTTAAACAATGATAAGTTACTTTTTTTTAATGTTCTTACTGTGCATAGAAACATTAGTGATAAGATGTAAAACAGTAATGGGAAAGTTGATGCAATTGTACTCCAACAGATTTGATGCTCTTTCAATACTAATGGCAACTCGACTACACTAAGCAACAAAAATTAATGAAGTTGAAATATGTGGGTAGTGATACTATTTTTCTTATAGACTCTATCGGGTACAACAAGCATCTGTTTTTGAAATACCATACTTAAACTATGAATTATGGGTAACAACTCTAGCTCTAGCTAATAACTTAGCTGAATATTAACCGATTTTAAGTTTCTGATATAGAAATAGGAGCAACAGGCATTTAGCCACGAGATCTGTCTGATATTACGGGATATTCAATTCGTATTGACATAAGATTTCTGGAGTGTGCATAACATGTCAGAAAATGGTCATGAACGCCGTGTTTCTCATAAAGAAACCTTCGATGGTTACCCTTAGGAAGAGGCGAGCTACCACTATTGGCCCAAACCGAAATCATGAAATTCGTCAGGGCATCGAGGCTGGAGAGGCGATTATAGAGAAACTTTTCTAGTCGAGTGCTGTGCAATAGACTAAAGGGTCGCAGTTCTTTAAAACCCCTTGTGAACTAGTTATGACTGCCATCTAACACTGTAGTTTTGAACCATATGTATATGTAACTTTTTTTTGTCAGTAAGAATTTTATGTTTTGATTCAATTAGTTTTTATGTCACTGTCACGAACTTATATATTTTAGAAACATTCGGTCACAGAATACTTTAGTGGACTTTAAAAGCTCTCGGTAAAAAGACTGGAAAAAAGCTTTTTCAACTGACTTGATGACAGCATTTTGCCATCCTTCGAATTGTCATTTGTCTTGTCTCTGTAGCTTTTTCGCCAACTTTTAATGCCAAGATGTTCTGTATTGTCGCTTATACATATATTACTATTCAAAATGATCGATTTTCGTTTTCCCTGTTATTCAAAGTCTCCACAGTGTACTACGATTTTGTATCAGTGATTAGAAATTTGATTTTCGTTCGGAATTTAAAAAACATACAAATTTTATTAGTAATTTTTTGACAACAACAGTAAGAGGTAATACAAAGCAAAAAAAATTATTCATGAGTTGCTTCACTAAAAAACCTAATAACTTTGCCAGATTTTCAAAAGGTTAGGTTAATCTGGCGGCCACCATCATCTCACTTGAGTCCAAATTGTAGGTTTTGTTTTGTTACCTTGTGTCTATTACTGTACCATAGTCCTCGCAGCTCTGGCTTTGGCTACAGTCAGGCACTCACTCACCTTTTCCGTTACACTAGCCGCCTACTCTGCCTACGAGGAGCATCGATGTTCCCAATAGATCCGTTCGGATCAACAGTGGTATTTGTCTGTTTTATACAGTTGCCTTCAATGTCCCCATGTCCAAGGGCGCCTAGGTGCCTCACAACCACAAAATATGTACTCTGGAGATTCAATTTCCCGCCACAAAATCTGCACATTGCTTTTTAAAATCACTGTGCAAAGTCCAGTCAAAAGACCGGTTATCATTCCTAGGCTATTATTGCAGAGTTTAATACCAGACTCAAGACTTTTTCTAATATATGTAGTTGCATAGCAAAAGTTTGGACTGTCTTAAGCCGGATAGGTTTGGGAAGAGTACAGGCCTTTCTAGACCTCTTTTCCCACTTCCCAGAAAAATTCTGTCCAAATTAATCTCATCTGTCAGTTCATTCCACTTAATTCCTACATGACTCATTAGAGGCTAATCCTATTGTCTCTTCCCTGTAGTTCAATTTACGTAAGCAGTACCATGCTATCTTTGAGTCAATTTCATAGGAGATAAGTGCTCGAATGGCGGCTTGACTATCGACTAGTATGGTTACGTTTTACTTTTGGTACTTTCCGTCCAAGTTGAATTTTACACATCTTTCGATGGCGTGAGTTATTATTCATTTCTCAACTTATGTTCATATCGCTACCGAATTTATTTAACAAAAAATGGTGATAACAGGGCATTAAAAATATAGGACACTAAATACTATATGTTTAAAAAAGGTTCTGACGAGATTACACACTATAATACATGACTTGTTTTGAAAGAATTTTTAAGGAAGCTGATAAGACTAAGCTCCTTCGAAAGCTAAAAGTCTTTATTACTACAAAGAGTAAACAGTAAATAATGATTTAAATAATGATTTAGGGATATACCAGTTGTACCGGTATGAAATGAGCGTCAAGATACAAATATCTCCATAAGCCGGAACATTGTGAACGAGCCTTAATTTTTTTTGTGTTGGCAATGATATCCGTTAAACATTTAGGAATCCTAAACGGAAAAAATCATAGATTAAGCCGGGGCAACCATCAACTCCGGCTGCAAAACCAGTTTGACTCGGTGGGAAGACAATGCTGTGTCTAATGGGACCGGAAAGGTGTGGTGTACCACGAGCTCCTAAAACCTGGTGAAACCGTTAATACAAACCGCTACCGACAATAAATGATAAATTTGAGCCGTGCATTGATCGAAAAACAACCAGAATGGACAACAAGACACGATAAGGTAATTTTGCAATATTATAATGCACCTGCAGACAAAGCAAAACCGTTTCAGGATACAAACAAAGCATTAGGCTGGGAGCTGCTAGCCCACCCGCCGTATTCATCAGATTTGGCTTCTTCCGACTACTATTTGTTTTCATCGATGGGAAACGCATTGGCAGAGCGGCATTTCGATTCCTGCGAGGAAGTCTAAAATTGTGTGACTAATTGGTTTGCTTCAACACACGAACAGTTTTATTGGCGGGAAATCCACAAATTGCAATGGCCAATACTTTGAATAAAATGTTTTCTAGTCTCCCATTAAAAATTTGTGTTTTATTTTCCCAAAAAGAAATACTCATATTATACTTGTACAATTGGTATTCTAAGACAACCTGATCTAATCCAGCCTAACTAATTTTTTTCGAAGTCTTTATCAGAACAGTTTAATAGTTCCATGCCCTTTTGTATTTTCAATAACGTTTAACGCAATCATTCATCCGGTTCATGTTTTGTATTACTGGACTAGTGTAGTATGGCTGTAAACTGCTATACAACTCAGCATACTTACTAGATTAAGCTCGTTGCGACTATTTTCTGGTTTCAAATTTGGAGAGATAGTTGGATTATAAGAGAAATATTTTTTATGAGTTCTTAGTACAACCAGGGTTGTCAGATCTGGCGATTTCTCGCCAAACGTAGCGATTCTAAAAGTTATTAGGCGACCTAATTTTCGGTTTGGCGACTTGGCGATTTTTTGGCGATTTTTAAATTAGTTGGCGATTTAGTTGGCTATTTTTAATAAAAAATACGTGAAATTAAAATTATTATTTTGGTATTTTTATGTGCGAATTTCGTGAATATAGTGTAGTTTAATGTGTCGATTATATAGGGTCCGCCAAATAATTTTTTTTTTTTTTTTTGAAAATGCTATAAAAAAAACTACTTTTCTCAAATTTCTTTTTTTATTTGAAAGTACAATCCTTCCGGTTAATAATGGATAATAATTTCATTTCAATGGCTGCCTCGGCTGGCCATGCAGTAGCCTACACGATAGGTCCAATTTTTAAGCACATCGTCCATTGTGTGCAGCTGTATTTCACCAATGGCTTCACGAATATTGTCCTTTAAAGCATCTATTGTCTCTGGCTTGTTGGCGTAACACTTATCTTTGACGGCACCCCACAAATAAAAGTCCAACGGTGTCAAATCGCAGCTCCGAGGTGGCCAAACGACATCAGCTCTGCGGCTGATAATGCGTTCTTAAAAACAGGGCGCAAAACATCGAATGTAGCTTCGGCTATGTGGCACGTAGCGCCGTCCTGTTGAAACCAAATGTTTCTAATATCCTTCTCTTCAGTTTTTGTGAACAAAAATTCGTTCAACATGGCCGATAACGATCGCCATTGACTGTAACGGCCACTCCTTGCTCATTTTCGAAGTAAAATGGCCCAATTATGCCTCTGGACCGAAATCCGCACCAAACAGTGACTCGTCTTGGGTGTATCGGCTTTTCAATGTATGCGTGCGGGTTTCTGTGTCCCAAATGCGACAAAGTTGCTTGTTTACATACCCGCCAAGAGCAAAATGAGCTTCATCTGAAAAGATGATTTTTTTGGCAAAATTTTCAAAATAATGTCGCAATATTTCCCAGCGTTGTTCAAGCGTATACACAACCATATTCGTTCAGCGGAAGGATAAAACTAATTATCTGTCAAATCAGACATGAGCTAAGTGTTACCATTCACAAAATAAGCACTAGTTGAAAAAAAAACGTTAGATGGCGGACCCTTTGGATGGCAACGGGAAATTTGTAGTTACCTATATGGATCTGAAACTAATAGATTTTTAGGTTCCAGCTTACTTAGCTTACCAGCAACGAAAAAACTTTAAACTGCAAAAATATGGAAAAAATGAAAGTGTTTGCTTGACACTTTCAAAAGCTCTACTTGTCTTCTTTTGAAATCCACTAAAAAGCTTAAAATCGGATAGTATTCAGCTAAGTTGTTAGCTGATAAGTATATGAAGGAACGGAAAACTAGTTTTTCAACCATAGAAGTTAATTTCAATAGATTTATAGCTTTCGGTTAATTATAAACTATATTATATATGTATACATATATGCTAAATTTTTGCTTAGTAGAATTAGGAAAATATATGTTTTGGCGAATTTTTTCCAACTTTTGGCGAAATTTAACAATACGGAACAAATTATTTTTCATTTGTTTAAATTTTTTTTTTTTTTCATTATTTTAAAAATATAAATTTTGTTTTCAAAATGCCAAAAATAAAACTGATTTGGCGATTTTAGCAATTTTCTAAACTGAATTTGGCGAAAAAGCTTAAAAAGAGCTGACAACCCTGAGTACAATATATTTTCTTAGTATAACATTTTTCATTTTCTTTTTTGCACTTAAACGTTCTATTTTATTTATTTATTTTTTTTTTAACTGTACCCACTGTGCATGTCTCTTAATATTTAAAGAACACGCAAATCTTAACCAATATATCACTCTTGATCTAAGTGATTGAATTGAATGATTATGAATGAATGATATTGACACATGATATGATATGATATGATATCAGAATGTGTTTTAGAAACATATTTGTGTCACTATTTGAGAAAATGATTAAAATTAATAAGAAAAATTGCCAATAAACGTTATTTTATTAAAATTAATTTGATAATTTTTTTAAAACAGGCAAAAGTTAAATGTCTACTTTGTATTCTATTTTATTTTATAAGTCTTTTCAATATGTGATGGCAATACAATTAATAAAAAATATAAAATAATTTGAAAGAAATCAGGTCACTATCATTTATCATTTTATTTTCAATTTTTTATTTATTTTTTTTTCAAAACACTGTCACTGACAGTTTACAAGTATGACTGACTGTCTGACTACACTGACTGCTGCTGCTGCATTGGCTATTTAAATTTAATTTGTAATGCACTAAGCTGTTGTAAATTTGCATTTAATATGAGTATGGAAAAAATTAATCTTTTTTTAATTTTAACAACAACAAAAATATGCTAAAAATTAATAATTATTGTTTATACATGCATACATTGTTGGACAAATAGCCTTAAACCATTAACCACCACTGACTGTCACTACTTGCCTTTCTACTAATAATGCTATTTTATTATAGTGTCTCGCTCGATATGATGTTTAGTTGCCAACAACCATATACTTATTCGCTTCTAAGCCAATTGATCTATTTGACATGCAAACAAAAGAAAAAAAGCCACCAACTGCGTTTTATTTGTTGTCTTTTATAAAAGATTTGTTTTTATTTAGCTTTTTTCTTGTAAGATACGATCTCGAAAAACAAAAACAAAAAAATCTAAAATTGTAGTGTAAACTATTTCATTAATATGCTAAAAATGTGTTCCCCTCAAACAAAGTGCGTAAATGGTGCGCATAGTAATGAGCTATGCTTGCTCACTTTTTAATCTTTAGAATTTGATCAGTCTATAATAAATTGTTGATTTTTTATTTTTATTTTATTTTTTCTATAAAATATAAGCAATAACACGAATTTTAATTATTTAATTATAGCAATTAATAATTTTTTATGAATTTAATTATACACTTCAAAAAAAACATATTATTTTATAATTATGATAATTTAGACTGAAATATCTGACGGATTTCTTTAATTTAAAAAGCTGAAAGTAATCGCCAGAAGCTTAATCTGGAGAGTAATCTGGTTGGAGTAGAAGTTCATAACTTAATTAATTGATTTTTGCCATTGTAATTAAACTCCCACACTTAGCATTGTAATTTGCTAAGTAAGGATCACCACCATTACCACTTAGCAAGGATCTTCATTAGTACACACAATTATGTGGAGGCAAGCTACAGTAGATTAATTATCTACTTAGTTTGAAAATCAATTTCATTACGGAAACTGAAACAAAGCCATAGATGCTTTGTAAAAACAATAATTTACTTGTGTGTGCACGTTTTTTAATAGTTGGATCAAAAGCTTTGATTAGTATCTACCAGTAATTACTTGACTCTTTTCAATGAAATTTTTGTAAATGACACCACATGCATCCTAAACAACTATAGCCATAAACATTTTGTCCGATAGAAGTTGTAATGAATCCATGTACCACCTACAGTAAGAATAGGGCGTAAAAACGTGTTCGGATTGCGTAAACATCACTAAATACTCCTTTAAAGCAAATATGGCCAGAGTGCACAAGTTTAATTCAACATAGAATAACAAATAAACAAGAATTTCAATCAGTTGTGTGATGGCATTTGATGAAAGAACGTATACAGTATGTCGCTTCTCGTTCTAAAATTTTTGTTTTGTTATATACTTTAACAATAATTTTTCTCTTCAACTTACACTGCAAAAATTTACTACTACTAATAAACAAATTCAGCTTTTTCCTTGGCACTTTTGTTTTAAAGTGATCATATGGTTATGCTTATGGTCAAATGTAAGAAATTGTGGCATCCAATGTGCATATCCAAATACTCTAATAAACTCACGCACCTTTAAGTGTGCGATTTTATTTCATGAATTTTATCGACTATTTCTGTCATGACGAACGTTTCTAAAGCACCTGAACCTTTGGCACCATTGGTCGTAATTCTCTTCTTTGGCTTCGTTGATATTTTTTTGCACTCTTTTCCATTCTTACACAAATCTAACGAGAATGTCTTCTCTTAGTCATTCTCAAAAACTAATAAATAGATGCAACTTAATCAAAATTCTATAGTAGGTGAGTAATAGATAACATTTAGTGGGACAGGTTTTGCATTCACTGCACTGGAAATACAAAAGGTCACAGAATTATCAATCATACAACAAGCATAGGGTCTATTCTCCCACGTATGAGCCGGGCGTTCCCTTCTTTGAGTGCACTGTGTGTTTAAGTCCATGGTATTTCTTGTAATGCCGTTCTGTGTCCTTGTTAAAGTGTGGCCAGCGAATCCACTGCCTTTAACGTCTTTTTATTTCCCTGATTATGGGTTGTTGATTGGATTGTTTCCAAAATCACTTATTCAACACCACTCTAGTCCAAAATATTTGTAAGATCCTGTAAAGGCTTGATTCACAAATACCTAGATATTCTGCATGTCTCGAGGGTCAGCGTTTCGTATCTCACAACTGTATAGAACAGTGGGCTTGGCATTTATGTTAAAAATTGACAGCTTTGTGCGACGAGAGAGAGAGAGAGAGAAGAGAAATTCCAAATGGGTATTAAACGACCAAAAGTCTGCCGCAATCTCTGTGTCATTATGATCATCTATTGTGACCCTTCCGGTCTATAGTTTGTTCAGCAGATCTGCTGCCTTCCTAATGAACACAAGCAGATCTGACACTATAATGGTGAATATTTCAACCACTGAGACCCTATGTCTACCTAAATATTTCCAGCTAAACGTATCAATAACCTTACATTCACACAATATGTATTCCGCTGTCTCGGAACAAAAAAAAACATCCAAATAAAATAACAAACTTGACTGATATCCTATATTTGGTTACTTCTTATCGTATATACAGTGGTGGAAGAAATAATAGGAACACAACAAAATTTTCTTAAATTTTTATTCATCAAATCAAATAAAGAATGCATTGTAATTGAAAGAAGTGCGAACATACGACCATCTGACCCAAATATATTAATCTTCGTTTCTTCAGACCATTTCACATTGTTCTGGTTATTTGGCATAAATGAAAGTGTCCCTATTATATCTTTCACCACTATGGCGCATTAACTCGGCTGGTTTTGGTATTGATCCTCAGTGCAGTCGCATCAGTTGTCGTTGTTATATTCCGCAGATTTTATGCAAGCTCCAATACACTGGAAGTCAAAAGGCAAACATCATTATCCGTATAGTCAAGATCGGTTAGACAACCTTGCATTTCCCATGTAATTCACAGTTCTGCATATATTCATAATATTCATAGTTTTTTTGATAGGGCCCCCTCTACATTGCTTTTAAAGTATCCCAGAACAAATTTAAAAACCTGATATATTTTTCTTTATATGTTGAATAATCAATAATATCTTGTATAAGAGAATCCTCCACTCCACGTCTACTCCGTCTAGCTTATGCTTTCAACAGAGCCATCAAATAAGCCATAAAACTATTGAAATATATCATACAGTTCCCGAAACAGTTTCCCTACTCCCCACAATCACATTCTGTATCTACATAACATGTTGGTGTGGTGGAACACCTTCTCAATTATACTTATATTTCCGGTGTTTTTCTTTAAACTTAAAAAGTGATTTAAAGGCGATCGCCATAATTGAACATCAACGAAGCTGGCGAAGTTCAGAAATTAGAAAAAAAGAAAAAAGGACAATCTCTCGATCCTGCCAGGAGTCGAACCTGGAATCTTCTGATCCGTAGTCAGACGCGTTATCCATTGCGCCACAGGACCGTGTGAACACCGTTTTCCAAAGTTTCGTTTTCATACATCATCTGAAAAAATACAGACTTTTTAGTAATTCTAAATGCTTAAGTATAAAATAAATTAATAGAAATTTATAATAAAATTATTAAAATAATTAATAAAAAAAATATTTGTATTTTTTAATAAACTGTTACAAATCAAAAAAATTGATCATGAATAAGTCTATAAAACAATTTTGAAGCTTTTTTTGCATACTTTTTTTTAATCAAGAATATTTACAAATCCATTCAAATTATATAGTTCTTGTACTACTTTTTCGGTGGAGATATATTGATCGATTTAGAATTACTTTCTATGCATTTTGAATTTTGTTATAAAAGAACTGATTTTATAAAATTTTTTAAAAACAAGCTTCGTTGAAAAAAGAAATTTCGCTAAAATTAGCATAAATAGTTTTATATACCTACCGAATTTGCAATAGAATTAAAATTACGTAAGATACGTGCATATTCGGACTGTTACACTCCTAAGCAAAGTGTAGGTACAATAAGCAAACCAATGCAACTCTAATGCATCTTGTAGAAGGCGTTTTGTATTGAAACCTGGAAATAAAAATATAACTCAACGTTGGCTAAAACTCCCCCTGATAAGTAAGATTTTGTTGCGAATCGTCTGAAAATGATCACAAATGATAAAATTTACGCTTTGACGACGAATTTTTTATTTTTTTTTGCTGCGATGGTACTTTTTAATGTATGGCCTCTTTGTTAACTTTCTTGATAAAATGGCCTTTTAACGCCATTGATCAGTAATAGTTTATTGACAACGGACGTATGTGTATATAAAATCAATTTATTTATTTCTCCAGTACCTATTCTACTGTAGTATTAATAGAACAGAAATACTCAAGCGCCATTGCTATGACATCCTTAATAAAAAAAAGCTTTAAAGTAGACTTTAAGAGTTGTATTCCGTATAAGATCGGATAAAGGTCTTGTATGGAATAAGCCCGTGACTTTTTGAATTTCCCACCTCTTTCAGTTGACTCCTGTTGAAATTTGAACATGCTACGTTATTTAACTTTGTTTGACAGCTATTATAGCAGATTACCGCATGATTTGAGATGAAAATGGGGAAAAGTGAATTTCGTGTGCTCCTTCAGCATTATTTTTTGCGGAAAACACCATTCACCCTTTACACGTGAATTTTTTCCCATGAACAAAAAAAGAGTGAAAAATTCTACAAAATAGTACACAAAAACAATTTAAAATTCCCGTCCCGATTTCACCTTAATTTTTTTTACGATAAGGGAAACTCTGCAGCATCAAAATCAATGGAAAAAGCTGGTTTACTAATTTTCGTTTTGGTCGTACAAGCCTGGACTATGCCGAATGTTCGGACGTCTAGTTGAAGTCTCTACTACCGAAGCAACTGAAAAAATTCACAATGTGTTGTTGCCTTATCGCAGACTGAAAGTGTGTGAGATTGTGGTGAAATTTAAAAAACTACAGTATTTGGCCAAAAAAAAGTTATTTTTCACCAGAACAATGCAAGAGTGCACACACACATGTGCAGTTTCTATTGCAAACGTTCATGAATTAGGCTACAAATTATTTCCTCATTTGGTCTATTCACTGGATTTTAAAAATAAAATGTTTTTTTTATCCAAAAACCTTTTTTTATCCAACCAAAAAGTATGATGTTAATTGTAAATAAAACAAAAAGTTTTCAGGGAATTATCTTAATATTTGTTATTATGATGAAGGATCTATGACCATTCTGTGTAAAACAAAATATCGGCCAAATGCTCGCCACGGCTTTGGTGGCATATCTCTATCCATCGGTTCATATTTTCAATGACTCTGAGACATAATTAAGGTTCAATGTCGTTAGTGTGTCGAATTATCTCATCCTTTAGCTCTTGAGTTGTTCTTGGCGTATTAACTAACGTACAATTTTTCTTTTAAATATCCCCAAAGAAAGAAGTCCAACGGTCTCAAGTCACATAATCGTGGCGGCTAATTAACATCGCTACGTCATGAGATAACACAGCTATTGAATTTATAGTGCAAAAGAGCCATTGTTTCGTTGGCTGTGTGGCAAATGGCATATCTTCCAGATCCATATACGCAATATTTGGCTACAAGAAGACCGTTATCATCCCGCGATAGCGAACACCATTCACGGTAACTGCTTGGCCGACCTCATTTTCGAATAAGTTCGGCCCAATGATGCCGCCAGCACATATACCACACCAAGCAGTCACTCTTTCTTTGCACCGGCTGTTCAACAATCACTCGTGGATTCTCATTTGCCCAAATTGGACAATTCTTCCAATTGTAGACACATTTGGTCGATTATGCTGATCAAAAAATTCACGAAGCGCAAGAAACGCATTTTGATTTTAACGGCCATTTTTTTTAAAAGCCTTCAACAATCTTAACGCGTTGCTTAATTGTGTGCCTCTCCAAAGAAATGTCCAATTGTGGTTAAGGTCTGACTCACAATTAACATCGTGCTTTATGGTTGGACCACCCTATAGATTAATAGCTCTTCTGGCTAGCGCTAAAATTTAATCACCGTTTTAGTTACCAAGTTGACCTAAATTTAATAACCTCTAATATCAATTTATACCCTCGTGACTATTACCCACAAAATTCCTTTCCACTTATCTTTAGCAATACTTTTAATTAATGATTTATGATGATGATCACTAGATCGTTTCGTGAATTACTTTCGCAAATGCTCATTTAACAATAAAAGACGGAGAGAGACTACAAGCAATAAAACGATTTTTTAAAACATTGATTTTTAGCAAATATTTTAACACAAATAAATTGTATGTCTTGATCTCTACTATCGGTGATCGTATCTCTTGATATCAAATTGCAGCCTCATTTGATCAAACGCTTACTTTAAGTGTTGCAGCAACGACATGTGGATGGCGCTTTTATCTTCAGTATAATAAAAATAATAATAAAAAACCACCAATAAAAAAAAAATAATAGAAAAATAAAATAAATAAAATCGAAATATGAAATGTGATTAGATCTTTAAAAAAAAACAAAATAAAAATTTAACTGACAAGTATTAAAAGTTAGCAAAAAAAAATAATAATAATATTGTATACATATACGTATATACTCGTACATATGTATAAAATAAATGGCGCCAATTACGTGTGTTATTTTAACAACATTTTTAAATTGAAAACAAAAAACATAAACTCATATTAAGTATTTTTATTATTTTCATTTTATGATTGACAATAATTTTTTTAAATAAATTTTTTGCTTAAGGGCAATTCATATGGCGAAAACCAAGAAGTGTAAGTCGAAACGAATTTTAAGAGGAGCTTTTTTCCCCCGTTACTCCTCTTGTGAGCATATGGCTTCCACAAAGCATCTCTATCTAACACGGTTTACTGCTGTCGACTTTGCCACCTCCCATGTTAGGTTGTTCTGTCTCAATTCTTGGATAATTCTGCCTCTCCAGGTATTTTTTGGTCGATTTCTGGAGCCTTGAGGATTCCACTCGAGTGGCATTCTGATGATGCTATCTGGACTTTTTCGGATGATGTGACCGATTCATCCCCACTTTCTTTAACTTATCTGTTTCAGTATGGGTTCCTCATTAGTCATGCTCCACAGTTGTGTGCTACTTATGGTGTTATATTCTGCATATGATTCTGAGGCACTTGTTATGAATATCAGTTGTTTCTGTGTGATGTTATTCACTACCATACAGCAGTACTGACTTAACAAATGAGTTGAATATTCTGTGCTTAATCCGTTTGGATATATGTGAGCTACTCCATACTGACTGCATTCGTTCAAATGCCACTCTCGCTTTATTGAGCCTATTATCTATGTCTGTTTCTGCGCCACCGTTTGTAGTCATTGTACTTCCTAGATAGCAGAAGCTATCTACATGCTCGACTGGCTGACCCTGTAGCATGATGTTTTCCGTGCTCGTATTGTTTATTCTCATGGCCTTGGTTTTCTTGATACCTATCTCAAGTCCAATCTTTCTAGATCCTCCAGTTTCGACTGCATGTTGGAAATCTTATGCGAGAGTAGATAAATGGCGTAAGATACTCCATGTTAATCCTCTTCTTTTTGCACAGACTTTGCTCATTATGTCATCCAGCACGATGTTGAATAGCTGAGGTGTAGTGGGCATCCTTGTTTAACTTCAGCATTGGTGTGGAATGGTTGGCTGATGTTGCCGTTGTGAAGAACTGAAAGTCCTGAATCCTCATACATCGCTCTGATTATTCGAATTATTAAAAAATGAATTATTTATTGGGTTGACTATCTATGAAATCGGTTTTTTCTTAAGAAAATTATGCTGAAATATATTCAGTGGCAAACAGTCTACAATTTGTAATCCACACGGTTGAGATCAGGGATTTCAGATCTCAATTTATCAGAGTAAATAAAAGCCAGCAAGTTGTTTCCTCAATTAGCCATAGCCCAGCACTAGAAAATTTACGACTGTTTTTAGGAATTATTAAGTGTTTTCACAACAGTTTTGTTTGGTGATGTTTTAAGCTCTTGTTCAGAGAATTGCGAGCCAGTGATTCAATCGTAAGAGACACTACACCAAGCCATGACTATAGTTAGATGCTGATACTTTTCGGCCGGTGGGATCAGCCCTGGTGCTTCTTTAAATGACCGTGGGTGTGCAATATCATTTAGTTTGTTAAATTTTTACTGTTTAATAATAATTTGTACATCCGGAAACACGATTTTTTGTGCCACGACCTTCTCTTTAACCATATCCTATATCGGTACGGAATCTTATTGTACAGCACCAGTTACTACAATCCTTGATGTGATCTAGGATTGCGAAATTTCCAGAAGTTTGGAACACTGGAATACTCCATTCTATAGCGGTGATCAGTCCGCAGTTTGGGCGTCGATTGAAGCTTCTAACGGAATTTCTTACTGGTCATTGTGGACTGAATGCACATCTATAGAGGTTGTCGATCAGAGATATGGATGTTTTTTGACTGTGCAGACCTCAGAGACAGTGGAACATATTATTGTGTAATAGGCTTAAATGGAAATATTTAGGTTGAAATAAGATCTGGGTTACATATCCACCACTATGGTTACAGATGTGCTAGCGTTCGTTAGGATGGCAGCAGATCTGCTGAACAAAAGATTCCATGGGTTGCAGTGTCCTGCAATAGTTTTTAGTAAGAATGATGACAATAATAATTCGATCTGCAGAATATTCGAAATTACGGAGGATAACTTTCAAAATTGGCGATAATACCATAGAGAATGTGGACAACTTCTGCTACTTGGTAGCATTATAACGAACTCAGGTTGTTATTCAAAGGATGTAGAAATTCGCATAAAGTCTGCAAAGAAAGTATTGGGACGATTGATGAATGTTTCGAGATCAATCTCACTATCGATGAATGTTAAAATCAGAATCTTCAACTCAAATGGTAAGTCAATACTGTTGTGTAGCTGCGGAGAATCATGAGAATTTTCTGACCCAGCACGATGTCGAACAAGATGCTATTGACGCGGTCGAATCAAATACCTATCAAGCGAAAAATCAAAAAACGTATGTATATGAAAATAAATTGAATCCCGAACTATAATAAATTGGAATCCACAAGGTAGCCGCCGTAAAGGAAGGCCCGTTCACACTTGATAGAGACAGATCGCTAAAGAAGTTGCCAAGAGAGGGAAAGGCTGAAGTGAATCCAAGAATATGGCAATAGATAGATTAAACTTCATTCGTATTCCTTTGATCGTAGACCGATCTTCAAGATTTAGGGTAGAAAAATGAACTGTAAAAGGCATACTTACAAGTGGCCTGCCGCAATTCTCGTGGCAAAACCTAATGATTTTTTGTTTTGTTTTTGTATTGAATGTTGTCTATACTAGGTGTAGCGGTGTAAAATGAGTGTGAAAATAAAACACAAATTTTTAATGGTAAAGTAAGAAACATTTTAAGCAAAATATTGGCCATTGCTGGCTATACATTTTTTTCCATCTTTTAGGCAACTTTTTGGATTCCACGCCAATACTACTGTTCGTCTTTTGAAGAAAACCAATTAGTCACCATATTCTTGTTTCTCTCATAGGAATCGAAATGCTGCTCAGCCCATCGTCTCATCAATGAAAACAATTAGTGGTTGGAAGGAGCCTAGTCTGGTAAATACGGCGTGTGGGATAGAGCTTCGAAGCTAATGCTTTGATTGTATCCTGAACCGTCTTTGCTTTGTGTGCAGATGCATTGTCATGTTGCAAAATTACCTTGCCGTGTCTTGTGGCCCATTCTGGTCGTTTTTCGATCAATACATAGTTCAAATTTGTTATTTGTTGTTGGAAGCGTTATGTATTAACGGTTTCACCAGGTTTTAGGAGCTCGTGGTACACCACATCTTTCTGCTCTCACCAGACACACAACATTGTCTTCCTGTCGAAGTTGATGGTTGTCCCGAATTAACCCACAATTTACCCATATTGCTTCTGATAGAGCATGACCACCATATGCCTCGGTAAGCATTCGATGCAATTCTGCAGCACTTTTCTTCAAATGAAAAAAAAAATATTAATTCTTACCGCAAATCATCATTTTCTGGTACAAAATTCGCCATTTTTAACACGATGAAAAATTATGGTGTAGTTTGGTCACTGATTTTATGTTCACCGAATATGTTTCACAATAAATGTTCCCTATGGAGACATTTGTATCTTGATACTCACTTCATACTGGTACACTTGTAAGGTAATGTGATTATTGAGGAAGCAGGTGCTCTGTTAAAACGATAACATTTTTTTGTGTGAGAAGTGCATCGTTTTTTTTAACGATGTTGGAAATACATTAATCCATCTGACCATTTTAGTATTAAAAAATTTTTATTCAACCTTAAAATCTTTATGCGCTCATTGACGGTAGAGTATCAAACTCTATAGATTCATTAGAGCATCGTCGCTATGTGGCGTGTGTTGTTGCACTCATCTATCGATATTTCAACGGAATTTGTTCTGACAAAATTAGCGCAAATTTATAACTAATAATGGAATGATTTTACTTAGTACTCGAATTTCCCTTAAAGCAAATCACTATTCCCTCTTTCCTTCTTTCCACAACATTTTTTCTAGCACCAACACAATGTTGACTGAGTAGAAGTCATACCTTGAAGAATGTCTGCATGATAAAAAAGATTTTTTGTTTAAAAACTTGAATGACAGCCAGATTCGATTAACGGAGTAAAGAAAACTTACTTATATCAATCCTTGACGCAGTATGGCACTATTTTCAATCACCTTCCTAGATTAAGGTTAAAACGGTTTTAAGCAAAAGAGTGAATCTCTAGGCATGAGAAAAATTATTTTGAAGTTTTGCATGAGAGTATGATCTTAATTGAGAATAAATAAAAATTAAGATAAAATAGGGTATGTAGTACCTCTACTCATGTCACATATTTGCAATAATTTTCTTACACTTCATTTCGTGTGTATGTTAAAACAAAAACCGCGCTGAAAGTCATTAATAGCAAAGAATATCAAGAAAAAGACACTCAATTTGTCAATAACTCTGAAGAAACAAAAAAAAAAAAAAAAAAATTAAATGAAGAATATTATGATTGATGAGCAGCTGCACTTATTTGTTAAATTTCAGAAAAACTTCAGCGGGGTTTTCATTGAAACAAAAAGCTAATGGGGACATATGCCATGCTTTTCAATTTGTTTTAAACTTAAAAAAAATAATATTAATATATATTTAAATTAGTTAATCTTATAAACTTTTAAACTTGTTAATCTAATAAGTTTTTAATTAAAATCTTTGTATGTAAAGAAAACCATTAATCATTTACTAAAGTTGTCTTTAAGCCACAATCTATATGTTCTTTTAAATACTCAAGGTATGAAAACGTCACAACAAATCAATTTAAATAAAATTTAAAAAAAGTAATAATAAAAATCATATTTTAAATTAAAATATGTTAACGAGTTTCCATCAGTTAAAAACACGCCTTTGAAAACAATATTACAATATTTTCAGATTCAAATTCAAATTTGATTAACACATCATTTCGAAAAAAGCTAAAGAATATTCTTTTACGCTTACAAGTTAACAACTTTACATATGGCCATTAATTATTAATTTTTTTTTTACGAATTAATTCTGAAACAAGTTTTAGAACGAACCAAACCAAAGCGAATCAGTCATTTTATTTTATATTAATTTAACTTTATAATTACAAATTAATTATATGTTAATTTTTAAATAATTGTGTGCAATTAATTTTAATAAAAATATCTATGGACTTTAAAAAAAAATAAAATAAAAGGAATTAAAAGTAGAAAAATTGCAAAAAACTAATGCCCCGGGTGAGGCTCGAACTCACGACCTTAAGATTATGAGACTTACGCGCTGCCTACTGCGCCACCGAGGCTATGGCTCTATTGCATTTTAAGTCTTATAAGAACAATAAATACATTTTTTGAGTAATAAGTTCTTATAAGCTTATAAAAAAAGCTTTTACTTAAAGAAAAAGCTTTATTAACGCCTTTCACTTAATATAACAAGATACAGTAAAGAACAAAACGAATACATTAAGCAGTTTAAAATAAAAATTATCCAATGTTTTGAAAATCGAAATTTACGTCCCAGGCGGCGGATTCGCTGAAGTTCTATCGAATATTTGGTAGGAATATTCGAATAATAGTTTATAGTAAGGCCGCAATAAGGTCCATTATGGGTACATATATCACAGAAGAGGTGGTCTGTAAATGTCTAACTTTTCTGGATGTTATGGCTACTAATCGAGACGCCACCCTAGTGTAGATGCAGAAACATTGGACAACTGAGGGTAATATAATTTCGAACAGCCTGGCGAAAAATAGAATGTGGCTAGAGGATTCGCATATTGATAAATTTTGTAGTCTCCCTCATTGCGCGTTTTCAAACTGTGTTAATGCTGATCACTTGAATCATTAGGGACGTTTGTCTTCATGTGATCTGATAGTGGTTGTTAAAGGACGCTGAAAATTTGAAATCCATGCCAAAAGTATTGGTCTCCCTTTTAAAGACTGTTGTCGTGGTATTCATGAAATGGAAGATGAAGAGATGATTTTTTAGCTTATATATCAGTATCTTGCTCAAGAAGAATATGGCCTAAAGTTTTTAGAATTATAATACTTGGAGACCGTTCAAAGTTTTCAGTTAAGGGAGGGATATGATATGATGAATATCTGGTTCTCCAGTGACTAGTTCCTGTAGGTCGCCTTGTAGTGATTTGGTATTTAAATTGGTCTGTTTTCGGTCCTTTTTCTCCTATTCTGATATAACAATGTGATAATGGCTTTTTTGAATTAAGTGGGCTGAGGTGTTTTTTGATTTCTCACCAGAGTCAGTTTTGTTACTGCGAGTATTCGAAGTCGCAAAATTTGGGTTTCTCTCCGGTAAAAGGATGTTAAATAAAAAAAATGACTGTCGATGTCCTACCACGAGCACAGAAAATCCCAAAACTAGGATTTCTTTCTGGTAATTAGGTGTCAAAAAATGTTGCAAAAATAAGCTTATCTACAACGAGCCCGCAAAATACCGAATATTGGGGTTTTTGCCATTAAAAGGATGTCACAACATAGTATGGCTATCAGCTATTTCACAGATGCGCAGGAAAAAAGAAAGTACGGAGGACAGCGGTATACGCAGAACTTTTAAATTCGCTGATAATACCATAGAAAACTTGGACAGCTTCTGCTACCTAGATAGCATTGCAACGAATTCAGGTGGCCCCTCATTGGATGTAGAAAATCGTATAAAGTCTGCAAAAAAGCATTTGAACGATTGACGAACTTTTAAGGATTAGTCTTACTGTCGATGAATGTTAAAGTCAAGATCTTCAACTAAAACGTCAAGTCAATACTGTTGTACGGCTACGACACCTGGAGACTCGCACCTCGCAACATTAAAATCGCTGATACATTGGCAAACATTTGTTTGCAAACACACGCATAGGTTGTGTGTAAGTTCTCCATGTATTCTATTGGATATTTTTATTTTTTAAGCATATGTACATACACAAGGTTTGCAAACAAATGTTTGCCAATGTATCGGCGCCTTAAGACTATACAAGTGTTTGTTGATAATCAATGTCACAACATAAAGGATGTCCCAAATGAACATTTTGCATAAGTATGACATAATTTCTTTGATGCAGCGTTTAATTTCCTAAAGCAATATACGGATGTTTGTGGATTAAAGAAAATCTGATTATTCTAAAGCCTACAATCTATATATATAAAGCTTATTCTGATCATCACAACAAAAAAGATCACGACTAGCAAATGTATCATCCAATTTTCTTAGAAAGAACAGTGTTATTATAACGCTTTATCAAGTACCAATAACAATTACAGCCTTATTTGCCATATTTTCGGAAATGTATGAACCAATTGTACCCCCAATTCAAAATCTGCACCATACTGCAACTCCAAGTATGTGAGACTATAAGCCGCTAATTTTTGGCAGAAATTTATTTGGTACTCTTACCAAAATTAGGACCTTTGTAATAAAAAAATGAAATTATAGATCTTGGGTAATGAATGTTTTATGTAACGTCCTAATGGTTAATTAGGACAAAAATAATAAATAATAAAAATGTTTACCCAAAAAATGAAAATTTAATCTCCCATTATTATTATTTCATAAAACTTTCTTTAAATATTTTTTCACCCGCACTGGCAGCTCTAATAATTCTAGACTTTAAAAATAAGATAAGCATTCTGAGCTTTACTCACACACTATACAAATTTCAATAAAGCAGTTAAAAAACAAGAACGAAAAAGGAAAGCAGACTTTAAAAGCTTTGCAGCTTAAGAATATTTAAAAAAATATACAACATACATATATGAAAAGCTTTTGCCTTAAGAACAATAAACAAATGTGTGCATGCGAGTGATGTTACAGAAATACAAAAAGAACTTTTTTCGGCAGTTTTTAAAAACATTTTAGCCGGTGAAGGTGGTTGTTTGTAAAAATATTGAAGAGTTCGTCGCCATTAAGAAGAAAATAAAATTACTAATAATTTAATAAATAGAAAAATGTGTTAAAAGATAGTTAAGAGGTTTTATGCACAAGAAAAGAAATTTTAAATAAATAAAAAAGTAAGTAATTAATAAATGAATTTTTTTAATACAACAAAGTGTCACACAACAACAAAATGGGAAGGAGACATAAACATGTCTGGCTCTGTGTTGTCAACTTAACACAAAAAAGCATTTTTAAAGAATATTTAAAATATTTCGCGATTATTACAGCGAAATTTTACTCGATGCTGAATCATTAATAGTTTAAAAATTATGATTCACAACCGAGGTAATTGGATTGCTTTTCAACTCAAAAAATATATACAACGATTGGCGGAAGCACAATATTAGTGCAGAGAGAAGCTGTGTAAAAGCAAGTAAGAACGCTATCACAGAAAAATTGTAAAAGATAATAAGGAGGCACAAAAAGGCAAGGCAAAACGTAGTCGATGAAGTTTAGGAAAGGAATGAAAAAAGAAAAAGATCGTAGGCAGAACAGGTAAGCGCTGTATATTAGAAAAACGGAAGAAAAGTGAAAACTCACAGCTGGCTCTTATGTAGAAGTCCATAGTCCCAAGTCATTTGACCGCAGTGACTACAACACAACTTCTAGAACAACAGACGTAAAAGGTGGCTCTTTCTCCTGGTATTTGCTTCAAACTTACTGCTGTGTTAGTTGCTACCGGGTTACACGATCACGTCATAAGAAAGCCCAAAAATGTCTACAGCGGTAAACCCATGCAAACCAAACAAATTTAGGCTTATTGTTTCACTTGGATCTTATGTGCTATACCGATGGATCGGAGACTAACACAGGTGTAGGCGCGGCGATTTTCAGACCTAATAAAAAGATCTGCATACCTATAGGCAAATGGAAAAGTGGCTTTCAGCCTGAAATTTACGTAATTTTAGTGGGCGTTGAGATAAACTTACAGAGAGGTAGCAAAGATGCTAGCATAACTGTATTTTCTGAAATTTAGGCAGCACTGAGGACACTGGCTTCATGTGTCATATAATCGCGGCTAGTTAAGGAATGCTTAGACCATATTCAACTCTGTACGGCAAAAAAGGCCAAGCTGGGTCCCGGGTCCTTCCAGAGTAGCTGGCAATGCAACTACTAACGAACTGGCGAGAGCTGTGTCCGCAGTGAGCTTAATCAACCAAAAGTATTTTTGTTTGATTAACTAGACAGAGGTCAGCTCTCAGGGTCGCACATTGAGATCGCGCCCTAGAAAACGACAGGCCAAGCAGTTGGTATGATATCATTTGGCGTAGAGCATTATTGAGTATGTGGTGGTGATTATTATTATGGGTTATATTTCGTGACTACACTAGGACACACAAGATCTTTTAGTTCGGGGTGATAATAATAATGATATGTTACTTTGATTGAGCCAAACACATTAGATACGGTTTCAGCACGAAGAAATTTGTGCATTGATCTGTAGAGCGTAATATAGCCCTCTGTAGAGCATAAGCTGTTCTAACTTCTTGTTTTTTGTCACTATTGAATTATTGCCGATTTCTTAATAATTTAAAAAAAAAAAATGTCAATCTATACTAGCTTTAATACTTTAAGTGAAATACGTTAATTCTTCACCAAATGGTTTACATTATAGTTCATTATTAATAAATTCTTAAAGATATTTTTCAATGCTGCAAATTTACTTTGTAAATTACGCATTATAATGTTATCATTGCTTAAACTTCAGTTAGACGTCACTTAACATAAGGTCATAACCCTAACCATGATTGAAACAACCAACATTCAATTGATCGGTTATGTCATTATGGTATGTCACCACTATTCTATCACATTGTTGTCCATAAAGCTGGTATGTTGCGTTGTAACTGCTTTGCAACTATGGTGTTACGCTAAGTCACATCTAACTTGAGCGTTAGTGAGCTCAACCGATATTCGCAAATTATTACAATCTATGCTATGCTTTGGAGTGCTAGTTTTTAAAAAACCACTGAAATATCTAATAAAAGCACTGAATTGACAACTTTGGCCTGTTACAATGATGAGTGAAAAAAAGCTGTTTTCAATTTTTTGTAACTGTAAATAAAACAAAGCCACAATGCAACATTCCGAAAAACCTGTGTTTTTTGCATGAGAACAAACGCAATTCCGTCTAAACTCAAAATGTGTTTTTTTATAATAAATTAATTAATGCAAGTGTTAATGGCGCAATAAATGAAATATCTACAAATTGAATCATATTAAAAATTACCAAAAAAGCTTTTTTATTTATTTTTATAAAAATAAAAGCTCTAATTATTGTCATTTTTGTGTGAAAATAATTAATAATTACAAAATATCAATTTCATTTGTGCAAAAATCACTCAAGTTTATTGAACTTTTAATTGAGAAACTAATTAAAGCAACACAGGCAATGTCTACATTACAAACAGTAAAGCCCCTATTAGATATCATTATTATAGAATACCAATATAAAGGAAGCAATAAACCATAAAAAAAAATTAAAAATGTGCAGTGCGAAGCCGGAGTGTATTAAGCACGCCTCTTCACTGACCGGATGTTGTATGTTAATTGTGTGGGAGTGGAGGTGGGGTTATGTACAAATTATATTTCTTCCCACAATTTATGCGCTTACTTCGAAAGGTTCTTTTTTGGCCGGCTTAAATTTTTACGCTGTCAATATAATATAAACAAAAGCTTTTTTTAATAACAATAAAACTTACAACAACAACTCACATTTAACAAATATTAAAAGAATTGAAAAAAGCTTTTTTTATTGTGCAGAAATATTCTTTTACCGAAAACAGTAAAAGAAAACGCGTCATTTCCTTGTTTGCTACTTTCGTTTATACAAAAATATAAACAACAGCATAAATAAAAACAACAAAATATTGAAATTGCATAAAAGCTTTAACCCCTATGGCCCTTAAAGCAAAAAAATATAAATAAACTAAAAAATCATTTCGAAGTAAAAACATAAAAAGCTTTTGTTGTATTTTGTTTCGGTATTCATTCTCATTCTATCCAAAAAAAAAATGCAACATCTGTCTGGCATTATGCGTATATTTTCAAGTGCTTTCATACAGAGGTGGATGTAATGAATTGTTACCTATTTGATTTAACCCCTTTATATGAAAATAATAGATCTTTTCAATAATGAAATTGAATACAGTAGGGAGCAAAAGTGATCACGTGTTTAGAAGTTGAACTAAAAATTTCCTGTAAAAAACAAATACGTAATGAAATGAAACAAAAATTTATACATGCGTATAGTGAAATACATTGAATACATGTAACATTGAAAGAATTTTTTAATACTAATGAAGAAATATTAATTTACTACCGTATTTCACTAGGAGAGCTAGCCAACAGTGGTACAATGCCCCAAGGTCCATCTCGCCAGTCATCTCTAATCGAAAGATCCCTTCCCATTTTTCCATGAACCAGTCAGAACTAACCGCCATTGCGGCATACGTTCCATAACTTGTAAATGGAAGAATATTGCTACCAATTTTTGTAGATTGTGTGAGAATGAGGAGGAAATGAAGACGACGTATACGCAAATAGTGGACATACGATTCAAGCTCTTCCCTCCCTTTAGGACCTAGAGCCTACCACTATTTTCCAGTTTGCTAAGGGCCTTAAATGGCCCTGATATAGGAATTGATCCCTATCTGGCCGCTTTCGGTCTATCTCCTCTTGGACCGAAACTCTGAGGGAGAATTTGCTCAGCTATGTGAGAATGCCTCTGGACTGAGACAACCAAAAAGATTTGTTTCAATATTTCCTGTCTGATCCCGAAAGTTACTATGTGAGTGCTCTGCTACTTCAGCTCAAACGATAAGGTTTCTAAGGAAGTCTATAGTAAATCCAAAAGAGGGAATTTGTTCACTCGACAAACAAGCTATTTGGCTTTGTTCGCTGCCTCAACTTGATTTGGTTTTTCGCATATAAGAGTTTTTAAATTTAGAAGATAACAAATTTGCATAGACACTTTTTAAAGAACTGCGTTTCCTCTCTAACATTCTCCATTGCATTTGCATTTGTAATAAAGAGTTTGTTTGTTAAAAATGCATGTTGGTGTTGGTAAAAAAAGCTTTTGTTTTGGATGCTTTTTAACAGCATATTAGAGAAAAAGAGAGAGAAAGAGAATCAGTTATTATTTTTTTTTTTTTTAATTCTCCAAACAGCTACTCTAGTAAGCAAAAAGAACAACAGCAAAAAAAGTTGTGCTTATTTTAAATAATCTCTTTTTTAAAGTACGATATTGATGAGAGGAGCAATATGCAACGTTTAGCCTGTTATTGTTTTTGTGCTTCTTTATAATAGTGTTAGTCATGCTTTGTGTTGTTGTTATTGTATACTGTCAAAGTCAAAGGTTATTGAACTTGGCATGGGCATAGAACTTCAAATGCAAAAATACACAAGAGAAAAACAAATACAACATAAACAACAACAAGACAAAAAAATGGAGACAATAAAAATAAAAGCCTAAACAAAAATTCAATGCCAGGGGGAGACGACTTGTTCTGCAACATTTTGTTCTGCTTCTTCTTTGGTTATAAAAATGTGTTGTGTTGTGTAGTAAGTGGATAAGTGTGTGTGTAATTGCGGCAAAATGTTTTGCTTGATTGTAGTCTTTTTAGTAATGCATGTATGTTTGCCTGTGCGTTTTTGAATGTATGCGATGTTTTTCTTTTTCCATACTTCGACTATAATTGCTCTTTTTATTATGATTTGTTTTTGTAATTAAAGAAAAAAATCATGTTTGATTTACTTGTTAGTTAATTAGTGTGATTTCATTTATTTAAAGATTAATTTAGAAGCAGGGTAACCAGATTAATGAAATTTTATAGATTATTTGCTTGTGCTTACCTCAAAATTAACAAAACTTTCGTATAGAACATCATAATTAAAGAAAACATGAAAAAAAGAATTCGCAAAAAAGTGTGTTCATAGAAGTGCACTTCCGATATTGTGTCAACCACAAAACCGGGGTGGTTAACAGCTACAACAACTAAACAAAAAGAAAAACAAAATACAGAAGAGAATTATAAGCATTTAATGACGCCTCTATATTGTAAATAATAAATACATGTATGTACATACTTATAGACTGGTTCATATATGTTCAGTATAAGCATACAGTGTAGGAAAAAATAATAGGTACTATTACAAGTTTGTTATTTAAGGCCATATAACCAAAGTGAGAATAAGTTGAAAGGCTATTAAATGTTAACCTCATCTTTACCTAAGTAGATACTCTGCACTATAATGTATTTTTTGAATGAGTAAGTAAATACCTATTATGTATTATTATTAATATCTTTTTTCATTTTTGTAAATTGTAAACGTTTATTGTAAAACACTGAAGCAACATAAATTTATTCAAAGTGCTGACCCTCGTTAGCGTTGAAATTTTCCTCTCTTTTTTGTAAAGAGTTAAGCGTTATCAAGAAGAGTGTTCTGTACCGACCAAAATAAATGGTAATCGGGTGGGACAAAATTTGGGCTATAAGCTGAGACACAACTTCCCAACCATTATTATTTTAACTGTTTTTACTTGTCTTGCAACATGTGGCCGAGCGTTTTCATGATGGAATATTACGGCTTCATGTCTGGTGTCATATTCTGGAGTTTTTCTGCCAACGCTTTTCCTGTGTGGTCTTCTAGCCCAAATTTAACAGCTCGTAATAGATTGGACTCTCCTGATCAAAACATATCAATATTAGGTTTTAGCGTTGTTTCGGCTGGTTGACCGTAATTTATCAATGCAAAATTAACTTTTTTGGGTTCTAGCAGGATTTCGGACATTTAGATTCATCTTTCAACGTCTCACGGCCCAATTCATATGGCAACTAATTTCCTTGGTTTTAGATTGAAACGCTTTAAAATTCCTGCTTTAACGGTTTCGAATTTATATGGCAGTTTAACTTCAGCTTTATGTTAACAACAATCTTTCATCAGTGAACTGTTTTGGTTGACCTGTTTGGTAAACAAAATGCCCAATTCTCGCATGTTGAAATCGTTCGAGATAAACGTGGTGAGCAATTGATGTGTTGCAAATTTTTTGTTTTAATTAAATCTAATGCCAGAATTCTTTACATCCAAATATGCCAACAAGAGTTAAATATCGAACGTTATAAAACCATAAAAAATTTTTATTGGTCAATATTCATGTAAATGAGATAATTATTGTATACATTTTAACGATAAAAGTGCCTTTTTAAATAAAATTGTGCATCGACTCTCATTCATGGTTTTAAAACTGCGTACTGTATATTGAATACAAGTTTTACTCATTCCAAAATTGACATTTGTTAACCGGCAGTTAAAAAATCAATTTATGTAAATTGTAGTAAAATTTTGTTCTTATTAAACTATTTCAAGTTTAAAATCAGTAGTAACTTTTGTCGTTCTTAAAATATATCCCATCACTGTAAAAACTTACAAAGAAAAGGGTACATAGCCTAATAAATAATCATTCACATGCCCTACACATATTGAATGTTTTTGTTTTTGTGTTATTTTTTTCGTACTCATGCTAAACGGTTGACTGTATGAATATGATAAAGTTTTTGTTTTTATTTCTTATTTTGTTTTTATTCCCTGTTTCTGGTGTGTGTGTTGAAAAAGGGCTTTTTTACAAAAGCAAAACGAAAAAAAAAACAAAAACAAAACAGAACAGAAACACTAAACTTTTAATAAATATGTAATAGGGGGAATTAAGAACTTTTCAGAGAGAATCCATTTTTAAAACAACAATAGAGAGTTATTTTGCGAAGAGATAGAAAGTTTTTTGTTTTTAAACAAAACTCCAACTAAAATTAGAGAGATAAACTTTTAGTGGTAGTGTATTTGTTGTTATTGCGTAGCAATGGTGCAGTTTAGCAAAGAACTGAAGTAGTCAACGTGTAGTAGTAATAATAAAAGAACGAAACAAAATAATTGAGCAAATAAATTTCTGGTTACGGGATCTAATTTAAAGTTTTCTTTTAAAACTGTCGTTGTTGTTATTTTTGTTGTGTAAGTATGTGTGTATTTTTGTTAAAGCATTAAAGAACTTGCAATTATCCAAAGTAGTCATCGCTGCCGTCAGTCTCTCAGTAAATAAAGAACAAGAAGGAAGATCGGTTGTGTTTTTAGTAGTTTTCTCAAATAAAATAAAAACAAAGACTATTTTTGTATGTGCATTTAAGTGAAAAAAGGAAAAGTTTGAAAATGAATTAATAAAATTATTAAATGCATCAAGTTAAAACAAAGTAAGTAAAAATGTAAGGGGTAGAAGGTACGCATAATGAGGCTTCTTTTGCCTAGTGGTATGGTTTTATTTTATTTATTCCTTTTGATTTTTTACAATTAAAACAAAATTATTGTATTTTTACCATAAACTTGACCTTAAACTTGTTCGGCAAGTTCTTGCACAAAATCTGCAAAGATTTTATTCTTGTTGCGCTTATTATTGTTATTTGGTATACAAAAAGCTAGACGGCTGCGGCGACTTTACCACATACAGTATAACTGAAATGTGCAAAACCATCACACAAATACACTTACACTCTCGCACGCTAAGCTAAAATAACAATAAAGTAAAACTCCACAGAATAGACAACCAAACGACAGAACAAACACCCATTTAAGCAAAAACACAAAAACAATTCAAACACACTATAAAATACAACAATACTTCTTACGCACCTACAAAAAGGGAACAGCATTTAAAGATAAAGGAGTAATGCATACAAACACATAAAGACGCACAAACGACACACACATAAAATAAATAATGAATAAATAAAAAATTTAGATGGTAATGATAATTGTAAGTCTTTTTAGACTAAAAATAAACTGAGTGTGTAATAAAATTAACAAAACACGAGGCAACAAGCCAGCCATGTTTTTCATTATAACAACAACATATTTAAAATGCATCTAATAAGCAACAAAAAATGAAAATCAGCGGTTAGCAGAGCAATAACAACAATATAATATGTTTAAAACTAGCTTATGAACTTAAAACAAACAACATCATACATAATGATTATCAGAATTCAGTAACAACAAAAATTTGCTTTAAAAAAAAACGTTATGAACTTGATTTGAAGAGTAAAAGCTTTTACCCCGCTCTCAAAGTGCAACAGTAGTATTTGTTACTGTTATTACAGCTTTAAATACTCGCATTCAAAAACAGAAAACGAGCTTAAATACAGGGTTGCCATTTTTTCTTTAGTTTATTTTAGTATTATGCTACACATTTTCATTTTTCATCATCATTTCGCTAATTTTGGTGACGATTGAACGTTAAAACTTGCAATACTTAGAGCTTGAAAAAAGTAAAGCTTGTTCGTAATTGCTACAGGAAGGTTTAGGCAAAACGAAAAGTCATTCCTTTATCTCTGCTCCTGTTAAGAGTATTTGAATGAAGTTTGATACTTATACTAAGCTCTGCAGCAAGTATGAATGGGATTGGATAAGTGGCCATGGTGCCTCACACACAAAGTAAATATTGTTTTTTATATATCTTGAAAAAGGTTAAAGTGGAAGTTGCTGAATTTGATTTAAATGACTTGGCAGTCAATACAAATCATAATTTTTGAAATGGTCTGAATTGGATAAGTGGGCGTGCCATCTCCCATACATAGTAACCATTAATTTTTGTATATTTTGAGGACGGTAATAGTAAGTCTCTAAATTTGGTTTAGATAACTTCTTAGATATAACACATCATCAGTTAATAACTGAGAGAGATTGAATAAGTGGGCGTGGCAGTTCACATTCATACTAAATATGTAATTTATTAATTTTAAAACATCATTATCTATCCACGTCAGCTGGAGAGATTGGAATAGCGAGAGAGATTGGAGAAGCGGAAGAGATTAGAAAAGCGGGAGAGATTGGAAAAGCGAGTTTTGGATTACATACATATAGATTTCGGGCAGCACTAGTCTAATATATAATATTCTCGTGTCACAGTATTTCTAACAAAACTCCTCCGAAATTCCTTGACTGATTCCTATGAAATTTTGTGAATATTCAGTAAGTGGTCTAAGAATAGGATATAAACTATTTCTTATATAAAAATTCCAACTGGGCGTTGCCACGCCCATACGAAGTCCATATTAATTTGTCTATATCTTGAAAATGGTAATACTAAGAGTTTCTGAATTTGATCCAAATAACTCCATATTCAGTACAAATTATCAGTGAAAAAATGGGCTGAATCGGATAAGCGGGCATAGTGCCTTCCATCAAGAGTAAATATGGATTTTTGTCTATCCTGACAACGGTTAAAGCTAAAGTTTCTGAATTGGGTCTGAATTATATCATAGCCAATACAAATCATCAGTCAAAAGGTGGGCGGAATATGACAAGTGGGCATAATATCTCCCACAAAAACTAAATATTGATTAAATAAAGTGCAAGTTTCTGAGTTTGTTCTAAATTATTTTGTGGACAATACAAATCATAAGTCGAAAATTGGGCGGAATTGGATAAGTAGGCGTAGCATCGCCAATTAATAGTAAATGTTAATTTTTGTATATATTTTGGACTGTAATAGTAGAAGTTCCTGAATTTAGTTGAAAGAACTTCGTGGACCATACAAATCATTAGTCAATAACTGAAAGAATTGCACAGAGCACACCGGGTAAAAGCAATATACAGTATTGTTCAATACCTAAGCAACTTTTCCTCTCAAAGCAATTAAGGACTCGGATATTACTAATAAATAGATTTATTCAAAATAAAACATTTAATTCTTATTATCTTATATATAGGGTGGGCAATTTAAAAGTTTGAATTCATTTAAAAGCATCTGTTTATCCTTAATATTTTTTAAGGATTTGAAATTAAACAAATTATAATTTCTCCTTTTTTTCACTTCAACTTAACTATTTTATAATTTGAAAACTTCACTTTTGTCGGACACTCAAATTAAGTAAAACACGACCGGTTTTGACGCTGTTCACTTTGCAAGTAAGTTATATATTTTCTTTATTTAAAAAAACAAAACAAAATAACTGTTTCTATTTACATTTCCAGTGAACCCGCTACATTTATACATTTCAATATTATTATTCTTTAAGGTTCTATGCTGTCATCAATATTGGGCGTAAGAATTAATTCATGGTAAGTACAATTAAGGTAAGTATTATAGAAATAAGTGTTATAAATTCATTAGGTATATTATTTATTATTATCGTTATTATTATAAAATTCAAATTTGTATTATTATGGCGCAACAGCATCTTTTCGAATGAAACCTCTTCATGGTATTAATGTGAACGATGTTTGGTTTCAACAAGTTTAAGACAAGCCATATAAATGAAATGATATTTCATATCTAACCGGCACAATTGTACTTCAAAACAAAAATATAAATTTGGCAAAATTTCAAACCGTTTTTTGTTTTATTGCACTTTTAAATTGCCCACCCTATCTGTAAATTATTTATAACTATAATAACAAAACTTTGATTCCATTCTTTGCCAAGTAATAAAACAACAAAAACAGAATTAGCTCCTTGAGTAACTGTTGAAAACGTAAGCAACTTTCAGTATTTTGTGTGATGGCCTTTGTTTTTTGACCCCCGTGCATCGTTTTGGCATAGATTCTATAAGATTTGTTAGAATTGTTGATATTATTGATTGCCATTTTAATTTTACGCTCTCCATGAGCTTCTGCTTATTTTTAAAACGACGTGATCCAACTCTGTCTGTGCTTCAAACTTCCGAAGGTTCTCAAAAGGATTCAAGTCTGGTGATTGATATTGCTAATCCCATTAGCTGAAAACCTTTCTTTGGCCAATTTTGACAAGTGTTTTGGGTCATTGCCGTGCAGAAACACCCACCCAGTGGCATTTGGAATCATGTCGTTAGCTAAAATGTCCCTAAAAACAACGCTCAACCGATTTTATTGATATTTGGAACACAGATCTTAAAGCAAAGTTTTTTCATTCATAGACACACGAAACAAGTATTTATTACGGTATATCTTGGGAACTGTAAAATAGTCTTCAAACTTTCCACAGGATTTATATTATTAAAGTGCACATTAACTAACTCTTCGTAAAGATTGGGCATGGCATCTTTTATAAAAAATATTTATCATCGTACATCTCAATAAAGATGCTAAGACTACAAACGACGTCTTAGCAATTCAAATGAATACCAAAGCTGAATGTACATGTCCTTATATTACGAGCTAATGATATAGCGCCAGATGATCTGAACTAACCATAATCGATTCGTTGAAGCGATTATTAGATGAAAAACGCATAGAATATACGATCAAACATAAAGCGCTCGACAGAGGTTGCAAGACCAGTTTAAAACTTATTTAGAAAATAGTGTTTTGCCTTATAGTCCTAATTATGCCATGTCCGACCACTATTATTTGTTTCACTCTCACTGGAATAGTATCCACTTAAGAATGGGTATTCGAAATCATCTTAATTCGTTCTCGGAATCCTACGTATTATGCCAACAAGATAGGAAAGGTTATAGCTGAAAATAGCCAATACTTTGAATGAATAATTGTTGTATCAGTGTTTCACAATTTCACCACTTTTATTTTTTTATAAAATAGTTATAAAACAGTTGATACCCCTTAGGATTGTGTTTTGGAGTCTCTAAATAATTTAAACTATTTTTTCTATTTCAGTTCCTTTTTACTTAAAGAAAAAAATATTAAAATATAATTCCTGCTAAGTACTACAATATTTAATGGCAAATGGCAAAAAACACGAATAAAAACGACACCAACACGAATGCAAAAGGAAGCATTAATGGCTTCAGCAGCCGTAACCACCACTACAAACATTGTTACCGATCATAGTTTCAAGGTACGTGTACCAACACTTAAAATATTTTTGCAATAAACGCTGTCTATCATCGAAATTTACAAAAAAAAAAAACATATATATATATACTTTTTATTAGAAAAAAAACTGTTTAATGATGCAGGCCTAGGTTTGATCAATAGAAGTACTTGAGTATATAAAAGCAATTATAGTTTCGAAATTATATTTTAAGTTTTTTGTTTCAAATGTCTAATCCTGTGTGTCATGTATGTAAGTATGTATGCATCTGAAACAAAATTAGAAAGCGAAAAAAAGTTAATCAAATTTTTAATTCCTAATTCAATTCTACGCTTTTTATTTTTCTGATAGAAATATTAAAAGTACAGGATTGATTATGCATACATAGTCTGATTAGATATTTTAAAATATTTTTTTGAAATGTCATAAGATAGATAACAGGTATAAAAATATTTTTGCTTGATTTCATAGCTACATGTTATCATTCCATTTCGAATAAAAAGAAGAAAAAAATGGACTACAAAAGATCTAGGGAATAGTTAAAAAAAAAAAAAAAAATTAAAAAGGATGTATCCAGTCATTTTGTATAAAGTTTTGATTAACTATTGGATTAAAATTGGTGAAATTAAAAATATATATAAAAGTCATACAACCCAACAAATTATAAGTTTTAGAATAAGAACATCATCATTTACTAATACAGTTATATTTCATCTTTTTGCAGAAACGGTTAAGTGTCTTAAAGAATGCCACTACCTCCACCGCTTCTGTCAAGAAAGAAGTAATGCCCACTACACAATCGACAATAATCGTTCAGCCACCAAAACGTACAAATTCCATATCATCGGCAACATCAACCATCTCTTATACAAGCGATGGTGGTGGTGGCGGTGGTAGTGGTGCAGGTGGTGGCAATTCATTCAATGAATCAACGTCTAACATCACCAACTTGAACACGCCTGCAAGGAGTAATGGACCTACAATGGCCGAACTAACAGAGAATGCAATAAAAACATTAAATGCAGGCTTACTCGCCAAAACAAATGCTCTGGCCTTAAAGAATCGCAAAGTCTATATGATCACCGAAAAATGTGATGATACTGCTGTTGCAGGTAGTGGCAATGGTTCCAGTTTGTCAGGCACAAATGGCATGACCACAGGACAAAAGCGTAAAATGTACTTAATAATGGAGGAAAAAGAAAGTGAGAAGAATGATAATCACAATGAAAAAATTTATAAAAACCGAAAATACAAATGCCTCTAAGAAATTGACTCTCTTCACGGACACTTCCAATGGGCAACTACCACAGAAATTCGAAAAAATCTTACCCGAGATACTCAATTGTATACAGGCTAAGAAAGGTGCCAGCGCTGTTGTAAACCCCTCCCACTGCTCCTGCAGGGGTATTGCAAAATAGCAAAATTGATTCAAAAGTCAACGATTTAGGTGCCAAGACAATTGTTGTCAGTGAAGCTGCGGCTGCCAACACAAAAATCCAATTAAAAACCGAAACAAATGAAAGACTGCCTTTAACACTGCCACCAAAAAAGAATCGTACCAAAATTATAACCACACAAATTATACCAGTCAATGCCACCACAACACAAGCCATATATCAAAATCATCAGCATACTCAGCATAACGGCAATGATAATTGGTCATCTTCGTCGTCGCTGCTAGGTGCAGTTGCAACAACAACAACAAGTACTGAATACATGATTACAAATAACAATAGCGTCTATACGTCGAAGCCTGAAAAATCAAGTGCTACGCCCGGTTATAGTTAATGCCAACACCCTAATGACCACCAACGGTAATGGTGTTGGCAATATTAATAGAAACGGCCTTAAAAGCAAAGAGAATAGCAGTGTAAATGCTAATCAGATGCATAAAAAATATTAATCTATCGACTGATTTTCTATTTCTAATGAAAATGTTACCCAAACTAGAAAGTATTGAAGAGCCACACAAAAATTATGTTAAAAATTGTATTGAAGATATTATTAATCAATATGCTGATGTTGCTGTTGCTTCTGCTGCCTCTAATCAAATTGTGGATCAATAATTTTTAAACTCCCGCGCACTTATCAATGTAACAAAAAGGACTTTTGAATATTAACTATAAATATTTTTTTTGATATTAAATAATCGTACATAAATACGTACATAGTTACATACATGCATATATTAATATACAATATATGCCTAACTTTATATACATACATCATAAATAGTATTTATTAAATTCATTCATTTAAACCTTAAGTTCATTAAATAATCATACATACATAGGTATAAATAAGCAATATTTTTTAATGTAATTTAAGCTTCATTACATGCATACATATATACATATGTACATGACTACATAATTTCATAAAATGCATATTTTTATAAAAAATATACATACATACATATATTTACATACACATAAATAAATGAATTAGTGCATAAATTCATACAAACATACATTAAACAAAAATCATTCGATTCATTATTTTATTGTCAAAAGAAGAAGACTGACAGTTTGAAAAACTGCACAATTTAGAATTTATGGTTTTTTATTTTTTCAAATTCTACAATTTATAAAAGATTAAAAAAAAGAGAAAAAGAAAAACATGAAATAATTTAAGATTTATATACAAACATACTTATTTCTCGAAATAAAAATAAAATAATAAAAACTTTAAATATAATTAAGAATTATATTTTCTTAAAATTTAACAAAACACCATTGTTTCAATTCACTAAAATAATGGGTTATTTGCTTTTAAAAATATACAGCCTATCGTGGTACTATATTCTAAATTATAAGAATGTGAATGATTGATAAATTACAGCTAAACGCATCTCGACTTAAGTGATCTCTTGTTCAGCTTTATGTCATATAGATTAAGTCATCGAACAAAGCCAATTATTCTGTTTGATGAGATTGCAAGTGCCATTTTTGGCCTTACTATAACCTCCTCCAGGAATTTTAACCTATGAGCTGAAACTTACCTTTATCATGAATATTTTTCCCTCGAAATGTTTTCCCATTTTCCCACAATTGCAATCATGAATAATTTTCCCATCAAATGTTTTCCCCTTTTCTGATTATTCTGTGGGGAATTAAAGCTCTGTAAGAATTCCCCTGATCGTGAATAGTATTTTCCCTCGAAATTTGTTCCCTTTCCCCATTGATTTGTTCACATCATTTTTGTTTTGGAGTTGCATTTATCATTTAAGTATTTTTTTTTATTGGATAATTAAAGTTTTTTATTAAGTTATTTTAGGACTAGAAGTGTTAATAAAGTGCAAAACAATATAATTCACTATAAAGTGCAGAGTAAAAGATTTATTTTTCTGTAGTTTAAGAGATGTGTTGGCTGAATTTTAAAATTGCTTATAAAAAAAATATTGACAACAACGGCATCGACAGCCTCTCCGAGCCATCAGATTTTTCGCCACTATCAAATATGGCATTAAATCCATCTTCCCCTTGCTCTTCATCGGTTCCACTTAATTCTTTGTCTTGTTGATTTTTAATTTTATTTGATATAAGTTGATCGATGGGGTATGCCATCGGGATAAATATACACTTTTAGTTTTATTTATCTATTCTTTTTGGCGTTTAAACCATTTTTAAATTGTTACTGTTTGGACATAGTCACCAGTTTCTTTCCGCTAATCTTGATGAAGGAAAGTTTGTTTTGTTTCTTCTCTTTCAGCTTTTGTTTGTGCAATTCTTTGCATGGTAATTGCTTTGCAGGATTTTGTTTTAATTAAAAAAAATTTTTTTTACTCAATTTTCCCGTTATAATTTTTGTGTAAACATTTTACTTTTTAATAAAAATTTACTAATTAATTTTTATTTTTTTTGTTAACATTCAACGTAAAATGATAGCTTGTAAAAAGGAAACAAACATTTCATGGGAGATTCATGATAGCAATTTCACTTCGAGGGGAATGAAAATTTTATGGGAATTGAAATTTCCCATGTTATTCATAATAGGGGTGAATATGTGTTCACATTTCTCAGTGTACATTGTACAGAATGTATACTGATTAGTTGCAATCACACCTATTGCGCATTTCGATTACGTTTTAGCATTCAGCATTCAAAGCAGACTGAAATTTATGCCATCCTTATTTATATTACTAGCTGAAACCCGGCATGCTTCGCTACCTCCATCTTAATTATAATCTTAAATGCTATCTTAGTTGAATTTTTTTACAATTTTTCCCCATTTTGTCCCCTTCCGGTCAAAATCCAATAATTTGAGATAGCCTACAGTTCCTTCCAGAAAAACACTGTAGGTTCTGCTTTTTAGCTCTATACAGTCTTCAAGCAAACACTCATTCGTTTTCATATAGTATGGGTATGTATATAATTATAGTTATGTATATGTATATTGTTCAGTACCCGTTTATACAATCTTTCCCGAGTTTTTTCTTATGTATATAGATAGCAAAGCTTTAATTACTGTTCTCCACATATGAAACGTTCTATATTTAGTATGAATGGAGGGTGCAACACATATTTATCGAATCTAGCCCAATTATTTAATTAAATAATTAAATAAAAAAATTAATATTAAAATTAATATTAACTTTGTATAGGAGGTACCGCGCCCTCTTATCCAATTTCGTCAACTTTTTGCCTGATGATTTGCATTGACTATGAAATCATTCTGACTAAAAATTGAAACTTTAGCTTAACCCATTCTAGAGATATAATGTAATCAATATTTAGTTTGTATGGGAGGTACCACGCCCACTTGTCCAGTTCCGCCCACTTTTTGCTTGATGATTTGCATTGACCATGAATATATTGGGGCTAAATTTAGAGACTCTTTCTGTTAACATTTTGAAGATCTAGACAAATAAATTTACATTTTGTATAGGCGTGGCACCACCCAGTTGAAATTTTTGAAATTTATACAGCCTATAGATACTTTCAGACATACAGAGAGATACTGTGAAAATTTCAAGAAAATTGGTTCAGCCGTTTAGCTGTCTATAAGGCACAAACAAACAAACATACAAACACATTTATTTATTATATATAAGATAAAGTATCTAGAGAAGAAAAACTAATAGTTTGAGTCCTTATTGGATGTCAGGCGGCCATAAAAGCTTTGTCAACTTGCTTGATAAGCACCGCACATAATCGCATATCAAATTGAAATTTTCTCCGTTTGAAAACTTTGACATACTGCGTTCCATTTCGTTTTGTTTTTTTTTCGATTATGAATTACATTACATTCTATAAATTCTTAATTTTTAATTAATTGATGGTTGAAATTGATGAATAAAAATTGAAAAATACCATTTCCAACTTAACAGAATTTCTTACACTGGAACATTCGGCCACAAATAATTTTTACAAACTTTTCGTTCCATTGTACGAAAATAAATTTCGGCCACTGTAAATAAATATTCTTAAACTGATATAACTTCTGAGTTTAGAAATACACATATGTTTCAAGCATTGCATTTGCTTTTTTTTGTAATGCCACAAGCACAGTTTCTTAACAATGCACACAAAAGGTTAATTAATAAATAATTATATAACTTTTTTTTTAAATAACAATTGCAAGAGTTAAAAAGTTAGGTTGCCGTATGGCTTTTTAGAGTTCAACTAGACTTGACTAATGCCATAGCCCTTACGTAACGAACCAACCTTACGAGTAACAATGTATTTAATTACAGTAGATATCAATTAAATCTTGGTTTGACATGCTTTTGGCGTTACGACTACGCTTTTGGCGTTACATTAAATTACGTCTAATTGAACTTTTAAAAGGATACCGTTGTAACTACCAAATAAGAAAGTGACATCTATTTTAAATTTTCGTTGATATACATAGCACGTCGATAAAGCAGTTCACAGACAGAAATTTAACAGTTAATTTATTCGAACAGTATTAGAAGCTTATGACTGTTACGTTAATTTTGTAAGAAAAAAAATCAATATTTTATTGTAAGGAAAATATCAAAATATTTTCAAGAGGAAAATAAAAATTCGCTTTGGAAACTTGCTTAATATATAGCCATTGAAACCATTCGTGTAATGTCTCAAAAATTGGAAGTTTTTTTTTTTTTTTTTGCCGTGAATTCATATTTTTGCTAGTTGCCATTAAATGTAGCAACAATTGAATGAAAAGTGTGTTTGATTAAGAAATATACATACATGCGCATATTTTTTTAAGGCTCCTTAAATGAAATATATTCACATCTCTGAAAAAGCCTTTTCTCTTCTTTCACTCCGCTGAAAAATCTAAAATCGGGTAATATTCAGCTAAATTATTAGCTTGAGAGTTCATAAAAGTACGAATAATCTCAAGATTTTGGATGTGTTTTGAAAATATCTAAAACAGATTCATGGCTTACTCGATATCGCCTATTAGAAAAATAATATCACTTCTCAGGTGTATCAACTTCATTCGACACATTTGTTTCACAATAAACATACAGAATCTACCAATAAAGCAGCGTATTTAACCCTTTTACGACGAAGGATTTTTAAAATTTTATTGCAAATACTTCCTCGGAAACGTAACTTTTCCAGACTAAAGCGACGTCAAAATATAAAAATTGTTACACCTTCTACGAAAAAAATTTGGGAACAATTTTTGTCGTTACAAAAAGTAAGCAATGAGCCAATGCCAAGCACACTTATGATATAAAAGTGCTAATATACCTGATTAGTTTGTAATTAACGGTTTCAGTGCCACAATTTGTGAAAAAATTCGAGCTTTTAATAGCGCTTTGAAAACAAATTTTCCATTTAATTATTGTAAATCGCATAAGTTATTTTTGAAAATGAGTAATTTGATTTAGCAGCTGATACTGAAATTGTATAGCTTTTGAACGCATCGGACAGTGAAGATTTACGTATTCAGCGACAAATTGAAATCAACAATATTCTGCAAATCGAAAAATCTTCGACGAGTAAAAATTCTAAGATTGATGCGTTAATGACAAAATGTGTTTGCAAACCTTAAGCTCCCAAGAAACTTTCACAGGCTGGCAGGGATTAATTTTTCAGATTATTTATGTTTTTCACAGAACTGTTTTGTTTGTTGTTTTTTTGTTTGTTTCTCAAATGACTGGGCCAAATTAGATACTTCCTTCTTCGTAATTGCTACGCAAAGGTTTAGCATTGGGACATATAATACTAAAAGCTTAATCAACGGTATCACCTAGATCGTAAGATATTGGAAAAAATAAAAATGCAAAAAAAAATAAATAAAAATTTTTGGTTTAAGATGCCATTAAGCCCATTTTTAACAACATATGCTTTTAACTCGAATTTAAAGAGTTCATTTGTTTTTATCGCACGATACTGATTTGGTCAAAATCCATTGGAAAAAATCAAATGGGACTACATATGTGTGTGCCACATTCGTCGTCAAAGGGTTAAATGATGCACCAAATTATTGTGTGCAGAAATAGCAATAAACTATCAAACTGTCCTCGTATTGGTCAAAATCCATTGAAAAAAAACCAAATGGGACTTACATATGTACGTGTCACGTTCGTCGTCAAAGGGACCAAATTATTGTATCCAGAATTATCAAACTGTCCTCGTTTTTTTTTTTTTGGCAAAATTTAAGTGATTTTTGCGCTTTCTCTAGATTTTGGCAGTTCATGAACGAACTAGTTCAACTGAACAATTTACATATGTAAGTGAAATAATGGAGCAAGCCACTACAATAAGCTCATTATAATGAGCTCATTTAGTTTCGCAGTTCATGCATCCTTTTCGTTTATATACTTAGCACTTCAAAACAAAAAATCATTTTTAGATGACTAATAATGATCCTTATCATGGTTGTCGTATATGTTCTCGTATTTCGACATTTTTGTCCTAGAAGAAAAGAAGCAAAATTTTTCTTTAATCTTTTACAAAAATGTCGAAAAACGACTATGACTCGACAACCATGTTAAGGATGAACATGTATAATCATTATTGACAAGGTCGCTACAGGTGCAAACTAACAAAAAATCAATGTTTTCATGGAAGAATCTGGATCTAAAGCAGTTCATACACTTGTAATACACTTATGCAATTTTTCATTATTTGAAATCAGACTCAGACATCAACAGACTTTAAACTTTTATTGTTTTCATGTGTCAACACTAATTTAGACACAGCTCTAGCTGTTTCACATTCGTAATTTGCTTTTATCATCTGAGTACTGATCTATTGTACCAAAAGATACTACTTAAAAAGTACTGTATACAAAAATCAAATACTAAAAAGAGCTAATGAACCCAACTCTAATACATTCCCCAATAATTTTAAAAAATATTCCAAAAAAATAACACCAAATATTTTATAATTATTTTTTGTTTTATACATATTTATTTTATTTTATTTTTTTGTCAAGAATCTTTTGTTTTTATATTTAAATTGAAAGCATTCTCTTATTTTTTTCATATTTTTTTTATCAGTTTTGTTTTTCTTTCAGTGTATTACGAGTATGTGTGTGTAATAATAGTTTTTGTATTTTATTTATAATTTATAATTTATAATAATTATTAATAATAATTTTTTGTTGCTTTATACACAGTTAGTTTTTGTCTAAATAATACACATATATATTATAAATATTGTTGTTGTAGTTGTTTTATAAATGTATTATATTTTAATTGAATTAGTTTGTATTTTTAATAAATAATCATTTCATTATATTGATTAAATGTATAAATCGTATGTGGAATGGAATACACTATCATATATTAAATAATTCCTAATTATACATTTTTGTTTATTTAATTATATTCTAAGTTTTTGTCAAAAGTTTGTTGGATTTTTTATTTAATAATTAAAAAAAAAAAAAAATAAGAAAACAATTTTGAATAAATTTTACAAATATTGTTTTTCTGATAGAAATTGCTTAAGAGTGTGTATGTACATACATGCCTTTACTTGTTTTTTTTTATGGTTTTTTGTATATATATGTATATATATATATGTATATATATATATATATATATATATATATATATGTATATATATATGTATATATTTTTTTTTTGGTAAAAAAAAGCATGATGTTCAAATTAATATTTATTTTTTTTTTTAAATTTGGAATAATATTGTACAAATGATTAGTTTTTACACATGAATTTGCAAATAAATATTTAATTGAATAGTTGATTAAAAACAATTGTTTAAAGTTTATAAATATTTGTATTTGTGAAATATAAAAAAAAAATATTTTTTAAGCAAAACTTTTAAATGCATACATAAGTAAAAAATGGTATGGTATCTTTATAAGAAAATATATATATAAGCTTACAATATTGATTACACGGTGCGAAATAAAAAATACCTGTTTTTGGAATTTTCGAAACACATCCGGGAGAAAACGGGATTTTAGAACCTTCGTGCACCTATAATCTAATAACTTAGCTGAATATTATCAGATTATAAGTATCTTTTTTGAAAGAACAGAAGCAGACCTTTTCAATGATATATATGTAGCTTAAGTAGCAAAACTACGATATTCCGGGAAAGCCGTTTCAAGGTTTCAAATCTTCTGCAAAATATTGTAAAAATCAGTGTCAAATTGATTCTAGTTACTGTTTAAATTCTTTTAAATATAGAAAAAACAGTTTTTTTGGTTCCAAATTTGGACTACATGATCAGTTGGCGGTCCTAGCTGCTAAAAAATTTCATAACTAAAAATGGAAAATATCATAATGTTTATAAATTATATCAAATGCAACTGAGCTGTCGTATAAGTCTTAGCCGAACAGTCGGAAAATGTTATGTTGAAACTGAATTCCAACTGCAATACACAAAATCGAATATAAACTATGATACTCGTAAAAAGAGAAAAAAATCGCTTATCTGATATCAGAACTATTTGCCCCTTAAGGGCACTTGGCTTGAATAGAGTGACATCTGGATTGGTAAAAAATTGCTACAATACGTTACAGAGGCTTTCGCTTAGAACTAAGGTGCAGTTGTTTTGGGTACCTGAACACTGCAGGATAGATAGTAATGCAACAGCGTACGTATTGGCTAGGAAAGTTTTCCGTGACATCTATGTTGGTCCGAAACCTTGCTGTGCAGCACTACTTATTCTAGGTCTTTGATCAGTCCCACAATTGGGCGCCGTTCTAAAGTTCTCAAGTATGGCAGGCTGGCCTTAAAACTGTGGACTAAGAGCACATCTGAAGAGAATGGCGGTTTAGGTTTAGATGGCAATGTTTAGGTAGGGTTCCACTGGGTGACATATCCAACATTATAGTTTTAGATTTGAAAGGCAGTAGATCTCCTGTACACACCATAGGCCATGGGTAGCAGTGTCCTGCAATAGTGACTGCTCGATAGCGATTAGTGTTGCCGTTTTTGTTATTTTTAAGCAAAATTTTACTTTTTTTCTATTTTGGTTACTTTTTTTCTCGAAGTAAAAAATTAAAGTAATTTTTTATTTGAATATCTATTAATCAGGGTTTTAAAGACATTAATTAACTAACTTTTGTTAGTTCTTTATTGTGGAACATTGGTACAAAATGAATTTGTTTAAAATATTGATTAGCGTTACCTATGACTTTTTTCATGTTTTTGTATATATATTAACTTTGCGCCAAAAGACTGCTAAATTTTTGAGACCAAGAACGAATTAAGCCGATTTCATATACTCTGAAATAAACTGAATTCCGATTGAAACAACTGTCAGAAGACGGACAAGGTGTGGACTAACAGGCGAGTGAGACAAAACTTTCGAAAGATTAATCAATAGTTTTCATCTGTCACGATGGAATATAACAGCTTCTAGTCTGGTCTAATATTTCGGGTATCTTTTGCCAAAGGCTGCAATTCGGGTTGTCGTAATGGATCCATTTTTCGTCACCAGTAATAATTGGATGCAATAATGTTTTTTTTCTGTTTTACAATTTTGGTTATTTTTTGGTTATTTTTTTATGAAAATTTAGTTAAAAAAAAAATTCCAAGTTGTGGCAACACTGATAGTGATAAATTAGAAAACAATTACAAATTGTATTATAACAATTACAAACAGGTAACTAAAATCCATATATTTGACGTAATGACTAGAGTTTGTGGTGGGAATCCAACCCACGTCCCACGAGCTGACAGATTAGCACACTACGTACTAGTCTATTGTGGCACCAAATTTTGATAATCAAAGTAATTATTTTGAATATAATTCAGCTTACTTATTACTTATGTGATCATTTAAGACTTCACTTGATCACCAATTAGTCATACCAAGTTTGAAAAGAATCTCACCGGCCTGGTCTTTCTAATGGAGTTTTGGTCGTCCTCTCTTACATCGTCTTTCGGGTTCCGTATCAAACACCTGTCGAGCTGGGAAATTTCCACTCAAGCACGCCATGCCCGAGCCAATCCAACTGTTACACTCTAATGCCACACATCATTGTCAGAATACAGTGCATATAGCTCGGAATTCATAAGGTATAGATACTTGTTATCTAAGACAACTGGCCTAAAACTCCCAGGATCGCCTCAGCTGGTAGAGCTATGGGAAAAAAACCGGTTTTGCGTAGCTTCATGCATTTATAAGCTAATAATCTATCTGAATACTAACCGATTTTAAGTTTCTAATATGAAAGAGAAACAACGGAAATATAGCCGCGTGGTTTGTCCGGTATTACGGGATATTCTTGGCGATATCTTCGTATTTACATAAGCACAGCATGTCGAAAAATTTTTATAAATGCCGGGTTACTCTTACATTGCTTTATGGACATGAGATAATTAAATTTAATTGCATGATATATGAACTTGTCCAGGCACTTGGGATTCGAACCGATCGATTGGGAACGTCGGTGCTCCTCATGGACGGAATTGGCGGCTAGGGTATCACGTTTGTAAATGTCGCCAAATGGCGAACGAACGATGAGGAAATTAACCCACCTTCTACGAGACCAGAAGGATCTGGCCTAATTTGAGTTACCAAAGAACGGGGCAGCTGCTAAGGCTACATAGAACATATTTTTGGAACCTTAAACGGGTTATTTTTAACTGTTGGGCTGTTAGCAGACGAGCTCAAAGTAAAGGAATTCCATATAATGATTCTTGCAGAAGTTGCTATGATAAGGAGCAGGATGAGTCTACGGAACACCTTCTTTGCTACTCTGAATTCGACGATTTAAAGCTTTCTGTGCTTTTTCGGAGGAGATTCGACGATAACGACCACCTTCCAACGTATAACCTGGTCAAAATGCTTGCCTTGATTTAAGCGACTGATTGGTTAACTGCTGCCAGACAGAAGCTGCGAGGACTATGGTGCGGTAATGGTCACTAGTGAGCCAATGGTAGCTGCCAGATTAGCTTAACCTATGCCTATTTAAATTGCTCTTTTGCTTTTGAAAATCTGCTGGA